>OY986438.1:208162166-208807166 GCA_963920525.1 Dichetophora obliterata
AATTGCTTAAACCATGGAATGTTTTTTCCACAATTTTGAATAGGTATGTTGAGAGGAGTATTGATCATTTACGTTTGGCGATGATATATTTTTAGACATTTGTCTTTTAGTTGGTTGATGGCATATTTATGGGGCAAACTGCAGTGTGCGATGTATCCGAGATTTTGCATTTCTTGGTCCAAACATTTGTAAATGGACAAAATGTTTATCCTTGTATGGATTTGTTAAAATTATATGCATATTTTTGCTTAATTATTAAACCTGAATGCTCTCCATTTCCAACTATTATATAATCTGGCATTAAATCTCAAAACTTTTGGAACTTTCCTGCTCTTTAGAATTACAAGTGACTCAAAAAACATTGATTTAACCCGAACAGCTGCATGTTTATCAGCACACGACATGTTTTGTTCAAGGTTAACTTCTAAAGAGACATACAACTGATCACTAACACTGATTCTACACCGAGTAAAATTTTTAATTTGTATTGAATGTGAATGGTTTCTTAAAAAATTTGTGATATCCAAAAACATATTTAGGTTTTTAAACTAACCAAAACCTATGATTTATCAGTTGGCTCAGTTTGTTTTTAAATTTTGAAATAAACTTCTTTACTGTGTACCTGAAACTGATCGAACTGCAAAGTTCTTTTATCGACGCTCGAGGCACTGATCCTGCTTCAATAGTCGTTAACTTCAGACTCACATACCGAAGGTCTGGCTCATGAAATATGGCGGCATCAGTAGACAGACGGTTGAACGGATAGATACGTATGCAGACAGAGGCAGAGACAGTCAAATAGTCTCACGCTATGGTTAGCATTAAATTTAGTTTTATGGTTGAATGATTCTATTTTTATATCGCTGACCAGAGCGAAATGAAACAAAACAAGGATTTTAGTATAGATGAAGGAAAATGAATTGTTGTTATATGTATTTTTGTTGTGATGTTGGTGGCCATTTAGCCGATCTTCACTAGCACCAAGTGGAATCGCAGAGATAAAGACGAAGACCTCATCTTGGTTGTAGAATTTTAGTGGTAAATATAGTTTTGTACTGCTTTTGTTGTTGTTGATTCAGTTTCTGTGTGTTACTTAAGACGTAAGGCACAAGACTCAGAAAAATGTTTAAGCGTGTACAAATAAACTTAAACCACTGCGAGGCTGCTCAGGACGTTATTAAACAGACGGCTGGAGAACATAAAGCAGATGTAGTTCTAATCAGCGAGAAGTACAAAAACCCGAAAAAAGGCAGACAAAACAGGAAAAGCTACAATATGAGCCTGTGGAACTTTCCCATTTTAACAAAGAGGACAATTGTGATTGCAAAAATAAACTGAGTACACAGTACACTTTTACAGCTGTAATGCACCTCCCAGCTTATCAATTAACGAATTTAAAGACATGATGTAGTGCCTTACAATTGATATGTTTGGTAAATAACCGTTAGTAATAGCTAGAAACTTTAATACATGGTCTTTTGAATGCGGAAGTCAGAGAAGAACCAAAAGAGCACTCACACTCTTCGCATCATTTGCCAGCAAGGACTTGGTACTTATTACCCATGGAAACAAGCATACCTGCAGTAAAAATGAAGCTGTATCTTTAATCGATTTTACATTTGCCAGTCGAGCAATATAGGACACTATTAATGGCGGTTATATGACATGTACACCAACAGCAATCACCACGCTATGATCTTCAAGACGCTATCATATACGGTGGAACGCTGATGTCACTCAACTAATAGAAGAATGTCACCAGTTAGGCGAAGACATATGTGAGCAAAAAGAAAAGCAAATCATGAGGAGCTATAAGCAAACTCTAAGGCAAAAAAGGAAGGAGCTTAAAAATGCAATTTCCAAAAGCAAAAACAAGCGTTTATCACTCGTAGAGATGAGTTGTAAGGTAACTCTTGGGTCATCTTTTTTAAAGACGTCTGTCAAAAGATAAAGAGCCTAAATACAACCACACCTGTACCTAAAAATCTTGGCATAGTCGAGGGTCTTTTCCCTAGGAAAGCTGATAGTATGTTACGACTAGACTTTCAATTGTCGACAATATATACAATGTGTAAAGAAATCTATACCAAAGGTGACTACTGTAAAATTTCTTGATGCAACAGAAGGGTGCAAGCTAGAGATGAGCGATCCGGTGATTTTTCAGGAACGGTATTCTCAGTGAACGTGATTTTGAAATCGCCGTTCTTTTATATAGTGACCGTGATCACGTTACTTTATAACTAAACAAATACATAGCCAAGTATGTAGTTATGAGAGATGACAGAAACAACATTAAAACTCATACCAAGTTGCTCATGGTATGCTTACTTGAGAGACAGAGACAAACAATTCTCGCAAACAAGAAATCGCTGCAAACGCCATAAGGCGAAAGTAAAAAAAAGGCCCAATCACTGATCACGGTTTTTGAAAGTATTTCATCACCGCAGTTACCAGTGATTTTTCAATCACGGTGACTAAATCACCGGTATCAAAAAATCGCCCATCTCTAGTGCAAGTAAATAAAACACCTAGGTTAGATGAGATTCCAAATGCGGTCTTTAAAGCTTCAGTAAACGGCTAACGTGGGATGTTCTGCAAGCTTTATTCAACTTTCCCTGAAGAGGAAATGTTCCCAAAACCATAGAAAAAACAACGATTAGTTCTGCTTCCTAAAGCAGACAAGCCACCCAACCAGTGGAATAGCGTAGTGGGGGCAGCAGGAGCGGTGCAGTCATTTTCTTTCCTATGTTTCTTGGGACTCTGGCAACCAGTGCTTAATAAAGTGAACATGAGCGTCCACATGGGGAAAAGGGGCACTTGCCCCCCTTAGGCAGTGAAAATTTTTTAAATATCTTCATATGAAATCAAAAAGCCGTAAGCTACAATTAAAAAATTTTACGGGAGAGTCAAAAAACTTTATAAATTTTAATTGTAGGTTGCACTCAAACTTAGGGATACGTCGTTTTTAGTTGTAGGAGTGTAAAATTTAGCAGGATCATGCATTTTGATTAGGTGCATCAATAATCAATCAAAAAGTCGACTTTGAATTTATAGTAACCTACGACTTTTTTGATTTTATATGACGTTATTTTCATTTAGGATATTCACAAGGTGTACTATCATGTTATAATGTCATATTGTCCTAAGATTTTCCACTAGTTTAAACATTTTTTTGTTGCCTTCCATATAAGAAAGTACTAATATATTGCAACTCTGAAAGCTATGTTTATTGAAGTATTGTAATCAAACAGCTGTTTCATATTTGCATTTATTTTTCTTGTAAATTTAATTGTAAAATTTTAGAACAATATGACATGATAGTACACCTTGTGAATACCCTAATAGTATATGTTAATATATTTTGAAGAGAACTCAAAAATACTTTTTTAAGGTATATTTATAAATAAAGCTGAGCTAAGCCATGCATGCATTTCTAAATAGTATGTTGTAGCGGTCACAGTGATAAGTTACGGTACCATTTCGTTTACTCTTGTTTCACAGGAACTTTTCAATACCTATTCTTACACTCAAAAAATTTTGTATGTAAATATAACTAGTAACTGCGTTCATTCTACGAATTTTGTTCGCAGTTTTCAGTCACGAATAGGGTTCGTAGATTGGTCGCAGTCTACTGAAAGAGTAGACTACGTCCACATTGCGATCATACATTTCCTTATATTCTGCAATTGTTCAACAAACCAGACTGAAAGATTTCGGTTGTAAATTTTTTTAAACTCAACTAACACTAGATAGTACGAAGCCATTAGTAAATACTCAAATGCAATGGAAGAAATTAGAATGTTATTCGTACGAAAAATCTAGGAAAGATTAGGAATGAGATATCCCTATTAGTTGAAGATCATTCTTCGGAACAGATGGTGAGAGGTTGGACGATAAGCAAATTTATGTTTTAAAGTAGTTTAACACAAAAAGAAAACAAAGCAAAATAAATTTAAAAAACTAAATGTTTTCCCAAAAGTCGGTCTAAGTGTTAAATCGTTTTTCTGTCATAAAGATAATTTTTTAATTTTTCGTAAGCTTAATGAAATTTCTAACAATCTTGCAGCATTTCAATTTGAGAGAATTGCAGTGATCTAGGCAAGGGCAAAACTTCTAGTTCAAAAGTGAAAAAAAAAACATTAGGAAATTCTGAAAAAAGTAGGCTAATTTTAGATCAAGCATTAATTTTTAAAACAATCGGATGGCAAACTCTTGTTAAGTAAACGCTTTTACATTACAATATTTTATAATCAAAAGTTTTTTATGACTAAAATTTAAATAGAAACCTCGATTTGAAACAATTTGTTCTTCTTCAAATTAACGTTTTTAACAGGCGTGCACCCATTTCAAGAATTTTCTGGATTTTTTCGCGTCACGTGTTTATATTACAACCAGGATTTAGAATCAAGTCTTGCGGGGAGGTTCTGCAATATGTTTAGAAAATGAATGGAGCCCAAAACCTATCTATTCATATACCTCTTCATATTCATACGTTTTGAATTAAAATAAATTAATTTTTTAAATAATTCAAATAAAAGGTATGTTTCTAAACTCAATTTTGGTACCTTGCATGCTGCTAGAACTGATGCATGTTGAAAAAATAAATCAGCCAGTTGTTGTCCATGTGGGGAATATTTAAAAAATAGCGACAACTCTAATTCTTAACTTTTGCGGATTATATGGATTTTTACCTCCTAAATCCAAATCTGATAAATTTCAGGCCGCTCGTAATTGTTTTATGAGTTATAAGAATCCAAAACTGGAAAAAATGGTCTAAAAATCAAGGTGATTCTATTTAATTTTCAAAAAAAAAAAATATAATATTGGGAAATTTTTTATTCTTATTCGATTTTATTTAAGGATAGAGGAGATCTCACATTATTTAATTTACTAAATTACTAAAAATGTTTGTTGAGAAAAATTTTTTTAAATTGCATGAAAAAAAAAATTAAATTTGAAAATGTTTCGGGAATTGATACGAGAAAGATTTTTACCCCATCTTTGAAATAAATATAATTTTCTTATGTGTACAAGTGTGTCAACCGGCGTATCATGATAACAAAACTAGTGCCAAAAATATCAGAAAATAGAATTATATAGATTACATTTTTTTCATGTGCATTCTAGACTTCTTTATGCCTTTTCCCACCCTCCCTAGAACAAATCCTGCGAAAGTCCTTGATAGTGAATGATGCATAAAAATATTTACAAGCAAAGGGACTTGACTTAAGTTGTAGTAAATATGTTTTTGGGTCGCCATGTAATAATATTTTGGCGACAGGATCGCCACATAATTTTATTCGCGACATAGCATCGCCATGTAAGGGTTCGCGTTTATTTAAAAAAGGACTCTTGGATTTACTATTAATATTTTAAGGTCCTGCCTAATTGGTTGCCGGCGAAGTTCGCCACTGGCGCTATTTTTGTTTTTATTACATTTACAGCCGTTCACTATAAAAAATGCAGAGGCTAAAAAGTTGAAGTCGGCAGCTATTAAAGCTCAAGACTTATTTAAAAATGAACTAGTAGGCAGCTTGTTAGAAGCTCAAAACTAATTGATTTAGTTTCAAATATGTTCATCCTTTTATAGTAAGCATAATGGTATTTTGTCTTAAAACTAGTTAACAATTGTTTGTGAAGTTTAGAATGTAAATAGAATCATATGTTCTTTAATTAGTGTAAAAGTAATAGTAGAATATTGTAATACATATTTGTAATTTAGTATTAATAGTTTAATATGTGTGAGTGAGTAGACTTATATTAATAGAAAACGTAAACATAATCATATGTTAACATATTTTTGTAGGAGTAAAAAGTATAATATAATATCATATGTTTTGTATTCAGCCATATGGGTACATGTGTGCGAATGAGATAGATAGTAGTGCTTAGTATGAACATATGTTCTTACCGTAGAGGTGTATTACTTTAACTTAGTTTGAATATTATTGTACATGTTCTCGAAAATTCTTACAGTAGAGGTTTTTATATTATTACTAATTTTAAGAAATGCTTGTGTTATAATGAAATACATTAATGTAAATTAAATAGTTAAATAATATGTATAAATATACTACAAAGTAAATGCATTGCAGATAGTAATGATACAGAAACGAGAGGAGTGGACAGATGGAAGAACTTGGCATTTCCATGCAACCTCAGAGACTCATAACAAGAAGGCACATTTTTGATGACGGAACCAGAGATGCCAGTTTGTCTTATGAAAATGAGTTGAGACGGTCTTGAGAAGATCTTTTTTTCTTTGTTAGATTGAATTATTTTAGAAATTATGTATTTGCTTATGTAACGTCGGCTATGTAACTAGATTAATACGACACTAAATATATTCTAGAGTAGACATCAACCGAAATTGACGAACAGGACTTCAAGCTCAAACGACTTCGACTGCTGACTTCCATAGCTGCAACAGAATATGAAAACGGCTTAATTAATGCGGATTCACTTAAATTATTCAAATTTATTATGAAACCCAAGCTGGAAGATACTCTGCCTTTTATTATAAAAATGCCCGAATATTCTTCATAACTTCCATAAGCAATGCCAGCTGTGAGAACATTTTTTTAAAAATTAAAATTGATTAAAAATTACACTCTAGGTGAATTTTTAACTTTTGGAAAGATACCCAAAAACGCCGAGACACGTGATCTTATTTTTCGTTTTTTCGAACAGATTTTGTATATTTGTCAATTTCTCAGTTTTTCTCCCATTTCACATTCTCCCATTTGTTGTTAACTGTTTTCTTCGATTCTTAAGGTGTCGTGCACACGGAATTCCTCCCGCAAGGTCAATCGGTAAACGCTCAATATAATTTCAGTGTTTGAAAGCGTTTGCGCGAGGGTATTCGGCAAAAGAGGGCCAGATATGGCCCCGTGCGACTTTTCCTTATTCCCAAAACCTAAATTGTCGCTTCGTAAAAAACATTTTGAGACGATTGAAGTTATCAAAGAGAACTCGCAGATGGTGTTACAGGCCATCCTGAAATCGGCCTAGCAAAAATACTTTAAAAAATTGAAAAAACGTGTGCATATGTACATATATCGCCTCCGATGGTGATAATTTTAAAGGTGATAAAATAAATATTGAACAATAGTTAACAGTTTTTTTTATATAAACCAGTGGTGCTCATTCTACACCAGTGTCGGGCAGCTTTGCACACTTGAGATTGTGTTTGTGCAGTAAAATATGTATTCATCTCACGTACAGAATGATCAAAGCTTCAGTGTTCAAGTGAATGTCAAGCAGATAAGATCTGCGCTTGCGTGTTTCTTGAATATATTATATTATATCTGTGTCGATAAGCAATAATAGGTTAAGTCGATTTAAGACAGAACTGAGTTATTGATATAGTTGTGTTCCACGTATATATCATTATGAACACACAAAATCTAGAACTTCTAGCATGATCTTAGCCAAAGATATGACGCATAAACAAAATAAATTTTCATATAACTTATATGGCGATTGAAAACTTTGAAGCAAGATTTCTGGAAACTTTGAATTAAGACTTAAGCTGTTATTGCTCATCGGCACAAATATAACGTAAGATTACACTGTATAAAATTTTATGTATGCAAAATTTTTGGAAGTATGTATGGGAACATTTTTTATTTTTAGAAAATAACGGCATGGCGCGGTATCAAAGAGGTAAAATTAAAAAATTTATGCATAATGATGCATCACAATAATTTGCATTGCCAATATAAGTTAATTGTGGGGCATGCGATGGAGAAATTATATAATTATTTAAATGCGGAATATCCACATATCATGTCATATAGTGATCAGTTCCATGTACGTATAACGAAAGCTTCTTACGCTTTCAGCTTAGCCTTGGCAATACACAATAAGCAACATAAGTACAATAAAAAAACATATTTGTTTTTTACTATTAACGGGCCTTTTTACATTTCCGTCTGCTTATCTGCTTTTCTTATTATCTGTCTGTCGGTCGATTTATTTAATTTCGCAATACAAATCCGTTCAAAAAAAAAATATCCCATAATGCCTAGTTAGATTTCTGCAAAAAGCGCTTTAACACTACTTTGTTTTCAGTGTGAGCTTTAAAGCACTCACAAATACATACTCAAGATGAGAAAGTATAGGTGTGCAAAGCTGCCCGACACTGTTCTACCCCATAGACATTTTTGCGTCTGTGTTAGAGAGCTTTAACTCAGTGGGCAAAAGCAGGGCTTTGAAGCGCTTCTAGCAGGACATCATATGTATTTCTTAGCCCTTCCGTACTCATTTCCAAGCCCATTAACTTTTTTATATGAAACGAGAAAATTTGCTAGGCCTTCCTCTCTCACGACTTTAAAGAAGCCTGCTAGAAGCCCTTTTTGAGATGTACATTAGAAAGAAAAGCAATATAAATATCAACTTGAAATAAAAAAACTTTTGACAATTTCCAGATTCGAACCAACGTCCTCTCATGTGGCATTCCACTTATCAACTCGTCTACCGCAGTTCTTAACGAACTTCAGCTTATTTTGCATCATTACAAATTAAAGTAAGCTTTCGGTAGCGCGGGTTCGAAACCCAGCTCGGACCAAAAAAATATTTATTTTTTTAATTTTTTTAAAATCTACATTTTTTTACAAATTTTTTTGGAATTTTTTTGTAAAATTTCCTTATACAAAAATAATAGAAAAAACTTAGAATTTTTCCATATAAAAGTTTTCATATAATGTGATATGTAATGTGTTAGATTTCGGAGATCTGAGTTCGCGACCCAACTCGAACAAAAAAAATTTTTTTTTTTCTTTAAGTTTTAATGTTTTATGTTGACTTTATATGATTTAAATACAAATTCTAAATGTTTGATAGTGTAAATCATACTTGATTTTAAATACAAATTCTAGTTGTTTGATAGTTTAAAATCGTTTATTGAGCCTAGGGTCAAAGTTAGAACAATTAATTGTTCTAACGAATCTTTCCAAAGAAACAACAATAACAACAAAGTTTTTCAAATATGAAAAGGAAAAAATAATTAGCTGATCTTATTGCAATTTCGGCCTTTTTTCATAAAAAATAACATGAAAAGACTCCAAACCTTCAAAAGGTAGGCACTCATCAGCGAGCATGGAAGGTATATTGACGCCAATAAGAGCACTACTAGCATGCTTTCTTTTACGTATCGCTTCCTAAAATACCCACAGGGAAGCTTCGTCACTGAGAAAAATCAGTTGTGTAAGCTTTCTGCTGCACAGTTCTTCAATGTTTAAATTTTTTATTAAATACAAGTGAAACTTTTGAATGGTTTAGCCTTGAATTGATCAAAACTATTAACAAACGTTCACGTTTACTATTAGTTGGGCTCTTATTTGTATTACCTGTTCTTTTTCTGACTACTTATTATAACATATATTTGAATGAATCTTGTGTTATCATAACATATGTTTTAATAAATACATTCTTTTAATTATAAGAATAATTAGATATAAAAATAAATCTTTAACTAATGATGTGTAGCAAATGTGTAATTGAACATTCGTATAAATTATTTTGAATAAAATTACCAACATGAAAAATATATTTACAGTCCTAATTAAGAACATTTGTTATAGTTCATGCATACATATTTTTGAGTGCAATGAAAGAACTATGCGACGCAGTCTTTACCACTTGAAATGCCAGAGCGAACTGTGATGATTTTTGTGTGCCTGAGCTTTATATACTCGTGAAAGCACAAAACCTTATATGCACATTTGTGCGCGTTTGAGCATCAATGATCTAAACATCAATGATTTACACATTTTGAACATAATTTATTAAAGCGCTGATTATAATAGACGGAACGGAACGTTATAGAATGTTGAGAAATGTCACTTTACAATCTATTGCATGAGTTTCTTATGAGTTCGATTATAATAAGACGGAACGGAGCGGCACGTGACGTTGAGATCTATAAATTTTTGATTTTTTCTCTGCGCTCCGTTACGTTTTGAGCAAAAACTTTATGTTGACAGATGCTACTATTAATTTTATTTTGAATTTGTTTTGTTTTCCGTATTTTTGATAAAATTTGATTGAATTCATGTTTTAAAATAATAAGAAAAGAAGACTTGATGGAATTTGTTTTGTAATAATATATATTATAGAAAAAAAATTAACTCCTCTTTCGTTGCTATTATAATCGCCACTCCGTTTGAAACCGTTTCGTTCCGCCACAATGACACCTGACTCCGTACCGTTCCGTCTATTATAATCAGCGCTTAAGGAAATAGCATAGGCACATAGACTTGTGTCACAAAGAGTTTGAAGTGCGTTTCGGACAGTCTCGGATGATGCTGTAAATGTAATAGCTAGTAGGATGTCGGTAGATTTTGCGGCAAAAGAAGCGGCAGCTACGCGACAGGCAGAAAATGTCCAACATCGAAAAGAGATAAAAGCGAGGAGCATGAGAGAATAGCAAGAACTAGGATGCTGATCGATAAAGAGTTGGTCAACCGGCAGATAGAAGAAGTAAACTACCACCTGATGTAATGGGTCTCTGGACATGGATGTTTTAGAGAATATCTTCATAAATATAAGCACGACCATGGCCCAAACTGTTATTTTGCAATCATAAAGTCGAAAACGATATGCATGTATTAACAGAATGCACTAAGTGCGAAAACCAATGAACAAGCCTCGAAGATATCATAGGAGGTGCCCTAACACCAGTGGTTCTTCTACGATTCATGGCAGAGTCAACAAAAGGATAGAATACAGGGAATAAAATTCTCACAAAAATAATGCTACGAGTTAGCAAAGAAGAGGAGCTGCACAGACATAAGAGACGTCCAATGACAAAACAGAAGGACTCCAGAATCCTGAAACCTTATGAAGGAATGCTGAAAAGTGGTACCATAGGAATAAACAGCATAGCAGAGAACAAGGAGTTGCTTTAAGTCGGTAAAAGTACGGCATATTGTGTAACGGGAGTTATTCAAAATATCAAAAAAAAAAAAGCTCCCTTATTTTGACATTTCATTTGAAATGTTTTATATGAAACCCATACAATTGTCCAAATAAGGCAGCATGTCACGTGTCAAAAATTTAATGGGATGAGAACATCTTATAATTCTTACACTATGAGTTCCACAGTGTCTATGAGGACTTTCATCACCCAACGAACAAAAAAAAAAAAAACATGAAAACGCTCAGGCCAATATCTTCAGGAAAAACAGTAGTGCGATTCATGGCACTGCGTAAGTTTTCGTAAACCGTATATCGAAATCTTCGTAACTTTTTTTAACATGAACGCACTTATAAGAATTCTGTTACTTTATTCGCAAACACTTTTTTGACGGCAATCATACACTTTGCTTTGTTTCCATTTGCAGTTTGACAGCGCACAGGTTACGCAGGCTTATTTACGACACACGAGACAAATTCAGTGCGTAAAATGTTACGAACTTCGTATCTCAATGTTCACATAAAAAAAAACTACAGTTTCGTAAGTTTTTACGAAATAAGAGCTTACGAAGCAGTTACGACGTGACATGAATCGCACTATTAAAAATTGGCAAAAACATGTTGCCACACTCAACATTCACATATACGCTTGTGTGAGTTGAAAGAATGCTCAAAATAAACCAACGAAATGGTGTGCAGCAGCATTGCGCTTAAGTCACAGATTAAGGTTCTGCTTTGGGCATGAGTCCAGCCTTTTTACTCTGATAACACTTCAAGAATGTAGAATACAGCTGAGAGCTGCACGTGTTGGCAAAGAATAGCTGCAGGGCCGGAATGGGGGAGGATCAAGACGTACAGAACAAACAAGCACAAGTGGCCCGAGTCGCGATGCCGCCGCTCTAAAACTGGTTGCGCATACGCAACTTTTTACTTTTTAATTTTCGACTTGTTGTTCCTGTCTGCATGAGTGTATTTGTGTGTGTATGTGCTTGCGCCTGTGTTCGATGGAGAGACCTAAAGTTAATGTTCTCACGCTGTGCTTGTAGCGGCATGTCGCATCGACTTTTAATGTAACCACTTTGGATAAGTTATCGACTGTGGCACTTTACAGTGGACCTAATTGAATCACACACACACCCACACAAACATACAAAAACTCTTGAATGTACACATTTTTTAATGCAAATTTTGACCTTTTAACACATTCCTTAATTTAATTTTTTTATTTTTTAAAAAAATGAATCATTTAAAAATATGTCTGTTTGGGATCGAAAACAAAACAAAATTTAAAATATTCAGTAAACATATTTATTTTTTTTTACAATAAACACTAAATAATGCTTTCAAAATTTCTGCGTTTTTTTGATTTTCCTGACCTTACGTGTTTACAAAATATTATCAAACAATCTGTACAACGTGTACCAGCAAAAAAAAACCAAATCATCCAGTACAAACCAAAATGTAATGTGTACAACAAGCGTTTGTTTTCGTTCTCATCCAAATTACAACATTGGAGAAATCACAACGACAAGCACCAAGGACGACGCAAAGTTATTCCGAAATTGGTCTATCTACATAATCCATGGAAATATTTTGTAACAAAGATAAATTTATTGAAATTACAACTATTTTGGGACAGAGAATTTAGCGAGAAGGAATTTGTCAGAGGATCTATGCAGGTTGGTGATACCTAGTAAAAAATTAAGTAAAAATATGCACAGTTTAATTTTCAAGAGGATAATTTATAAAGTATTGGTGCATTTGAAAGGTTTTTATGATAAATAAGCATGTTTGTTTTTTGGCGGAGTTTGAATTTTTGTTCAACTTTGTTTCAAAATCTTGAATCAAAATTATTTTTTTTTAAAAATTGCTTATATGTTGAAAGTGTTGGCTAACTTCGTAAACGCATTTATGCAATGCACCAGTGTGTTTTACTTTGCATTGGTTCAAAGTTAATTAGCCAAAACTGCGCAACTGGACTATTTTTAACAAAATTACCAGAGTTGCGCAGTTTTGGTTAATAATCTTCGGACCATTTCAAAATAAAACACATTGATGCATTGCATAAACACGTTTACGAAATCAGCCGATATATTTTAACTTGAGCTTACAAGGAAGAATCCTGCTCATTCAGTGCTAGATACTACCAACTTCTCATATTTGGCACATCTTTAATATTTGTGTGTTTTGTGTCGTTTTGTTTATTTGAAATTTTACCGCAAGCTTTCAAGTGCACTTTGGGCACAAGTATTCCCTAACTTCACACTTCCCTTTTTAAAGTACGATGTAATGATATTAGACTTTAACCCCTTGAGACCGAGGCTAAGACCGTTAAAGATATGTATAGTTAAAATTACTTTGGATTCGGGTTCCCCGTGATCAAATTAAAAAAAATTTAGATTTGAAAAATTTTGGAGAGCACTCAATAGCCCTCAAAACAAAATGGGGTCTCACCACTACCCATCGGTCTCAAGTATAACTTGTACGAATTTTTTCAGCTGTAGTCTGTGATGGATATGAGCGCATTTTTAATGAAATATTAAAAGCAATTTATGTGTTTAATGCAATTTAATTTCAAACTTAAAAAATAATCATATAAATATTACAGTTTTATACTGAAATTTTAGTTTTCTTTACAATAAAGATAGCAAGGTACGAAATTGCGATTGTATGAAAAATATCGCATAAAGTTTTACTTGAGACCGATGGGTCGTATAAGACCCCATTTAATTTTGTGGAAACAACTGGAAATATTTGCTGAATTCAATATTTTTTAATTAAACACATCTCAGAACTGACATTTACGCTTGGAACGTTTTCATTTCATTTATTCGAGGTATTTGCAAAATACTTTTCACAAATAATAAAGGCTACTTTTTCAAGCGTTTGGTTTTTGAAAAGAAAAAAAAACACAGAAAATTTGCAATAGTGAATAACATTTATTTGGAGTATCAATGCCTGTCATTATCTAATCAAAGATTATTTCATATAAATGTTGCCCGCGGCTACGCTTGAGGTGGTCTATCGTTAAGCTCCAATTTTTGCATACTCTTGTCGGCATTTTGGCCGGTATCTCACCAATGGCAGCTGTAATGTTGTTTTCCAGGTCTGCAATTGTGGCTGACTTGTCCCTGTATACGAGAGACTTCACGTAGCCCCACAAAAAGTAGTCTAGTGGGGCTAAGTCGCATGATCTTGGCGGCCAATGGACTGCTCCAAAACGAGAGATTACTTGCTCACCAAACTCGTCTCTCAATAGGTCCATGGTATCACTTGCCGTGTGGCATGTGCCACCGTCTTGTTGAGACCATATGTAAACCAAATATAATTCTTCCATTTTGTGCCAAAAAAGTCCGTAATCATCGCACGGTACCTTGCTGCATTGAGTGTTACGTTGCGATTTTCACTATTTTTAAAAAAGTACGGTTCAATGATGCAGCCGGCCCACAAACCGCACCAAACAGTGCATTTGTCATAGTGCATTGGCAGCTTTTAAATTGCTTTTGGCTGCTCTTCAAACCAAATTCGTCTATTATGCTTGTTGATGTATCCATAGAGCATAAAATGAGCTTCGTCGCTGAAGACAATTTTTCGATAAAATTTCGAATTTCTCAGAGAGCAGAAATTTTGATAATAAAATTAAATTATTTAATGATTTGCAAGCGCTGTTCGTTTGTTAGTCTATTTATGGTAAAATGGCAAACCTTACTGAGCATTTTTTTCTTTGTCACATGTTACGTATCACGCGTGAGGTGTCAACAAATTTACACTTAAAAAAGAAAATATCAAAACAATTACGCTTTACTTCCAGCTGATTAGCTTTTAGCCTGCCGGTATTGCTAGATTCTAAAACAAAATTCAAGGTAAAGATTATAGAAATAGTGACTAAGGGTCTCAAAGGGTTAATATCCAAAAACAGATTTTGTTCGGTTCTAAAAATTTCTTCAAGCTATACCTTACTTTTATAGACATTTCCACAAAAATTAGATTGAGTCAAAAAATTTAAAACATAAATAATATTCTTATATTATGCAAATATATTGCTTGATATGAGAACATTTCAAATTAAGCCGCATTTGCTCAAATCAAGCATTAAAAACTAAAATAAAGAAAAAAACAATTATAATGATCATTTATTGCCAAAATTGAGCAAAATAAACAACAGCTTGAAACAAGCATAAAAGACTTAAATCACGAAAATATTTTCTTAATTTAAGCAAACGCAAAGTTGTCGCGTTTAAACAATTCAGTGAATTACAACAATCATGAAAATCTTGAAGTTGTTGTAGTTGTAAAAGAATCGCTAAACAACAAAATCTACGTTCAAGATCACTGTCGCCAATGTGAGCCAACAAAGCATGCGAAAGTGTTGTTGCTTCGTGCAAATCGAGAGAGTTATTCTAGTTTTCAGTAAATTATTTACTTGAATCAAGCAAAATGTTCTCAATTGAAGGAAAATAAATTTTTCAAATCAAGCAAATTATTTTAGTTTTTAGCAAATTGTTTACTTAAATCAAGCAAATTTTCTCAATTCAAGAAAAATAAATTGCTCACATCTAGCAAATTATTTAGTTTTTAGCCAATTGTTTACTTGAATCAAGCAAATTTTTCTCATTTCTGGTAAATATTAGACTCGAATGTAGAACAAATATTCTTGAGTTTTAAGCAAATGTTGCTTGAATTGAGTAATTTTTTCTTAATATCATGTGTTTTAAATTTGCTTTATTCTAGGAAATGCTTGATTTGAGAAATTTACGCTTGAGTGTAAATTGATAGCCTCTTTGTTTGGTTCGAGCACAGAATGCTTGATTTTTCTTTCCGTGTAGACAACGATATTTTTTTTAAACAACACCAAATTAATGAAAATTTATCTTTTGCACCGATTTTAGCACAGTGTATTAATTTAATGCCAAAAGATTTTATTGTTGAAGGTATACATACATAATATTATACTTATACATAATTTTACAATTTATTTTTTGCTGAAACGTGTTTATAAGTAAAAATTCTATAAGATAAATAAATATAACTAGATAAATAAGGTATAATTATAAATAAGTTAAACGAATTCAAGAGCTCATTTTATTTTTTAAAGTCCTAACTGGAAGAGAGCCCAAAATCCCTCTATACCCCGAAAAACAATTTGTGCTCGTACCAAACTACTCAATCACAAAAGTCCAGAATCTCGGACTCAATTTTATTTTTAAAAGCTACGGGTAGTAACGAAAAACTGCGAAGTTTATGAAAAAAAAATTAATCGCACATTGGTATTAAGCCGAATGCAAGCGTGCTTCAGCAAACAGGACCCGAGAAAAAAATGTATATATTGTGTCAATAAAGTAGCTGATATGTATCGAAACTGGCCTAAGTCTTAACTATATTGTACCCGAAACAAAGCCAACAAGTACCTTGAAAGGTACCCGAAATAGTACCGTAGTAAGTCTGCATTATATCTATAAAGTATTCAAAAACGAGCGACTATATTCGAACACAATAAACTGACGAGTGCCCGAATCGGTCTTCGTTTGTACACTATTCCTGCCCAAGGTGTTCCAAAACTAGCACTTCTTTTGGTGCAGAGGTCGGACATTTACCGACATGTGCACCAGACATATATCAGATACTTTATTGACACAAAATATGAAATTGTTTCTCGGGTACATGTACCTCTTTATGTATTTATTCATACGTTTTAAATAAAAAAGAAATACTTTAAATAATTCATACAATGGGTATGTTTTCAAACTCGATTTTAGTAACTTGCATGCTAGAACTGATGCATGTTGAAAAAAGAAATAAGTCAATTGATGTCTATGCGGGGAAAATTTCAAGAATAGCGACAACTCTTATTCTAAATTTTTGCAGGTTATATAGATTTTTACCTCCTAAATTCAAATTTGATAAATTTCAGGCCGCCTGCAATTGGTTATAATATAAAAAACTGGCCTACAAAACTGGAAAAAATGGTCTGAAAATGTTGCTGGTTTTATTCATTTTCAAAAAAGAAATATTGGGATATTTTTGTATTCTTATTTGAAAAGAGGAAAGCTTTGGGGCCAAATAGTAATTAATCCGATTTTATTTAAGGCTAATGTTATGTTCACACTCAAAGTTAAATGCACATTTACAAAATCCACATTTACGAATGGCCACTTACTCGTTGTAGGAGTAACAAGGACAAATATGTATCGTAAATTCTTTTAATGCACATTTAGTTCTCAATAAAGGAGACATCATATTATTTAATTTATTTAATTACTAAGAATATTTGTTGAGAAAAAAATTTTTGAAATTACATGAAAAAAAAAATTAAATTTGAAAATGTTTCGGGAATGATACGAGAAAGATTTTGAACCCTCTGTGAAATATATATATTTTTCTTATGTATATAAGCGTGTGTCAACCGGTGTATCATGAAAAAAAAATTACCAAAAAATTCAGAAAATAGAATTATATAAGTTACATTTTCTTCATGTGCAATCTAGACTCCTTTATGCCTTTTCCCCCTAGAACAAATCCTGCGAACGCCCTTTCCCACAGTTCTTACGCTATGAGACTGCTTATGTCTAAGCAGTGCAAAGTAGAAATTTCTTGCTATGACCAGATTTTTTAACTTTATTCATAAGAAGGTTGTTGGCAGAATTTTTATATTTGTTTGTTACAAGAACATCGTCTAATAAATGTATATACATATTTAAATTATGTACTGTTATCATAAAAGTAATATCTGTTATAGTGAAAAATTTCTACTATGCACTGTTTAGACATAGATGGTCTCATAAATAGTCTCATAGCGTGTAAACACACATTTTTGTAAACACAACGTTAGATTTTTGAAAATAGTTATCTATTTTACAATTTTTTTAATCAGTTTTTATGCCCGACAATGATTTATCGCCTAAAGGTCTCTATCCAGCTCTCAAGTAATTACTCAAGAAAAAAGTTACTTAAGTTTCTTGAGTGTAAAAAAGTAGTAGACAAGTAATTTTGACGGCGAGAGTTTTGACAGTTCCAGCATTGTATCACTTTGTATTGAAAATTTAGGCTGATTTGTTTTCATCAAACATTGAAATAAATTTGTTGCAATATATATTGAAATAATTCATTAAATGAGTAATGGCTGAATTGCAAAGGTAAGTAATAGAGAAAAGCGTTTGTTTACATTTTATTACATTTTGTTTACATGTTGGCAGACCGCTTCTTCCGGACAGCTTTCGACCGCTTCTCGGAAGACATCTGCCCCTCAAAATTGACCGCTTCTTCTTCTCCCTCCGTAGAAATGTTCATGTGCATGTCTAAAATATTCTTTTATTAATTTTAAATCAATTAATCAATGATATCAATAAAATTATTTACCTTTGAATGTTGGTTGCCAAAATTTTACTTGAAGTAATAATATAACTTGCATATATTTCTTGACATTCACAGTGTTACCGTTGTCACTTTTCAATGAAAAAAAAGTAGTAAGAACAGAAAATTTTTCTTACGAGCTGGATTCTCTTTCAAGTAATTTTGACAAGGAAAAATTACTTTTCGATTACTTTTCAGATTTATGTATGAAAATAAGCTTTACTTGAGAGCTGGAAACAGGCCTTAATGATGTAAATCGAAAGTGCAAACCAACGACAAGTAAGATTCGAGAAGCAATACTATAAGAATTTTAAAGAAATTGCTTATCGAGTCTTGCTTGTCGTTGGTTTGCATTTTCGATTTACAACATCAATCTAAGTCACCCCGTCGTTAAAACAAATTAACATTGGTTAATTCGATTAGAGCCTGAAAAGAATCAAAAATCGTTGCGACCGGCGACCCTCTCTGGTTGTCGAACGCAGAGAATGTGTCCAGAATGATGCAATTGCGATTAACGATTTAGGTTTGATTTTTGTTAACAATTAGCTTGGGTTTACACTTTGCGGTGTATTTGCGGTAGATTTAGAATGGTGTAAATAGCACTCAAGCAAACAAGAAATATCAGAAGATAACAAAATCTAAGAAATTTCGTTAAACACAGCCAATTCTTAGCAAAAATATGGCAACACTAATGGCACTCAGAGAGAGAATCGTCGGTCGCAAGAGAAGAAATAGAATAGATTCTAAGAGCCCGAACAGAACCAAAAGTCGTAACGACTTGTGATGTCGAACACACAACAGAACACATGCAAGTTAACGAAGCCGTCCAAAATGAAATCGCTGAGCAAGAGTCGTAGCGACTTATCGCTAGAGTAAAATTGAATAGAATCTATTCGATTTCCTCTCTGAGTACAATTAGTGGTGCCATATTTTGTAAACAATTGGGTATTTTCAAAGACAATTTCTTAGTTTTTGCTATGTTCTCACGTTTCTGTTTTGTTTCTGTTTCACTTACACAACAACAAAGACATGGCTGCTAACAAAACTATGCTATATAAAATCAACCCTGCATCGTCAGTCGCAATCGCTTTCATTCTGTACGGGTTCTGTGTGTCTGGCGACCAGAGAGGATCACCGGTGGTAACGACTTTTGATTCTATTCGGGCTCTAAGTCTGCGATTTATCGTTGCGGAAAACGAGCTGCGGTTTTTTCTACATTTTGCATGTTTTTTCCAACAACAAAGATCGTCGGCTGCAACGATTTCTGATTCTGTTCAGGCTCTAGGTCTGACAAGCCCAAACATACTGAACGAGGAATTCTACAAATAACACATTATTCGGGCAACCCTATGCAATGGCCTCTATTGACAAAGTCACGCAAGTAGTTAATAATTTAGCAGATTCACTCACCACATCAGCCACTTCCTATACTTTATATGGGCACCACTGGAATAGAGTTGTGTCTTCGCTTAACGAGTGCGTTTGCTTATGATGGCAAGGCAGAAACAAGTTTTCCTGTACAACAACCACAACAGTGCACACATGTAGTGTGGAACACGTAGAAATTGGCGGACAGTATTGCCAGAGTGGCGTTAAATATGTCATTTCGACGCAAGAATGATAAAATTCGAATCCTTATCCGAAGCATGGTGTAAAAAAACAAACTGAATGTGTTTGTATTTATATATGGATATGTATTTGCATTTGTATTTGTATTTGCATTTGCATTTGCATTTGCATTTGCATTTGCATATGCATTTGAATTTGTATATGTATTTGTATATGTATTTGTATTTGTATTTGTATTTGTATTTGTATTTGTATTTGTATTTTTATTTGTATTTGTATTTGGATTTGTATTTGTATTTGTATTTGTATTTGTATTTGTATTTGTATTTGTATTTATATTTGAATTTGTATTTGTATTTGTATTTGTATTTGTATTTGTATTTGTATTTGTATTTGTATTTGTATTTGTATTTGTATTTGTATTTGTATTTGTATTTGTATTTGTATTTGTATTTGTATCTGTATTTGTATTTGTATTTGTATTTGTATTTGTATTTGTATTTGTATTTGTATTTGTATTTGTATTTGTATTTGTATTTGTATTTGTATTTGTATTTGTATTTGTATTTGTATTTGTATTTGTATTTGTATTTGTATTTGTATTTGTATTTGTATTTGTATTTGTATTTGTATTTGTATTTGTATTTGTATTTGTATTTGTATTTGTATTTGTATTTGTATTTGTATTTGTATTTGTATTTGTATTTGTATTTGTATTTGTATTTGTATTTGTATTTGTATTTGTATTTGTATTTGTATTTGTATTTGTATTTGTATTTGTATTTGTATTTGTATTTGTATTTGTATTTGTATTTGTATTTGTATTTGTATTTGTATTTGTATTTGTATTTGTATTTGTATTTGTATTTGTATTTGTATTTGTATTTGTATTTGTATTTGTATTTGTATTTGTATTTGTATTTGTATTTGTATTTGTATTTGTATTTGTATTTGTATTTGTATTTGTATTTGTATTTGTATTTGTATTTGTATTTGTATTTGTATTTGTATTTGTATTTGTATTTGTATTTGTATTTGTATTTGTATTTGTATTTGTATTTGTAATTGTATTTGTATTTGTATTTGTATTTGTATTTGTATTTGTATTTGTATTTGTATTTGTATTTGTATTTGTATTTGTATTTGTATTTGTATTTGTATTTGTATTTGTATTTGTATTTGTATTTGTATTTGTATTTGTATTTGTATTTGTATTTGTATTTGTATTTGTATTTGTATTTGTATTTGTATTTGTATTTGTATTTGTATTTGTATTTGTATTTGTATTTGTATTTGTATTTGTATTTGTATTTGTATTTGTATTTGTATTTGTATTTGTATTTGTATTTGTATTTGTATTTGTATTTGTATTTGTACTTGTATTTGCATTTGTATTTGTATTTGTATTTGTATTTGTATTTGTATTTGTATTTGTATTTGTATTTGTATTTGTATTTGTATTTGTATTTGTATTTGTATTTGTATTTGTATTTGTATTTGTATTTGTATTTGTATTTGTATTTGTATTTGTATTTGTATTTGTATTTGTATTTGTATTTGTATTT
The DNA here is from genome assembly GCA_963920525.1 of Dichetophora obliterata. Lineage (NCBI taxonomy): Eukaryota > Metazoa > Arthropoda > Insecta > Diptera > Sciomyzidae > Dichetophora > Dichetophora obliterata. The sequence goes on from OY986438.1 coordinate 208,183,568, forward strand.
GTATTTGTATTTGTATTTGTATTTGTATTTGTATTTGTATTTGTATTTGTATTTGTATTTGTATTTGTATTTGTATTTGTATTTGTATTTGTATTTGTATTTGTATTTGTATTTGTATTTGTATTTGTATTTGTATTTGTATTTGTATTTGTATTTGTATTTGTATTTGTATTTGTATTTGTATTTGTATTTGTATTTGTATTTGTATTTGTATTTGTATTTGTATTTGTATTTGTATTTGTATTTGTATTTGTATTTGTATTTGTATTTGTATTTGTATTTGTATTTGTATTTGTATTTGTATTTGTATTTGTATTTGTATTTGTATTTGTATTTGTATTTGTATTTGTATTTGTATTTGTATTTGTATTTGTATTTGTATTTGTATTTGTATTTGTATTTGTATTTGTATTTGTATTTGTATTTGTATTTGTATTTGTATTTGTATTTGTATTTGTATTTGTATTTGTATTTGTATTTGTATTTGTATTTGTATTTGTATTTGTATTTGTATTTGTATTTGTATTTGTATTTGTATTTGTATTTGTATTTGTATTTGTATTTGTATTTGTATTTGTATTTGTATTTGTATTTGTATTTGTATTTGTATTTGTATTTGTATTTGTATTTGTATTTGTATTTGTATTTGTATTTGTATTTGTATTTGTATTTGTATTTGTATTTGTATTTGTATTTGTATTTGTATTTGTATTTGTATTTGTATTTGTATTTGTATTTGTATTTGTATTTGTATTTGTATTTGTATTTGTATTTGTATTTGTATTTGTATTTGTATTTGTATTTGTATTTGTATTTGTATTTGTATTTGTATTTGTATTTGTATTTGTATTTGTATTTGTATTTGTATTTGTATTTGTATTTGTATTTGTATTTGTATTTGTATTTGTATTTGTATTTGTATTTGTATTTGTATTTGTATTTGTATTTGTATTTGTATTTGTATTTGTATTTGTATTTGTATTTGTATTTGTATTTGTATTTGTATTTGTATTTGTATTTGTATTTGTATTTGTATTTGTATTTGTATTTGTATTTGTATTTGTATTTGTATTTGTATTTGTATTTGTATTTGTATTTGTATTTGTATTTGTATTTGTATTTGTATTTGTATTTGTATTTGTATTTGTATTTATATTTGTATTTGTATTTGTATTTGTATTTGTATTTGTATTTGTATTTGTATTTGTATTTGTATTTGTATTTGTATTTGTATTTGTATTTGTATTTGTATTTGTATTTGTATTTGTATTTGTATTTGTATTTGTAAGTGTATTTGTATTTGTATTTTTAATTGTATTTCTATTTGTATTTGTATGTGTATTTGTATTTTTATTTTTGTTTGTATTTGTATTTGTGTTTGTATATTTATTTGTATATATTATACTTAAAAAATTAGTTCAGTAAGATCTATGAAAGTCTTTTAACGTACAACAATTTAAGAACATAATCAACAAAAAACAAAACAAAGTTTAACCCTCCGTTACTAACGCTATTCGGAGTAACGTCATTACTAACCTGGGTGAAATCCACCCATAAATTTTAATTTATGAATTTGTAAAAAAGAACGCTAAAACAGTAAAACGGTTATAATTTTATTTCGTATATTCCAATTAGAGAACTAAAAAAAAAAAAAAATCATCATAATGGTTTGAATAATTTCACATTCCGATGTCAAATTATTTGACACGTTCTTCAAGAGGGCCAATTTGAAAAGCTAAAAGATGGTTAAAAAAAGTTATCCAATAACATTTTTTTTTTGCAATGAAAATTTTTTTAAATTATGACTTCTAATTATTCGTAATAATTGAAACATTAGCCTCTAATGCCATAGCAGCGCAAGCATCGTAGATAAGCGGCTAGCACATAGAATAAATGTCGATTATGCAAAACTTAGTTACATAGTCAAAATAAAACAATCAAAGGAATTCTTGGTCAAAGAATTATACAATTTCACATTTGTTTTGCCAAATCGGCAAATTCATTGAAGAATACTCTGAAATCAAAATAAAATAGAATTTCTTTGTTTATCTATATAGTCAGAGATGCATTTCTGTTTTTAGTTAAGCATTGCCATTCATTGCCATGTTGTGCATAATCAGATACACGTAAATCCCTTTAAACAGATTTCTATGTTACAATTGTTAAGACATGTCTAATTGGACCATTACAAAAGCAATTGAATGATGCAATAATTGCATATTATGAAAAAAAAACCCTGTTCAAATGTTCAAATTTTTTGTCAAATGGCTAGTCAAATATAATAGAACAATATTGAATGTTCCGTTAAAATTACAACAAGAAATTCTACCATGTCCTTTGGGCTAAATCTAAAGTCACAGTGTTGAGAAAGATGAGATGCGATCTTGCAAGCACATACACGTCAGCATTCTTAAAAAATTTATCTATTGATTTACATAACGTGATGAAATCGTCGAAAAGCTGTTTAAGTCGAGCAAAGGCTTAAATCTTTAATTTGAATTTCCTGTGTTGATCAGGAGAGGTTTTTTATTTAAAACCCTTTTTTATTTTATTTGAGGAACAAATCACACGTTTATAGTAAATAATATAACATGATTACTAACGTGGGTGTAAACCACCCGAAATTCTTGTTCCTCCATTACTAACGTTTGGGTAAAACACCCAGATACTTTTTGAAATAGTAATTTTTATAATTTAGTTTAAAAAACGGTACTAAATTTTGTTTTAAAATATAGCAAAATATATACTATAAAGAGATTACATTTGATATAATGTTCGCAATATTAAACTATTAATAAATTTTTTCCATATTTCATAACTTATGGGTGTAATTCACTCTGCGTTAATAACGGAGGGTTAAAGATAATAATAAAAATTAAACAAAGAAAAACAATTTAAAATTGAGTGTATAAAATTTAAAATTTAAGAAATTTATAATTTAAAATTATTACAATCAACAAAAAACATTAAATAGAGCTTAAAGCTAACAATTAAAAATTTAACAATGCAAAATTTTTTTATTTTTTTTATTATTATATAAATTTGCTCATGACGACAATACTCTTGATGTTTGAAGGAAGCGAGTTCCAGAGCTTGATGGCGTTGATGAAAAAGAGCAGCTTAGAATGTAAACAAGAGTATCTTGGTAATATTAAATTAATGGCCTTTTCTTTTCTCGCGATTATGTTGCATTTATTCTGTCCTGCGCCAGGGCTGTCAAATTTTCGTGTTCTTTTCTCAGCGAATTCATAGGGTTGCGTGTTCTTTTCTCAAAATGTTGTACTCTGATCCGGTAAAAGTGCAACATTTTCTACCCTTGTGAAATCGTAAAGGCGGAATGCAACATTATCACGAGAAAAAAAAAACTCTATAACAGTGATCGTTGCGCAGCGGATTTTTATGTATCGTTTGTAATTAATAAAGATTTTCTTATAATGGATGTAAACTGCATAATTTTATTATTTAGCTGATTTGTGACAGGGTTGTATTTTTCTTGATCTATTCTCATATAAAAAATGCAACATTTTCGCAGAGAGTATTGTAATATTTTCGTAAGGTGACATTTTAATCGAGAAAAGAAAACGCCATTAGTTGAATTAAGCTGGTTCTCAAACCAACGTTAATGCTTGCTTTTTTACTGCAAGCTTACTTGCATTTGTGATCATGCAAAATAAGCGAGAACTTGTTAAAAACTTACTGCATTATTCTGTATCATGAACAAGCACACCAAAGATGAGAAAGACTTGAGAAGTAATACAATTTTGTATGGAAGAAAATATTGCTTCACGTGTCTTTCTCATCGTTGGTGAGCATCTTCCTGATACAGAATAATGCAGTTAGTCTGACGAGTGTATAAGGTGTTGGATCAGCACATTAGAGGACGTGTGTTCATATCATGAATTGGTCAGAGTAATTTTATAATTTAAGTTAATGTTTATATTGCTTCTTTTAACTTTTTGCTGATTAAAAACTATTTTTTTTGGTGTTGTTCTATATGTAAGGTAAGTCCAAGATTTTTAACCGTTCACTTACTGTTACAATTTGAGGAATTGGCAAATAAAAATAGATCGTTCAAACTCTTGCTAACTGATTTGGGACAAGCTATAATTCATTACATATGAGACGGTAAAAAATTGTATTTTTGTTTTAAATGAAACTTAAACCAATTGGAAAATGTTCGAGTAATTTTTCAACATTTTTTTATATGAAAAAAATTGTATTTAAATCTTCTTAATATTTATGAAAATATTGACTTGTTTTCTGATGAAAACCTTAAATTTTTATTCATAAGACAATGTGCAAATACACTTGTCAACTTCATTAAAAAATAATTTGTTGCTTAAAGATGTTACTAAAAGTCTTAGAAGAAGCAGGAACAATTTCAAAAAGTACTGGAATGCTATGTAGTAAAAACTTGGAGCTTTTGAAATTTTCTCTTTCATGTATTCTTTTCTGCATTTACTGATGTACGGAAATAGAATTTAGTAAATTAATAGAGAACGTTTTCGAAAGATTACAAACATTTTCGAAGAACAAAAACAGACCAATTAGATAATACATTATGTATAAATTTCTTTTTTTCAGGCTGCGGTCGTCATCACCGACATTATACGTGAGCAGGATGCCAGCAAAATCAGTCAATTCACCACTCCAATCGGTTTTCAGCAAATTACGCGTGACATGATACTTTCACGCAACGATACTCGCTTGCAATTAATAAAATTCAAAACCGAACATTTGCGACGCGCCATTCCAATGAAGGTGCTCACACGCGCCAAGTATGGTGAGTATGATATATTTGATGACCTAAAGTGAAACTGAGCATTTAATTCTACCCAACTGCAGGTCGACGACACTGCTTCATTGACATGCTCTTCGTTGGTCTACGCAACACTAAAGATTTCGACAGTAACGAAGAGCTTGTCAAGATCAACGAAATTGTACGCAAAATAGACATGGAGATGAAGACACCACATCAAGTGACTACAGTGCCGCATCGCATTCTTTTTGCTGAGATTTTTATGCGCTTCAGAAAGGACTATTCGACGCCAACGCAGGCAGAGGACATGCTCGATAATGGTGCCAAAGATTGGTCTGTGTCTTTTTATAAAATTCTTTCGTTCGATGTCATTAACTACGATCCCAGATAGTTTTTATTGAATTTCTTTTTCTTGATTTGCAATAAAAATTAAATAAAAATGTGTATGAAAATTGTTTGGCATGGATGATGAGTGTTTCTTGTTTTATAACGACGATTTCTTAGAGCATGGCGTGACACACTCAGCAAAGGGTATTCTTTGACTTGGGTCAGAAACTTGACTGTGGCAAGAAGGTGGACACGGTGGTAACAAAACTAATTCGGAATTATGACACAAGACTAAATCCTTGCTTAAAGTGGATTTTACTTCAATAATTTTCTGGCTTGCAACGCTACTGCGACTTGTTTTGCTGCTTCTAAGACTTGATGATCGCTTCTTGGATTTTGGAGTTTTCCTAACCGACTGTTTGGGTGTTGAGCATGGCGGCGTTATAGGCAATACACACTCAACTTTAATATTTGCTAGAAGATCGGTATCCCGATTTGTTAGACGGTTGCCCATCGTGCGTATACGTTCGCAATATGCCTCATTCTCTGCCTTTAAACGGCGTTCCTCCTCCCTTAGCATAATGTTTTGCAGCTCAACTTGTGCTACGCGGCGCCAGAAGCTCTTCATAATATTTTCCTGCTTAGCTAAGTCCTGGAGAAAAGGGTAGGATTTTTTGTGTGTCTTTAGAAAAGCTATAACTTACCTCTTCACTGATATTCAGATGTTTTTTCAAGTTTAATGTTTGCAATTGAAAGCTTTGCTTTTCAAACTCAGTTTCTTCTTCCTCTTCGTCGCTATGATAGAACTCGCACCACGCCACAACTTTCTCCTTTTCGGTTTGTAGCTTGCGACAACTGGCAGTAAGCGACAGCAGAAGCTCGCCCTTTTTCTCTATTCTTTTATAGCGCTGGGAGTATTGTTGAGAAGATAAACATAACATCATTGATTAGTGACAACCACCTACCTCTATGACCTCAAAGCTATGACTGGCCAGAAAGCGCAGTCTTTCGACCGTTTCATCGCGATCGATCTGAATGTCTCGCTCAATGCTCTTGTGTACTTGCGTAAAATAGGCCAACTCCATCTTTAGATCCATAATTTTGCGCTGCGCGTCGCTCTCAATTGCCAGTAACTGACGCTGCAACTCATTCTGCTGCTTGATATTGCTTAACTCAAGTTCATTAAGCTTCTGCGACTCGATGACAAAGGCGCGCTGTCGCTCCATCAAAAAGTTGATGTGTTCGTATTTGTGCGGATTTAGCTCGGTATTTGCCATCATGTCGATGAAGCTTAGTAGCTGCTTGCGCAATTTTTTCATCTCCTCGATAACGCTGTCACGTATACGATAGCGTTTAGCGATCTCAGCGTTGACACGACTATCCTGTTTCTCTTGGTAGATCTGTAAATCAAGAGCGAGATCCCGTTCGAACAGCAAATTGGAGCCATGTGCCATGTTCTCACGGTTCTTTTTAACAAAGCTGAAAATCGTAGCCGAACGTTGTAATTCCTCATAAAATTCTTCTAAGATCTGTAAGCAGCCCTCTTCGTAGACCTGTTTTGTAGCCTCCACGAAGGTATTGAAAACGTCTGTTAAATAAGGCGTGGAAAAGTTGTGGTTTTTAATGAAATGGTGGTGAAGAGGCGTCGTTACCTCCACTAACCTGTTATATAGTCCATGATCTCCACATGCTTGGCAAAGCCACGCTGATACATTTCGTTAATTGTGTCCAAGTCTTCCAGCATCATTTCAATCTTTTCATCCTTGCGTTGTAGCGTTCTTTGTGCTGATTCCATCCATTGCTTAAAAGAGTTAAGCGGTAAAGCTTTAGAGCTAGCCCAGTTTTTGGGAAACTCAACTACTTACCGTCAACTCTTCGCGCAGTTCTATAGTTTTGATATCTTTGCACATTTCTTCCCATTGAAACATTCCGCGCATCACAGACTTTTTTGAAAGTATCAACTCACGCCTCAAGTTATCCTGTAACGCTTGTGTAAATGAGTTGTGAGTGAATGAGAGGAAGATATTCAAGTTACGCGTGTTTCGAGTATTTTAAAGTCCTGAGCCTCTTTAAGCTTTTTCGCTTTCTTCTCAGCTTTCGTAAGCCTTTTCTTTTTTTTCGGCGCTTCCGGCACTGGTTCAGCTGGAGGCACATAGTATTCCTCCAGGAATGTGACGCCTGCCATCTTGGGTTAATATTGTAAAATATATCAAAAGCTTCTGAAAGAAGTAAAATATATATTTTTTGTTGTTTGAACAGAACAAAATATAAAATGATTGTTAAATAGCGTGACAATTATGAAAAAATTGACATTGTAATTGATGTTTTATTTTAAAGATATGAGAGCTTTGCGGAGTGTATTGCATTCATGTTACAAAGAACTTCAGAAAAAGTATTGCGCATGTCCGCCATCTTTGCTGTGACGTGCAAGGTGCTCATTGGTTGTAACGTAGTCACAATTTATTCATAGAGTGTAGAAATTTTAAAATGCCTAAAATTTCTTATGAAAACTTGTTTTACTGAAATGAAATAAATATTGTTAAATAGAGCACATGTCCAAAATAAAGTAAATATATTTTTTAGTTCTGTTTGTGAAAAAAATTTGCATATTTTTTCCCTTTTTTACCGATTTACTAGAATTTTGACTGTTTGTTCGTTTTCATTTTGCTATCTTCGTCTCTTTTTGACATTTTCTTATCAATGTATTCATCAAGTGTCACATTTGACGAGCACCAGTGACGAGGTGCGCAGTAAATGTTGTTCGTTGCGCCGGGAACACTTTATCTGAAGTTCCTTGTATCATGTATTGCATTGAAGTTTTTTTAGGAACAAGGCTGCTTTAAAAATAATTCTCATTAACGTAGTGGCTAAAATAGTTTTGCGTTGACCAAAACTCTGTAACTTTTGAACCAATTGAGATTTTTTTACTTTCTGATTAAAAAAGTTTTTTAATAGTGCTGTCAATTTCATCAAAATTGATTGAGTACTCATTGAAAAATCCAAGGTCAAAATTTAACATTTGAATTTTTTTAAATTTTATTATGAAAATGTGTGATTTTTGTTTATTTAACTTTTGTATTTATTGAAAAAAGTAAAATATTACTTAATAAACCATTTTCAAACTAATTGTATAAAATTTTGTATAAAACTAAAACAATTAAAAAAAAAAGTTTTTATTAATAGTAAAATCAAATTAAAGTCATTATTTATATGGTTGGAATATTGCTTGCAAGTATTCTGCTTGCAGTTATGTATTATTTCTTTCCAGTAGTAGTTCTTTCGCTTTTTCATCTAAGTCCAGATGTTGCACTTTTCATTGATGTCGGTTGCTAGAGAAGAACGGATCTGACGTTGTTAATTTTATATAAAATACATCTTCATTTGTAAGATTTCGTGACATTTCTTTTTGAAGTCCCACTTTCACGAGTTTGTTGGCGTAATGCAATAATAAATACATTTGTAACTAATTAATATGTACTAGGGAGTCCAATCCCGGAGTCGATCCCTGGATTGTCGGGATAGAAAATATCAATCCCGGTATCCCGGAACTAGTTCGGGATAAAAAATTTAAGAAGTAAATAATTCATATGTTTTTTATGCAATTTTTTATTACTTATTACTTGAAACTAAAAAATGTAAACTAATTTATTTATAAAAGCACAAAAACAAAAAAAAAACTTTACCGAGCGTTTTTATAATTTTTTGTTGTTTTATATGAAAACTCTAAAAACCAAAAGTGTTGTATTTTTAAGTAGCCCAATGATATGTTATCGAACGTTTTGTGTGATATGTTATCTAATTGTAAAAATGGAAGAAGCTCAAAACGTTAGTTGAAATTTTTTATGGCATTTATTAATAAATAAATAAATATCAAATTGGATAGTTAATTTATTTGCATACTAACAAAACGCTATAGTGGGAGGTTCCCAACCACAAACTCTATTTTAAAGGGTGCTCATAGTTGTGGTTTTACACTATGAAAAAAAATCCATAATACCACGAAACTATACAATTGTGACTACCGCTATTGTTAGTAAATAAAAAAAACTTAAATAAATAAAGCAAATGGTTTTATTTTAAAAAACAAAAAAAAAAATAAAAAACTCAAATACGTAACAAATTAAGGTATTATTACAAAAATTTTTTCTTTAGATACCGTCATGTTTTTTTTTTGTTTAAGGCCAATTAAGGTTGGAAAAGACTTTTCATAATTAAATTTTTTTTGTTTTAATTATTTTTAAAGTAATACATTAAGCTAATTAACGCGTCTTATTTTTCATTAGAAAGTTTTGTCCGGATAATATTACAAATATAACCCTCTGATGAAAAGCACCGCTCTGATTCTATGCTGGTTGGGGAAAAAGTTATACGATAATCGTTAGAAATTTGTAATTTTCGATCACGATTGCCTTCACCACATAACAAAATTACTTCTTAAGCTGGAATATGGGCCTTTACATTATGTCGAACGTGACGGTCGTACACATTTAAATTAAAAAAAAAACCAAAGTAAACCATATTTTCATTTCTTCTTTTTCTTTATATTATAGCTCTTAGGAAGCATTACAATTAGTGCCAAAGTTTACAGCAGGCATTATCCTGGTTCCCATGGTTCAAGAAAAAAAAAAACAAACAATTCGAACGGGACAAAAATGGAAGTAGTTTTCGTGGCCATACAAAGAAAGCCATAATTCAGCGAAATATTGCACAATTTTTATTACAACAAATTTTAGAATATTTTGCAATAATGTTACTTTATAATGCATTTTTTTTTTTATTTTAATATCTTTTATATTTTTTTTTTAACCAAAATCTAATTCGATACGTGACAATTCGAACGTGACATTTTTTCCATTATGATTCAATTGGATAACGATTTGTATATTTTTGCATTTTAATTATTGTTAGTAGTTAACAAACAAATTTAATAGATTGTTCTTTTCTTGCCTTAACCATTTTTCTATTATCTTTAGCTAATGCCTTCCATTTTTACTAAAACAAAAATTAACAACAACATTAACGAAAAAGGAAACTACATTTGTGCAACTGTGCAGTCGATTTGATCATAAATGGTAAATGAGTTTATACAAAAATTGCTACAATTAGTAAAATTTAAATGTTTCTCTCCTAGAATATCATAAAATTATAAGCTTTTAATAACTTTGAATTTTTTATGCACGGTGGACCTTTCGGCGGAAATGCCCATAACTGACATTTTTAAAATACATTGCTGACTTCCCGATGTTGCAAAGTCTTCTGAAACTTTGCACAGTATTTGCTCCAGTAATTCACACCCATCGTTCTTACAATCTTCTTCAGCCTCAATAAAATGTTTTTCTAATTCTATATTCATATCAACTTAAATTGAAATGGTTGCATTTACATGAATATTTGTAATATAAACTTTTTATTTAACCTATAACTGTGAAGGTGAACTGGGAACTGTGAAGGTTCCTTACATATTTTTGTCGTCCTTAAAAAAAGGCTAGTTAAATAAAGTGCCAGTTTTGTGAAACTAAAAAAACATATTAAAATTTGTATTTATTTTAAGCGAACATATAAACTTTTTTTTAAACAATAAAAAATTTTAAAAACCTTTTTTTTTAAGAATTTTTTAGTAAAATTAAAATGGGGTCAAATTTATCACCACGTCACAGACTATGTCAAAAAAATTCACCTCCAAAGTTAAAGGTTTAAAATCCTGGGATCCCTGAAAGAAAATTACGGGATTTTGAGGGGCTTTAATCGTCCCGGGATTGACTTCCCTAATATGTACGTGTATTACACAAATATTATTTTTTTTACTATAAATAAAAGTATTATAGTTTAGTATTTTTTGTTTCTAGTATTATATTCTTGTTAATTATCACCTCTATTTCAGTATTTCCAAAAAATGTGTAAAATTGTGAAAAACCTTGCTTATGGAAATAACTTCACAAAAAAATTTTTAACATTTCCAAATTCTAAGTGCATTTTTATATAAACCTTGAAAATGCAAAAAATTATTACAAATAAGTTATAGTCCTATAAAGTGTTAATACTTTTATTTATATTTCTAAATGAAATAAATTTAAATTATCATAATAATTATAATAATACACGGCGTATGCGTGATATTAATTCATACAATTAAATATTGATATTAATTCATACAATTAAATATTGATTTAAATACAATATAAGATTAAGAAATAAGATAAAATAAAAATAAAGTATTAACAGAAAAACGAAAATAACAAAATAACAGACAAGTTAATTCAGCAAAAAACGATTCATTACTCCACCATCTGATGGTGGATCGATGGTTATATTCTTTCACCGCTGTAACGATGCCACCAACTGTCCAGGCTCACTTAAATAAATACTTATTTTTACAGTTCGATACTTGGTGATCCCCACGTCTGCCCCAGTTGCTTTGCATGGTACGTTTGCTTTGGTAAAATTTTTTTGTTCGTCGTCATCTTTTGTTTTTTTTTTATTCCAGCAGAACATTCATATATCAGCTTAATTTTTCTTAACACTGGTTGTTGGTTTTTTGGTTGCAGGTCTCTTTATCCCAGTTTTTATTCGGTCTTTTGTACTTCCAGATATTTGCGAAATTTTCCCACCAACTTTCACAATTTTTAGTTTAGAGACCGGCTCCGACATTGTTTGCTATTAATCTTATTTGATAATAATGAAGATCAAAACTGCGTACGATCGGTTGAGCGGATTTTCGGTCCGAATCGTCAAACTTTGACAACAAATGATAGGAGCACGCGTATTGCTTCTTAAACATCAATTATTTATAACACTGTGTGACACATTTTTCTAACGGAAAAGCGGATAACACAGGATGATAGTACTAGGGTATAGTAAGAAAACCCTAAAAGGAATTTGCAAAGTTAGCTCGCTTTTAAAAGATATAGGCATTAAAAGTTTGTCTCTTGCAGAGTATTTTTTTAAAAAAAAAAAGTGCTCATTAAGGCGTATCGAATTACAATTTTTTCGAATTTCACATTTTAAGAGGTCTCAAAAGTTGCATGGTGGTCAAGATCTAAAAAAAATAAAGAAAAAGAAAAGGATGTCTTCCTCTTACACTAGGACAAAGTTTTTTTTTTGAGAAAAATAATAAAAAAATAACGATCTATAAATGCTTTGATTTTTTTAAGAAAAACTACATATGTCTTAAAGTAAAATTAAATACAGACTTTAGCTAAGAATATCTCGCCAAACAAAATGCAACTCTCGATTTTACCAAATCCTCATCATCATTTACCAAAATGTTAAACTAAAATTTTGAGTTTCTGAGCCTGCCATTTGATGAGTCTCAATTGATTTAACAGTTGCTTTTAAGATGAGTTTTTAAAAAAAAAATTAATAACCTTAAATTAGATAGATGAAAAATTCAAAAAGCGAAAATTATTTTACCACTTCTGATGCCTGAGATATAAAGCCTTATATCAATTTTTTTTCAAAAAGTTGAAAAAGTGCTTTCAAGTATGCTTTTCTTAAAAAGCAGTAAATGCATAGGCAAAAGATGTGCAAATTCTAAATACACCAAATAAAAGGAAAACGTAAACACTTTAATAAATACCAGCAAAGTTAACACAATCAGATAACAATCAAAAGTTCTGTGCTATTTCGAGTGTACCTTCAGATTCGAATATCCTTCACGCAAAAATCAAGAGTGGCATCTTGTTTGGCGGAATATTTTAGTTAAAGCCTATATTTACTTTTGCTTTAAGACAAATGTAGATTTTCTTACAAAAATCAAAGCATTTTTATGGTTCGTTAATTTTTACTGTTTTTCTCACAAAACAACTTTGTCCTTGAGGGAGAGGGAGACATCCCCTTTTTTTGGGAGACCACCCTATGTAACTTTGGAGATCTTTTACAAAAAGAATTTTTAATTCGATTCGCCCTAATGAGCACTTAATTTTAAAAAAATACTCTGCAAGTGGCAAACTTTCAATGCCTATATCTTTTAAAAGCGAGCTAACTGTGCAAAACCCTTTCAGAGTTTTGTTGGTCTAGATCAGTACCATCGATCTGTGTTAGTAGCTTTTTCGTTAGATTCCATGACCCTTGAATTGTTGCATAGTGTAATTGAAGAAAATGTTTGTCTGTTATTTTTTTAAAAATTTTACATCACAGAATTGAAATCTCGAAAAAATTTCGAAATTGCGACCGTCAAACTAGAAACTTCTAGTTTTAAAATGCTTTCTTAAAATCCTGATGTTATTAATTTTTAAGAAGTAACAACCTTTCAAAAATCACATAAAAAACTAAAAATTTTTATGTTCTCTTAATATTTTTGGTGAGTATATAAATAAAGGTATTATTATTAAGAAAAAAAAACGAATTTTATATAAATGTTGTACTATTTAATAAGTACTAATTAAAATTTTCAAACAGTCAAAATTTTGACTTCTTCATGTAAAACTATTCGATTATTTTCATCGACTGGCAAAATTGTTTGAACATCTGCTATGTGCACTAGACTTGTCCTTATTTATATGGACAAATTTATTTTCTCGCATATATGTTGCGGCAAGCGCTAAAAATATTTGTTTTAGTCTCAAAAAGAATAAAAAAAAAATTTGACAACGATTGGATAATTTTTAGCCGTGCCCCAAGCACCTTTTTGTTTTTATTATGAGAAATAAGGCAAAAAAAAATAAATTTTTTTATTTCATTTACATTTATTTGAAAATTAAGAATAAACTGAAATATTTTTATTAATTACATACTCATAGTAACATTAATATTATTTTAATTTAATAGTGAAGTCTTTTTAAAAGTGGGATAATTCATGTTATATTTTTTAACCACTTGAAAAAGGAATTGTTTCTCCTCTTCATTGTGGGTTAATTTATTATTATAATCTGTAATGAATTTGGCGCCTCTTTCAGCTGCATCATTCACTACAGATAAGTTTTTACAAATTTGTGATCCCTGAGCGTAGCCAAATCTTTCATTCCAATCCGACGGATCGACTTGCAAGAATTCTTTTGAAATTTCTAAGCGATCAAAGAACGCGTGTGTATTGAAATTTACAAAATTGCTTACATCTTTTTGCGCAAATGTGTCGATATTTGTTGGATTAGTTATTATTTGCTTGCATTTTTCTGTATTTGCTTTAGCATTAATTGCCTGAACCATTTTTTTTTTAATTGCAACACTTACATAAGGATCGAAGAATGAAAGACCGACTGCTTCTTCCGACAAATACCACAAATAATTGCTTACTTTTTGTAGTAAAGCAAGAGCTATATCCTTTTAGGATAAGCTATAATATTTTTAATTAAATGAAGGTCTTGATTTGGTGCTTCAATTGCTTTAGTGCATCCAAAACAGGCTTTTACATAAATACGAACTATAAACAGACTGACACTTCGTATACCGTTTAGCTCTTGTTTGGTCATATTGAATTCATTACGAAACAAATAAATTTTAAGTAGATAAATACATTTTGACATCCATCGAGCATGAGAAGTTGCACCAGGTATACGAAAGGTGTTGAAATTCGGCACCGTACCACCAAGAAAACTGACAACTAATTGTAATAATTCTTTGTAGTTGCGTCTGCTATGAGCTTGTTTTAAGTTATCTAGACAGTAATTTAAAATTGTTCCACGTTCTTTAGCAGTCAATACTGTAATAATGTGTTCATCTTCTAAACAACTCTTATAATTTAATTTGTCAATATTAATCCAGTATTTGCTAAAGCGATTAAAAGTTACTACTTCTGGACCGGCTGTAGTAGCCACTCTAATTTTAAACACTTTACGGATCAAGAACTCGTAAATATGGTGTCTGCAGGGAAAATATAATAAATCGCGACCTTGTTTTCCTTCAAGCAGAGCAGCAGCACCGTTTTGTACTCCTGTATTATGAGCAGTTGTGTCGAAGCAGAAAATTTCAACTAGATCAAGCATTTCATATTCTTTTATTGAATTAAACACGGCATCTGATATTTATTTTCCACTCGAAGATTTTAACTTCGGAATGCCAAGTAGTTTATCGATACCTTGAGATGAGACTATGATTGGAAAGCGATCAACTTTTTCCCTAATTTTTCACTAATTTCTGGTAACATTGTACCATCCCAATGCAAAACAAAACTACGTGGAATCGGGAAATAAAAACTCAAGTTTCTTATTTTATACTCAAAACAAAAAAAGAAGCATAGGGAAAAATACAAAAACATTACAGTACTTACATCAAAGTTTGCTGCAATGTTTTGTGCTATTGTTGCATGATGTTTCTGACGCATTCGACGAATTGATGAACGATTTAGTATAGGATCTTTGATATCATAGCCCAACGCGTTAGCAGTTGCACTTAGGATATGAACTGCAGCACCATCAGTGATGTTCCACTTATCCAAAGTTGAAAGCAGTCTTGGTTTCAAAAAAAAATTTGTTTTACCTCTGGATATACCTGATACACCTGGATATGCATTTCCTGCTGATGTTGATGCTACAACTTCAATATCATTTTCGTTGTCAATGTCAATCATACCTGTTTTACAACAATAATTCTGATTTGCTTAAAAGATAGAATTCTTAATTGTATACCTGTTTGAGTCTGTTGTTCATATAACTCTTTTCGTTCATCTTCTTTTATTCGACGCTGGTTTTCTTGTTCTTTTCGGACTGCCTTTCGCTTTTCTTTCTGCATGAAAATTTTATCCGTTCCTAGCATACAACCAGGTCTTCCTTTTTCTCGTTGCTTTTTTAAGAACTTTTTGTCTTCTTGTATTTTAATTATGTCTAACGCGTTTGCGTGTGCGATATCGAATAAATCATGTAATTTATCTTGAAATTCAGTTTCTTTCCTGTTTTGACATTCTGTTTTTCGACCATGATGCTTTGTAATATCTCTCCACTTGTATAATTTTTCCAGCTTCTCAATGCAGTGTTTTTCATGGTGTGTTGGAATTCGTGCTTTTTACCAAAACAAGCTAACCTCAGCAACAAACAATCTAGAACTTTCTCTTAAATTTAAACCAACTATTCTTAAATTATAAAATAAAATAAAAGCACTTGTTTTCTTGCTGGTAATGGTAACTTAGCTCCAGTAATTTGGTGGTCAATTACGCCAATTAACATAATGTCATCATCCGATCAATTATTTTTTTTAAATTATTAATTAAAAAATCCGATCAATTATTAATTTTAAAATTTATTTGTTCAATTTTTTAAAGGTAATCTTTTGGACAATATTCTTTTAAATTATGAATTTTAATGGCAGTAGGCCATTTTAGATCACCTCCATCAACTCTATCAAGGGTTGCCATCTGTTCTAGTTGCTTCTTCATTTATTTTAATATTCAGTGTCTTTGAAGTGTCATTGCTTTGAAGTGTCATATGATTAGCAGCCATACAATTCATAAGAATGAATTAGAGGATCTGTACATTCATATGCCAGTTTAAACAGTGAGTTGATCACAGCTTAATCACTCAAAGACTACTGAAGAGGAATATGTAGCGATTTCCGAAACAGACTGTCTAGTCAGCTAAGTGATTGACTCTATACAGAGTTGTTGTTGTTGTTGTTGCCTTCTTGAAAACTCACTTGATCTAAAGCTCACAATCTTAATTAAATTACGTATTAAACCTGCGAAATAATTATTATTTTCAGTAGTAATTAAATAACTAAAGTCTGCTTATCCTAAGCATTCTATTTTTTAAAACTGTTTAGCTTTAATTTCTTATATGAATTATATATAATTTATAAGCTATAGATATTTCTTAATTTTAGAATATCCTATTTTTAATACACAGCGCAATTTAGATATGGTGAACTTGTATATTGTGTTAGTGTTATGATATAAATTGATATAAATAAGTTTTAATTTTTTATATTAATCAATAATGAAATAATTTAAATAAATTACTTTAATAATATGTATTTTTGATATGGTAACACTTTTGCTTAAAAGAAATAGTTTCAGTAATATATAAAAAATTTTATAAATTGTTATAAGCTCTTAACAAAAATAATTCTAATTTCATATGCCAACTGTAGCTGCACGATTAGAATTCACAACACCTACAAAAAATTTCCGGCTAACTGCGCCAACAACAATTACCAAGGAAATCTACAAACAAGGACGCACAGAGAAGAACAAGATCAGAGCGGAACTTTTAAAACTTTTTGATTTCATCCTACATGTAGGACGGGCTGCAGTATGAGCTTTCGCACATCCTACATGTCCGTCCGACCTGTCAAATCCATCCTACATGTAGCATAGTCCGAAACCCCTTATTAGCATGAAAATTCTTATATAGCAGTAAGGCGGTCCGTGGCAGGACAACGTCTTCCATTTATATTTTATATATAGGTTTTCGCTTCGGTCGGCAGTCCTCTCACTGCTATACTTTTTTTTTTGTTTGAACTTCACGATTTCGCTAAATTTGTCGATCTGCACGTGTGAAAGTTGCAATCCAAAATGATTTATTTATGCGAATTTTCGTCAAACGCACACAACAAGAACACAGTACTGGGACGCCAAAAAAAAAAGAAAGAGAGAGTGTGTGTCACATTTGCCAAAAGCCCACACACATATTTCAATAAGTACTTAGTAAGCATAGTGATATTCCGAATGAGAGAACAATAGTCACGAATGACAAACAATTGTTGGCGCGGGCACGGCTAAAGATTGTCCTATCAAGCTCAAATTTTTTTGTGTATTTTCAGGATCAAATAAAATGGTTTAAGCGCTCGCCGTCATGCGAATTCGAAAAAAAAGAAATAAGGACCGTCTAATGTGCACCCATCTTTTTGTTGCAAACTATTAACAAAAATAAAATAATTAATTTCATGTTGTTTAACGTGAATAGCATAACAAAACAGAAATGAGATTTAAAACAAATCGTTGGCCAATATTTGAAAACTTATTTCTCTTTTGGTTAAACCCGGTAGCGCAACAACAACAACCAAAAAAACTACAATTCGGACAGATGATTTTGACGTCTAGCTCAACTTTTTTCTGACTTCTCTCTAATCTGAGCTTATCTTAAATGTATAACATAATTAAAGAGAACGTCCAGTAAAGAAAAACAGGACTCACACTATCAAATTTTTCTTCAAATCGTTAGTCAAACAACGATAGAACAACATGGAATTTGACGAAAAATATAAAATTTCTTAATTTATTTTTGATATATTTTAAAAAATCAAAATAAAAAAAGAGCCGCACTTTACTTATCAAAGAACCGCATGCGGCTCAATGAGCCACATTTGCCCACCGTTGTAATATGACGTGGTTCGGCTCGGAAAAAAAATAATGTTTGCTTTGTTTTTTTTTTTAGTTTTTCTGATCATTTATAATTTTTTCAAAATTTTTTTAAAAATGTTTTCATATAAAATGGTACATAAAAAGTCTCAGAACCTTCAAAAGGTAGGCCTTACGGCAGCGAAGCAAGCACTCATTAAATCAGCGATCATGGAAGATATTTTGACGCCAATAAAAGCACTACTAGCCTGCCATCTGTTGCAATTTGTGCAATTGACTACTTAAAGCATTATTGAACAAACACACTGTTGCATACTTATAGGGCTGTGTGTAAACAAGCGTGATTAGAGTGATTTTGTAGAGAACATAGATAATTTCATTCAAATGAAAAAAGTGTTTTACTGGCAGATTCGGGAGGGTATTAAAGTTGGGTTGAAAAGGACGCTTTCAACTTTATCTGGATGCTATAGTTTTTTGATCACTAAAATTAAAATTCGCTACACTTTATTAATAATAGCTTGCGAGCAATGGATCATTTATTTCCGGTAAAAAAAATGATCACCAACATCATTCCACGCCGTCAATAACTAATATTTGGACCTACATTTTTGGCTGCCTTAATTTTGATATATTTAGCTCCAAATGGCGTTAACATTTTACAAATCGGTTGCAACAAAAAATGTATGTTTTGGCCTACATATGTATTGCTTGTGTCACTGTGCGATGTCTGAAATAATTAAAAAATATTTAATCTTTTAAACACCGAAATCTACAAAAACAATCTGCGCTATCAGCTGAAAAATCGACAACTATGATAACTTTATACGTATATCAAAGCTCTATCTTTATAATCACGATAAAAACAAACAATAACAACATCACCAACACCACCAACATCACCAACACAACAAAGTACATCCCAGTCATAATCGTCGTATTAACCATTAAAGTTCATTAACTAACGATGACAATGAAGCTGTGCTCCTGCGGTGGTGCCTTGCGTTTGTGTAGCTACTGAGCGTTTATGCCGTTTTACTTTACTCGCTTATCAGCCAGCGTCTAATAATTCTGTGACAAAACGAGACACACATCTTGCCATAATAATCCACTCGCAGTAATTCCGTCAATTGAGAGTAGTTAAAATTTTTGGTTAAATTTGGCTGACGTTATCGTCAAAATTTCTACTAGTCTAGTTTAGCAAACAACCGCATTCAGTTGCTTTCGAAGACTCCAGGTTGTAAGCGGTTCATAAAAGTTCCCGCTAACCAGCTTGTGCTATTATATCTTAGTAGAGGAGTTCCAGTTGGCATCGAGTAGAACGAGCGAGCTTCAAGTCTTTGTTGTTTTCGACTGAGTTGAGTTGAGGAGTATCGGCGCCTGGAATCAAGTTTGCAAGAAGTGGTAAAGATTGTTGCTTTTTTTTATTTCCTTAAATTCGAGTTTGTGCTGGCTGTTAGCTTTTCAAGCGTTTTAAGCTTGAAACATGCCTGAAGTTTGGCTTCGCTACGTGAAGTTTTTGCAAAAGTATCTGAGAGCAGCTGCGCTCAGGGCGAAAGCTTGTGAGTTGCTGATTATCAGTGTGGAAAGTGAATGACTCGAGCCGAGTTCGTTGAGACAGCGCAGTGTTGATATATTTGTTTTATTATTATTATTATTGTAACAGTTTGCTTTTGTGTAGACAACAAAAAATAATTTTTAAGGTAATATTATCGGTGTTTTCTTTTGTGGCTTCGGTTGCGTGGCTAAAAAATTTTATTTGTTTTCGTTGACAAATGATGTTGTAGCATTACGACGACAATGTTTCAAAAAACAAACAGGTTTCTTAATTCCAAAAAAAATTGTCATATGCATTGTTTGAATTTTTGTTTTAACTAATACTTTTCATCATTGAAATTGTTTTTTAAATAGCTGAAAAGTGTTGCTTACTTTATAAAACTGCTTTATTTTTTTTCATTAAAATTTATTTTTTTCGCTGGAAATTTGTTAAACAAATACATATTGGCTTAAATTCAAAGTGAAGTGAGTACCTAAAAATTGAAATTTTTGGTAATTTTAAGTGCATTCGAAGATTTCATGAGCTTACTCAACTTTTAATCTTACTTGGTTTGAAATAAACTTACGTTACTAAGCTTTTTTATAGATCGAAAAACCAAGTTTAGCTGTTTTTTTATCATAAGAAATCATCAACAGCATAATTCATTACTTGTTTTCCTTTTTGTTTTGACAGAAACATATTTCTTATAATTCTATTTCGGAGCTCAGTGCATTTGTAATGTAGCAACAATTAGCTACAAAAAATTCTCTATAGAACATCTACCAGCTGATTACACAGCTGTTTCGTTAGTCGCTACACTAACTACAAGTACTCAGTGGTCTTCTGTGGTTGATGCAGTAAAAATAAATTGTTGGTGCTTAAAATGTTCGTTGAAGTGACCAAATGCAACTAATCAAACGCATTAACTAACCAAACACAACCGTAATGAAGAATCAATATTTTTCATTCGAAAAGAATGGACTCAGTAGCAATAAATCTATATCTACATAGTTACTAACATATAAAATTAAAGTGCAAATTTACACTTACCCTTTAACTCCAAAAGCACTGCGAAGATTAAAAAAAAATTTATGATATCACTAGCTGAAACCTGGCACGGAGCTGCCACGCCTCCTTTGCAAAGCGCCCATAATATATTATCAGCGAAACTGCACGTGTAAATTGTGGTCGAATGATGAATTCCGAGGCTGTGCTACCTATAACTCTAAAGCTATTCGATATTGAAAATTTGGGTTGAGTGGGAGGAGCCACGTCCCATTTTCTAACGTCCATAAAATGTTATCAGTGAAACGGCACGTGTAAATTATGGTCAAATACTGAATTCCGAGCCTGTGTGGCCTATAACTCCAAAACTATTCGATATCGCAAATTTGGGCTGAATGGGAGGTGCCAAGCCACCCTGTACAATGCCCATTAAATGTTATCAGTAAAACGGCACGTGTTAATTATTTTCGAATACTGAATTCCGAGTGCGGCTTATAACTCCAAAGCTATCCAATATTGCCATATTGTAAATTCGGGTTGTGTACGAGGGGCCACTTTATCTTGTCTAATGTCCATAAAATGTTATTAATGAAACGGCACATTGTGGTCGAATACCGAATTCCGAGGCTGTATGGCCTATTACTCCAAAGCTATTCAAAATCGTAAATATGGGCTGTATAGGAGGAGCCACGCCCCCTTTTGCAATGAAAAAACCATCCTTGGTATGTGTTCAATTACTTTCTAAAGTTTCATAAAAATTGGTTCAGACACATGAACTAAATTACCAAATTTTAGTATTATACGATCGCAACCGTCTGATATATAGAAGTTGTATTGATTTGGTGACTTTTAAACTGGGCGTGGCAACATTTTTATATGTAGTGTGCAATTTCAGAGTTGGCATTATTTCGAAAAAATTATTTGCATATTTTTCTTGCAAAAGTATTAAAATCGCGATTAAAAAATGGGAGTTGGGGTAGGAGGGTAAAAAATACTTTACAGCCTACTTTCATACCTACCAAATACACTGAAAAGAATTTCATTGACATCGATGAAGCCGTTTCAAAGAAATGCGACCACAAACACCGTGACACGAGCTATTTATATATTAGATATGTGTAGCACGTTATAGGGTTATTTTTCAATAAATAAAAGAACAAAAATAAATTTTAATAATAAGTATATTTAATTAGTGTCCGACAAAATATTCGGTTTCGGTTTCGGTTATAGCCAGTTTCGGCCCTTTTTTATCAGTTTCGGCTAGTTTCGGATATACGGCCTCAACATGGCCGAAGCCAATACCAAAACTTTTGGTAAAAATTTCTTGCATCAGTCATTTAATTCAAATGTATAAGTTTAGTCTACACGGGGGTTACACGAGAAAGTACTGTTTATACAGTCAAGTATACGTATAAGATGTCAAACTTTGTGTCTGTTGGCAAGACTGTAGACAATAAAGTAAAAAATTTCCATTTTGGGAAGAAAATTTTTGATAAAGCACGTATTGAAAATTTCCAATAAATTCTATTGAATTTTCTCATCTTCTATCATTAAATATTCAAAATATCATTCTTTTGTCCTAGCTACTATCACGTCAACTGTCTTCGAAAAAGTTGAGACAGTAGAGCAGACAGTACCCAGTGGGCATTTTAGCGAGTGCTCCGCAAAAGAAGGCATGCTAGCACTGCGATTATTGGCGACAATACACCTTTCATGCTCACTGCATTGATGAGTACTTCTGTAAGGCCTACCTTTTGAAGGTTCTGATTCATTTCATATTATTTTATATGAAAAAATTTACAAAAAAATTCCAAGAAAAATTTTAAATACACAGAACAGTTTGTAAAAAAATGTAGATTTAAAAAAAACTCCA
The DNA here is from genome assembly GCA_963920525.1 of Dichetophora obliterata. NCBI lineage: Eukaryota > Metazoa > Arthropoda > Insecta > Diptera > Sciomyzidae > Dichetophora > Dichetophora obliterata. The sequence goes on from OY986438.1 coordinate 208,206,291, forward strand.
AACACTTTTTTTCCGAGTTGGATCTCGAAGCCGGACTCCCAAAAACTAACATATTACATTATATGAAAATATTTATATGGAAAAAATCCAAATCTTTTCTTATATTGTTGCAAAAAGAAATTTCATAAAAAAATAAAAAAAAAATTTCAAATACACAGAACAGTTTGTAAATAAATGCAGATTTAAATAAAACAACAAAACAATAATTTTTTTTTCCGAGTTGGTTCTCGAACCTGGGCTGGGAAAGCTTACTTTCATTTGTATTGATGCAAAATAAGCTATTGATTCTTAACAACCACGACAGACGAATGGGTAAGATGTCGGACTGCCACATGATAGGACCATGTCGAATCTGAAATTGTTAGTCGCTTTTTATTTCAAGTTAATATTTATATTGCTTTTCCTTCTAACGTGACGTCTCAAAAGAGCGCTTCTGGCAGGTCTCTTTTGAGCAAAGAGAGCGGAACGCCTGACAAATTTTCCCATTTCATACAAGCAATAAAACGGTGTTTGCAGGAATTGTGAAAGGCCTTTTAAAACCTAACGCAGGCCTGCTAGAAGGCTTTCGGACTCCTGCATTTGCCCTCTGGGTAGCAGCCAAATGCAAATGTGAGTGTGTGTTGCTAAAAATTTGCGAATGTGTTGCAACTGTCTTAACACTACCCTGCAGGAAAATAAACTAATTTTAAGGTAGTTTAAGACTATTTTTTTTTTCCAACTACAACTAGTTGAAATTCTAACTTTTTCTCTTGTCACCAACTGACTTTATTAACATGGGATTGTCACTGGAGTTAGTCAATTGTCGTACAGTGCATGCGTTTTCAACTAATTTAAAATTCTTCTATTTTCATCTACTTTAAAAGTTGTTTAAAGTTAACTTTTTAAAAAGGACTTTATTTTGAAATACTTTGAAAGTAGTTTAAAGTTAACTTATTTTAAAGTATCTTATTTTCAAATTATTTATAATTGGTTAATTTTATACTACTTGACTACTTTAAAGAAATGCATATTGTGGATTTATTTATAACTATATAAATAAATTGCAGTTTTATTTCATCTGTGCATAAGATTTCTTCAAAATAAATGCAAAAAAATGTATTTTCAAACTCGTGAAAGTGACGCTTTTTAACAGCCTGGAAAGCCCTTCGAACAATATCTTCTGGGTCTGTCTCTTCCATAGAACAGAAGGCATCTAGTGAAATTAAAAAGAAAAAAAAAAGAATACTTGGTAAGAAATAAAATAATTTTCTTATAAATGTTTACGATGGGTAAAATTTTGTGAAGACCTTAAGACCCTTTTTACCGTGGGTCCCATCGATGTTGTTATTCACAATTATATGTTAATTTAAAACTGAAATTAGGTTTTTTATTTGGGTTTCAGATTTCATCAAAGACCTTATTGCTTCAATCTATGGAAAAATAGAATGTATAAAATTTAGCAGATTTAATTTTTCTGCATATACAAGGTGGCGCAAAAGTAATCCTCCTATCAGAAAATGCTATAAATTTTGCGATTGGCCTCTAATGTCAGTTCTGTTTTGACATTTGTGTAGTAAACACATGCGAAATACACGTAAATAAACAATGTTACGCTACACTGCTCCAGAACGCGGAATATTGGTGACTATTTATTTGACCAATAATCGGTCGGTGACTTTGGCACAACGTGAATTTCGTCGCAGATTTCCTGGCCGCCCAACGCCTACTGGTGAAACACTGCGACGTTTAGCCGCTCGCCTCGAAGAGACTGGCACAACACGAAATGCTGCCAGGCGTGGCAGACCCCGGAGTAGCCGTTCTGCAGAGAATATTGCTGCTGTAGCCGAGGATGTCATGGAATCGTCGTCGACATCGACCAGACGACGTGCCACGCAAATGGGTATCGGTCGACGGTCTTTACAGCGAATTTTGGTATACGATTTGAAGATGTTTCCGTACAAAGTCCAGATGGTGCATCAGCTGTTAGCTGCTGACCGCCAATCGCGTCTAACATACGCTCAAGCCATCCTTAATCACCACCAAAAGGAAGATGATTTTTCATCAAAAATAATCATGAGTGATGAGGCCCATTTCCATCTTAGCGGGTACGTAAATAAGCAAAATTTACGCTTCTGGGGCACTGAAAATCCGCGTGAAACCCACGAAGAGCTATTACACCCGCTCAAAGTCACTGTTTGGTGTGCTGTTTTCGCTGGAGGAGTCATCGGATCTTTTTTCTTCGAAGACGTCGCGGGCCAAACGGGCGCCTAATCTCCCGTTTTGGCGATTTGCACTGGCCAGCAAGATCGCCTGATTTGACCGCTCCAGACTTCTTTTTGTGGGGCTTTTTGAAGTCGCGGGTTTATGTCAACAAGCCTCAGACTCTTGCAGCTCTTAAAGACAATATCCGTCAAGAATGTGAGGACCTATCGCCGGAAGTTTTGGCCGAAGTGATGAAAAATGCCATAAAAAGGGCTCAAATGACAATCAACTGTGGCGGCGGCCATTTACATGACATCATATTCTCGACTTGATGTAAAAAAAATTAAAAGACCAAATAAAAATAATCCATAAGAAGAATCAAAGCTTTTCATTTTTTTTTTAAATTTCAGCCAAAAAACATCGCAAGGTTACTTTTGCGCCACCTTGTATAATGGAGTACCCGTTACTTTTAGAAACTTTATTTTTACAAACGTGCTGCGTAAGAGTACATTAACTTTGTCACTCCGTTTGTAACGCCGATCAGGAGGCGAGGCAGGTTAGTATATTCTTGATCAGCATCACCTCCTGAGTCAATTTAGCCATATCCGTCTGTCTGTTCGTCTGTGTAAAAGACGTAATTTTAGAGCTATCGTAACGAAATTCAATATATGAAGAAACTCTTCATTTGTTTGCTGGCTAATATTTTGATCTTCTAATCGCCGCGATGTACATGAACTTGTTTCTTCACGTTTACTTTCTTTAACTTCACTTTCGACGTTATTTTTTTGCCACATTGATAAGTTTTCCTCTTTCCGTTTCTTAAATAATCTCTTTAAATTTCTTTTGCTGTAACCACAAGCATTTTTTTATAACTCACAATTTTAATTTTATTGAACACTCGCACTTCGCACCAAACTTGCTGGCTTGAAATTAAATTCTTGAATGTAAAATTTTGTTATTATTATAATCTATAGTTGTTTTCTTTGTCACTACACAAGAAAGAAGCAATGAAAAAATAGAAAGAGGAAAATAACATAAGAATATATGCGAAATAGAATTAGCAAAGCACAATATCAATACAAATTTTGACCAAACCGACGCATGCTGCATGTGTTTTAAACTAATTTTAAAGTAGTTATTTTTAAAGCACTTTAAAACTAGTTATTTTTTTGCACTTGACTTTTTCTTTCCGATAAGGTACTGTCTCGTGTAACCCCGAGTTAAAAAAAATACTTACAACGCGTTATACAAAACAAAAATTATGAATATATCTATAATTTGATTTATCGTGTAAGCGCAAAACATTTTGATTAATTTTATGCGTTCGATACTATCATTGTCGATTTTTTCATCTCTATTGCAATTTATATTATTTTTTTTTATTAAGAAGCCAAATTAAACTTCTGAATGAATTCTGTGTCTGTGAAAGTAAGGAAAATAAAACGAAATATTTCTATTCTTATAATACTAAACCTTTAAAACAATTTAATTTGTTTTGTAATTCTATAAAAATATAAAGGGTGATCCAATACGAGGTTTCTTTTTCAACTGGGTTATTTTGACAGCTGTTATGTGTCAAATGGCTTGTCCATATGACGTTTGTGTTCAGTATTCAATACAGTTCTATCATGAATAGACTTACTCCTGAACAACGTTTATTAATTGTGGAAACTTACTACCAAAATCAGTCATCAGTTAGAGAATGTTTTAGAGTTCTTCAACATAATTTTGGTTATTATGAGCGTCAAAGCCATCAAACCATCAACAAATTTCGAACAAATATAACACTACTGGCCATTCATCATTCAACCAGAGTTCATAGAGATCGTAATTTTGAAAATATGGCTGCAGTAGCAGAGATTGTTCGTGAAAACTGTGAAAAATCGATTCGTCGCCGATCTTGAATTTTGTCGAAATTAGAAAATTGCACCCACAGAATGGAAAATTTAGGAGCTAGTCGTGGGCAACATTCGAACGAAATAATTTTTGAACATTGAGTTGAAGGGACCGAATTATCATTCCAAATTAAGATTTGCATCAGTACATTAATTTTTATGTATTTTATTTAGAAAACAAAGTAGGAAGCTTTTATTGGCTCACCCTTTATATTGTAGGTACAAACTGTTTTGAGTGTGTACGGAATAAAATAAAAAATCTTTTTTTTTAATATAGTAAACTTCAATATTTAAAGAACTCTTTTTATATTAAATGTTTTTCTTCTTTGTATGAAATGGTATTTTTGTTTCCCTTTATTAAAAAAAATTATTTGTAAAAACTTAAAATTTCATATTAATAACCGGATTCGGTATCGGTTTCGGTCGGACACTATATTTAATTAAAGTTAAAGTTTTTTAAGAAACTATCCCAGATGCATTGCTTAATCATTGCCTTGTCACGCGTTTTTATCGCGAGAGTTTTAATAAACTCTCAGCTGACACAGCGCAACAACAAAAATCAGACGAACCACGAGCAGGGCAAAAAATGACCTGCTTGTAAAAATTTGTCGGTGATGACATTGTAATTCATAAGCGGAAACAAAATCTTGTTTGTGCTCACTTCTTGTTTATGCTCACATTCCTTTCTTTCGGTTGTTCAAACAACAGTTTAATTTTTTTCGTCTGTGTAGCAACACCGAGTTTTCCAACAGGAAGTTTTGCAGTGAAGTATGTTTGTGAAAATTATGTATCTTTATGTCTAAACCAGAACAAAGTTTTATGTAAACAATAACTAAGTGTTTAATACAAATGAATTCTGAAATGGTCTATAAAAGGTAATAAATTCGTTTATTAAGTTGTAAAATTTATTGTCAAAATAATTTGCGGTGTCATTTGATTTTGTTTGCTTCTTTTCGGTGTGTTCTCTTTCGTTTTCGTTGCGTTTTTGGCGTAGAGAGGATTTCGTCCATTTTGTTGTTCTCTTTCTCTCTTGTGCATACCTTCTTCCACTATCTTTTTCTGTGTAAGGTAGATGCCAACAGTGTTTTAGCGGATATGCCCGAAGAAATGTAATTCAGAATTGCATACAGGTGTTGGAGGACTCGCAGCAACATTGTATTTAACCTCTTCGGGTAAAATAGTCACATATGTGGACAAAAATGTACGGAAATATTTTCAGATTTGCCATTATTTCTTTCAAATACTGACGCAATGGATAGAGAAAATACTCTCCCTCATAAGTTTTCTTTTAATTTCTCAAGTATATCGCGTAAAAAGGCTCCTCTGTATGGTATGTAAAAACGTATTGATAAATAATGTTTTTATTGTAAAAAAAGTACAATATATCCACATAACTGCACATTTGAGAACTATTACTTCCAAAAATTTTTTATCGCAAAATGCAAATATGTCGCGTAAGAAGGCTTCTATGTCTGATAAGTTAAAAAGTGGTAATAAATAAAGAATTTATTATAAAAAAGTACAATATGTCAATACATGATCACATTCTAAAACTATTACTTCCAAAAAAAATTTAAAATTTATTTTTTTCAGAAATGTCTTAACTAGACCCTATTTAGTAAGAATAATACATTAAAAAATATTTTTCATTGTATTTATTGGTGCGGGATTGCAGAGGATAAGAAATAATTTGTTATGTGATGTGTAAATTTACCACTGGGTAGATACATATAAATGCAGTGCTCTGCTCCAAAATAAAATAAAAAAAAGACTTGATTTTTATTTCGTTTGACATTTATTGTCTTAAAGAGATTTTATGAACACAATTGCAAAAATTTTCAAGTAAACTCAGAGTTCGCCTGTACCTCGAAATTTAAAATGTTTCATAGCACATTTAAAAACTATTACTTCCAAGAAAATTAAAATTTTTTTTCAGTAATGTCTTAACTAGACCCCATTTAGTAAGAATAATAACTTAAAAAATATTTTTTCACTGTATTTCTTGGTGCGGGATTGAAGAGGATAAAAAAGAATTTGTTACGTCATGTGTCAATTTACCACTGAGTAGATACATATAAATGCAGTGCTCCGCTCCAAAACAAAATAAAAGGAGACTTGATAAACTCAGAGTTCGCCTGTACCCCGAAAATGTTTCCTGACACCTCTGACTGTTAGTATGAATATATTTCATATGAATCAATATTAACCAAATGTCAGTTGACACGATATGCTACAAAATCTTAATTAATTGAAAAAATAAAGAAAGCTTTTAGCAGAAAAAAGAAATAATAAGATTATTCTTACATTCATAAACAAATCATGATATTTTTTGTCATATAAACTCGTTAGATTTAAAAATCATTTACCATTGTTTATGGTCAAAATTTACCAGAGTTGATTAAAATTTTTTAGTATTTTATTTATATTAAAAAGTGACCTTGAACCCGATTATAGCCCAAAACCATAAATTAAGTGGTCGAAGTGATATCACATTAGAAATAGTAAATTTTAACATTTGAAAATAACCAATTTAAAATTTGGCATACATAAATAGTTGACCGACCCCGGTATCGTTCAGTATTAAAGATGCCAGATGCTGGTTTACTGCCTATATTCTTGTGTGCACATTTTGTGATACTTTAAGACTTTAGGTCTTATAAGCTGTAAGATAATATGTCTTAAGAGATATATAGTTTTTCCACCCATTGTTTAATAGCACTCGAATCAAATCTTACGTGACTAATTCAAGTATTTTAAAAAATTAGAATTTGAGACTTTATACTTGATGAATGCCCAGATATTGTTCGTACCTGACACTTGCATTTTATATGCTCACAATGTAAATAAATAGACACATATGTTTTGTTCGATTCCGAACATTCCTCACTATAAACAAGTCTTGTAACTAGCTGGTATATTCTATGTTACTGATCAAATTTGACTTATTTTAAAAAATTTCTGAAATTAGGTAAAATGCTGGTTACAATACAGCCACATTTTACAAAATGTTTTTATGTTCGGCTGCGGAACGATCGTACATAATGTTGGAATAAAAAAAATCAGATAAGTGTGGGTACTTACGAATGATATTTATTATTACCTTTTTTGGGTATAACAATTTTAATGTTCTACAAATTTGTATACAACAGCGTTGTACACAACTGTGTAAATTTGTGTTGATTGTAGTTATAGTGTTTTATTTATTGTTTGGATATCTTTGTCTTCTGTGTGTGTGGGTTTCTTAATTCCAGTTTAATATTCCATGTTGTTAGTCTTCAGAAAAGATGATAATTTTGCTGTTCATTTATCTTCTTCATCCACGAACTCGAATTGTTTTTGGCGGTTCGCCGACCACCTTAGCAATTTTAGCAACTTTCTTGCTACAACACCGGGTAGACGGTGAGGAAGTGCTCAGAGAGCACAGGTTTACGTGGCCACGTAAACATCTTAAATGCACTATCGATTTTGGGAGCATGTAAAAAAAATATGTTTTTAATATTGCAAACTCATGTGTTATTATCAATAAAAATAGCATTTACCTTATTTATTAATATTAAAAATGTATATCTTTTTTTATGTGCTTGAATGCTTGTTTTACTAATAAAACGTATTTCCAAGTAAATCATTGCACTACAGCACAACTGCACATTTTCCTAATGTAGTGTGTCTATGTTTTATTGTTGTTTTTGTCGTTGTTCACTCCTTTATTTTTATTTGTAAATCTACTTGTGTTGTCATCAATAATATTCGTAAAAGTTGTGGATACGAAAGAGAAAATGTTCAGTTATTTGTTGTCAGCTATTCTAAATGAAAACGGACTCCAATTTAATTCCAAGCAAAACAGATTTGTTTTTTATTTAAGTTTTTATATAGTCAAAATAATGGACTATAGATGTACATTAAATTAAATCCACCCAAAATAGAATAAGTTGAAACAAATTTTTTTTTTAATTTATTTATTAATATTTTATCACTTTTTAAACAATCTTAAGTATGCATTTCTAGATATAAAAACCACAAATATAAACCTATTTTGCCTTCAATGGCTTGTGAAGACACAAACCCTTCGACAATTAAAAAGAAGAGTGTAAGAAAATGAAAATTCATAAATTGTACAATGTACATCTCAAAGAAGGTGTCTATAATCACAACTAAGTTTTTAAAATGACGATCAGAGGTGTTTATCAAAGTGTTGTGCTTCAATAATTCTTTTTATTTTTAAATAAATTTTAAAACCAAATAAAATACGAAAACTCTAATTGTTACAGATCTCCTCCGAAACGGCTCGACTGATTTTCATGAAATTTTTTATATATATTTAGTACGTATAAAAATAGGTCGTAAAGTATATTTCTTCGTCGTACCCCCAGTGGGTGTGGCACCTTCCATACAATCCATCCAATTTGCGATATCGATTATCTTTGGAGTCATAAGCCGCTTAGCCTCGGAATTCGGTATTCGACTACAATTTACACGTGCCACTTCGCTGATAACATTTTGTTGGGAGTTAAACAAGGGGGCGTGGCACCTCTAATACAACTCAAATTCGTCGTATCAAATAGCTTTGGAGTTATAGGCCGCACAGCCTCGGAATACGGTATTCGGCCACAATTTACAAGTGGCGTTTCACTGATAACATTTTATGGGAGTTGAAAAAAGGGGCGTGGGACCTCCCATACAACCCAAATTCGCAATATCGAATAGCTTTTGAGTTATAGGTCACACAGCTTTGAAATTCAGTATTCGAACTCAATTTATACATGAAGTTTACTGATAACTTTGTATGGCTTTCGACCTTCCATACAATCTAAATTTCAACCTAAGTTCAACAGCTTTTGAGTTTTAGGTCGCACAGCCATGGAAGTCAGTATTTGACCACAATTTACATATACAGTTTCACTGATAACATTTTATTCGCGTTTGGCAACGGGAATAAAATTATATAAAATATCACCAAACAAGTCATTTCATTGTATTAAATTATATAAAAGACTATTTCAGAAAATTAAGCCAATAATGAATAAAAATTATTCTTATTCTATATATCGAACCATAACCTTTGGATAACCTCTGCACGAGTCAGTGTTTCAAGAATCGCTAAATAAGCACTAAAAACAAATCGTAATAGATACATGTAGTTCCGTGTTTTGTAATTCCTTATAAAATACATTTAAATAATTTTTTTGTGTAGGAAATATATTTAATATGTACAAAAATATGCAATTATTTATAAAGTGCCATCCTAAATAGGTTTTTTTTGTACTTTAAAAAATTTTTTTACGCCTTGTTTTCTGATTTTCTTAAGGTAAATCTCAAAAACAAATATTTTTTACCGACACGGTTTTCTTAGAATTGATGTTGTTTTTTACTTGCTTCTGTTGCAACAAGAAAAAAATATAAAAATTGTTTCCGTGTACGCCGTGAGTTTCGAGCCCATACCCTTTTGATTGATAGTTCTACATGCTTCCCACCAACTCCAAATCTCTGTTACGCAAAGTGGTTCATTCAATATTAAATATTTTATTACGTATTATGAAGCTATGGTGCAGCAGATCACAATATTCTATTAATCCTCTTATGCTCAAGTATGCCTCTAGGCGGGGCTCACGCCGATCGCTATAAAACTGTTTTCTGTGGAAAAATCTATTCAGAGTCTAGACGAATCTTCAAGCTGAATTTTAGTTTTTCTCGTTTGGAGCTTGAATTCTCGGTTTGACCAATACGTCAATTTGAATTGAAATTTCATCATGGCCTTACGAATTTCATTAATTTTTTAGAAATTTCATTTTCGGTGAATTAAAAAATACATTATTTAAGTTAGATCGAAGTGAAAAAAAATACTAGTGAGTAAGAAGTTATTTTTTTTTAATAGAGATAAGAAAAAAAAGGAAGCCAAAATGCCAGGTGTACATTTTAACCTATAGCTGACATTTTCACCTGTAGGAAATGAATGAAGAATTACAATTAAAAACGAACTTCAGATTAGTTTTTCTCGGCCCAAAATTGGTATAATCTGATTTTTGGAGCTAAAAAAAAATGATGCATTAGAAGGTTGCAAATATGTTGTATTGGCTGTCTTATATATCCTACATGCTTTGCAGCTATCAAAACAACAAAAGTAGCAAAAATTAATAACAATGTTGTTTCTACTTACTACACGTTGCCATCACCATCGTTAAGTAGGTTTTTTTATATTTGAATGAGTTTGTGTGAGTTTGTGTAGTTGGTACATATTTTTTATTGTACCAAAAAATGATTTAAACATGATAATAATAAAATTTTTGTACCTTATTTATGTATTTTATATCTCAAATGCCCGTTTTTAAAGAGCGCAAATGTCTTAGATCAAGATAAGAAAAAAATGCCGAAAAAATAAATACGAATATTACTATCTGGAATAATTTTTTATTTTGCTCTTTTTTTACATGTGAATGTTGTTTGTTAAAAAATTTAAAAATATTTTATTCAGAACATCTTCGAGTTCCTAATATGATCAAAAAATAGGCTTTTTTAAAATTTTCTATAGCATACCTAAAATCGCGAATACCTTTTTAACTTCTTATCTCACATGAAGAAACAATTTATTAAATTGAAAGAATTAAAAGTATCTGTATCCACTCATTCAAGCAATTTTTAATCAAACTCTTATGCTATGAGAGCTAAATGCGCATTTGCAAAATTCACATTTGCGAACGGCCCTTTACTCGTTGTCGGAGTAACAGGGACAAATATATATAGTAAATGCTCTAAACGCGCATTTACAAAATCAACATTTAGGAACGGCCCTTGACTCGTTGTAGGAGTAGCAGGGACAAATATATATAGTAAATGCTCTAAATGCGCATTTAGCTCTCAGTGTGAACATAGCATTACACTGAAAATAAAAACAAGTTTTGAAATTGAACACAATGTGTTCAATTCATTCATTCTAGCTCATTTGTGTTGCGTGGTAACAGTTTAAGCACAGTTGTTGTTACTTTATTACATGTCGCTTACTTTTTTTTTGTTTTTCGTATGTTAGTCGCTGTTGTTTCTTATTGCTCATATTTTTCATCGTATTGCTCGCTCGTCTATACTCTGTTCTGTGTACAGTAAGCTGTAATTTTTTTTTTTGCTTTTGTACATCAGTAATCAATATCAAAAATGTTTTCATCACATTTGCTTTTACTTTAACTAAATCTGTAATTAAAAGTCATTTAAACACATTTGATCTTACTTTGACGAAATCTGTTGCAAACTTTATTTTAAACACAAAATTCGTCAAATTAATAACAATTGGCGTCAATTTTAAAACATTTTTCTTTCAGTGTAATTTTTCTACAATTCTCAAATCTATCCGAATTAAAAAATCGAAAATTTGAAACGATCTTCAGTCATCCTGTACTGTCAATTTTCTGTAATAAATCGGTTACTTATTCTAAAAATCAGCACTATTTCCATCTTTTTTAGTTTAAGAGTTATATAGTTAGAGTTAAAGAATGATTCAATAATTTGTAAATATCTTGCTAACTTCTTATCTGATAAAAGAAAAGATACAAAAAATTAAAAATATTAAAATTTATGGAATCCATTTACACAAACCATCTTAATCGAATCATTACCCAGCGGGAAAAAAGCACTCCGAAAGACCTTTTTGAGAACATGTCAACTGAAAGCGTAAAATTGCTGACCCGACGTATGACACACCATTGCAATTTTAATATTGTAAGTCATAGGAAAATATCACTCCAATTTATCGATTAGAAATCGTGGAATAAATTTCAATACAAGCAAAGTATTACAGAGATTTTTAATACAAAAAGTATTAAATTTGATACTTCTCAATTGATTACAAAAATATTCAATTTATTTTGTTTTATATTTTAATACAGTTCAAATATTACAACGATTTGTTATACCCTTAGAATCAATTCGATATTTTGGTGAATACTGTATTTAATTTTTAAGACATACTGTGTTATATTTTAATACAATTTTGTACTAAATTTTAATACAATTTAAATATTAAAACGAAATTTTATACCCTTTGGAATTAATGTGATTCTATGGTTAATATTATAATTTATTTATAATTCAAAATCAGTATTAAAAATTAATACGAAGTTAGCATTATATTTCAATACATATTTTTATTAAAAATCATTTTTATTATTTTATTTTATATATTGTAAATATAAAATTAATTTTAATACAATTTTGGAGTGATCATATATGTAAGACAAAAAGTATTAAAATTTGTTCCAAGAATTGTAATCGTGTTGGAAAGCTTTGGGTCAGCAGTTCATTTTTGTTTTTAAGCTTTTTTAATTGTTCGCTTGCACAACAACAAAATAAAGTCATGACGTTTTGCTCCTGGAGGAAGTTGGAAAAAGCACTCCAATTTAGCTTACTTTAAATTGCTTTTTTAAGGTAAGCTTTAGGTCAGTAAGCTTTAAATTGCTTTTTTAAGGTAAGCTCTTGTTAAGCTTTGGGTCAGTTCGGTTTTTTTTCAAGCTATTTGAACTGTTCTTTTGCACAATTACAAAATAAAGTGCTAACGTTTTGCTCCAAGAAGAAGCAGCTGAGTTTCCGGCCCGTTGGGTAGTTTTTTTTAAATTCCAAAATATGTTCACACAATTGCGATTTTCTTAATAAAAATTTTTTATTAGGTAGATAAGAGAAATGGAGAAAAACTAATTATTTTATTGAAATGGTATTGTTTTTAAACTGAACAACTAAACAGTTTCCATTTAATATATATAAAATATAAATAGAAATTCAGTAATTTTGTTTGAAATTCAAAAAAGGTCAATGGAATTTCTTATGTTCAATTGATCTTTTACAAATTTCCATTTCAGAAACTGCACTTTAAATTCACTAAATTTGATCATCATTTAAATTTAGAATATCCAGATATTCATAATTCTAAACTAAATAATGAACTATATAATGAATTTTTAGATATTCAGAAAATATTAATTGAAATCCAGAAAAGATAAATTGGTATTAAAACAAGATCAACTGAAATTCAGAGTAGATCAATTGATAATTCAGAAAATATCAATTGAATTATGATTGGGAAAAATTTAAAAAAAATCGATTTAAATTAAAAGGGCTAATTTTTAATGAAACAGTTGAATGAACTGAACCATGTATAGTTTTTTAAACTAAGGTTTTAAAGTTACAATCCAAAAGTACTAACATTAAAATAAGAAAGAAACAGGTTAAGTGATTTTTTATCTAGAACTTTTTTTGATAAATTAATGCGTATTGCAACACCGTAAATCACTAGTTTCTAGCAACACTTGTATGCGTAAAAGTACAACAGTCAAACTTTTTTTCCTGCCTGGTGTGTATTTATAAAGAAAAATTAACAATATTGTGTATTTCAGATATCAAATTTGTGCAATTGTAAAAATTTCCTATCAATTGTTAACGGTTTTTTTCGGTTTACTTTGCTACACTTGTTGCAAAAAATGAAATTTTCAGCTGATTGATGAAATGCAAAATTATTTTCTACTGGAAAATTTGTTTTAATCAATTTTATGTCGAAAAACAGCTGTAAATCACAGTTAATTCGTTTTTTATTTGCTTATATTTTCTTTTGTTTTTATTGGTTTTTTCGATTTTGTTCATAATCAGCTGAAAATTAAATTAATCAATTAAGTATTGCATTATGTATAGTAAATATAAACCAAGGGTTTTAGCGTTGCATATTTGAAATAGCGTATTAAATGCATCCCTGCATATGTTAAAATAAAAATAATACCATTTTGCGAATGCTAGACACGCCAAATCATTTGCACCGGATTGTGAACAGCCCTATTAAATGTTTATCAAATTTTTGCAACAAATCCAACTTAGTAACTGCTATGTTTTAATTTCAACTGTAGCCTAACGTACTCAAATCAATTTATAACAGCGATAACAATATTTATGATATTTTAAGCAATTTTTTGTTAAGAGTTACATTTTTTTTTATTGTTCAAAATCAACGATTTTAAGTGATAAGATTTGTGGCAATGAACCACGGTGGTAAAAAGTACTAAAATTGGAAAGAATTGCTCGTTGCCTGATTTGACACCACCATTTAAGATCGCTAAAACTAATTTAATTAAACAGCTGATCAGTCAAGAGCAGTCAGTGACAGTAAAACGTGCACAAAATTTCTTTATTTTTTCTTCTCAAATGTGTATTAAGACTGTGATTAACTGATTATGGCATAACACGAGCAAAAATAAAAAAAGTGAGTGCCAAAATTATGGCACATCATGTTAATGGTGAGATGAGATTATATCAAATAAATTTAACTTTAATTGACAATTAAGAAATTTTCTGAATTTCATTTCTCTTTTTGTCGTCGTTAAATAACATCAACGTACTTTTATTTTTATAGACTGGATAAGCTTATTCAAGGTAGGCGGTTGGGGCATAGAATGTTTTAACATGAATTATTATCAATTGTTTGCTTTGTGTAGGCAAGCAAATTGGATTTGTGTGTGCGTTTTCATTTTTTTTTTGTTCTTGTCAAACAGTTAATTTGAGGTAAGTGTGCAAAGTTTTGATGTTACAGTGATGGCAACATATTATGATGATGTCTTTAAATTAATGAACTCCTCATGTCTTATAATATTCCCTTCTTGCGAACAACTTTGTATCTTTCTTCAAAAAATGTTATTGCTTAGAAAAATATTGAAATTAACTTCATGGTTTCTAAAACAAAATGTATTTATCTACAAAATATATTGGTTGTTTCCAAAATGCACCATCTTTGCTAGGACTTCTTAAAAAAATAAAACTATCCCTTTTGAAGTTTTCCCAAGTTTTCAAAGATTTTGAAAAATATCCCAGCTAAATCACTTAAAAAAATTACTTAAATTAATGATTTGATTTATGACACATCTGTTTTTCACGTCATTTTCATGTCAAGCTACCTAAAGCATGTCGTGTCAAAAAACCTTAAAATTTTTTGTTGATAAAAGTGAATATTACTTTTTTCTCCTTCACTGTTTTTACACCGATCATTATTATTTTTCGAGTTAAATATTTACAATGCCTTTGAAAACAACATTAATAAAAATGTAAAAAAAAATCCATTTTAGCAACATGCTGCTGCTGTCACGACAAAATCTGTCTACCTATAATATCTCAAAGATACGGAATCAATCCGTTTTTTTTCATTTCTTCTCTATTGACATAGTAAGTTGATTGAGAGCAACAACAAATTCACTATAACAATACTTACAATAAAGCTAAATTGAGCAGAAAATTGACATGCGGCATCATTTAATTTAGCACAAGATTAGCTAAACGCAATCAACAGATAAAAATCTATGCATCAACAAAGTAATTGGCTAAAATTGATATCAACTACACGCAGAATAGAGACAAAAAGAGTGTGTGTACTTTTTAGTGAGCATTTCTCAAACAAGATAAGAAATAAGTTTTATGCACAAATTTTAGTTTTGCCCAAAAAAAGAGACAATTTTCTTAAATCTGCAAAAATCAGCATATAAAGGAAAGTAATAAAAATGTCACAAAAATACAAACTGTTAATTTTTATTCAAATATTTGCATGTATGTGTGCTTGATATTGACATCTTTGTTATTATTTAATTTGATACAATTTATGTTAAATGGTTAAAAATTATTTATATCAACAAACAGAGATAACTTTATGCGTACGCTTAATTTAAGAAACAACTCTAATAATCTCTTGAATCTGTTAGATAAATATTTGCGTTAGTATTTCTTTTGGTTATTTATGAAGTTATTTAAGCTCAAGCTAGTTAAGGCACTTGCTGTTGATTTATTTCTAGTTATTTTCTAATCTCTCTTCTCAAATTGCAGGCAATGTTTATGAGCTGTTACAACAACGCATCTTAGCCATTTGCAGTTCACACTCGTATATCACGTATCTTTTCCATTAATCAAATTTTTTGTTGAAGTTTTTACATTAAATTTACATACACATTCGTTATAAGCTTAAAGTTGCAGTAGCTCAAGATGGCGGATGAACAGACAAAAAACGGCAAGCAAAACGGTCATCAAATCGAAGCAAACACGTATGATTCGTAAGTATGAATTTCGGCAAAGAAGCAGTTTTACAATTTTTTTCGTTAGTGTGCTTGTGCGTGTGTGCATTGTGTGCATTGTGTGATGCATTTAAGTGAATCTATAAATAGATTTTTTAATTTTGACTGCTACACAGTGAAAACCAAATTCCACTTTTCAGAGAAATATGTAAAGTTGTAAACAACAATTACTTGTTATATATTTGCATATATATCTAGGTGTCTAAACACGTCGGTAAATTTGAAATTTTTAGTTTTAAGGGCAATTTAGATAATACATACAACTTAATTTGGGCCTTGTACGGACGTTGTTCGACCCAAATTTCGGCAGCAAGGCTTTTCGGATTATTTTTTGGCCATATTCGGCCCTTGTACGTCCGCGCAAGACATGTTCGAACGCTGTTCGACCGGTACTTCTTTTATTCAGAACTACGCCAACTTACGCGGGAATTTTTCCTATAATATTTACATCAAAAATTTGGAAAAAGTGGAGTTATCTGGTGGTGCAAAAAAAACTTTGTTTCGAATTTTTTTTGGAAAAACTATTGACTTTAATTAAAAAACCGTTTTACACTAAACTACATATTATAAAGTACAAATTGAACTTATTTTTTATTTTTGCACTTCTGCTGCCTTTTGCAGTTTGGACTTAATTTTTGGAGTCCACAACGGTGCCAACGATTTCTCAGCTTCTTAGGGTCAGTTTTTCAGTACGAGTTTAAAGTCTAGTCAAAATATACAGAGCTTAACTCACCAAAATTAAACGTTTAAACTCGGTTTAGGCAAAAAAAAGAAACACATAATATGATAATTTAAGTCAATTTCACTTCAACGAATGCTAAAATATCTAGTTAAACAAAGTTTAAATGTCCAACTTTGGTGAGTTAAGCTTTGTTTAATTTGACTAAAGTTTAAACTCGTACTGAAAAAATGGCCCTTAAAGATATACACCAAAAAAAATTCATATGAAAGTTGACACTAAAAACTATAAGATAACCTATTATTATCCAATCAGAACACATATTTTTTTAGCGCTATTTTGAACAAAAAATTTAAAAATTATCCTACTTTTCAAGCGTTCTAAAAAACGAGTTTTTAATTTGTTGGGTATTTTATTGTTTTTACTATAATAGTTAAATAATATAAAATAGTTTTAGTTAATTTGGACTTAAAGTTTTTCGATAATCTTTGAGACCCTTTTAAAAAAATGCTGTCATTACAAAATCACGTTTAAAGTTTTAATCGAACATAGAATTTGTTGTTTTAGTATATAGATGCTTATATATATATATATATATATATATATATTAGGGCGGGTTGATTTAAAAATTGCCTATTGCTCAGTGAAAATCGTATTCTAGGGATCAAAATAAGAAACTTTGCTTTCTTTGCTTTGTCCCGTAGAGTCAACTTTTGAAAAATCCCTCTTTGACCCATTTAGAGTGCCCCAATCGAGTCCAAATGTATGAACGACCCCCACTAACTATGGAGGGCCGATCCACCCATGCCAGTGGCATCCCAACTCCACCCCATTTTGCTGATTTTTTTCATGTAAAGTGTCAAAAATGGTGACTTTTTGAAATGTTTGTATGGGGAACCCCCAAGGAGTTCCAGGGGGTGTGCCACTGGCATGGGTGTATCGGCTCTCCAAAGTTAGTGGGGGTCGGTCATACATTTGGACTCGATTGGGGCACTCTAAATGGGTCAAAGAGGGATTTTTCAAAATTTGACCCTACAGGACAAAAGTCAGTCAAAAGTTGGGGCATTAGAATTCATTTTAGAGGTATAGTTCCTCGGGCAAAGTTTCTTATTTTGATCCCTAGAATACGATTTTCACTGAGCATTGGCCGAATTTTTTGCCTCTCCACAAATCGACCCGGCCTAATATATATATATACATATAAAGATTCGCTATTATTAAAGATATTGATCTGGAATTTTACACACGTTTTTCGTACAAAAGTATTAAAATTTTTATGAAAAAAATAATATCGAAAAATTAATTTTTTAAAATGAAAAGCACCCCTTAAATAAAATATGAATATTGTCTCGTTATTGGGTCATCAGTTATCCAAGTCTATTAAATTTTTATCTCATCATATCTTCAAGTGTGAGACATTGAGCTTTTAATTTATTTAATATTAATTTATTCATATACTAAAATCAAAAAACATACAACTTTTATATTGTTATTCCGTAGTATTTATATTATAGTCCGTTCACCGGCACTAACAATGCAATAAGACAAATTATTTCCGTCATTGTGTTGCAAGAGTACGAAAATGCTTCGCATCTGGTTTGCAAGCAAAAAAAAAGAAAAAAAACCAACTTCTTATGATATAAAATTTTTAAATAAAAATAATAGTAATAACAAGAAGTTGTATGCAAAAACCTAAGAAAAAGAAACAAATGTAGTGGAAACGCAGAAAACCAGTTAAACCGGCAATAATAACAAAAGCAAGTATTAAAAAACCACCCAACACAATAATATTATAGCAACAACTTTCAGAGCGCACCTAAAAACATAAATTTATGAAGCGTATCCCGCACAATCACACTAACGTATTAAATACCACGCTAACCGTATTTGAGCTAAGCTAAACAAAAGCGAAAGTGTGCGCCTGCGCACGCGACAATACAAGTATTAATCTAATCAACAGCTGCATTGGGCCAAGTGCCTAACCTTGACGAGTTGACTGATTAGCGTGAAAAAGTGAACTTTACAAACAGTTGTTTTTATTAATATTTTCTCTGTTTCTTTCAATATGACTTGTGCTTTTGCCTGTGCAGCAGCGATATTGTCGAAGATGTGCCACTTTCATGGAAGTTCTGGCAAAAGCGACGTTATGTTGTTGTACTGCTGGCTTTCTTCGGCTTCTTCAACGTCTATGCATTGCGGGTCAATCTTAGTGTGGCCATTGTGGCGATGACTGAGAATCGCAGCGTTATCGATGATCATGGCAATGAGTCATGGGAGCAGGACTTCCCATGGGACTCGAAGCAAAAGGGTCTCATACTGAGTTCATTCTTCTATGGCTATATCTTGACACAGTTCTTAGGCGGCTTTGTGGGTGCAAAAATTGGCGGAAGTCTTGTAAGTATACGTATATACAATATATATTATACATATGTAGGTAGTGATAGTGAATGCTATTAATATATTATTTTCGGATATGGTTTTGATGTCAAAATAACAGGTGTTTTTTCACCATACAAACTCCTAAAATCTTTAGTAGATCTTTTTTTTTTTACTAACGAATTTTCATACAAAAAACGTTGTACTAAAAATTATTGTCAAAATGTCGGATATTTTTAATAGTTTATTATTCATAAATATAAGACACAAAAATTCCTATTGCAGAATATTACTAGGTAAAATCAATTAGTCTGTTTCCGTGCTAACTTCAAGTAATTGTCATAGAATAGAGAGTGATATTTTGCATCTTAATCTTCTCTCTTGAGCTTCAAAAATGTGTAAAATAACGCTTTCAAGCAACTTCAAGTTACTTGAATCGAGAACCGGAAACAGACCTAATGACTTTAATTATTTTTTGTACATTATATTATACACTGCTTCTCATAACTAAAGCATAGTTTAAAGTATTATTTAACTGACCATGGAAATTAATTAAAACCCCCTGTATAAAAAAAAAATATATTAAAAGAAAACTTTCTTGCTCTCTTCTACTTCTTTTCACAAAATTTATTTTTTATATGCCCCCACGTTTAAAAAACGTAATAGGGGTATATTTAATTTGTCACTCCATTTGTAACGCAGATAAAGAGGAGTGGCCGGAATAGAAAAGTATATATATTCTTGATCAGCATCATCTCCTGAGTCGATTTAGCCATGTCCGTCTGTCCGTCTGTGGTCACGATAACAGCCGTAATTTTTTAGCTATCGTAACGAAATTCAATATATAACCTTTTTATTTAAAAATGGAGGTAAAATTCGAAAATGAGTCAAATCGGATGAAAACCGCGCCTACCTCCCATACAAAGTGACTTAACCAAAACGGTAAAATCTCTTTAAAATCCAAAGAAATAATTTAATGACTTAAAATTTTGCACAGCGTCTTTAATATTTATTATTAACTTTGTATATGAAATTTGTAAAAATGGGATTAAAACCACGCCTGCCTCCCATACAAAGTGACTTACTCTAAATGGTAAAATCTCTTTAAATTCCACAAAAACTAGTTTAATGACTTCAAATTTTGCAGAGAGTCTAAAATATTTAATGAAAACTTTGAGTAAGAAATTTGTAAAAATCGGATAAAAACCACGCCCACCTCCCATACAAAGTGTCTTAACCAAAACGGTAAAATCTCTTTAAAATCCACAAAAAATAATTTAATGACTTCAAATTTTGCACAGTGTCTTTAATATTTAATATAAACTTTGAATAAGTTATTTGTGAAAATGGGATGAAAACCACGCCCACCTCCCATACAAAGTTTACCAAAATCGTAAAATCTCTTTCAATTCCACATAAATGAATCTAATGACTTCAAATTTTGCACAAAACATTTAACAATTAATGTAAACTTTAGGTATGAATTTTGGCAAAATCGTCGCAAAATTTTAACCTCGGCCCAGTCGAAGATAATACCTTACTAGTTTTTTCTTAAATTTGCTTTCTGAAATGTACTCGGAGTCAGAGCTGGGCTAAAAAGTACTCATTACAATTCAAGTACCCGGTCAAGTCAGCTTATTAATATGCAGGGAAGACAATTATATGCAAATGCATATAATATATGCTTTTGCATATTTGGACGTTTTGTTAATAATTTTGCATATTTATAACGATTGTGCTTATTTGTGCATATTTTTACATATATTTAACTTTTCGAACAGATTTTAGCTTGTAATCGGGCAAATTTTGATACTTCCTTCACATCTGGCAACATTGTAATTTCTTTGATATTATATATATTTATAAAGAGATATTATATTATATATGTATAAAAAATATTTTGTTTAAAAACTCACAGACAATGGATCCATAGCCGAAAGTCTCCTTCCGAACGAAGTCCCTTATTTTAAATGGTGCCCAACTACATCCTGCGATGTCGAGCGGTCTTTCTCACAATACAAAACATTGTTGGCTGAAAATCGTAGAAAATTCCTTTTTGATAATATAAAAATGCATTTAATTGTTCAGTGTAATCGCTGAATGCAATACACTGTTTTTGCTATAAGCACCATATAAAATAGTGGACTTCGTCCGGAAGGAGACTTTTGGCATTGGCTTCGAGCTACCAAACAAAATATTCATTAAATGATTAAAATAGAATTAAATTTTTACTTTATAATTAAAATTATAATTTATTTAAACTGAAATATTTACTTTTACGCCTTGAAAGGGCTATTGTTTTGTTTTTTTTTTATGAACTATTGAATAAAATTTTGAATAATAAAACTCCGACTTCGACATTTTTCGTGCTTATTTGATGGCATATTTTGCCATTTTTTAGAGAATATTAGCATACTTTTTTTAGATTTTTCGTGCATATTTCTGTCTTCCCTGTTTATATGTAGGTGTAATATTTATTTAGAGGAGAAATCCTTTAAAATTATGGAGAAATTTATAAAATATTAGAAAGCTGAACAGAACGGTTCACTATTAGAAATCTTTAAAGTCATGAAATTTTGTTGAATTACTACTAAGACTTATTATTTAATTAATTAATACTAATCTTATAAGAGTATAGTCCGTTTATTTAATTATTTCTTAGAGGCCCTTTAATAGGGTAAGAAAAAATATTCTACTTACGACAAATTAAACTAATTAGATATTTATTAATTTTTAGAGAAATTAATTGTAATTAAATTAAACTTATCTACCCTGTTCTATAGAGTACTGAGGAGTTTGCTAAAGACCGGGTCAGGAAAAAAAAATAATTTTTAAAATTGAGTTATTTTGCCCTATAGTGCACTTTGTTTGGTTATCTAGAAAATTATAGTGAGAAAAAATAAAAAGTCACCCGTTTTTTTTAATTTCTGTTGGTGTAAAATTTTTTCAGAATTTTCAAAAAACTATGAATAATTAAAAAAATCTAAAAAAAGTTGTTAGATAGGTTCAACATTGCCTAGGTTTTTAAGAATTCATGTAAATTACGAAATATAGAAGACTTCCCAAATTTTTTCTTTTATAATTTTAAAATTTAATATAAAAATCGATAGGATTTGCTGTGATTAATAAAAAATAGGAATAATCAAATTAAACCTATCAATACTGTTCTACATAACATTAAGAAATTTGCTAAAGACCGGGTCAGGAAAAAATTAATTTTTAAAATTGAGTTATTTTGCCCTATAGTGCACTTTGTTTGGTTATCTAGAAACTCTTAGCGAAAAATAAGTAAAAGTCACCCGTTTTTTTTAATTTTTGTTGATGTAAAGTTTTAGAAAATTTTCAAAAAACTAAGAAAAATCAAAGAAAAATTATTTAAAAGTTATTAGATAGGTTCAACATTGCCTAGTTTTTTAAGAATTCATGTAAATTATGAAATATGGAAGATTTTCTTAATTTTCTTAATGAATTTAAAAAATTAATAAAAAAATCGATAGATTTTGTTGTGATTAATTAATATATGGACAATTAAGTTAAACTTATCAGTCGTGTTTTACATAAAGACGGGCCAGAGAATAACTGAATTATAAAAATTAGTTATTTTGTTCTATAGTATGCTTTTTTGGTTCTCTAGAAATTTTATAATGCGGGTCAAAATAAGCTATTATAGGGTAATTATTTTAAAGGTAATTTTTGTTTAAGGGAAATTTATATTGAGACATAAATGTAAGGTCGATGTAAAGAAATTAAGGTTTTGTAAACCTTTTTTTAGGGAAATCACATAGAAAAATTTAAGGAAAAAGTAGTTTTTTATAAGGAAGGGAGATGGAAATTACTGAATTTTTATTTTATCGGATCGTTTATTATTCTTCTAAATTGAACTCCCTTGTGATTGATCATACGAGAAAAATTAATAGTGTAAAATAATATTATTGTTTTCTGTATAGTTTTTTTATCAAGATGTTTTTAATATTTAATTTTATTAATATAAATTTATTTTGTTGAGAATGCCTGTCGTTAGCGTTGATAGATAATTTTTATTATATAGAGCCGTATTTTTTTCTTAAATGCTACATTGGTTTAATTGATTATTGGCAATCTCTCCAATTAAAATTTATTGAACTTGTATACCTTATAAGGAAGGGATATAGAAAAAGCTTAATAAAAAGTAGGTTAGATCGTTTAATAGGTAAATGAATTAATATTAATACTTTCAAATATTTATTAATTGGAACGCTAGGTATGAAGAGCTTACAGGAAAATTGCCAATTCCATTACAGGAATTGTAATTGGTAATTGAACACCTCAATTCCCTGGAATGTTATAGAAAAAAAATCGCCAATTCTATTGCAGGAATTGTAATTGGTAATTTAACACTTCAATTCCTTATAAATGGAATTGGAAAAAATAGCCAATTCTATTACAGGAATTGTAATTTGAAGTTAAAATTTCAATTACTTTTTCATTAACTCAAAAGTACTTTATTATGTATTAGAAAATTTTATTTGACTCCCACTGTTAGCCGATTAAGAACCATTAATAAATAAGTGTTTTATCGAAGATACCAATTTTTTAATTTAATTCCACACTTTGAGTTAGAGCACAAAATTTATAGCTGCTACGCTACCTGGTTCAATGTTGACTTTTTGCAAGGTGCTTGGTACACAATTTCCACACCCCTGTATAAAATTTCATTAAAATCAGAGCTGGGTCAAATAGTGCTCATTACAATTCAATTCCAATTCCTTGGAATTAGGAACCAAGGAATTGCCCACACCCCTGTACAAAATTTTATTAATCTACTAACAAAGCGATGTTTTCCAATTCTATTCCTTAGGAATTGAGGCGTTCAATTACCAATTACAATTCCCGTAATAGAATTTACAATTTATTTTCAATTTCATTCCTGAGGAAATGAAGTGATCAATTACCCATTACAATTTCTGTAATGTAATTGAAAATTTTTTTCTAATTCCATTCCGAGGAATTAAGTTGGTCAAATACCAATTACAATTCCTGTAATGGAATTGAGAAGTTTTTAAAATTACATTTCAGAGGAATTGAGAAGTGCAATTACCAATAACTAATTCCAAGGAATTGGAATTGAGCTAGAATTAAATTAAAAAGGCATCATTACAACCCAGCTCTGCTCGCAGTGTCAAATTTGAAATATTTGTATAAAAAATACGACCTATAAAAATGAACAAAATAATACAACATTCAAAATTGCGAATATACTAAAATACGGTTTGGGGGGCTATTTTAACTTCGGTCTTGTCGAAGATAATTCTTTACAAGTTATAATTATATTAAAGAGAGCAATAGATTATATTTTAATAATTTAAAAAGAAACAAAATTATTTTTCATAACAAGTGTAGTTTAAGTTATAAAAAGTGTTTAAAATTTGATTTGTTTGATTTGTTTGTGGTTTTTTTATATTTTTTATATAAATGATTGCAAAATACTTCACGTACTCAAATTACTATTTAAAAAAGTTTAGCTTGTAATTTAAAATGTATCTTTAATTGATGATAAAAATTTGAAAAGTTTTTTAATATATCTGTTTTAATTATAAATTAAATAAATAAATGAGATGTTCCCAAAGAAAAAATACTGTAATCGTTATTACTAAAACTTATAAGAAGTTGGAAAACTTAAATGAAATTGTTTTAAAATAATCTTGTAGTCATTTTCTTACATTGACTTAAAATTTAAAAATTTTTCAAAAATATCCATTCATTATATCTAGTAATTGCTTTACTCTGATAGTTATCTGAAAGTAGAATCTCTTTTAGCGATTTACCATAACATTAATAAATATTCGAAGGTAATTTTTATGAGTAGGAAACTGAAGTGATTAAAAAAGTTATCACTATAATTTGTAAGTAATCTAGAATGTTCTCTATGACATTAAGAAATCATTTTTAAAATGTTTTTAAAATAACACCATTATCAATAATTTTTCTTTTTTTTTTTTTGTTTTTCGCCGTTTAGGTTTTTGGTCTTGGCATCGGCACTACCGCTGTACTGACACTTTTAACACCGTTGGCAGCCAAGCAGGGCCTGACAACCCTGCTGGTTGTGCGCATCATTGAGGGCGTTTTCGAGGGAGTCACATTTCCCTGCATTCACGCCGTCTGGTCACGTTGGTCACCACCACTTGAACGTTCACGCATGGCTTCGATCGCCTTTGCTGGCAACTACGCGGGTACCGTAATTGCCATGCCTGCATCCGGCATGTTGGCCACAGCCTATGGTTGGGAGAGCGTGTTCTATGTTTTTGGCGTTATTGGCTGCGTCTGGCTAGCACTCTGGTTGGGTTTCGTGCGCAATGGTCCTGAATTGGATCGCTTCTGCTCTAAGAACGAATGCGAATATATACAGAAAAAGATTGGCTATTCGGGCAAGCAGCGGCAACAGATTCCCTGGAAGGCCATTTTCACATCGACTGCTTTCTATGCCATTGTTGCATCGCATTTTTCAGAAAACTGGGGATTCTACACATTGCTGACACAGCTGCCTACCTTTTTGAGAGGTACATAGCTTAAAGGAAGATTAAGACTAAAACATAACAACTAATTCAAAATTTCTCCTTCCAGATACGCTAAACTTTAATTTGGACAAGACTGGTTTCCTCTCGGCTGTGCCTTATTTAGCTATGGGTATACTTTTGGGCATTTCTGGCTATCTTGCTGATTGGCTGCAAGTGAAAGGTTATCTGACGACTACGCAGGTGCGTCGCTACTTCAACTGTGGTGCCTTTTTGGCGCAAACCATATTCATGGTTTTAACTGCCTATCTCCTTGATCCTGCGTGGAGCGTTGTCTGCATTACGATTGCCGTAGGTCTGGGTGCCTTTGCTTGGTCAGGATTTGCGTGAGTTTTACTTTTTATTCTCCACTGAAAATTTGACTTAATTTCCTTATTCTTTCTAGTGTCAACCACCTTGATATTGCTCCACAGTATGCCAGTGTGCTCATGGGTATAGGCAATACCTTCGCCACCATACCCGGCATCGTAAGCCCCCTGCTGACTGGCTACATTGTCGTGGATCAGACCAGTGAGGAATGGCAGACGGTGTTTTTCCTCTCGGCAGGTATTTATCTCATTGGCTGTGTTATCTACTGGTTCTGGGCTTCCGGTGAGCTTCAGGAATGGGCCATGACGCCTGATCAGAAGGCCGCATATTTAGCGCACAAGCAGCAGTCTGTGACACCAGCTCAGAAAGATGGCTACGTTAATGAGGCGGTGGAGCTGAAAGAGTGAGCAGAACACTTGTCACTGCGTTGGCTGGTGGTATTAGTATTTTCTAAGTTGTAGTTGTTTTTAGATGTTATTCCTTAATTTTGTGATTTAGCAGAATTTATTTGTTTTGTCTTTTTTTCTATGAGTGTTTTGTAAATATCAATTATATTAGCTAATAAAGCCAATACCAGTTGTCGATATTTTAATTTGAACAAACAAATAAAAATGCATGCCATGTAAAACTATACAGCAAATCAATTAATGCAGTATTATTATTCTTCCACAAAAATATTTTATTATATTGAAAAATTCTTCAAAAATCATTTCAAAAAAATTGAGCTAATTCAAACATGTACACCTTCTCTTCACTGCGCTTTAGTGTTTATGCATGCATTCATTCATTAATTTTAAACTCCTCACTACATTCCTTATCAATCCATTTCACAGATGTTCGCCTGCCTGCCGCACTGAGAGGCCAACAACCGTGTATTATGAAATTACAAAAAAAAAAAAAAATTACAAAATTCACATTCTTTGGCAGTTTGCCCGAAAAAAACTTTAATCGAAATTAATTGCAACATTTTCGAAATTCCGGAAAAATGTTCTATTAAAATCATTTAAAATATTAGACAAATAATAAGTGTTTGTGTGTAAATGTGTGAGCAATTTGTGAGCAACTTGTTGTTGATGTAACAATAGTAATGAGCCTTTAAAAACTTCTGTTTTCTTTACTAACTCAGGAATTTTAAATTTATTTGTTATTTTCGCAGGTATAGCTGATGTAATTGAGTTGTATCATGAAATAATGTAAACGTATTATTAGTAAATTAAGTAAACAAAACGAAGCTACACAGATAAGGCCAATATAGAGCACATAAAATAATTCTAAATATACGCCAAGAAGCAATAACTGCTTAAATCTACTTAATTAAGAACTGAGTTATTGACGTAGCTGTGTTTCACGCACAAAGTTCTGTATAAACATAATATCTGAAGCTTCTAGTACAAACTTCTAACCAAAGTAAGAGCAAAAAAACCATATAACTTTTCAAACAGCTATAATCAGCCACTCCGAATTAGTTTTTCAAATTTAAAAAAAAAAGAATGTAGAGTACATTAATAAGTCCTGCATATTTGTGGATCAGAAAGGCAACTGCTTTCTATTTTGAGAATTTTTTTGCTAAAATTTGAAGAAAGAATATATGTTTGTTTAGGAATAAAATTTCTCACAATAATTTCTTTGTTTGTGAAATAGTTAAAAAATCTGTTTTTATTTTTATTTAAAGAACAAAACTATGACAAGATGAACATTTTATATTAGAATAACACTTCAACAGCTTCGATAAAATCATTTTTATTGTACAACATATCATTAACTCTGTAGTGATATCAATTTGTATCATTGTTAACTAAAAATTATACGTTTCCGAGCAATAATCATAGTTTTTTAAAAGTGTTTTACTCAAAGTGTGAAATACGAACTGATGATTAAATCAACTTTTACGCATTTTAAAATAACATCATTATTAGTCACATACGAGTTAATTTAAAATAATAAAAAACTTAAAAATATATTGTATGTTGCTTATTTCACACTTCATTAAAAATAGTTTCTTTTGAATTAAATTCTTAGTTATACGAAAAAAAAAACATCAAAGGCAGCTAAAACAGGTGCAACATTAAGGGGTAATATACTGACGCGAATAAACAATTTAACGGCTTTAAACTATGTTTTTCTTGTGGAAAATAAATCACTGCAACAATGGACCGATCTATCGGCTTGGTAAAGATTTTCAGTCTTAATCCTTTGATGCGACATTTAAACAAATTTTTCAAAAAGGTTAACATTTCAATAAAATACTAGTAAAGAGTTGTCTTCGACTAGACTAAAGATTAAATATATATTTTAGTATATGCAAAGTTTTCAATGTTGTTTTATATTGATAACGTTACTTTTATAGGGCGTGGAAATAGCCATGTATATCAAAAATAATTCCTGTAGGTTGTATGTCATCTTAGTGTAGGTTGTATGTCTATATAAAAGTTGTCTAGCACTCCAAAATTTTGACATAAAAAACCAGTTTTGCGTACATTCATGCATTTTCACCCATTTACTGAGTAATTTATCAACTGATTCAAGATTTTACGTCAGTTTCGGACAGATAGTTTACAGACCTTTTAAACGGTATGCAAAACTTTGTGTAATTTATGTACTTACAACGTGTATTTTCCAAGTAAGTGCAAAGGTTATCATTTTTTATTTCAATTTGTTCAACTTGGCAATTTATTGGAAATAATTAAATTCAAGAAGTTTTATAAAAATTAAATAAATTTAAAAAATAAACTTTTGAAGTTTCATAACTTCGACATTTTCTGGTCGAATCGTAAAAAGCGTTACTTTCTTATATTAATATGATTGCTATGCTTTTTTAAGAAACTGTATCAAAAAACATCGGCAAAAGTAAATAACTTGGAAAAAATATCATAACCATCAATATCAATATCATAAGAATAAATACAAGTAGAAACTATACGAATTCCTCAAAGAAATCTTAAATTGGCTTATAACTGATTGAGTAGCTTGGTACTAAGTGCTTGAAGGAGTTCAAATCCGGTTTTTTACGGTAAGTTAAAATTTTGAGGGTGCCAAAAAACTTTTATGCCCCGTTTTGTGTTACACTCGACCAGACCTTCAACTTACACTAGGCCATTTCAAAAAAGCATGTAGTTTAGTTAATATTGTCGCACCGTGTTATTTAAATATTAAGGGTTAGTTTCACAATCAAAACATAAGTTTTGTAACGAACCCTTTTGCTCGTTACTGATTTTTGCTGAGGTAGGCTCAGTGAGTAAACCAGGGGTTCTTACAAAATAATTTATCTACCAATGATTCCGTTGTTTTAAATAAGAAAGCCAGCGTTTTAGTTTTAAACTGTAGAGTTAGTCTTAATTAATTTCATTTGTTTTGTTTATTACTTAACGAGTACTTTACTTAATTATTATTAATTATTAAGCATTATATAAATTAAATTGATATAATTAATCCTTGCTTATTCATATTTATTCCGTTACTTGCTGTGATCCCTCTCGCTGTGAGTGACTATGATAGAACTCAGATTAAAACTACGTTCGAAGGGTGGAGGTACCTTCGCTTAAGAAAACTACGTTTTGATCTTAGAGTAAACAACGTTCGAAGGGTGAGGATACCTTCGCTTAAGATAACTACGCCTGAGCTTAGAGTAAACTATGTTCGAAGGGTGAGTACAACATTGCTTAAGATAACTACGTTTTGAACTTATAGTAAAACTATGTTCGAAGGGTAAGTACACCTTCGCTTAAGATAACAACGTTTTAAACTTAGAGTAAAAAACGTTCGAAGGGTGAGGACACCTTCGCTTACGATAACTACGCCTGTCTTAGAGTAAACAACGTTCGAAGGGTGAGGACACCTTCGCTTAAGATAACTACGCCTGAGCTTAGAGTTAAACTATGTTCGAAGGGTGAGTACACCTTCGCTTACGATAACTACGCCTGATTTAGAGTAAACAACGTTCGAAGGGTGAGGACACCTTCGCTTAAGATAACAACGTCTTGAACTTAGAGTAAGCAACGTTCGAAGGGTGAGTACCTTTGCTTGTGATAACTACGCCTGACTTAGAGTAAACAACGGTCGAAGGGTGAGGACACCTTCGCTTAAGATAACTACGCTTGAACTAACTACTGAGTCTCAAAGCATGTGCATGCTACTGCGCCTGCGACAAGACTGCCTGTCCTAAGCAAACGCGACTGCTTTATATTCTCCCGTTGCCTTTCTGTTCCGTGCTCACTTGTTTTTTTTCCCCTGCCTGTGTATATGTGACTGTGTACATGCCCAACGGGCCAGCATGTCAGCAGCTGACTCCAGGAGCAAAACGTCAGCACTTATTTTGTTACTGTGCAAGCGAGGAATTCATGAAGTGCGCTCAGCAACGGACACAACAAGAGAAACGAACAAGAAAAAAAACGAACAAAAGAAAAAAAAAAACGAATAAAGAAAAAAAAGAAATTCATGCTTTCAATCCAAGAATGATAGAATACAAAGATTGCGCCGAAGACAAGAAAATGAGTACAACAAAATTGTCGTTCTGCGCATGTACGTCATAATATCAATGCTGTTTTGGAGAGCGTTCACTTTGCATACGATTTCTACACAGAAATGAAAATTGCATACATTTTAGTTTGTATAATTAAAATAAAAGAATTAAGAAGCAATTTATTGGAACGAAAAGAAGGTGAATTTATGAAATACTCCTTTGCAAACATTATTTTTACTATTATTTTATTACAGCCAGTAATCAGCTTAGTCAAAAAAAATTTGTCTGAGAAACCAACTTCAGTGAGCATTATTTTTCGACTTGGATTTTATAAAAATGTTCATTACGAGTTTAATTGATGTAGTTTAAACATTTCCAGATATTTTATTTCCATTAATTTACCCATGAATTGAAAGGACAAATAAATGATTGTTCCAAGTTTTTAAATAATCAAACAAATTTTGTTAAGTTAATATATTTTTGCATTTTTGTTTTCGTTTGTGTGCGTTTTCTACAATTTCTTGGTTTAATTTTTGTATTTATTGCAAACATCAGGTTTCTGAAAAATATTTGTTTGCTATTGTTACCACAGATAGCAGCTGCACACTTCATTTTTTTAAATTTTAAGTTAAAAACTAGCAAATATACTTCGATATATACACAATTAAATAAAACACAACCGATCGCAGTACGTTTCTCAAAGAAATAATATATTGTGACGTAGTCAACTGAACAGATGGTTGTCAAACTCGATTAGCAGAAGTAACGGACCTGCGCAAAGCGTAATCTCTTATTCTATCATTCTTGCTTTCAATCCAGTTGTTTGATACAAGTGAGTGCTCATAAGTTGATGTGAAGGTTTTTTCTATGAAAATTGATATATGAAATATTAGAATATGAACTGCTTCAAAATTAAAAACATTGCTGTATTTATTGTTTTAAGAAAAACATAGATTTTTTTGCTTATTTATCAATAACAAAAACGAACTGCTGACCCAAAGCTTTTCAAGCGAGGCTTTTTGAAGCAGTATCGATGTTTGTCTTCTAACCCTTATTTTGGACGAATTCAAAAATCTCTCTCTCTCTCTATTCCTCTCTCTTTGGAAGGCAAAACAAACAAAAAATTGCAACGAACTGCTGACCCTGCTGAAGTAAGCTAAATGGAAGTGATTTTTTCCAATGACATGCAATGTTAAAAAAACAATGGTGTGTCATACATGTAGTCAGCGCTTTCAGCTGACTTGCAAGCTCTCAAAAAGGCCTTTCGGAGTGCTTTTTTCCCCCTTGGGTGGCTTTGCATGTTTGTATGTGTGTATTTATTATATGTTTACTTATTTGTTATTCAATACATTATTATTTCCTCAATAGAATATTTATAACACTAATATTATATATTTTACCTAACAAGATATAATATAATATAATAATTTTCATACATCTTATTCATAATAAATAATAAATCTTTAAATTTAATTAAGATAGTTTAATTTACATTTCATGTTTTGGTTGTTTACATTTTCCATATTTTAAATTCAGTTAACAATTCATTTATATACTTTGTGAGACCCAAATTGTGCAACAATTTGAATCCTCACAGTTTAAATCAAGGAAAGGAAATAAACCTTAACGAACGGTTCGTTTTAGATCTTTTCTGTATTTTTAAATGAACGCAACCTTTATTTCGTTTTATTCGTATATCGCTATTTGAATCAAACACAAATACTACTCCTAGTAGGCTGAAGAGAGACTGAAACATAATAGTAGCGTTGTGTTAAACGAGTACAAAACATAATTTGCTTTGTTGTGGTTTTTGCTCGTGATCGTAAACCAAAACAGTAACAAATGTACGCCGCTTCACCGATTGTTAGAGCTGCTGCAACGACTTCAAATTTAAAATTCTGCAGAATAGCAGCAAAAGCATTTGTTGATGCATGGCCACAATTTTTTTTAACACGCCGAAAAGTGCTTATAAGAATCTTTGAAGCAACGTACATTTGTTACTGTTTTGGTTTTGTGACTGTTTTGGTTTTGTTAAGGGAATGGAAATAAACTTTATCGAACGGTTCGTTTTTAGATCTGTTCTGTTTTTTCGAAAGCTCAATCTTTATTGTGCTTTATTTGTATATAGCTTTTAAGCTTAAGCATAAGCGCAACCCCTAGCAGGCTGAAGAGAGAGATCAAAAATAAATGGTAGCGTTGTTGTTAAAAGAGCTCATAAATTGTTTGCTTTTTTCGGATTTCTTCTCGCTTCGTAAACAAAAACCGACAC
The DNA here is from genome assembly GCA_963920525.1 of Dichetophora obliterata. Classification (NCBI taxonomy): domain Eukaryota; kingdom Metazoa; phylum Arthropoda; class Insecta; order Diptera; family Sciomyzidae; genus Dichetophora; species Dichetophora obliterata. The sequence continues at coordinate 208,239,084 of OY986438.1, forward strand.
AGTAACAAATAAGCCCCGCTTCAAAATTAAAATTCTGCATGCCACAATTTTTTTTCTTTCTTCAGATGCCGCACAGTGTCTCGGGTGCGGACATAAGTAAAAATATGTTTTAGGTTGCAAATTTGAAAAACTACGTGTACAAAATCATAGCTAAGAATACAATTATTTCAAATTTAAAAGAACTTAGCAGTTCTTATTATTTGTGGATATTCAACGCCTCTAAAATTTTGCTTGGAAAATTTTTGAAATTTAATTTTCCAAGTTTAGTATCCTACATATTAAAACCGGACATTGGTTTGAGTATTATGAATATGCAAAAAAATGTTAACAACATAGTTCTGCATAAATTTTTTATTAAAATCGTTAAGTAGAAACAAAATCTGCTTTATCGAAAAATGCCCTAAAAAAATAAACTAAAAACAATACAAATTTAAGATTCGTAAAAAAACTAAACCAAATTTTTTTACTATTTTAATTCATTGATATCTTAACACAATGCTTTCTTAATGTATATTTTTATGCAATCTTCTTAATCAAGGAATAATTAACAATATGTCAAGAGTTGCATATAATACCATGCACGACCCTCATCCAATGCCCATAAAATGTTGCCAGTGCAACTATACGTGTTAATTAAGATCGAGTTCCGAAGTTATATAAAAAAGTCTAATAACATTGAAATTACGTTGCAAAAATACTCCAATTACACTTCAATAACATTTAAATAATATTAAAAAAAAAATTTTATCACATACCAATAACAATCAAATAATATTCAATACATTCAATAACATAAGAATAACATTTTAATAATTAAAATAAAATAATATTTAAAATAATACTACAATCCTAATTCAAAAGCATTAAAAAAATTTTCCAATAATACAGAGTCCACCATATAACGTTGTTTTTTTTCAACTAGTGCTTATTTCGTGAATGGTAACACTTAGCTCATGTCTGATTTGACAGATAATTAGTTTTATCCTTCCGCTAAACGAATATGGTTGTGTATACGCTTGAACAACGCTGAGAAGTGGGCCTGCGATCGACTTACAGAAGATGCCGATTTTGCCAAAAAAATGATCTTTTCAGATGAAGCTCATTTTGATCTTGGCGGGTATGTAAACAAGCAAACTTGCCGCATTTGGGGCACAGAAAACCCGCACGCATGCATTGAAAAGCCGCTGCACCCAAAACGAGTCACTGTTTGGTGCGGATTTTGGTCCAGAGGCATAATTGGGCCATTTTTCTTTGAAAATGAGCAAGGAGTGGCCGTTACAGTCAATGACGATCGTAATCGGGCCATGTTGAAGAAATTTTTGTTCACAAAAATTGAAGAGGAGGATATTGGCAACATTTGGTTTCAACAGGACGGCGCTACGTGCCACACAGCCGAAGCTACACTCGATGTTTTGCGCCCTGTTTTTGAAGATCGCATTATCAGCCGCAGAGCTGATGTCGTTTGGCCACCTCGGAGCTGCGATTTGACACCGTTGGGGTATTATTTGTGAGGTTCCCTCAAAGATAAGTGTTACGCCGACAAGCCAGAGACAATTGACGCTTTAAAGGACAATATTCGTGAAGCCATTGGTGAAATACAGCTGCACACAATCGATAATGTGCTTAAAAATTGGACCGATCGTGTAGGCTACTGCATGGCCAACCGAGGCAGCCATTTGAATAAAATTATTTTCGATTATTAACCGGAAGGATTGTACTTTCAAATAAAAAAAGAAATTTGAGAAAAAATTTAGTAGTTTTTTTTTATAAAATTTTCAAAAAAAAAAAATTATTTGGAGGACCCTGTATTTCATACGCCAAGAAAAATACTTGAACATTAGCTTGACGGGTTTTGAAGAAATAACTTATTTTGATAAAATTACTAAAAATGATAAAATTACTAAAAGATAAAAAAAAATTAAAAATAACTTTTTTATTTTAGCGTTTTAAACTTTTCTAAATTTCCCATACAAATTTTAAAATGTGTGGAAAAATATGCACCACAAAATTGTCTATACTTATGTGCTTGAGAATTGTGGCAAATCAAATTTTTGAAATATGTTAAGAAAGCATTGTTTTAAAGCATCAATGAATTAAATAAATGAAAAAAAAATTTGGTTTAGTTGTGTTACGAATCTTTAATTTGTATTTTTTTTTTAGATTTTTTAAGGGATATAGCAGATTTTGTTTCTACTTAACGATTTTATTAAAAAATGCAGTACTATGTAAAATATGTGGTAAAATTCTTTTGCATTTTCATAATACAATACTAAAATTTATGTCCTGTTTTAATATGTAGGATACTAAACTTGGAGAATTAAATTTCAAAAATTTTCCAAGCAAAATTTTAGAGTTGTGACATATCCACAAATAATATTATATTGCTTAGTTCTTCTAAATTCGAAATAATTATATTCTTAGCTATTATTCCGTATACTGCGTTTTTTAAATTTGCAACCTAAAATATTTTTTCTTTTGTCCGCATTGTGCGGCGTCTAAAGAAAAAAAATTGTATTTTTGGCTGCTGCTTTGCAGAATTTTAATTTTGGTGTCGTAGAAACAGCAATGACAATCGGTGAAGCGGGATTTATTTGTTACTGTTTCGGTTTTTGTTTACGACGCGAGGAGAAGTCCGAACAAAGCAAACAATTTATGAGCTCTTTTAACAACAACGCTACCATTATGTTTCGGTCTCTCTCTTTGGCCTGCTAAGGGTTGTGCTTAGGTTTAAGTTTAAAAGCTATATGCAAATAAAGCAAAATAAAGATTGCGGACTTTTTGCTTTTTTAGCGCTACGTATAAGGAACGGTTTTTCCATTCCCTGGTTTTGTTACTCTTTAGGGTTTTTGTTTACGATCACGAGCAAAAACCACAAAAAAGCACACAATATTTTTACATGATTTCAATTGTGAGCTTTTAAGGTCAAGTAAGTTTGAAGAAGGCAATAACAACAACAACAACAACAACAACAACAACAACAACAACAACAACAACAACAACAACAACAACAACAACAACAACAACAACAACAACAACAACTCTGTATAGAGTCAGTCACACAGCAGACTAGACAAAACTCTTTCGGAGGCTGCTAAACCTTACTCTTCAGTAATAACGCTGTGACCAACCTACTCTTTAAGTCCCATATGATTTGCCACTTGTTCGAACAAATTCGTAAGAGTTTTAATGTTCTGATCGGCCATTTAATCATATGATAATAAAATAGTAAGTATTTTAAGATCAATCCTTTATTTAACTCTACCAACATAATTTTTTGTGCTCGTTTAACACAACGCAACCATTCTGTTTCGGTCTCTTTCTTCGGCCTGCTGGGGGTAGTTTTTGTGTTTGATTCGAAGATCCACACACGGAATAGAAGGAGATAGAGTTTGCGGAGTTTGTAACGATACGCATAAGGTACGTTTTTTTTCATTCCCTGGTTTAAATGCTATTATTTATTTTAAATGTATAAAGATTTTGCAATGAAGATTACAATAATTTCTCTTTGTATGTTTGTCAGTTTTGTTTTTCAACTTAAGGCAGGCTGGTAGTATAGCGCTCGAAAAGTTATTTTTAAGAATTGTTTTAAGGTAAAAATTTTAAACAAGGATATTTAAACTTTTAAGGTATATTTTAATACTCATTCATCATAAAAAACAATTTTTTAATTTAAAAAATTGCTGATCATGTTTAAAATGGAATGGGGCGGTGTTGTAGATTTAGACTCTTCTATTTATCTGAAAAATAAATACAAAGAATATTATTAGTCACTGAATGAAAAAAATATTGAAAATTTACAGTCTATCTACCGGTTATTAAGTGTAAAATATACGATGTTTTTGAAATAAAACTTTGGTTCTAGTTCCAGCGGTAGCCACTGATGTTGTGAATAGCATATTAAAATTTCAGATAATTTTGAATGCCGAAAAAAAGTAGTTTCCAGATAAATGAGTATAAAGAGAATGAATGTAGATGAAACACCGTGGCTGGATACTTACTAAAACAGTTGTAGAAGTGTAAATAACGTCAGTATCCTTACAAAAGCTTCACAGTTTATTCTCGAAAGATTATACTTTAGAAATATATATAAAAAAAATCAATTTCATAAAATTGAATACCACCGGGGCCTTCCTTTATAAAACTTATTTGGAAAATTTAAAGCGGTGGTACTAGTTTTTGTGGAATTAAAGCAGATAATCAGGTAGGTAATCAAATAGTAGGTTCTTATAACGGATAAAATATTTTTATGAGGAATAATTGGTTTTTATGACAACTAATCGGTTTTATGTCGTAATCAGTTCTGAAGACGGTAATTGGCTCTTACGGCGGTAATAGGATTTTATGGCGGTAATCGATTCTCATGTTGGTAATCGGTTATAATGTCGGTAATCGATTCTTATGCGTTAATCGGTACTTATGACAATATTCGGTTGTAACGATGGTAATCAGTTATGACGTAATCGGTTCTTATGACAGTAATCGGTTGTTACGATGCTAATCGGCTGACAGTAATCGCTTCTTATGACGGATATCGGTTCTTATGATGCTAATCGCTTGACGGTAATTGCTTATGACGCCAATTGGTTGAAGGTAATCGCTTCTTATGACGGTAATCGGTTGTTACGAGGCTAATCGGTTGGCAGTAATCGCTTCTTATGACTGTAATCGGTTCTTACGATGCTAATCGGCTGACGGTAGTCGTTTATGACGGAAATCGGTTCTTACGACGGGAATCGCTTGATGGTAATCGCTTCTAAAGGCGGTAAATGGTTGATGGTAATCGAGCAGCAGCTATGCAGTCAGAGGCTCAAAGGTTTTGCGAAGTCCTATTACGTAAAACTTGATTTCTGGTGCAAGGGCCACCGAGGCCGCTCAGCGAGCAGAATCTGAAGAATTTACGGAGCAGACGATCACAAGGTTCGACTGCGACGCTTGAATTCTGTTGCAAGGGCAGATAGCATGGCGACCAGAATTCGAGCATATAGTATGTAAAATAAAGAGTCTGACTGCGAGGTTTCTATTCTGTTGCGAGGGCGGGTAGCGCAGCCAGCAGAATACAAGGAAGGCAAGACAGAGGAAAACAACAGAAAATAAATATCAACATGCTTAGGTCAAAGGTAGGGTTTGAACAAGGAAGCAAAGGTTGATATTTCGAGTGATTCTTAATACTTCCAGTCGCTCTTGATGTCACATTTCTTTACATTCTTATATACATGTCATAAGGTTGCTGTAAATTATATGTCAGTACTTGTTTAAGATTATTCATGTCTGAAAGTATTCTGTGTCTGTAGATTTGTTGTTGTTGTCTTTAACATTTACTTATGGTCAACTTATAATTAGTTATAGTAATATTAAGTGTTTTTATTGTTGCTTATAATAAATTCTGGCAGCCGAGGTTCGAATCCGGCAGCCGCAGATGGATATATTGAACTTTCATATTTTGTTTTTAAATGTTTTTTTATTTTTTTTAATCTATTTACAATACTGATTCACAAGAAAATCGAAAAGAAAAATTTTTGAAATAATTTTAATCATTAATTAAAAATTGCTAATTTCAATGCGAATATAAGTGCAGAGCGCTGGCGGCCAAGGTTCGATCCCGGCGGTCGCACAGATGAATATTTTTAAGCATTATGTTTCTTATATTTTAAATGTTTTTTTTTTTAATTATTTCAAACAGTAATCAATTAGGAAATTTACAATTATAAGTTAAGAAAAACTTTAATTTATTGATTGAAAATTGCGACTCTTTTTACTATTTTCACTAGTAACCAAAAAGAAATTTCTTTCTAATAAGTTTAGAAATCATTTAATTCATTAATTGAAAACTACTACTTTTAGCCTATTATTAGTATTTTGTATTATATATGTATTTAATATAATTTGTAATAAGAATGATAAAAAATTAGTAATATATAATTACAGGTATTAAGTAGTTCTAATATAAAAGGCAAGCACACTGCTCCGTGCCCAATATCTCTCGAACTGTTCAGCCCAAAAGTATGCACATCTTAATGCATATAAGCCAAGCATGCTGCTTTGCACACAATATTTCTAAAAATGTAACTATTTTTTGACAGTAAAGTTCTTTTACAAGACATACTGTTTTCAAAAATATTCAGCCTGAAAGTATGCACAGAAAATATATTTGATACTTATCTCAGTGACAATATTAGGTTTTTACAATAGTACGTTTTTGATCTTACCACCTTTTCAACACTGCTTCAATATGTAAAGTGTTATTTAAAGTGGTACATTTGTATTTTTAAAAAATCAATTAAATAAAAAATTTAGCTATAAAAAGAGAAAAAAGTGCTTTCGGCAAATGGCTCCAAAAACGAAGTACTCGGAGGGCCTGTCGTAGGACAGGCTTTTATACTAGTATACATATAATACATAATTTTTTTACACAAGTAAAAAGGCGTTTTGGAGAATAATCGTGATTAAAGTTTCATCGTCGCCACATCGTCTGCTTTAAGCTAGCTCACTTAGAAAAGTACTAAGTTATATCTCCGAATATAACGAAAATAGTTTGAATTTTTTAAATATTCTGTGCTTACATTATTTTAGGCATATATTAAGAAAAATGCAAAAATATATTTTTCAAGTTTCTTACAGTAGATTGCCCCCTTAAGTAAATCCATTCGTTGTAGTCACATGTTTTTATTTTTTGTGCGATTGTAAAAAATTACAAAGTAAATAAAAATAACATCAAAGGTATTTTGCAAATGAATTTCTTATCACTTCAACGAGCATTGAAATAAAAATAAAGTAACTAAAAGAAATGAATGAAGCTTATTCTTACTTGTAGAGAATTGACTATTTTTAGAAGCATAAAAATGTTCCTTATGTGAGTCAAGGCTATAAAATCGATTAACGGAACAATTTTGTATTAATTTGCAAGAAAAAAATGTGATACCACGAATAAAAAAAGTAGGTTCTAGTATCTGTGAGGTGAAGGAATTTGTAACGAACTGCTGGTAACAAATAAATGCTAAAGAAAATTCTGCTTTAACAAGATTTTTAGCATAATTTGTTGATAAGAAAGCAAATTCTACAAATTTTTATCGAATTCTTTGAAATAGATTTCGTATTTTCGTACTATTTCAAAGATCGTTCGTATTTTTCCAACTAACGGAAAAAGTATCAGCATTGCTACGTTGTTACTTTGTTACTCGGCAGTTTGATAGTTCGATAATTTTGCAAAAACAAAGTGAATGTAAGAAAATAGCATGTAACAACTAGCAAATTAACGAGTCCGGTGTGAATACCACTATTGTTTATTGCAATTAAATTTTAAATGTTATCTATCGAAATACCAAAAACAACCACCAGTCAACCACAACACATCTTTGGAATTCAAACAATAGCTAAATATAGATCTCTTTCAATTATCGCGCACTGATTGTTATGATTAAGCATTTGTGTGTGCCTCGTGTCTGCGTGGATTTGAATGAGCAAATTTAGTTGCTTGTTATTTTTATAAGCATTGGATGGTTTATTTTTAATCTTATACATTCCAGTGCTAGCAACCGAATAACGAAAGTTATTCAGACTGTTTCGAAAAAAAAATATTGAAATAAAAAAAATATATCGTAGTAAAAATTCCATATCATCAAAAAACTTAACAACAACACAAACTATAAAGATCTTTATGACGGTTCCGGAATTTTCCGTGAAAATTATTTGTTCTTGTTTTTTTCATGGTGATGACCCAGTTTTTGAGAGAAAATGAAAATAATGTCTGTTTTCTCGTCATTCTCGCTTCACGAAGCAAATGAAAAAGAAATTAATTTTCAAAAATGTTATGCTTTACCATCAACACTTGCATGCAACTTCGGCACCAGACGTCAAAAAGTCAACGCCTGTGAGGCTGGCTGCTCAAAATTTTACACGACTTGAAGTAGAATTAAAAGTGATGCACTTTGTAGTTGGCGCCTATAAAAACAGCAGCAGCAACACATCTAAGCTGCATCTGTTGGCAATTTTTAAGTGGCAATAAATTTATGGCATGCACTGATGTAGTGGAGCGGAGGACAAGCCTTGGCGCCAAGTATGCTTATTTGTGGAAATCACAGCAAAACATACAAGAAGTGTAAAAGCAAAAACGTTTTGTAGGAATTTCTTTGATTTTTCTGCGCATTCTTGAGCGGCAACAGAGCACTAAAGAATAAAGAAAGCTTTAATGAGTTCTAAAAACAATTGGTTTAAATAAAGCCTTGAAATCTCGGACATTTATGGTTGAAAATTTTATTTTAAAAAGCCGAAATTTTCCACTTCAAACAGGAAGTAAGTATATAAAGATTGATTAATTTAGACCTTTTTGTAAATAAATTTTGAAGTAAACACTTTAAATAGAATTAGATGTTGGAATCTTTATTATGGCCCGAAAGAACAATCTCTGACATTTACTTTTAAAAGATAATATTGAGTATCGATCACTTTTTCGAGCATTGCTACCAGTATCTCGCGAACTACGCGAGTAATCTTGGTAGCTTACTTATCGACAAAGACTTTTGACTTCATGTAACTCCAAAGAAAAAAAAATCCAGATGTGTGATATCAAGGGTCTTGGCGGCCAGTTGACAGGTTCAAAATGCAAATCTGGTGCTCACCAAAACTACTTCTGAATGAAGCCATTTTTTCACGCGCTGTGTGTGCGGTAGCACCGTCTTATTTAAACCAGATATCACCGATATCAAAGGGATCGATTCCAGGCGACAAAAATTCCGTTAAAATGGTACACTAGAGCTCGCCATTGATGGATATGTTCTGTTTGGCTTAATTTTTTAAGAAATATGGACCGATGATTCCACCAATGAGTGGATGTAACTGTAGTTCGAGAATCTCTTTGGGTTGATTTTTACATGCGGTAATTTCGCTTACACTATACGCCACGGTTTTTGTACACGACATCCCAAAATATCTTTCCTATAGATTTGGGGTCTCTCAACACAAAAATCTAAAAAAAATCTTAAAGATATGTTTTTTTTTAATTTTTAAATGTTTTTTCGTTTTTTTCGAATATAGTTGCATATTATTAAACATATCTTGAATACCAGTTAACCAATTTTTAAAATTAAGCCTTTCAAAATAAGCCTAATAAAAATTTCTAAATGTTTGCTCAAGAAATTTTTTATTTGGCTGAGTAATTTTTCAATAGCGTTTCTGCGCTATCAAAAGAAATATTTTGAACAAATCATTTTTTAAGTAAAAATGCAAGTCAAAAACATCTTCAGAAATTCATAAAAAAACCGAAAACTGTAAAAAGTCATAAATTCTTTCTTTTTCCTTAAAAAATGATTTTTAGTAAAGAAAATAGATTATCGGTAAAAGAAATTCGTGCAAAAATAAGGGCACGAAAATTTGCCACATGCTGCCCTATTTTTTTTTTTTAAATATCAAAGAACTTATGCATGCCTTTCGCCTAATACAAACAATGTTTGGTCTTTAACCTGAAAGGAAAGGGATGGATTATTTAGAGAAATTGATCAGAACCATACGTGAATTATTTGGTTAAGCGAAACAAACGTGAAAGACAATTAGAATTGCTTTTAACCAAGGCTAGTGTTATGCCTTAACCTCGGCAAGAATGTCCAGCCCTTAGTTGTGTTCCTGTTCTTTAATTCCACACGTTGTACAATTCATCTGTGGATTTTTAGTTTTCCATAATTCTTAAATGTAGGAAAGAACAAATAAAGTGAAAAGAACCATGTTCGAACCCAAATTCGAATCGGGGACGTCTGGGTTGATAGTCTAGCGCTCTCTCCACTAGACTACAAAGCCCCTATTGCAAAAATGTTGCCACATTTTGCCGTCTATAATTCACGAAAGCCTCAAGAAGCTTTTATGGATTTTTTATTTTATATGGATTACTCGGAAGCAAGGCGATGCTGTTCCTGATCATCGCGATGTTATACTGATTCTCTTGGTCACATTTACACAGTTTATCTGAAGAATGACGAATGCTTCTAAAGAGTGATCCAATACGAAGTCAATTTTTGAACTGGGTTGTTTTGACAGCTGTTATGTGTTAAATGGCTAGTCCATATGAAGTTTGTATTCAGTATTCAATACGACTCAATAGTGAATAGACTTACTGCTGAGCAATGTTTTTCAACTGTGGATACTAACTCAGTTAGTATCATCAATCATTCATCAGTTAGAGAATGTTATAGAGTTCTTCAACATTATTTTGGTCGTTATGAGCATCTAACTTAGCTATTCGTAACACCATCACCAAATTTCGAACTAATTTTACACTATTGGACATTAATCATTTAACAAGAGTGCATAGAGCCCGTAATTTTGAGAATATTGCTGCAGTAGCAGAGAGTGTTCGTGAGAACCGTAAACAATCAATTTGTTGCAGATCTCGAATCTTGTCGAAATTAGACCCACAGAATGGACCATTTAACAGCTAGTCATGGGCAACATTTGAACGAAATAATTTTTAAATATTAAGTTTTAGGAACCAAATTATCATTCCAAATAAAGATTTGCATCAATACATTGATTTTTATGTATTTTATTTGGAAAACAAAGAAGGAAGTACTTATTGGATCACCCTTCACTTGCGGTTGTTGCTGGTGAATGTTCGTGGGCCGACATCATTTGAATCACTTCGAAATGTCAATGGTGGTGTGTGTCAAACATTTTGGGCTGCGTGCGTCAACAGCACAATTAGCTTGAAAACGATACTCATTAGGACATGAAAATCGCTGAAGCAATTGTTCTCCAAGATCTGGATCTGCACATTATTTGATAATATTATTTCGACATGCTTCCCTTAAAATCCATTCAAACTGGGCAACAAGTACAAGAATGACATGTCAGAAGACATTTTACATTGAATTCGTTAGAGATGCATTGAACGAGACAGTTCTAACGAATACACCACTGTTGAACTCTCAATAGAAGGAAGTGTACGATAAGTTAATGAAGGCAAGTGATGATGGAATTCATGGCTCATTTTTCATCGATGCTCCCGATGGAACTGGGAAAACATTCCTTGTATCATTGATTTAGGCCACTTTTCGTGCGAGATCCGAAATAGCTGTGACAGTTTTTTCTTCTGGTATAGAGGCCACGTTGTTAGAAGGATATCAAACGGCTCATTCAGCGTTGAAATTGCCATTAAACCTTTAAACGATGGAAACACAAACATGCAACATTGCGAAACACTCAGCAATGGCCAAAGTTGTGGTTAGTTTTGGTAAATGAATGCACAAATGAATGAACAATTTAAGCACTCAATAGAACAATGAAAGATCTGCGTAATGACTCAAGATGTTTTGGAGGCGCAATGATTGTATTGTCTGTTAATTTCCGCCAAACACTACCAGTCATTCCAAGATCGACTGCTGCCGTTGAAAATAAAACGCTTGCCTCAAATCATTGACACTGTGGTGCTATGCGAAGAACCTTCAGCTGACGACAAGCATTTGAGTTGCATTGATAAACTATGTATCTGCCGAATATTTCTGGAACTAATTGTTGATTATCGGTTACGGCCGTGTTCCTATCGACGAAACGAATGGATTGTTTTCGTGTCCACAGAATTTTTACAATTAATTCTGAACGAGGGATGAGCTCATAAACAAAGTGTTCCCAAACATGATTGCTTACCACAAAAATAACAAATGATTGAATGAACGAGAAATTCTTGCGGCATAGAACAAAGAAGTGGATCTCCTAAAATTAACAATTCAAAATCAAATCATTGGTCCACTGCATTCCTTAAAATTTAACGACACTGTAACAAAAGAAAACGCAGCAACCAATTATCCAACCGAGTTTTTAAATTATATCTAAGTTCTCGTATGATGTTTTTAAAGGGTCAAATCCAACAAGTAGATTTATGAAAGAGAAAAATCTTCTAGCTACCCCGTGTGCATCTGGCTTGTCCCGGAGCTTCAGTTTAGAGAGTTCGATGATAAGCAGTAGCTAGAGATCTACGAACACTTGGACGCAATTTAAAAGATAAAAAATATTTGTTTTATGCACAAGAAAAAAAAATTTAAGGAAAAATCAAAATTGAAATAAAATCAAACGTAGCCCTACAGACGGAGCCATAGACAAATTGACAACCGACTAACACATACCTGAATATATCACCAACCAAAACAGCAAGAATATTTTTACGGCCGTTCTATTCCTGCCCTTCATGACTTCCAGATGTAATTAGAAGTCCCAATTAGCATTATCAAACCACTTAATTTCAAATCATTATTCAAAATTTACCTATTCATTATAATTTAATTTAATACAATAAGAAATATATATAAAGATATTTAGGATATACAAATTCATGGCAAAAATATTAAATCTTAAATTTATAGATATTATTTTTATTTATAGTAAACCTAGCGTACGTGTCAAAATCTTAAAATGTCCAATTAATAAGTATAATATTATTAGCAGTGAAAGACTCTAGGAAAATTTTCTTTTTACAAATATTTTACTTTTCTGATAAGAAATTTGTTACTTTTACCCCATTGTACATATTTTTATTAAATAATTATTTTTCTAAAGCCGCTGATCATTGCGTCAAGTTTATTGAACTTTCAAGTCTAGTACATAGTTCGTTTCCACCCTGTTCCAATTTTAACCAAGTCTTAAAAAGGTTGAGAGCTAAACTACCCAGTAGTTCCAGTCTTGAAGAAATCTCAAATGAATCATGTACGATTTTTCTTGATCCTTGACGAAACATGCTGATTTGACCATACATATCATTGACGAAAATTTCATATAAATGTTCCAAATTCATGCAAGACGCAATGCAGAAACGTTGGGATTTATCACGCACGAACCCAATATCGAAATATTGAGGAAGTTTCGTTAACGAAAAGTAGACAATAATATAAAGAAAATTCGTCCAGAAATTAAAATCAAAACGTGCTTCTGGACCGAATTCAACGTCGTGTGATATATTTGATGGGGGATAAAAATATTTCATCCTCTCTCAACTCTATTGGAAATCGACTTAATGTTGGTTTTGTAATAGCCTGACGCCACCACACCGTATATTTTCCAGGTTCACTCGGGCAGCTGACCAAGCCCACTTCTTTACCATTGCCTTAATGTCACAGAGAATTTCACGTTGTAGTCAGCTAGTTGTGGAATAGTCTCCCTGCGAGCGTGTTTCCCGTCAGTTTTCAGCTGTGCAAATTTAACACAAATCTTCACCGAAACTACTCCATCTTTTCAACCTCTAACTATCACCCATCTTCCAAATCAACACAATGCTCATACATTTATAAGAAACATCACCTGAGCTTTCTCTCTACAAAACAGAAAAATATGATACCCATGGCAAAATAACCAGATAGATCCAGTTCGGAGAACAAAAACCGAGAAAGCCAAACATTGGCGTAACTATAATGTCACTATTGACATTTAATGTTTATTCTTTCAGCCATAGGGATGTATGATTTACTTGTAACCGTATAAATCAATTGAGTACCCAGATTTTATGTATGAACATGTAAAAAAATAAACAAAAATCTTTAAAATTTCATAAAATGAGCCGTATTTTAAGATATAATACATAATTAATTGAAGTTTGGCCTTAAATGAAGCAAATGAAAGTTTACTTTTAATATAAATTTTACTCGACTACTTATTTCCACTGCGTAGTAACCAATTCATTTGTGTAGCTATGTACGGCTGATTTAAACTGCCAAAATATATTTTGACAAGTGAAATTGCTGTTGGAAAACATAAAATTTATTTTATGAAATCGACGAATGTTTGCTAATTTAATCGTGCTGGAACGGAAGCTAACAATTGAGGAACTGTTTTCGAATTATCGCAACGGAAGGAAGTTATAGGCAGTCCAGAAAATCTATTGTCAAAACTGAATAAATGAGTAAGTACAAATTGATAACATTTTCAAAACAGCTCATTTTGACGTTATAATTACGCCTTTGGTTTTGTTTTGTTGTTGGAGAGAGCATATTTCTAGTGCATCTACCTGGTTATTCTGCCATAATGATACCAAATTGTCAAAATGAAACGAATTCGACAGCAAGGGCAATAAAACCTTAACAGTGTTGTCAATGAATATTTAAATACCATCGAAAACCATCGATAGTCAGTCCAAAACTATAGATAGTCACGAAAGTGTGAAATTATTGATAGTATCGATAGTGTCATCGATAGTTTGCGAACTCTACAGCTTAGCCTCTGAACGATTCGGCAAATTACAACAATCATGAATATCTCGTGAAAAAAGTTAGGCTGACAACCGCAACTTTGCATTATATTTTGTATGAATTTTTTTTAAGTCCAGCAGCTAATGCAGAAACTTCCTTTAAGAAATCATCCTGAAAAGTTCGTTAATGATGCTGCGAACTACTGGGTAATGCTTACACATACTTATGTATAAAAAAAGAAAAAAATATATTTTTACTCACTAATACATACAAGATCTCGCCGAAGGCTTTCCAACGATGCTCGGCTGCTACTTTATGGTAAAATTTAGTTTTGCGCTCTACTTTATTATTGTTAGATAGTAATCTTGATCAAAATTAAATATTTCTATAAGTTGTTTTGTTTTTTCTCCGCATCCTTTTTTTTCAATGTCACTTTCCAAAACTCCGCATTTGTTTCGTTTAATTAACTACTTTTTTTCATTATACTATATCTATCTCTGTCTTTCTCTCTTGTTTCTTAACCCACCTTTCACTTTAAACTTGCACTACCATTTTGCATATATATATATGTATTATCTTCCTCTGAACTAAAATTAAGTGAACATATTTTAAAATGCTATATTTTAAGTTTGTTTCTTTTCTTTAACATTTTGTTTTTTGTAAGCTAATATTTTTTAAACTTATGAAGACGATTACTTTCGCCTTAGCTGATTTTTCTTTGATCTTTTTTTTTATTTGTATTTCTCTTTATTTTTTCTCACTACATGCGAACCGATCTGTCTGAATTAGAAATCGAAACTAAAATTTTCTCCCATCTGACATTTATTCCACGTAGTTCCAGGTTATGAATACTCGTTACCCCTGTTTTCTTTTTATATATACTCTCTTTAAACTTTTAATTATTTTTTTTTATGAATGAATTCTGATTCCTGTGCTGACTTATTTTTAAACTTTAGCTTTAATTTTTAGTTTTAGAATAACTTGTTCTTATCTAATATCTTCTTATTATTAATAAACATGAATCCAGCTTCGACTTAGCCCTTGTGAGCGACCAGGATAATTTAAATCTCCAGATATTTTATATTGGCGGTTAAACTAGCTGAAATGGTCCAGTAGATATTCGCCTCTGTTTTCAATTAGTCTTAACCATTGAATGTTAATTAAACTGATAAATTGAAGTTTAAATAAATTCTAATACGACTTACCAATGTTGGCAAAATACTAATAAAATTATATAGATAATTTTTATTTCTTTAACCAACGTCCTGCTGCAACTTCAGCTTGACTAGAAAGGAAATATTTTTCTTGCCGTGGCACGGAAGTGAAAAAATAACCAATTTTTTTTCATTTCTATTATACAAAATTTCATAACAAACATTTGGGATATATTGAATAATCAAAAGAAACAAAGCTAATGTCGGTAATGCAGTTCCAAAAAGAGACACATTAATTTGTAAGTAAACATATCTGTATAAGATTTGAAATGGGATTGAATTTTTATTATTTATTTTGAAGTACATAACCCAGCACAGCTTCGAAATCTCAACTAACCAAAACTATGTAACGGAACGCGTTTAGTGATGAGAAACAATGTGATTCATGTGACGAAACAATAAATGGAATCGACGAGAGTGCAAACCAGAGTGAATTTAAATGCTTTACTTCAACGTGATTAAAAACTTTCAATATAATTAAAATGTATTTAATTTTTGTACATTTATTTAACTTAATTCATTTTGACTATTCATTTTTTTTAATAGGAACATAAATTTTATCAGCTCATAAGTCAAGACTACATTTATAAGGCGGCACAAAGTTCGCTGGTTCAGCTAGTTTTATTATATAATCGAATATTTTAATAATTTCGAGAAAATTTTTTTAAATCTAATGGAAAAACCATTAAAACTTTTTTTAAATATGAGATATTAAACAAATTTTTTCCCAGAAAATTCACTCCTCCAAATGATTAATGTGCAAAACGAGTTTGAAAAAATCTTAAATTTTTTCCGGAAAATAATTTCAAAGTTGCTGGTCGAGAAGTCATCGTAAGTGTAGGTCCTATTAATTTTCTGAACAACCATTCAAACAAAACAGTTTACATAAAGAGAATTTAAGGAAATGGTAATTGTTTTTAAACAAAAGATGAAAGAAAAAGGTAACGTGTGAAAAAGCACAGCTAATAAATGACCGCTGGCAAGGGTTGAGCCATTTAAGCAGACGTTGACGACATTAAGGATGTTATTTTTAGGATGAATTATTTTTTTTTTTTTTGCTAATGATGATAAGTATTTTTTCTATAAAATGGATATTGGTCGGTCTCTGAATTAATTATATAGTTTTAATATTTAGGTGAACCTCACAAAAAATGTCGAAAAGTTTAAATATCAACAAAAACTCTTCTGCCATATGATTAAGAACGCAGTATGAGCTAGCAACCAACATATAAAAATAACTTTTCTACATATTTAAAATTATTCTTGTTGTCAACTTTTCGATTATAATTAGAAAAAGTTTTAGCCTAATTTCTAGAAGTTGTTAGTTATTTGAATAGTTTAACGACAAATTTTTTTATTTATTTTTTATTAAATATTTACAATTTATTAAGTTAATTTACAATAAATTTGTAAGCTTTAGCTGCTGGGGCTATCGGCATAATTAATGTTAGTACTCTCGGGCGTATGAGTAATTTTTTTACTATCATAATAGTTAAACTTTTATATATGTTGTTTAAAAGCAATTAGTTAATTTAGTTGTTTGAAAGATAAACATTTTTCAAAACAATTGATTTTGACTGCTATTAATTTAATCACATCAAAGTTTTATTGACGACAGGATATTATTGCTGTGCAACAACAATAACACCACCTCTTTAGTGTCTCATTTGACAGCTGTGAGTGCAAGATACCATACAAATATTTGGCCTGTGCGTTAGTATGTGTGTATGTGAGTTTGTTTATGTGATCATAAAGCTCAAAATTATTTTCGTGCAAAGAATTTTCCCAACCTTCTGGCTGCCTTCATGCTGAGTCACACTCGTAGAAGATTTTCACACCACCATTCACACCAGAAATTCAACACAGCTACGTCATATTTTCACCATTGTTGAGTGGCGCTAACGTTGAATAAAAATCGGGCGCAACAACGGCCAGATTATTCAGTCAACTGCTAGCAAGCAAGGTAAAAGCAAGTGTTTATCAACAAAAAACGACAGAAAAAAACAACAACAACCAAAACAATTACTAACAAAATTTCTACAAACGTGCATACATTTTTCCATATAAATTTAATATAAACAAATCGAAAAAAAACATTTTCTGCTGCACTGGAATTTGTGGAATTTAATTTGAGCGCGTAGCTTTTCTTTTTCGAACTATAAATAAAAGGAATAAACAATTTTTTTTGTGCACAACAAACATTAAATCTTGACTAGCAACAAAAGCAAGAAGTAGAACAATAAAAGCAACAATGCAAGTTTTGATGCCTGAACAAAGTGTTGCAGCGAATCTGGTTGAGACGCCGCAAGTGGAGAAAAAAGCAAAAATTGTTGAGGAAATCGAAGGTTTAATTAAAGCAGCCGAGAAGAATGTCAACGAGCAGAGCAAAGAGCTGGATAGCGAAAATAAAAGGTTAGTGTGAGTTTAGGCTAAAAACATATAAAAATAAAATTTTTAAAAATAGTACTAAATTTAAAAATAAATATAAATTTAAATAAAAAATAACTTTCGTGATTTCAAATCGTGAAAGACAAATAAAAACTTTTTTGCAATTAGATATATTTACTAACATACCAAACCTTATTTATGTAGATTACTTTTTTAAGACATTTGATAGAACTAGTTCAAAGCCGCTAAATTCAGCAACCGGCAAATACTTAGTACACAAAGAAACAACGTCGCAAAAGCTGTTTTATAATCATAACAAAGAGTTTTTAAAGCGTCACGTTGCCTTAATTGCCACCTCAATGAAGCTTATTTAATTTTATAGTATAGAAACCATAAGAATAGAAATAAAAACAGAACCAATTAAATTAAGTCGATAAGAACTCACTCTAGATAATTAAAATGTCAAATCGTTACTAAGCTTTTAACGAAGCGCTCAACATGCAAACTTGATATAAAATAAACACAATACAAAACCTGATGACATAATTTGACCTTGACAGAAAACAACACGAAAAGGTTGTAGAGCAAATTAATGCAAAAAATAAAGCAATGTATGTAACAACAAAGTACCAATCGCAAAAAAAAAATCAGAAATTATACAGTAAAGTAGTACCATTTATAAACATATTTGAAGAGATGCATTTAAAGAGATGGTTATTTTGAAAATTTTGTTTTATATATATGAAGGTTTGATTGCTTAAAAATAAAAAAAAAAATTTTTTTAAACACAGAATTGGTTTTATTAAAGAAGTTTTGAAGAACGTTTAAATTTTTTAGAAATATAAAAACAATGAAGAAAACAGCAATGTTTTAAATCCGTGAACAACTCTTTATTATACCCACATTATACTAGGATTCTGCCGGTATTTTTTTAAAAATTATAAGAATCTACATGAATTTAATTGCGAGTTTTAGATCAAGTAAGTTCTTTAAAAAGGAGACAACAACAACAACAACAACTCTGTATTTAATTTATTTAAAAGACTATTTTATAAATATTTTCTGCATCATGTTTTGGGATTGAAATAGGTAGATACTTGTTACATTTGTAAGCAAATTTAAACTGATTGAATTTGAAAAAAATATTTTTATTAAAAAAAAATGTTTTTTAACTCAAAGCGCCTGTACAAAATAAATTTTTATTAAGAAAAAAAAAAATTCAATGAAAGAAAACAAAATATACAATAAAATTTTCTATATTACTACCTCACTCTTGATCGTTCCTAAACTTTTTAACGAAAATAACTAATTGAGCAGGAAAGGGGTAAATTTTTTGCACCAATAAAACTTAAAAACTAAATAGCCGATTAGATCTAAAATTTTGTAAAGAAAGCAAAAATGCAACAACAAACATGAAAATATGAAATGGGAGAAAAACTGAGAAATTGACACTTAAAATCTCATCACCTCTGTGGTGCATAGCGCTAATGCGCTTGCACGGCGTATCACAAAGATTTCTGATGAAGCCTTAAGCAGTGCCAAAATTGCGATAAAATCCGCTAGTGATGTTTTCCTTTTCATATTGAAAACGTTGTTGTTGTTGTTGTTTCTTTGGAAAAATTCGTTAGAACAATTGATTGTTCTAAAAGAACCTCAAGCTCACTAAACGATTTTAAACTATCAAACAACTAGAATTTGTATTTAAAATCAAGTATGATTTAAACTGTTAAATATTTAGAATTTGTATTTAAATCATATAAAATCGAACTTTTTTAACTCAATAGCTTTAAATTAATTTCGTTAACTTAATATTGATTTAAAAAATTTTAACATAAGGAAAAATATATATTCTTCAATGTTCACAAATTTAATTTTTTTTTTCTTCCATAAAGTCAAGATTCTTGGAATAAGTTTTGATGCCATCTTTGGAATGAAAAGTTTTTTTAAATACTAAAGTTTTCTAAATAAAACTAAAGAAAGAGCATAGCTCATGTTGAAATAGGTGCATATTCCAAAAAAGCAGTACTCGATTTGATTCGGCTTTTATATATTTTTATCATCTTAATATATAAAAGGCAAGCACGCTGCTCCATGCCCAATATCTCTCAAACTGTTCAGCCTGAAAGTATGCATATCTTCATATATAACACAGCATATCTCAAACTGTAATTATTTTTTGACAGTAAAGTACTTTTACAAGACATACTGTTCTCAGAAATGTTTAGCCTGAAAGTATGCAGAGAAAAAATATTCGATACTTATCAGTGACAATATTAGGTTTTAACAATAGTACGTTTTTGATCTAACTACTTTTTCAACACTGCTTCAATACGTAAAGTGTTATTTAAAGAGGTAAATTTGTATTTTTCAAAAATCAATTGAATAAAAAATCAAGCTTTAATAAGAGAAAAAAGTGTTTTCGACAAATGGCTTCAAAAATAAAGTGTGCAGAGGACGTGTCATAGGACAGGTTTTTATTCTAGTGTCTTTATATATGTACATTCATTTATCAGTTGCTAGAGCCATAAACTTTAAGTCTAAGCGTTGTGAGTTCGAATCCTACAAGTTTCGTTATGTTTAATTTTTGCTGAAAAATATTTCTTTTATAAATTTATGTTGTGGTATAAACGTATGATTGAATGGAAATAATGTTTTGGTGTTTTCATACGTATGTATGCACATATATACAATACAAAATGTACTATATTTTTGACAGTGTAAACTAAGGATCATTTGAAGCGGAAAAACTATTTTTATCAAAAAAATTTTTAATTAAAATATATTCAAAAAAGTTCAACTTCGCACCACCAATAATTTTAAATTTTTTGCATTTAGTCCTAATCGATTTGTAGGCCTAATTCAAAATTTGCAAATATGACGGATATTTTTTCTATCGAATGCCTTGAATTGGCGTCTCTAACGTATGTTGAGTCAAAACTACGAGCTATTAATTGTTTATTATGATCAATGCGAAATTAAAACACATTTTATAACAAATACTTTTTAGATTTTTTTTTAGGTCATTTTTGAACCCTTTAAATATACAATATAAGTAAACTAATCTCACAAAGTATTTTACAAAAATTTTTTTGATTATTAAATATTATTTTATATTATATAAAATATAAAATAAAATATTAGCTTTAACCCTTTATAAGGCGGAACTAATTCCTGATAAAGGGTTAAAGCTAATATTTAAATAGAAAATTATTTTCAAGAAGAAATCTAAATTGACTAACTAAAGGACTTCTTTTAAAATTTCATGCTAAATACTCTATAGAAAGTAGATTTTTCCATTTTTCAAGCTGAGTTGCAAGCAATCAAAAACCGTCGGTAAGACTTCGCACTTACGTGTCATTTAAGGTTTCTCAGAAGATGGGTTGTTCCAATAAAGAGTTAAAAAAAAAATTAAAATGGAGGAGATTTTCAAATATTTTTTCTCAGACTCTAGGAAAGTGTGAAAGATATATGGGCATTTCCATCTTAACTCACGCGACATGCATACGACTTAAAGCTTCGTTTTCTCGGAAGATTATGTTATTAATGTAAAAAAATTTCTTATATATATATGTCTTACAAGACATAGTAATGGTATGATCTACCAAAATTGACATTTCTGTAACTAATTAAGAATGGCAGTGGTAAATATGGACGTAAATCAGGAACCAAAAAAGGAAGTGTGTTTTACACGCAAGTTTAGATTGTAAAAATCAGCAAATTTTCCAATATAATTTGTTTTTTTTAACTTTTAAATAATGGAAAAACAGTAAAGTTTCATAATAAACTCACTTTACCTATAGACTTTGCTTATTTAAAAATATATTGATTTTTCAAAAAATATTTGCCATAACTCACGCGACATAGCCCACGCGACAAAATTCCCTTAAATATAAATTGGCTGATTTAGTAATTAGGTAGAAAAGTAATAGTAATAAAGTAATTAATTGTGTAATTTAGTAATTAACAAACAAATTTAATATATTGTCCTTTTCTTGCCTCAACCACTTTTCTATTATCTTTTCCCTTTTTTACTAAAACACAAAGTCTACGAAACATTTACTAAACATTTACGTAAAAGGTAGCTACATTTGTAAAACAGTGCAGACGATTTGATCATCATGTTTATTGAATTAATATATAAATTCCTTAAATTAAAATGTGTCTCTTAACAATATCATAAAATAAAAAGTTTTTAATAAGTTTTAAGTTTTTGGTCACGGTTGACTTTTTTCTGGAAATGCCCATATATAAACATGTTATCAAAATATATTTTAAACGATTAAAAAAAATATATTAAAATACTTTTTAAAATAACAATATGTTTACATATGTATATAATATCAAAAATTTATTAATATGAAGTAAATATGACTCAGAAAAATAAACGGTTTACTTAAATCCTTAAAATGTTGTATGTTAACTTTAGTTATATTTAAAAAAAAAGAAAAATCAAACCCATTACTACACAACAAAACTTCTGTACAAACCCTGAAAGATCCAGTCGAAAGTTTTTGTACAGCTTATAAATTCTTAAAAAAGGGACCAAAGATCCTGCACCTTGGGAATTCAATCCCGGGATACCGGATGATTTAAGCCCTTTTAAATCCCAGGATTTTCTTTCCAGGATCCCGGAATTTAAAAAAAATTTATTATAAATATTCATGTAAATGCAACCATTTCAATTTAAGTTGATATGAATATAGAATTAGAAAAACCTTTAATCTAGGCTAAAAAAAATTGCTAGGAATTAAATCACTTGTGCAAAGACTTTGGAAAGTCTTAGAAGATTTTGCAACATCGGGAAATCAGCTATGTATTTAAAAATTGTCAGATATTCTGACTTAGAAAATTATTTTGTTTTGTGGTGAAGGCAATTGTGATCGAAACTTACAAATTGCTTACGATTATTGTAAGCTATTTCTCCAACTAGCATAGAATTAGAACGGTGCTTTTCATTAGCGGGTTATATTTGTAATAATATCCGAACAAAACTCTCAAACAAAAAATTAGACGTGTTGATCAGCTTAATGTATTAATTTAATAATAAGTTAAACAAAAAATTTAATTTTGACTTGTCTTTTCCGACCTTTATTTGCATTAAACACAAAAAATATGAAGACGGTGTCTAAAACAAAAATATTTAACATTTATTTAATAATACCTTCATTCAGGACAGTAGCCAGGATCTATTCATTTTTTATTCAAAATTAAAATATATAAGTTTTTGTTTCATTTCGTTCTCAAGTTAAATTTTTATATATATATATATATATGCAAGTAAATATATTAAGGTACCTCGAATTCCATTAGAAACAATTTCCATGTGTACCCCTCTAAAAAATAGCCTTGGTCTATTTTATGATTCCCATAATACTTTGTCTGTTACGATAGCCGCCAGTGAATTAAAACATTTTGCAAAAACCTTCAAAAATCATATTTTTCGTAAATATATTGGCTGGTAGAATAGTTGTAAAGCAAAAAAAAACTGTCAGGTATTTAACCCTGGAAAAGGCATCTCTAATTTAAATCAAAAAATTTTAATGTTTTTCAATAGCATTCAAGATAATGTTGTTTTTTGTGCCTTTTTTAAATTTTTTTTTTGAATTTATTTTCACTAAAATTGAAATAACTTCATTATTTCTGATGAGATCCTCACTTTTAAGATATCATTGGAAAGGCTTTGAGACTTGCATTCATTATCGGAATTTCTAAAATTTATACGTATTAAAGATAAAATATTAATTTAAAAATATCCAGAAATTTTTTTAAGATATTAAAAAAAATAAAAATGAAGTTACTACAATACCATCATCTACAATTGCCGATGTCAAGGATAGTGAAAACAATAGTGATGATAGTTTTGAATGTATCACGTTTGATCCGATAAATTACGATACATTAGTTTTCACTATTGTTGTTTACACGATTCAACTCCTTGCAAAGACTTTCTGACACGTAAACGCAACTTCAGTATATGATTTAAGTTTTTTTAGAACATATTAAGTGATTCAATGAAATAATTATTTAATTGCATTAAGTTTTATTTATTTTTTGACCCTCTGGAGGGTTTGAGCCCTAAAATTCCTCCTTTTCTACGGCCCTGACCTATTGATTTATAAATGAATTAGTTAACATTTTTAAGTTTCAACTAATAAAAAAAAATTGTATTAAAAAGTTTTAATTATTTACTTCTTAAAGTTTTCAATCCCGAACTAATTCCGGGATCCTGGGATTAAGATTTTCAATCCCGATAATCCCAGGACCGAGAAAAGCTTCCGATTTAAACTCCCTTCTTGCACCATCCACTTATAATAGATACGTAATAAAAAATAGGTATTAAAAGACTTTGTTTCATTATTTCGAAGCTTAGTTACAACTATGATCCTATAACTCTACCTTTCATAGGATAATTTTTAGAGAAAATAGAAACACAGCATTAATTTCCTAATAAATACGTGCACCTAATACCAAAATTTCTTGAAAGGAATCAGTGCATTCAACCTAAAATTTTCTGCGCATTGCAAAACTATTGCCTAACTATCGGGCCAAATGGTTGCGCTCACACAACATGTTCCTTGAACGGTCGCAATCTTAGGGAGCAAAACTATTTTATGCTATCTTGCTACCTGAACGCTTTTTTGGATAGAATGCGATCAATGTAATATTTTTTAAGGTGGTAATTTTGCTAAAACATTATTTTGTTGGTTAACTTAAAATCAAATTTAAAATTAAATTTAAAAGACGCCTTATTAGATCGTTTTTTTTTTTTGTAATTGAGGAGAAACATTCTTAAGCAAAATTTAGAACGGAAACTAACAATTTAATGTACACAAAGTAAAACGAAAATTATGTTACCGAACAACGCGGAAGTTGGACCGTAAAAAACACAATTCAACAAACAAACAAATGCCACCGTTACCGGTTATTGAATCAATTTTTTTATGAGTTCATTAATTTTCTTGAAAAACTTGACAGGACTGCAAGCCAAATAATATTGTTATCATGCAACTTATATCTTATCTTACTAAAACTTGCAAAGATTGTCAACAATGATGAAGCACAAAAATGAACTTGAGTCACAAAAGCAAATATTATTTCATGAACAAATTAAACAAATGAAATGCAATTCAAGGCTATTTATTGGTGCAATAAAATTCACGCCATATAAATAATCACTTATGTGTACAAATGTACAAAGACCTTAAAAATGTTAAATTTAAGTCATAACTTAACAGAAATGTAATAACGCATATCTACTTAACAGAAATGTTCTATATGTTGTCATAAGAAAAGAATTTGCTCAAAATGTTATTCTTATATAGTAAAATAATGCCAAAATACAGAAAGAAATGCCAGAGTCTTCAAATCTTACGTGCCCTGTGCGCAAGGCGTATGCGCAACATTAATAGAAATTCTAAAGACAACTTAAAAATGTCTGCATAAAGACGAATAAATTAAATGGCTTAAAATTTAATGAGCGTTAAGAACAAAGAAATATTATTTTATATAGACTTATTTTTAAATTTAATAATAATTCACACAGCTGCGCTTTATCCAAGCTGTTTCCAGGTGGAATCTTAACATATCATTTACGTATATGTATATTCTTTTTTTAATATTCGTTTAGCTGATCTCCACCTCATACTTAATTTGGATATACCAATAAAATGCGATAAAAATATAATAACAAATTGCCACAAAACTTTGCAGTGTGTTTATAGAATTAAACGGTGTGTGGCAAATATTTATGAATTCTTTTCGCTGCGTGACAAACGCGTTCTTTGCTTATAATGGAGCATAATTATTGCAAATTCCATGGCAATCTGCCAAATTTATTCATCACTTTCACTTGACCATCACAACAAACAAAAACAACAACAACGAGAAATCATATAGAGCAAAATGTTTCTGCTTTGTTTACAATTTCGCTAGCAATTATTCGCCATATTTAAGTAAAAAGTCTTTTATTGCTCACTAATTACAATTCTGAAGGCTTATTTAATTAAATTTTATTATTTGAAGTCATTAAAGTAAAGGTATTTAAATTTATTTTTGTCTTGTAAAAAGTTTTTATGATTATGACTTTTATTTTTTTTTAATTTTTTTTTTCATGTTTTGTAAGAACATTCATAAAATTCTTTGTGTGTTTTTTTAAAGTCTGTTGCCGTTATGATTTAATTACTTTTCTGGTGTTGAAATGTAGTTGACATTTATGTGGACATTTTTGGCAGACTGCCTACTACAACAACAAATACTACAGAGCAACCAACTCATCACAAATTATATTTTGTATGTTTCTTGAAATTCTGTGCTTACCTTTACAGCGCAAAAAATACATTTTCTAATGTTGAATATTTTCAACTTAATATTTGACAAGGTTACGCATATACTTTAATTTCAAAGCAATTCTTGGCTTTGTTTGCGGCGCAATTTTTAACAATAAACTTTTTTATGCAGGTATATTTTTTAAAAAAAGTTCAACAAAAAAAAAATTTATATGTGCTTATTCTGCCTGATAACTACAAGAAAAATACATGCTGAAATATTAAAAATGAAAGCTGAAATATTTACTTTCATAAGTCAATTCAATTGTCACTGTCAAGGTTGTCTGTCAGTAAGAAAGCAGCAAGAAAAAAAAATACACGTGTTTGTATTAAGCAAAATAAGTCAAATAATATCAAAGAATGTTTTACGCCTTAAATTGAGACAGAAAAATGAAAAATGAATGCAAATATTTTACTCTATTATAAATATTTATCATAACCATTGAATTGTTCACGTTTTGAGCATAGCTATGTGTAAAGCAATGTTAAGCAGACAACCTAAGCAAAAAAGCAACTTATTTTCAAAACAAAATCTTTTCTAAATGAAAGAAATATTTTGTTTTTATAAAAACACTAGGTAGTATTTTTGGTCAAGAAGTTATGAATTTATATTATGATTTAATTAAATAATATATAATATTTTTGAAAATTCTGAATAATGAAAAATTATTGCACGCAAGTTTACAAATTTCAGTGTTCAACTTGCAAAGCCCTCAATTACTTGAGAAATTATAAAAGATTTTTTTTGTTGACTGCTCAAAGTTAAGAAAAAAACGAATTTGTCATTGAACAGAAAAAGCCCAATTTTTATACGATCTGTGTTAAGTAATTATTTTTAAATTTGTCTATTCTTATTTTAAGGCGTGGCTAAAACTTTTCTTTATTGTGGGTCGTACTCATTTTAAAATTATGCATAAAACATTTCAGCATAGTTCACTCAACATACATCAATGGGGTCATAACGCCCCCACCCCAAAAAAAACCTCTTTAGGCCATATGTATTTAGGGGCTATGCCCCGGACTTTCATTGGACTTTCAATTTTTGTTAATTAAACTATTAATTTTTTTGTCACGAAATCAGATGACTCAAACGATTATTATTATTATTCGAAATAGCTTAAATGAAAAAAAAAATGCAAGGGAATGAAGTCCAACTGAAAATATTTATTTGAGCATGTTAAAAAAACATCTCTCAATTTATTGAAAAATCCAATTTCTAATCACTAAAATTTTTTCAGCAAAATATTTCAAAATAATTAATTCAAAGTTGTCCTCTTGAACACTTCAAATTATCATGTTTTACTAAACAAAAAACTCCTTGACGTCAAGAATATTTATAAATTTATTTAAACAGCAACAAACCATACGCAATTCTTAAGAACTCCTTGCTTCAAAACTTTAAACCATGTGGAAGTGCGTTCGACTGATAATTTCTAGGGCATATATCGCAATTCAAGAAATCACACTTTATCATAAAAAATGCGGTTTTACTACAAAATTTTTATTTAGATAATTAATAATTATTATTTAATAACTAAAAATTTATAAATTTTAAAAATAATTTAGGTATACTTTTTGCAGGAATCATTCTCACAACCTTTTTGTGGTTTTATTAACCCTCGAATTGTATTAGAAAATGTCTCCCTCTTACACCTAGGTCCATCGACTACATCAAACAAAAACTATCCTTTGAAAGGAAGTTTGATGCATCCATTCCCTCTCGAGAAGAGTGGGAACTAGGAAACCTTTCACCAAACAATTCCTTTGAGAACTTTATCGATGGATAAAAACTAGATGGTGGAGGAGTCTACTCTAAAGCACTAAACATTAGCCCTAAGATGATCAGGGATTTATTGGCGCTTACTATATCATTTAGGTCTGTGTAGGGGTGTATACATATGCAGGTGTACCAAAATTGTGTGTAAATGTGTTTATTGCTGGGCTGGAAGACAAGGTAGAGGCGATTTTTTAACAATTAAAGCATGCATGTATATAATAAACAATTAACAATTTTGCATGTAACAATAAACTTTATTTTATTGAATTCAGGTAAAAAATAGACGTCAAAAACAGCATGCTAGGCAGGAAACCCTGGCATCAGAGTCACACCGGGTTCTTGCAATACATGCAATGAAAACATGTTTTTCGTTCTTTTTTGTCATTTTTAAAACACAGCAAGCATGATGGTAAAATTGATGAAAAAACGGCATGGGCTGGACTATTATATATCAGTGGGCTTTGCAGCTTCCTGTAATGCCGCCATGTCGAATGCTGCCATTTCCTTTTTTAAGGTATTAAAAACTTCTTACAGTGGGATTGGTCTCTGCTCTATATGATTGACCTCCAGTCATTCTATAAACTCCATTAGAAAGACACGTCTTCAATCGTTTCTCATGAATGACAGATGAAACCAAGCCCGCTACGTTCAACATGTTGTAGAATAGAGTCAGTAGCTATCTGTTCCATTGTTTCTACTCAGGATTTATATATGTTGTAATCGAGTATTTGGTACGGCTTCTTCGATGGCTTCGATAAGTTGACGGCGAAACAGCAAATCTTTGGCCGAAATATTAGCCACTGCTTTTTCCTTTTTTTGGCAAGTACGAGGAAAGATGCTGTTGTAGTGGAATCCAAATATTTACTGTAAAAAATTAATCTTATTTTTAGGAGAAAAACTGTCTTAAAGTAAGCTGCAACAGCATAAAGACAGCTTTCGCTGACATTACTTATGCTTTTTTTACTGCAAAGCACCATACAATACTGTCTTATTAACACTGTCTTAACAGCAATAGCTTCGCTGAATTTCATTAGCTTTATTGAATTTCAAATCAACAATTTAACCTTATAAGTTAAGTAAATGTGCGCCTTGCTGAAAATAAGAGTAAGACTGCATGATTTTTAGCAGGCAGGCGTTAAACTTTAAAATTTATGCTTCCTACTGCCTAAAATTATAGCTGCATAATCTTAATAGAAAGACTACGATTAAATGAAGGCTACTGATGATTTTAAGGCAGTGTGTAAAATACCAACTACTTTTTACTATGATGTGCTGAATACATTTTCGCTTGGATCAAAAATATTCTTCGGTATGCAGGATTTGTTTTTACGCATGGCGCCTATTTATGCCAACTGTTTCGTTATCAAAACAATGGTCAAATTGAATGATGAAAAAAATTATCGGCATACACTATTCATTTTGAACCGTCATATTTCTGAACCAATAGAAAAAAAAAGTTTTTAAAAATTCAGCGAAATTTTCCACATATATCAATCCCTTCAAAGGATAATTCGACTTGGCATAAAAAGGTGGCACCAGATAAAGTAAGGGAACAATTGCTCATCGATTGTACTCTGTTCACCCGCAACATATTGGCTCTCCGATGAGCGCATCAGTATATTCTGCACTTTGTCGATGGTTGCCGATTTGCTTTCTAATCCAGTGGTCTACCTGTGGTCGAAGGAGTGCTTGGTCAAATTTCGACATCCTTTTAGCGAAATTTTATAACCGGTACTGCATTTGACCTCACCCTCCTCATACATTTCGACGGCATCAATTGCAGCTGCAGCGACTTCACAGATTTCCTCTTAATCCCAACCACACAGAGCCAAAAAAACCTAATAAAATAGAAGAAAATCAATAAGATTTCTTTTATCCAAGAAGATTGTCTTATTAAAACCATGAAGAAAATTTTATTAAAACTATGAGCTTTTTTTATTAGGTAAACCACATAATTTCAAGAAGAATCTTATTGTTTTTTATAAGAACACTTTTAAAAACAATAAGAAAATCTTATCAAGTTCTTGGTTTTTAAGAAGAAATCTTCTAGATTTATTAAGATTTATTTTTTAAATTTAAAAAGGACATCTTATTGATTTAATAGAATTTGTTTTTAAATTTTAATAAGAAAATATTTTTAAATAAATACGGAATCTTATTAACCTTTTACCTAGAAATATAATTTTAATTGCCTGGTTGATGATGGTTTATTACAGTTTATTAGGAAATAAAATCTGACTCTGTCACCAAATTACCCAGCGCTGTCGAGGCCTTCAAAGAAAGCGGCGACATCCTCAATCTCCATTTTTTGAAAAACTTCCTTTCAGTTTACTCCATAAATTTTTGGTAAAGTCGAAATTGAGTCACTCAAGCCCCGCGACTGAAATATGGTTTGAGTTTCCAGATTTTCAGCCTCGTCGAAAATAAGTTCGGTAACATAAGTTTTAACATTAACCATTATCACATATTTTTATTTTACTTTAAATAAATTAAATTCACAAAATGCACATTAACTTCATGAATTCACTTCACAATTACGACTGAAAGCTAAAGCAAAGAATAAGTAGTATTTTCACCGTTATTACCTTCTTAAAAGGGTGTTTAATAAGAAAATCTTATAAAAGCAGATCAAAAAGCTTTTCTTATTAATTTAAGGTGGTCTCTTCTTAAGCTTTGGAGAGTGAAAAAAGATTTTCTTATTAAAGTAAAGTATTAATAAGATTACCACATAATTTCATTCATTTAATAAGAAATCTTATTAAAAAATGTTTGATAGCAGTTGTAAATTTTTAATAAGATTTTCTCTATGGAATTAAAAAGATTTCTCTATAGAAAATTCTTATTATTTGTTAGTACTAATAAGAAAACCTAATAAAATAGCCCAATTAGGTGATTTTATTGATTCTATGTGGTGGTTTTTGGCTCTGTGCATTATATGATCCTCCTCCTCGGTTCCGATTTCAATGTGAACTTTAGCATCGGAAGCAGCATCTTTTTCAGGCGGCACATAATCTGAATTACCCTCATCATCGCCTTCGAATGAATTACCCTCATCATCGCCTTCTCCTCGGTCTCTTCTTCATCGGCAGCCAACCATTCATCAAACTTGTCATCAAACACATCATAGGTGTTTACTGCATAAACGCTGCTGATATACTAACACGTAGCCTGCGTTCTATCCTTTCTCTATATTCTATACACTTTTCAATTCAAAACATGCTTCAAGCACCTGTCTCACCATTCAAAATTTCCTATAGGTCTGCACAGACCTTTATTTCTCTTTGGCAATGTCCGCTTATCAACTCGAGTTTAACCAATCCAAACACAAAAAGCGGGTAAATTTCGTGCTCATTGTTTTCGTCATAGACACTTTGAAGATGTCATGGATGGATTCGTCTCTAACACGTTCAACAAAAAAGTTGCACTTACGTTTATATTCGAAAAGTCTGCACAGACTTGATTATACCTTATAGGGTTAATAAAGCCTCCACGCTCCCTGATCATTGCAGTGTATTTGAAAATGAAATCGCTGCTATACTTGAATCGTTAACTTGGCTTCAGGTAAATTAGATTTTTTCCATGGATATCTGCATACTATCTGATAGTCAAGTCAGTTTGAAAGTCCTAGAAACAGTTGAAATAACATTAAAAACAGTTCTTAACTGCCGCAGATCTCTAAATAAGATGAAAAATCACCTCAGGATCTTTCTATGCCGGATTCCCGAACGTAGGGATTTTCTTGGTAACTGCAAAACAGATGAACTCGCTCGCACCGGTACTACCAAACAATTATCTACTGATAAATAGCGAAAGCCTTAGTATTCCTCTCATTTCATGTAAACTCCTTACGCATGAGCTATCCAGCTTTAAAACCAACAGCAGGTGGTCAGCAGGAAACAAGTGCAATAAAACGGGGAAAATATGGCCTAAAATCACCCTTAATCTTTAAAAGAAAATCATTTCCCTCAGTAGAGACCACATCAGTACCATGGTAGAGGTCTTTACAGGGCACTGCTTGATTGGCAGACACGCCACACGAACATCCCCACAACGACAGAAGCTGTAGAGATGAAGATGATTAAGAAACTATAGAATATTTGCTTGCTGAGCAACTGAGCAACACCAGCAGCGCAGTTAAAATGAGCAAGGACCTCGCCCCATCATTTGTTACCAAACGAGGTTTCAGACAAGGTGATTCCTCATCGTGCAATTTTTTCAACCTAATGATGGAGAAGATCATCCGAGCTGCTGATCTGAGACGTAGTGGCACAATATTCTAGAAGAGTGTTATGCTGCTTGCGTATGCTGATGACATCGATATCATTGGCCATAATACGCGCGAAGTCAGTGCAGCATTCTCCATATTAAAAAGAGAGTCAAGTCGAATGGGTCTGTCAGTGAATACAGATAAGATGAAATACCTGGTGTAAAAAACAAACAGTCCCAGCACCTTGAAACCCACGTTTCAGTTGACAATAACACCTTGGAGGTTGTGAAGGACTTTTTTTATCTGGGATCCACCATAAACTCAACGAACGACATCAGCATTGAGATCAAACGAAGAATAACTCTTGCCAACAGGTGTTACTTTGGGCTCAGTAGGCTATTGAGAAGCAGAGCCCACTTTCGACGAACGAAAATCATGCTCTATAAATCGCTCATCATGCCCGTCCTACTTAATGCATCACAAACCTGAAAGCTGAGCAGTTCAGATGAAAAGACTTTAGAAGACTTCGAGAGAAAGATTCTTCGGAAGGTCTACGGACCAATCTGCGTCAATGGAGAGTACCATATACGGTGGAATGATGAACTGCATGAGCTATACGCTGACATCGACATAGTAAAGCGCATAAAAGACGATGCTTCAGTGATGAAACTATTCGATGCGGTACCCAGCGCAAATTCTTAGATGAGGCCAAGATCGACATACGGTTGTATCGCTAACCCTGCATGTTGCTCCGCATGTGTCCAGCGCTGGCTCAAAAATGTTTTCTTCACTTAAACAACTGTTTTTTAAGAACCTTTACGAACTCTTGCAATCTTCGGTATACCGAATCCTAGGCTTAGTAAATAGCTCAAATTGGTTTAAAAAGAGAAATGAGAATTAACCCTTGGTATCACAATGAGCCTCATTGGCCTAAGTGTGTCTCAATTGAGGCAGCCACACTAACCTAACCTAACCCTCGGATGAACTATGTCGTCTGGCCAGACGAAATGGATGTTCTTTTTTGAATAACAGTGTTTCTAGTAGCTTGATTGACAAACACTCTCGTGATTTTTTGAGTATGTGTTCTTTCTATATGAAAATCATAAAATCGAAAAGTTCTGTAAATTTTGTTAAAACAAATTTTTCATCTAGGACTATGTCATCTGCCTAGACGAAAACAATTTCTGAGCGATAAAAGCGTGGTGTTTTGTTCAATGCTATACTCTTCTTTTGTCCCGTGTTCTAATATTAGATTTTTTCCTCACATAATTTATAATTCACGGTAACTTCTTCGATGAAAGAAATACATGAAAGCAAAATACAAACAATCGAAATATTTCTTAATATCGAATAAAAAATGTCATTTATACAGAAACACAAACAATTTAAAGGTGTGGAGGGTAAGGGCGAGGCTTGAAGAAAAAATTACATTAATACAAAAAATTTTTAATTTTTTTTTATTAAAAGATCAAAGAACCAAGGCATGCGCCTTATACAAACAAGGTTTGGATTTTGACCTGAAAGAAAAGGGATAGATTATTTAGAGGAATTGATTTGAATCACAAGTGAATTATTGATTAGGCGAAACAACCGTGAAAAACAATTTGATTTGCTTTTAACCGAGGCTAGTGTTATGCCTTAACCTCAGCAAGCATTTCCAGTCCTTAGTTGTGTTCTTTGTGGATTTTTAGTTTTGCATAACTCTCAAATGTAGGAAAAAACAAAGATAGTGAAAATAACCATGCCCGAGCCCGAATCCGAACCAGGGACCTCTGGGTTAATAGTCTAGCGCACTCTCCCCTAGACTAAAAAGGCCGACAAATTTGCCCTATTATTAATATAGATATTGTTTGTTTGTTTGTTTGTTTGTTATAGATATTCATGTAGATATTCATTGAAATGAAAATGTTGTTGAATTTTAACCTAAACTGTTGATCGAAAAGAAACCTTGGGGTTATGTTTTTAAATAAATTATTTTAAATGCTTGACTATTTTATAAAAAAAAAAATATTAAAGCAACATTTTGGAAAAAAAAATTTTACTTATAAATATTTCCATGAAAAGAACAATTTTACAACTTTTGTTCAAAACTGGAAAAATTTTTGCTACTGAATGTTAAATCATATGAAAGTTAGTCAAAAATGCAGTTTTACCTACTTTTTTTTCTTGTTTTTACTACAAAAATAACAATTGAGTAATTTTTTGAGTAAAAGTCAATTTTGTGGGCCCGACAAAAACTTTTACAGTAAAAAAAGTACAAAATACTCTGTCTCGCAGATTGAAAAACTGATCAAACAAACTTTTAATGGTTCTTGGACTATTTAGATTATCATAATTATACAAAAAAAAAAAAAAAAAAAAAAATTAAAGAAAACCACTCTATTTTTATATGTAAAAGTATGTAAGCTATGTACAAATGTTTGTCACACCGAAACGGGGTTGTTTTGAACATAATAAATTGCTAAAGCTTAAAAATATGTTTATTTATTGAAATACTGTATATTAAAGATTTGTGATTTCAAGTAAAAACCAACATTTACAGTCGAAAAATAAAAAAATTAAAATTTATTCAAAACATAATAAATTCAAAGCAACAGCAAGAATTTTCAAACTGTTTTTCGTTTAGTTTTTCACGTGATGAATTGAGTTATGAGCATATTTTAAACATAAAAATAAAACACAAACACTACCAATGACGCCATTGAAAATGTTTCGCACTAAAAAAGAGACGCAATTAAACCAAAACTCATTCAAAATAATAATATCTTTTCAACCCACTGCTCAAAATTCTTGTGGGTGTTGGAAAAGGTGTTCAAAACAAAATTTCTCATGCATAACTGAAAGAAAAAAAAAATTTAAAATTTGTAAACAATAATAGTGTTTGTAGTTGGAGTCCATCAGTTGCTTAGGTCAGTTCATTTACCCGATGATGAAGATGATCTAAGATGTTAATTTTAAATTTAAATTTTTTTAGAGTGCTGCTTAAGCAAGAGAGAATTTCAGAAAAAATAAAAAACGCGAGTTAATTACGCAACTCTTGTTTATGAATTACACTAGATTAATAAGCTATTAAATATTTTGTTTATTTTTAGAAAATTTAATTTACCTGCAGTGACGTCTTCGCCAAATTAGCATTTGTTTACATTAAAGTAAAAACTATTTAGGACTAAGATAAAAAGTTAAAAACTGTGGGTGCCAATGCTTTTAAGGCTTAGGAAAACAGTGACATTTTTTAAACTTTGTGTAGCTAGACGAAGTTTTAAAAAAATGTTAAGAAAGTTTCGAATTTTGACTTAAACATGTAATATCTTCAAATGTATACGAATAAAGCATTTTGCAAATAGCAAATAAATTTATTGCGGCTGAATTCGCTTTCAAAATTGATGCAAAACACACATGTCTAGAAGTTTTCATAAAAAATAAAGGAACAACTTCTGATTCGTATAGCTGGTGGAAACTGACTGCACCGAATACAATAAGTGCCAATAAATAGAAGAACTCTAAACTAATACAATTTGACACATAAGATGAAATTATTTATATGAGATCACATACAAAAATATATTTAAATCCGTTTTAAAAATGTGTTTTTTTTTTAAATATTTTGGAAGCATGCTAGTTAGACTATTTTTAAACAATGTAAAGAAAAAAATGCACTAAAAGAGCTCAAAAATTTTGGTATTTATTTCCGTTTTCCAACCACTGTGCGTTGGTAAGCAACGTCTTCTAAAAGTCAGTTTTTAAATGATACAACACTTTGTGGACACTTTGTAAAGGATAAAGTATAAATTAAGGAAGAAATTAGACGTATTTATTAATTATAATAAATATATATATTAATCTATTAATTATAAATAAATATAATTATAATAAATAGTATTACAAATATATCTACTTGTTCATTGTGCATTTTCTGCTATATCAAATAATTATACAATTTTTTAAATTTGGCATTTTTGTAAGCAAAACTAAAATACAAGTATCTTTTGAGCGCCGTCTCAGTGTGGCTTTTTACACTATTTATATTCATTTTTAAAAAATCCACCAGTGGTTTTGAGTGCGAAGCTCTAGTGAAGTATTAAACTTATTTTTTATATTACTTATATTTAAAGCAAAACAAGTTGTCATTTCTGTAACCAACTGTGTATTCAGTTAGTGAAAGACTTAAATTAAATTGAGCATAACACATTAAAACAGTTATTAAATATATGATAAAAACGTCCAGAAAAGTGTTTTAGTTTTCTTTGATACCTGCTATCTCCAAATAATGAAGATTTTGTCATTCCTGTAACCGTAAATTCTAACATTTTGTGTCACTCCTGCAACCACTCAAAAGCCACAAAATGCATACACATCAATTGCATGACGCAATACCGTGTAGACTCAATCTATTTTAACTTACGTTGGGTCCAAATAGTTCGAGCTTCAAGTTTTATTTTTTAATTTATCATTTTTCAAATCAAAAAGCAGTTTTGGTGGAACTACACATCTGTGCATTTATTTAATAAATGTTTAAATGTAGAATTATTCAATATCAAATTTCAAACATCAAAAATTATAAATAAAAATCTAACATTTCATGCTTGTTTACAAGTAATTTTATGAACTTGTGTTTTAAACATGAAGTCTCATGTATGTATTTTATTTTAATAATGACCTTTTTGCAATATTTATCATTCCATCATCTTGCTGAATAATGTTGTTAGCCTCTGGATTCAAACGCTAAGTAAAATTATTTTTTAAAGATTCTCTTTGCTGCACTTGCCCCACTGTTCCATGGCATTTACCTGAGAAAAATTTGCGATGCGTAATAAACATATTTTTTTCGTCCGTTTCGCTCTATTTTTAAATACTTTTAATTATTTTGTTTTGAAAATCTTGACTTTAAATTACTTTCGATGCTATTTTGAGGTTTGAAATTTTTTATTTTTCTGCATATTTTGTGGAAACGTAAATAAATTAAAATTCTTTATTTTTATGAAAAAGAAACACTTTAAAATTCTTTGTGA
Source organism: Dichetophora obliterata (assembly GCA_963920525.1). Lineage (NCBI taxonomy): Eukaryota > Metazoa > Arthropoda > Insecta > Diptera > Sciomyzidae > Dichetophora > Dichetophora obliterata. The sequence goes on from OY986438.1 coordinate 208,276,159, forward strand.
AATTTTTTTGAAAATTTATTAGATGAGAGGCTTATGAATTTTCTAGAAATTACTTTTTATTCAAATTTTTGACTTAAACAAAGGAATATACTATATGAAAATAAGAGAAAATATAGCCATTAAGTACATACCTATATAAATTTAAAAGGACATTTTGTTGTTTAAAAGAATAAAATTAGGACGTAGTATTGCTTGAAATGCCCTTTTTAAAAATTAGAAATTTTTAAATATTATTACAATTAAGAATTATTAAAAATTTTTACATGTAATAATTGCTTATTCTTTCTTTTCTTATTTTAGCTGCCTCACTTCACCCATTCATGCTCACACTCCATTTCCGGGCATCTCCCAGCTGCTGCCGAACCTTTTCCTCTGCGGTGCTGGTGTTGCCATGCCGGATAAACTGGATCAGCTAGAAGTTAGCTTTATTATAAATGTTGCTCCAGAGCTGCCGGATACGCCGCTGTCCAGCGTCACCAAGCCGTTGTATCTACGAATCAACGTTGTGGATAAACCAGATGTTGACCTTAGCGTTCATTTTAACGAAGTTGCCGACATGATCGAGGAAGTTCGTCAACACGGTGGCAAATCCTTGGTCCACTGTGTTGCCGGTGTCAGTCGCTCGGCGAGTCTTTGCATCGCATATCTAATGCGTCACATGGCAATGAGCTTGCGTGAGGCCTATTTGCACGTTAAGGCTATACGCCCACAAATACGCCCCAATTCGGGTTTCTTCGAGCAGCTGAGAAGCTATGAGTTACAGCTGCGTGGCACGTCATCAGTTCAACTGATATACCTTGAGTCACTGGGCAAAGAAATTCCCGATGTGTATGAACCAGAGTACAAAGCAATGGAGGACTTTTATCAAAGACATCGCAAGGCTTTTGCCAGACGTTAAGCAGGTGTTGTCTGCTGAATGGGGTCAGGGGGTTGTTTAATTATAGTTGTTTGGATGTATTTGAATATGCCGTGTATGAAAAGAAAAAATTTATTTTTTCAAGTGTGTGCAAGAGTGAGTGAAAGCTTGATTTCGAGTACGTTATTGAAACGTATATCTGTAAGACATTTTTGGTACAATTTTAGATTGGCTTTACAAGTCAATATTTTTGCTGAATGTTAAGTGATAGATTTTGACAAATTTTAATCTCTAAGAATATATGTAATACCTATGTAAGAAAATATATGTATTTTACAAAATTTTATTTTTTAATAAATAATGATTTTTTCCAATAATAATACTTTCTTTTGTCTACACAGAAGATAGTTAATTCTGAGTAAGCAGCGCAAAGCTGAGTTAAGCTTAAAAGCAAGTAAACAAAACATTTCTAAGCATAAGTAAATACAGCAGAAATGCCATATCGTCGGCCTAATTCTAATACGACGTCAGTCAAAATTTTCTATTGTTCAGGAAGCAAAGAAATCTGTTTATTATTTGTATGAAGTTCTTACGATAATATATTGTTTCAAACGTTCTTCCTCCCTTTTTTTCATACAAACATTAAAAACTAAAAAAGGGCATAAATGTAGTTTTGACCAATATACCTAAACCGCTAATAAACGTTACTGTGCCCAATTTTGACTTACATCCTATTAGAATTAGGGCGACGATATTTTACAATATTCTATCGAGGAATTTTAGTGGGAATAACTTCGTTGATGTTCTGGTGAAAACTATCTAAATTCTTTGTTGTCATCATGGCATTAGGTCTCATAGTTCTGCTCTTATCAAAATTTATTTTTATTGTGCCTGAAAGTATGCATAATAAATTGTTATTCTGTGATTCTTAGCTTAAACTGTATATAAATATAGATGATAACCAGGGTTGCCAACTCCTTTTATTTATTTTGCCACGCAGTGGTTCTCGAATTTCCCCGATTTCTTTCTTATGCAGCTAAAAATAAAAATAAATTTTTATTTGATATATTTAGGGTACTCACATGGTATCATAACGTCATATGTCTTAAGTTTAAAACATGAAAATAAACAACTCGTGTAAACAATCCCTCATAAGTAATTGTGTTTGTTCAGTTCGATATCAGCTGATACAAAAAAGCAAAAATAAATATCTAATATCACAACGCCAAAAGAAAGAAAATATATAAATTAATAGCCACTTTGAACGAAAATCATATTTTTGACGTTATAATGGTTGACACAAGTATATAAAAAATTTGTTGTGTTGCCTTCGAAGACGTGAAAAGATGAATAAAGGTAAATAACAAACAGCTGATTAAAAACGACACTGTAATAATCATAGCTTTCACTACAATAATGATAAAAATAATAAAAAAATACACAGTTTTGATAGTATGGTAAGTATAAACGTAGAAATCCTTTTTTTATGGTAATAGAGAAAAATTCTGGTTTTTTTCATTTATATTTTTCAAAACTATTTTAAAACATTTCATCTTCTAAATAAAAATTATTCAAAAACAAATTTTTTGTTTTTGTTGCTTTCTTCAAACTTACTTGATCTAAAAAATTTACAATTAAATTCATGTAAAAATTTGTTTTATAAAAAGTTTTCGTGTGGTATTTTTAGTGATAAACTTGTTGTTCTTGTTCATTTTTTATATTGGTTAAATTTATAATTCAAAGTTATGTTCAATAAATGGAAATAAATATCGGAAAAATTCCAATTATTTATTTTTCCTGAAGTAAGGAACATAAACATATATGTATATTTTAAAGTAATTTAAAATTAAAATTTTGGTAAACAAAATATATTTTTAACATGGAAAAAATATAATGCATAACAGAAATAATTCGAATTTAATATAGTATTTAAAAAATAAATATATTATCAAAGAACAACGCATTCTTTGTAACGCATGCACAAACCTGCGTAGTAATAATACATACTGGCTATGTAGCTACATGCATCTGTATTCTCTATTGTATTTATCTTTCTGAAAATAAACAAAACCAATAACAAACTACAAAAACGAAAGCATCTAATATGTATTTACATATGTACATTTTACATACATAATATTAACAACAACACAACAAAAGCAGCAACAACAAACGACACGATTGCGAACCATACAAACAACAACAACGGCATAAGCAGCTACTGTAGTAGCTACTCAAGCAGCTTGTGTTTTTCTCATACGAATATATGAATTTTTTTCTTCTTAAAGTGAATTTTTTTCTTCTTAAAGTGCATTCTTTTCTGAAAAAATTCTGCATTTTTTCTGACCTCTTCAAGAGTTCTGCATTTTTTTCCGTTCTTTTCCAAAAAAAAAAAAATGTTGATCTCAAAATAAATTGTGTTCGTTTTTCGAAAATTCTGACCGCAAAAGTATAACAAATGCAGAATTTTCTGACCTGAAAATTCGGTGGTTCTGCATTCTGCTCTCTAGTAATACCAACATAGAAACAAAAAAAAAAATAATTTTGACATTAAGATTATATGCTGCGACAATTGTGAGAAGTAAAAAGTTCCAATTTTGAAAATTTTTTTATATTTAATCCAAAAAATTTTGATTAAAGCGGTTAGTTTTAATAAAACTGAACAGTTGGATGAGCATTTATTAAAAAATCCATGCAGTCGGCCCTATAGATAACCTCAATCGTAAATACATCGCAATTCAAAAAAACAGTGCAGCCAATAACAAATGAAAAAAAATGTTGCATTTTTTCCGTTCTTTCCTCAGCTCAAAAAAGTCAACATTCTAAAAAGAATCTAAAAAGCTCTACATTCTGTGTACTCAGAACTTTTTTCAGAAAAGAATGCGCTATAAGATATTGCTGTTTTGCGACTATTTTAAATAAGTAACAAAATCAAAAGATAGATATTCGTACTCTAACTGATATTTTGGCATATATTGGTTCTTTGAACAATGAATATTGAAGGCTTTTACGTATACCCCCAAGTGTCAACTAAGCTTCCTTAATGTATTTGAAAAATTTTGTGAAAATGATTTCATACAAACCGCACTGTAGGACGTAATTCTAAGTCAAAATGAAAAAAATCTGTAAAGTGGGCACGAGTTTTTTGTTAAAGGTTTATTAATATTATTTGGAATTTATTTTAGTTATTTAACTATTACAAATCATAACATGATACTTTACGATACAGATTTTCCCTCTAAAATAGTACAAATTTTTATAGTTTTATTTATTTAATTAAACTTGAAAAACAAACAAGTGTTATTCAGGACCTACACATCGAAAACTGAAAAAAATTTAATTAAACTTTAGGGTCATTCAAGAATTACGTAAAAGCTACTGGGGAGCTGGTTGTCTTAGCTTTGCTTATTTGATGACAAGGGGGATGGGGTCTGGATGGTGGTTACGTCAACAGTATTAATTTTTTTACTTTTTCGAACTTTTTACAAAATTTAATCGATTTCGGCTTGAATACATATAGCAACCCTACTTGTCTATACTTGAAAATTAAACACATTTTCAGAGATTCCCGAAAATAATGGATACGTTTATTTGCTTATGCAGGCCACTAACTAATAAATTTATTGTACAATCTGCACTCATTATACTGCAGGTTGAAGCTGTTAGATAAACGATTTGACGAAGATCAAAACTATTTTGTTTTTGGTCTCATCGTACAATAAATTTTATAGTGAGCGGTAGTGCTTTTCAGATTTCGTCATTATTATTTGTTGGTCGAAGTGAGAACATCGCTCGCTATCATATTCATGCTTCCATATCCGTGTCCATAGCGTACGTCTTTACTATTCAAAGGTTACAAAAAAATTATGTTTGATACTAAATTATACTTCGTTATTTAAACATTAGTGGAGCGGCATACAATCTGCAGTACAACAGCATCGTATGATAGTTAGTGGCCTAAATGAAATAAATATTATGGGTGTTAAAGTCCTCTATTCAAAGCCTATTCCTTATTTCTTAACTTATAACTGATGCTCAAGAATCAATAATGAAACCAGAACAGATTGAAAAATGCATGTACCAATGTTTACGTAACCTTAGTTGGGGAGGGTAAGAGCTTTGCTTAATTTTGCTGATGAGGGCGAAGAGGGGTCAATAATTGCAAAAAAACTGCTTACGTAATACTTGAAAGGCCCCTTTGTATTATACGAGTATTTATTATACTTATAAAATTCTAACTTTCGTTGAAATTTTTTCGCTTTTGTCACCATTTTTCAACTTTTGTTGCCATTCAACGTATTTGTTGTCATTTAAAAACAAAATTCAAATTGATATCAGCTCTCAGTACTATCACAATATAAATTTAAATATTTTTTCTCTATTATGGGGTTTAAAAAAATTGTTAAGTAACATTTCATTTTTCAGTTGCGGTAGACCTTTTGGTGGAAATGCCTTTATTGAATTTTATTACGATAGCTTTAAGGCAGTATTCTTGTGTAGAAAATTGACCTTTTTAAGTTTTTCTATAGTTTATACATTCAAAAATATTTTTTAAAGGCTTTTTTCGAAGTTATCAAAGTTCTAATAGATCAATTAACTTTAAACTTGGTTTGGCCCTTTTTTATATATCGATCTAAGGCCAGGACTAGAATTATGTAAAAATTTTGTTTAAAACATTTTTAAAAAATTCAAAACTATGCAACAAGGTCAAAAAATTACTTTTTTTAAGCAGTCACCATTTCGCAAAAAATGGACACGGTATTTTTTTTTCTCCCCTCTACTTCAACAGCGTGTAACTTCATTAAAAATATTTTGTTTTAAATTGGTTTGTAAATTCTTAAGACTAAATAAGTGATTAAAATAAGAAAGTAAAAATATTAATTGGTTAATTTTTACGACCGTCAAAAGTAGAGTACTGCCTTAAAATTACGGTTGTTATCGTGATCGCAGAGAGTAATTATTGTCATACTCTCCAGAAAGTTTTATACTACTTTTACACTTTTTATGCAGTGGCATTTTTATGCAGTGTTTGCCAGTTTTAAATTTTTTAAATGAAATTTAACGATCACAGTCTATAATTTTTATGGTACCATGTTGTACAAAAGCGTGCAGCGTCACTCTATAAGTGTAAAAGCAAAAATGAGCATAATACGAACTAAGCCTTTTTTAAATTGTAATCATAATTATCTGATCATAATTGAAATTATTTTTTCAATATGGTTTTTCACTTGATTTCGGCTAATTAAGTTAACATGAAAAGCTTAATCAGAAAATAAATCGACGAAAATACATGGAATTTTCCAAAAAGTATTTCAAGTGAGGGTAATATAAAACTCTATCTGACGCTTTTATATGCTTCATGATCACGCTAAAACCACCAAACCGATTTTAATAATAAAAGTATTAAACTCAATCAATTTGCCATACCTGTGTGCCACTCCCATTTTATATGTTTGCTTCAATATTTGTTGCTTAAATTTTTATTGAGCCAAGAAAATAGAGTTCAAATCTTAAAGAGCTTATCATTAATTGATTAAAATAACAAATCGAAGTCGATTAGTAGGTTTTCACATTATCGGGAACATTAAATTTTTCCTATAGTAAGATTTTTTGAGCAATTAAATTTTTCAAGAATTGACATTAATTTGATATTTATTTGATATTAATTAGTTCAATGAGATACAAGAGATATTTTAACAGTACAACAAAATTATATGCATAATCAACAGCTGCTCAATTGTTTTAGAATAAATATGATTAAAAATGCATTCTTTTATTTTGATATATAATAATGAATAATGATCAAAATTATTTTTAAACTTAACTCCTTTAAGAATTTTATAGAATTTTTTGAAAAAGTATATGTTCTGTACTAAAGTCAAATTTTAGAAAAAAAACTTTATTGCCATAGCTAAAAACTAAACTTAAAGATTCATATTGAAACAAATGTTTATTTTTTAAAGTTTTTTCTTTGAGTCTGAAAAAATATTGTTTAAAATTGTTACTTTTATGCTCTGAAAAGCTTTTTATGTTTATTTTTGTAAGCTTAAATTTGAGTTTATAGTATTTTCAGATAAAATCAAGCATATTAAAGATTTTTAGATTTTAATATAAAAAGGACATTTTCTATCAATATTTTAGAGAATATGTGAAAGAAAAAAAATTTGTTTTTTTAAATTTGAGATTGTCCTCCTTCACTGGATTTTTTAAACCATAAAACTAAAACCCCAACTATCTTGTAAAATTTTATTTTTTCGAAAATTTTATCCTTTTTCAATACTTTCTCAATAATAAAAGCTCTCTTTCTCCATATGCTTTTATTGTTTTGCTAACATTGTAATAGTTCCTTGTGTTAAAAGTGCTGTCGCACGGTGTAATAAATACATTAATCCCTCAAAACGGATCGCAAATCCAGATTTTGGGCTTAAATTCGAAAAGCCAAGTATGCAGATATAATATTATCTACTATACCGAGATCCTGTAAGTCTCGTGTCAAGTAAACAGAACAAAGCAATATAAGTAATATTATTCTTTTATTTCTGAAGCTTTGCATGCATTTTTGTACTTATAAAAAAATTTGTTCTACTTCGAATAATAAATATATCCGGTTTTTGCTTGAATTTATGGAATTCGCACAGTACAGATAAATCAAAATAGAGCTGATGAAATTTCCAATACGACTTAAAAAACACACTTTTGGTGTGTACTGTTGTGTACAGTACGGAAAGTTTTATTTTTCTTAAAGGAATTGTTATAATTTTCAGTGCATGCTTTTAGGCATACCATAATTTAATGATATTGCTACTGCTGAAATAATTTTATTAATGAACGCGATCTTTTAAAAATTTTAATGTTTTAAAAATACATATTCCAAATGTGCCTACAGTAATAGCTACATTTTGTTTCTTAAAGCTAGCAAAATAAATGCAAGTTTTTAATAAAAAAATACATTGACCAAATCTAACTAGCCATCACACAAAACTCGATTACAACGATACATAAGCAATCAGAAAATCTAAATAAAGAAACGTAATGAATAATTGACAACACTCTCGATTAAGCGAAAACAGTCAACGCCTCCAAACCAAAAAATTCACAAACCAATTTACGCTGTGCTAATGTGTTAAATAGAACGCTCATCCGCAATTCTGCAAACTTCTCTTTTTCGGGGTTCAATAGCCGAACTAGCTGGACTTTGCTAGCTAGCATTGTTAATGAGCAGCAACAATTGTTATTGTTGCCAAATATCACGCTTTGCTGCTGCTTCTTCAATCGAAAAGAAAAAGAAACAATATATAAACTGGCTTGCTAGCGAGAAAGTCTCTTTAACTTTTGATTTTTTTTTTGTTACTGCTTTTTTTTGTTAATTTTTTCATTTTTTTTTTTTTGCCAAATTCGATGCCATTGAAATAAATGAGAGTTAGTTACGCATATATTCTGGGAACGGCATTGAAGCAGGCCATTGACCAGAGTAAAGCCAAACATTTAAATGTTTGAAGCTCGTTTTTGCTTATAGCAAATTAAAAGTTTCTTACGTAATTTCCTTACCATAGAAATTCATCAGATTCGAGTCTGTCAAATCGTAACTGACAGCCAAAAAGTCCTGCCCCTTCAGTATCTTCTACAACGAACTCATCACCGGCTGCTAATTTGGTTGTTGCTGTTTTGAATTATTTATTGCGTTTAATTTTTTAGCGAATTAACGACTTAAGCAACACTTTTACTTGAGAGGCCTTTTAGTGAATCCAGCTTTGTGGCAATTTTAGCGGAAGCTTGTTTTGTTTTGCGCAGTGGGCCTACCGCTGATGATGACTTCATATTTTTGTATATTGTGAAAGTATTTTTATACGCATTTGCTAAAAATTAAGGTTTTTTTTTCTTTATTTTGGTGTACACCATTTTTGAATATTTCGTGTTGATTTTTTTTAATTTACATTGTTGCCGCATTTTAATGAATTGATGAGTTATACACTTTTGGCTTATTTTTGTCTTGCCAGGAAAGTAAAGGAGCGTTTTCGAATTTTGCGCTGATTATGCAATAACTTGATTTGAACGGTTGTTGTTTTGCTTTGGATAAGAATGAATTTTATATGAGTCCGTGAAGTCATTCAACTGTGTGGCGTTTTTTGTTTTTCTGCAGTGACACATTATTGTGTGAATGTGTTTAAAGAAAGGTCTTCTTAGAGACCTCACTACGTTTTTGATGAATTGTCGGCTAGAAGGGTATTAAAAAAAAGGCGAACATGGTACCTTTGGAGTTCTTTAATGATGTAGATAAATGTGAATTAGAAATGGAAAGAAATGAGAATAAATTGATTGAAAGATAATATTTTATTAAAATAGTATTTAGTCTTATATTTGCCACTTTAGAATCTTCTGATAAAATTTTTCCTTTTTCTAATTTTAAAAAAAAGTTACTGTTGTGGCAAAAATTAAATTATTAAAAATGGTAAAGTCCATTCCAAAGTTTATGACTTTAGGTTATGATTGAAACCTTTAAATAATTTTGTATTGCAATGACTTCAACACAAGAATTCCTGAAACCATATTTGTGTCAATGAGCCTTTGCTGATTTTATTGATATTGAAATAGCAGTCATGACAGCAAGACTAAATTGATTGCATTCCTTGGATATTTTAAAAGGATTTCCATCACCTTAAGTCTTTCTTGAAGTCAATTTGAAGTCAAATATTTAAAATTTTTCAAAATGTATTTATATATGACACGCTTAGAGCAAAAAGGAAACGTACCAGTACAAGTGTTGACTGGAGCGCGTCATATATAATATCTTTACTTAATATCTACCGTATACAAATTCAAAAGCTTATATGTATATGAATTCAATTCAAAAACAAAACGAAATAAGCGAAAAATTCAGAACATCGAAAACTTACTCTGCATACAAAATGACTTCAAAAATTTTTTAATGCAATCAAAAGACTTCAAGTTACAATTTTAGTTATTTGAAAAATGATTTTAACTGACTTTTAATAATACCGTTGACTGCAAGTGAATGCAATCAATGTCTCAAAAGAGCACGACTTCAATATTAGTGAATGAATCAAGAGACATACACAGAAATTTTTACTAATTGATATCAAAGTCATGACTTCAATGATTGCTGATTTCTGAACTTGAAGTCATAAAATCAAAAAGCCAATTTAGTGCCTTTTTTTATTGTACGTATTCAATTTTTTACTACTTTGTTCCATTCCTAAGAATTATTCAGCGTCTATCCATATGAAATCATCAATTCGTGTCGCCACATTATTTCAAATTTTGTTTAAACTTTGTGAGAATATTCAAAGTAGAAAAAACTATCTCAGTAAATATTTTGTATGACTATGTTTATAGATACTTTGTTTAACTCTTTTCTAAAGGGTTACAAAAAATCCATAAAAGAGGTTTTTATATATACACGCAAAAAACTATATCTGTAAAGTTTCATATAAATTCCATACAAATTGTAAGGTTTTTTCCTGTTCGGTTTTTTTCAGAAAATTTTCCTAATAGAAGTACTACATTTTATTGTGTTTAAAAAAGTATTTACCAATTCACTACTTATGTGTGATATTTTGGTGTATTAAATGTAAAATTTTACTGTGTTCAAACGTTATTTTACCGTTTGCACAAATGTGTACAATACTAACCTACCGTCGCACTATATAACCTAGACTGCCGCACAATGTATGTTCTGCCTTCTCGTAACAAAAGTCAATTTTCGAGTGGTTCTCTTTTGCATGCTTGATATTTTTATCAGATAAAAAATGTTTGGAGCTAAGGAATATTCGTCAAAGTTCAGTGATTTTTCAAGTTCAATTATTTTTTTGAAAAAAAAAAATCACGTTCATGCCGAAATTTCTGAGAAACGTTTAAAAAAATGGACATAATTTTGTCACAAAAGTAAGTATTGGTCTATATGAAAAAAAAGAAGTGTTTTTCTTTTGTTTTGTTTTTTTTTTGCGTTTTTCTAAAACACTGATATGGCGTTGTTTTCCAAATTAACGTGGAGTTTCAAAAAAATCCACGCGTAGTTACACATTCTCGTTACTAAAAATTTATTTTATGGTTATTTCTTAGTATTCTGTAAAAAACTCAGCTGCAACTATGCACAACTTTCTGCGCTAGAGCGATTTTTATGGAGAGGTCTTGGTTGTAGCAAGTAGCGTCCGCCAGTATGTGATACACATTGAATCTTAAATTTTGAGCTAGAAAGGTGAAATTTGGTAAGCAGATCCCTTTTGGAGCATAATAGTCACAGTTAATGATTGATTAATAATGATTGAAATCAAACATGAGTTTTTCTTGACTATGATTGACGAAAAGGTTTTAAACGTGTTAACAAATACGAAATCAACACTCTCCTGCCCAAAATGTAAAAAGACGCAAAAGGACTTCCAGAATTTATATCAATCAATTGCTGAAGAACATAGTCATAAATACGGAATTTCTCCATTGCATGCAAGAATAGAGTGTATGGAAATCATTTTGAAACTTGCATACATTCTTGCGCAAGATACTGAAAATATTGATGTGAACACTGCCAAAAAGGATGTTATAGCTGCTAGAAAAAGGAAAATTCAAGCTGCATTTCAAAAGGAGGTTGGACTAAAGGTTGACCAACCAAAAAGAAGGACACGAAAACAGCAATGATGGAAATACATCTAGAAAATTTTTTGAAAAAAACGATGTGACAGCTCGAATTACTGGTGTTGATGAAGAAATAATTAAAAGGCTGCAATTAATTCTCAATGTTTTGTGCTGTAGAGAAAAAATAAATATAGGAAAATTCAGAGAATACGCCACAACAACTGCAGATTTGCTGCAGCAAAAATATCCTGAAAAAAACTTACGCCTACCGTTCATAAAGTGCTGGTACATGGTAAAAGTATTATAGAATATCAATCTTTACCAATTGGAGAATTGTCAGAAGAAGCGCAAGAATCCAAAAATAAGGACTATTTAAAATAAAGATAAGAGAATACATGCAAAATTTCACGAAAGCAACAGAACGAAAATGTTACTAAAGGAGATAATAATAATTATTCAGACATTGACGACTGTTTTCAAAAACACTAAATTTTTATTAATTAGTTTATTTTGAATTATGTATTTAGTGCATTAAATATGTAAATTGTGTTTACGTATTTATGTATATAATGTTTTATTTATGTAAAAAATTAAATAAAAATTTTTTTGAAATGTAATTCCATAGACATTCCAAAATAATAGTTTTATGGGACTGTTCTATTAAAGTGGGCGGATCACGCCCATTTTTTGCAAAATTATTTTTATTGATAATATAAAATTATTTGCCAACTATTTTTGAAATATGAAGTACAAGCCGAAAGTTATGGCTCCTCAAATATGGATTTGTATGGGAGGTAGGAGTGGACATTAACCGATCACGCCCATTTTCGGTACCAAGTAGGCTATGGAGATAGGTATTTTATATACCAATTTTATTATCTTGTAGCTTTATTCGTTTGTCCGTAATCGTGTTTTCAAGGATATGTCATAATATACATAATAGTGTTTTCAAGGATACTTCTTGACTGATAGACTCAAGAAGTGAAGCTGATAAAAAATTTATATACATCTATACCGGAGACATATTAATTGACACAGGGGGCGTCTCTGATTATAAATATATACATATGTCTATACAGGAGACGTCTTATTTTCTGCCAAATCTACTTTTATTCCCTCCCTGCAAAGACCCAAACTTCAACAACGCATACCGTTACATCCTGTAAATTTATTCTAAGGAAATTTATCACTATGCAAGCTGCATAATATTTCTATCGATAGCAAAAGATATTATGTGTTTATCTCAATTCGTTTAGAAGTTATGATTTTTGCAACGGGGTAAGTCAAATCGAGCCACTGTGTGCCGTAACGAGGTCTAAGGGATGAGGGACAAAAATAGAAGGAATCATTTTAGGTACATGAAATTTAGCATGTGTCATTATTTCATATACGTAAAACGCCACACAATTTTAATTAAGATCAGCCATGCCCTTCACCCAGCTTCCATGCAAAATTAACAATGAAAGTGCAATATCTCGAGTTGTAGAAAGTGTAAAAAGCAAATTAACTAACTTTTTTACACTTTGATGAAAATGACCATTTCAATATTGCAATATCTTCATGAATAAAAAGTGTACGGAACAAAATAAACTACATTTTTAATTACATGATTTACATAATTACAATATAAAAATTTCATCAAGATCTGCCACGTCCTTCGCTCACCGTCGATTCAAAATGAAGAATAAAAGTGGAATATCTCCAGTTGTAGAAAGTATAAGAAAAGAAAATAACTTGATTATTTTTAACTGGTTTTGCTTAATTATAATATAATTATTTTATTTAGATTGGACACATCCTTCACCCACCTCCCACACAATATTCAATGAAATTTATTAATTAAAAAATATTTTTATTTTAATGCATGGGCTTGTTTAAATTTTACATAAATCTTTACATAAATCTAACAGACAAAATTATTGACTGTCATCAGAATAATTCGTTGAGTTACTCGACACACTGTCAGAGAAATCAAGATCAGAAATTAAATCAATTTTGTCTTCATTCGTATCATAATTTTCATTTAAAATAAATTCATTGATTTTATCATCATTATTGTGTTTTTTTATTCAATATTTTTCTAAGAGAAGATATAAAAAGATCTGATGAAAGCAGTAACCTACGGAATAGATCTATATTGCATAGTTCTCAAAAGTTTCTACAGGTATGATTCAAGCCAATTTTTCTTAATTATTTATGACTAGCCTCTAAAGCAATGCAATTAATATTTTTACATATTTAAACCTACAACCTTCACTACAATTCTTACCCACGGGATTCTTAATTGTTGAAAATGACAGCGTTAAATTATCGAGAGTAAATTGTAACTTAACTTAATAATTCTAGTGAATGTTGTAGTCAAAACCCTAACAAATAATTAAAGATGAACTATGATGAAATCAGATGCGTATAACTCAAGAAATCTTCGCCATGTCTGAAAACAGCACCACCTAGAAAGAAGAAGATGCATTATAATACTAAAAATCAAATAAAATTTTTGAGATATCGATTTTTGTATTATTTCTATATAATAAAGCTTTAAAGTTAAGACTTTTTATTGTTGCAAATGTGGAATGTCACCGTCATGTCACTGTAGTCTGAGACCAAATTTTTGGAATGTGTTAAGAAAAGCATACTATAAGATATACTTAATAATAAAAACACACAAAAATGTTTTTATTTTGTAATTGCTCTATAAACTTTACGAACAATTTGTTATTTTTTCATATAAATTTGCGCATTTTCGTCAAAAAATGCTCCAGGAAAAATCCTTAGCTTTTATTTTCGGCTACCCAAATTTTGAGAATGTGTTGAGACAGAGTTAATTTAAAAAATACTTTCTTTTTATTGCTTTTGAAACTTTATGAAAAGTTAGTTAATCTTTCATATACATTTAAGCATTTTCGTCAAAACATGGTTTAAAAAAGTGGTCATAAAATTAGTGATGGGCACTATCGAATGATTTCAACTATCGATGGTTTACTATCGAATGATTTCAACTATCGAACAATTTGTTCGAATATTTCGTTCATTAGTTTACTTCAAAAAATAGTAAATAGTACACGAAACTATCGAATGATGTAAGCTATCAAATAATTCACTCATTCATTTGAATTAAAAAATAGTAACTAGTAACAAAAACTATCGTACGATTTTTACTATTGAACAAATTATTCATTCATTCGAATTATATAAATAGTAGCTAGTACAAAGATCAAATAATTTTTGCTATCAATTCAAGTATTCATTCATTCGACTTAAAAAACCTCTAAATAGCTATTAACTGCTGTGATTTCTTTATAATTTTCATTTAAATACAAATCAAGCAGTGTTGTTCAACGTACTTTTCCAGTTAAATTTTCAGTACTCATGATTCATGAAGCAAACGAAGAGCAATTGAAAAAGCTATAGAATAAAAAAAAACTATCGAATGAATGAATAATTGTGAACTATCGAATAATTCAAATATTTTGATTCGATAGTTCCCATCATTACATTAACTCATTATTGTAATGTAGTGTGAGACCAAATTGTGGGAATGTGTTAAGAAAGGCATGTGTAATGACATACTTAAAACTAAAAAAACAAAAATGTTTTTATTCTATAATAATTTATTCTATAGTGTGAAGGACACACACCAATGAAATTAAGCTGTGGAAATAAATTGCTTAAAAGCAAAAAGAAGACGTCATCTAAATCATCTGTAAAGAATTATTACAATTAAATACAAATAAATTAAATACAAATTAAATAAAGTCATACAATTGCGTAGAATCGTAAAACAGGAGAAAAGCTTCCTCTTGGAATAGCTTAAGCAGTGTAATTAACGCAGGCTCAATATAAAATACAAACGTTCTTTATGTTGATTTCGCGGAAATTGCTCCGCTTGTAAGCAGGATAAAAATTGAAATTTCTTCGTGCTTTAATTAAAAAAAAAAATCAGTTTTTTTTACCACTCTTATAATTTAATTTACTTAAGTTTTACTTACCTTTTTGTTTCAATATTTAAATACTGTTTCCTTTTGTTTGTTTTATTTTTATTTGCAAGAATTATTTTATTTCTTTATATGTTTCCACGCACTTGACAAACTTGACGCCACTTGACGTACACTCAACGCTTAAGAACAGGGTAGCCATTGCAGATTGCATCAGCTGTCATTTAAAAGGACTGTGTGGCTCAAGCAAAAATCAAAGGAAATAATGTACTTTTCACTGTGCACACAAAAAGTTTTTTAAGTTCTCGTACAGGAACTTTTGATATCACATTTTGGTTAGTGGTGCAAAGTAAAATACTTACAACGTTACTTGAATACTTGAAATCACACGTCAAAATAACGTTTTAAGTATTTTATTTTTCGGTGTGATTTCATGAAAATGACTAAAGTATTGCGTTGATATGTAATTTTTTTTGTAAATTAAGAATATCTTTGGATCGTTTTTTCCGTGTAGGGTCAAAATATCCTACAATAATATTTTGCATGAAATTTAACTAAAGAGCTTTTTTAAATCACAACAATGTCAAATGCATTGAGTAGTGGTCATAATTTTTTATTAATAAATGAATAAATTAAGATTAAAAATGTATGACCTCTATTGAAAGTAATCAGACGTAAATATTAAAAACTCCGATATTCTTAAATAGTTTTTTGTTTTCTCTACCGTTATCCGCTGATCGAAGTCTGCATTTTGAAAAAGGGTTAAACATTGCAAGTAAATTTCTTTGAAACTTTAAAACTTTCGTCTCGTAATAAGTCTCTATATTTGGAAAACACTTTTGGAAAAAAATAATCTGGTTCTAACCGATCTTAATGTTATTTTAACAAACGTAATGGGATAGTAAAAGAGGACGTTGTTTTGTATTTAAAAGCGGAATAACTGTTACAAAATGTCGATTATAATTATGGAAGAATTTTTGTTTGTAGTACAAAAGTTTTTACAATAACACGAAATTTTAGTTCCGAGTACTTAAGGAAATTTAATATTCTTATTCAGTTTTATTATTGTTTTAATTACCATCAATAAGTTTGAATATAAAAAAACCATAGTAAAAATTTAGAACATATAACATAAAATATTTATTACAAAGACAATAAAAACAGACCGTTTGCTTACTGCTCCTATAGTCAAATACAATAAAAGAGTTTTCCAATTTTTAATTTAAAAATTAAGTATTACTGTTTGCATTTATGATATTCTTGACTGAGTAGTTCTCATTTGTAGAGATTCTCAGCTGAAAGCTTGACTTGGCCATTATTCTGATACATTTTTTATTTTATACCTCTGAGAAAGCAAAAGCATTACACATATTTTTTATTTTTTGTCTCCTTCGTTCATATTTAGCTATATATAGTTTTTTTATATTTAGCTAGCTGTATCTATTTTTATTTTGAAAAGTGATTGAAAGGCAAAATTCACCACTTGTGAACCTTGTTACAATTTATGAACGATCGCTTCTGACCCTGACCCTCATTTTACACCCAAAAACTTTTAAATATACAAAGTATGGTTTTGACAACCTTCAAAAATCTATCCATCAGTCATTCTACAATCAAATAAAAAAATAAAATTAAACCGCTTAGATGTACAATACAATGGTTCAAATGATCAGTGACCATAAACAAAAATGTCTCTTTATACAAAACCTTACCCAACAATAACAATGCATCAAACACAAGCTCCAAATTCTCGAAATCTGATCAGTAGAAGAAAAAAAAAACACACACACATAGTTCAATGCCCAATAAGTTATCAAATAAAAGCGAACAATACTCATCTCAGTTGTCCGAAAAACAATAGTTGGCTTGGCATCAAGATCATTGAACTCTTGGCAGTGCAGAATGTAAAAGAGGGAAAAGCTAAGAAACACAGCAAATACCAACCATAAAAAAAAATAAAAACAATTCACTGTCATTTTCAAAACTTGCGCTACGCGCATTCGTAAATTTCCCATCTCGAGAGAGTAAAGCGGATAAAAACATCATCAGTACCAGCAGCAAAGTGAAAGAACTAAATTAACAAAAATAAAACAAGCTGCCAAGAACAGTTAAAAGGCAAGAGTTAAGAGTAAAGAAAGCGACTGGGTGCAACAACCTCTGTCCAAAAAACAAAAACCCAAAATAAAGATGGCACCCAAAAATAACAGCTGACAGCTTGGCTACTGAGCAAAGAGAGTATCAAGCAGTTTATTGACCTGCTGAAGCTTGCTGGAAGCAGGATGAAGAAACCATGGTATGGTTAAACTTTTTCTTACAAAACCAAAACAATCAACAATTATTTAAAAACAGTTCAATGACTGAAATGTTTAAGTTCTTTATTATTATTATTTTCCCTACCTCTCTCTTTATCTTTCTTTCTATACTGCTCCTTTTTTCTTCATTCGTTTCGTATAACTAACTCTCACACAGCTTTTCACTTTTACCGGCCGGCCTTAAATTTGTAACGCTTGCGCATGTGTTGGAATATTTTTGGTAACAGTTTAATACGACGGCTATCAAGGGTCACTGACCAAATTTGATAACTCAAATGCCAGCTGACGAGAGAGAGAGAGAGAGGGAGAGAAAGATAGAGAAAGAGAAATGTTATGAGAGAATTTCTTGATTTATATAGTGAGCTTTTCCAGCACAGCGCTTGGCTTTACAATTTGTAAGCCTATAATTTGGTTTATTCAATTAATTTGCTAACTAGCTCTGCTGTTGTTGTAATGCTCTCCTTTAAAACGCGTTCCTTCGTTTGCTGTTCAAATTATATTACATGAGCTGTCTTCTATTTTAAGAAATCGTGGCTAAAAAAGACATTCGAAAGTTCTTTATGTCGTTGCTAATGAATTCTTTACAACTTCAAAAGAATTGGTTGATTCTGGATTCTCTTTCTTCGTTTACGCACGCGCAGTGCGTTGACATATAAAGAGTTCGTTCGCATATTGAAGCAAAGACTTTTGGTCGATGTCATTTTAAGTGGTTGTGTTTATGGGATTAAGCTAGTTTATAGTTTTCCTATGACTTATTTAAAGGTGCTTGAGAATGGGTTTGAAAATTATACGAAAATAGATTCTGAAACAGATATAAAATATGGGACATGCATTGATAACTTCTATTGGTTGTGTTGAAAATTGTTTATAATTTTGGGGTAATTTGTGTTACATTAATAAATAGCGACAAAAATATGTTATCTTTAAATTAGTTACGTAAAATTATTATTCAAACAGATGATCCAGTGGCACACATTCGATAGTCAAAGTGACACAACTTAAAAAAATAAAATCTATTGTTTTTGTTTTCCGGAATAACATATTCGAAATTTGACCTACTCAAATTTTTTTTTTAATTAAACCCCTTGAGACCAAAGCCTACACCGTTAGATATATAGATAAAATGACTTTAAGTTTGGACTCTCCGTGGTCAAATTAGGACATAAAATAAGGCTTGAAAAAATTTGGGGAGCTCTATATAGCCCCATTTAGTGGGATCATATTTGACCCCATCGGTCTCAAGTAAAACTTTTACGGCTTTTTTAGCTGTAGTCTGTGATGGGTGTGAACGTATTTTTAATGAAATATTAAGTGCAGTTTATTTGTTCAATGCAATTTAAATTAAAATTTAGAAAATTAATATATAAATATAACAGATCGATACTGAATTTTTAGTTTATTACAAGAAATATTGCAAGGTAAAAAATTGATATTGACTTCAGACTAATGGTTTCTTCGACAAAGTTTCTTACAATTGCCCGTAGATGTGTTTATGCTCTTCCCTTTCTCGGGAAATTTGACCCGGCCTGAGTTCCCTATTTATATAATATTGTAGTATAGACAACATGTTATTACATTTAATTTGAACCAACTTAAAAATTAAGAAGAACAACAAATGCATCACCAAAATTATCAAAAGAAAATTATGTTACGAAATAAATTTGTTTTTAAGTAATTTTTATTTAGTAGAAATGATGCATAAAAAGGAATTTTACGTCTAAACTTATGGGACTATCGAAACTGTAAGACTTTGTTTTGTTGTATTTAATAAAGATTAAACTTCTAAAAATATAAAAAAATTGGTTCTTTAAGAAAAAGATGCATTTCTCAAACTGTTTTCCATCTTGGAGCTTAAAAAAGGACCTAGAAAATATTTTCTGTTTTTTTTTAACTTTTCAAAGTCAATAAATAAATTTTTTTATTCGAAAGTATAATCAGAGATATTGCTTGTTTTTGTAACTACATATTTTGCATTTTGCAAAGAAAAAATAAAATATATTGCTTTTTTGAGATAATTCGGATAGATATATTTGAACATATTAAACGTCAAATATAAGATAATTGTAATACCTTACAAAAAATAAAAAAAAACAATTAAAAAAAATTAAAAAAAAATTGTATTCTCAAGTTCTTATTATAAGGTTAAAGGGTTGAGCTCAAGATAATAGTTATTTATCTATCCTTTGACATTAAATTTGCTAAAATCTTACTGACTTATCGGGTGCTTGTGAGCGTTTATCGGTATTAGTATTCAAAAAGTATTTTTTTTATAGTTTTTGAACCAAAAGTTGTTTACATATAAGATATAATCTTTTGCATGCTGCTATGAGCAATGAAGACAACAACACATAGAAACATAAAAAAAAACAATACATTAATAAAAAAACTAATATAAAATAAAAACTAAAAATTATATAGACTCCAAAATAGTATACAGATGTATAATTAGAGATAGATAAGATACAAGCAAGAAAGGAAAATTAAAGAAAGTATTCAAAAATTAAATGTTTAAATTTATTATTATTTTTTTTTACAAAAAGATCAAGAAACCAAGGAATGCGCCTTATACAAACAAGCTTTGGTCTTTGACCTGAAAGGAAAGGGATAGATTATTTAGAGGAATTGATTGGAACCATACGTGAATTACTGATAAGGCAAAACAAACGTGAAAGACAATTGGAATTGCTTCAATTATGATTGGAAATACTTTTAATATTGTAAGGCAATGAATTCCACGTTCTTTTGCTACAGACGAAAAACAATCTACTGAAGTTTACGAAGTTATATCTAGAGATCATAGGGTTGATTTTTCTGCTCGACCTACAGAAGTCTATCTTTTCAAAAAGGTATGAAGGCTTTTGTGTGTAATTGATTTGGTGTAGAAAAAACTGTGGATTTTAGGCAGCTTTGTAGGCCACAACCAAGTCATTTTTTACTGTGGGCAGATATATGATCAAACCTTCCTACGCCATATACGGGCTACATTAAAGAGGCGACTAGAAGCTTGTGCAACGACCGAAAATCGAATTTATTTATATTACTTTCGAGTAAGTTTTTACTGGCATCAACAGTTGCAATACAAGTTTTTTGCTAGTTTCTTGAGGCAAAAATCTTGATGTCATCCGCAGTTTTCAAAGAACAGAGAGTACTTTTTTATGCACAAATTGAATTAATCACAGCAAGTTATAGAAGAGTTTATTTAAAATCCAAGATTTGTGACCTTATAAATTAGTTTAAACTTGACGTTGTTAAGAAGAATTGGAGGAAGGTCGTCGTTGCTAAACTTTTTTTTTAAATTGGAAACACATAAGATTTCAAGGTGTAATGATTTCAACAGCCCAATTTGATATCACGCCTAATTACCATGACTCTAGCGCATCAAGTAGGCACACGCAGAGAAAAGACATGGTTGAGACATGATTACTGCAATAATAATTTTTTTACTAAAACTATTGTATTATTTCTGCAAACACAAATTTTTGCCTTAATAAAGTCATTATTTACTAATGGTGGTACCAAAAATAACATTATAGTTGAAATCATACCATAGTTGAAATCGTCAACATACTATGATTGCCTCAACTATTAGTTGCAACAAAAATGTTGTAGTTCTGTCAATCATGATAAATGTGAATATTATTATAGAGACAAACATATTTGAATTTTGAATATTTGTCTGAACTATTCTTTGCTTGTTGGCAAACGAAGCAGAACATAACCAAAAATCGAAAGAATTTATTGTGTCTGAACAGTTTGCATTAAAAACTTTCACTTCATTCAGACACAATAAGTTTTATCGATTCCTGGCTATGTACTGTTTCGTTTGTCAACTGTTCAATTATTGTGTTTTGTTTTAAATCGCCTGATCCTACAAAGCACGCAGAAAAGTGACATTTTCGACTCTAATTGTAGCAAACATGTTTCTTTTTACCGTAAACATATTTCGCAACTCTGACCATATTTTGTTTATCACAAATATTCATAATGTACCATGTTTATGAATGGCATTAGTCAGGCGAGCGGTACTAGTGGCTGTGGCTTGCTGGTAGTGTGCGTGGCTCGTAAGCGAAAAAGCCGCTGTTAAAACCCTTTAGAGATAAAGCTTTGGAGATATCTTAATTAATAGCTGTGGAAATTGAAGTGCATGAAAATAAATAATATTCAATAATATTCTGGATCCTAAAAATAAATTCATAATATAGTTGTTGCAATCATTCTATTTTGGTCCTACAAAAAAGGTCCTTTTTTAAATATGGTTGTTGTAATCATTTTATCATGATCAAAGAAAATATTATATGTTTAAGAACATGTTAGCAACAATAATAATCCGAATCATACTATGACCCTCTTAAAACATGGTTGTTGCAACTATGTTTTTTCTCTGCGTGCTTATAAGTGAGCCTGGACAAGTAAAGTTGGAGGTCATCAGCGTATGCATGCATTGCCACGTGGTGACACTTGCTAAATATGTCATTTATGAACATGGTGAACAACAACGGACCAAGTACTGAGCCTTGAAGTGCTTCACTAGATGTACCCTTTTACACTGATAAATTTTGTCCCACACGAACTCTTTGAAACTTACCTATCAAATGTTAATGTTATATGGTGGAGATGCGTACTGCGACCTAAATTAGATCAACTGTACCTCCTTCTCAAAGCTCCGCTGGGTTTGCGGATTACGGAATTCCATCCAGCCCTATTTGAGAATATTCTTAGGTTCAAGGGATGAAACCTGCTCTAGACTCAGCTCATAGTTCCCCAGTGCTAGCTTACGTCTGCGAACCACGGCGTCGCAGTTTGTGAGTAGGTGTATTGGAGTTTCCTCTGCTTCTTCACAGAAACGGCAGTTACTATTGGTTCCTATGCCCAATTTCATCAGGTGGTATTTGAGTTTACAGTGTCCTGTAAGGAACCCCGTTAGAATCCTTAGATTCGGTTTGCCTAAGCTTATGCACAATTTTGCTCTCCGAGTGTTAAAATCTTTGAGGAGCAATTTGGATTGTCTTAGCTTTGGGAGTTTTTTGCAGAGGTTTGAACGTTTATGCCTCTCCTCCCTTGTTAGTTCTTCTTTTATAGAATGTGTGCCCAATCCGCAGAATGGTTCTGGTCCTATAAATTTTGTGGCTGCACCCAGTCTCGCTAGATCATCGGCTTCTTCGTTACCCTGTATACTTTTGTGTCCTGGGACCCAAAGTATGGTAACAGTGTTATTCTTGCCTAGTTCGTTGAGTTTTGTTAGGCATTCCCAAGTTATTTTCGATGATATCTCACAGGAGACTAATGCTTTGATTGCTGCTTGGCTGTCTGACATCACAACTATATCCTGACCTTTGTATTTCCGGTCCAGATTGAATTGTGGACCTATCAAATAGCTGTTTAAGAGACGGACTGCAGATTTAGAGAACAAATATTGATAGCAAAGTTTTCTGCGGAGGATAGAGTGGCTGACGTTGTCGAAAGCTTTAGAGTAGGGCTAAGCCATATAATTATTTGACAAGGTAGTAGCGTATACTGGATTTTTTCTCACTAGCTGCGATGGGTAAAACTAGCTGTTCATGAAATTAAACAAGAAATGTGAAAAAATAAGCAACGATTTAAGCATAGCTAGTAGCATAGCTTTAAGCAATTGCAACTAACTAAAAACATTCCAATAAACTTCTCGAACAAATTTAATGAATCAAAGAAAAGTTAAAAATAAGCACATAGCTAGTCAACAGCAGCAAACTATAACTCCTTTAGCTATTTTTGACAACTACCAATCGCCAAAAAACTGTCACGGCTACCTTGTCAAATAATTATACCATTCGGGCTGGGCATTCTAACACAGTCACATTTTATTTTGTCTTGTTAGTATTGGTGCGCTCTCGAATAGCGCACACTGAGCGAAATAGTTGTCACAATTATCTAGATTTGCTGTTATACCTCCACACATACTGTAATATGTGTTTTTTTTTTATTTTTAGTCATTGGTATTACTCACTATTTCTTCTATGTCATTATTGCTCCAGCATTTTCTTCGAAGTAAATAAATTATTTTAGTTTGCTTGCAGTGGCAAATTACACATTCTGCTTCGCAAGAAAGGTTCTGTGCAGAAGAGAAATCGTATAGCGATTCAGAGTCAAACATTGTTTTTTAGGTGTTTTGTTTTTGTTTTAATATTGTTAAATCCTAATATATACGAATCATTAAAATTATAATCAAAACCTCATAAAATTAAGTATCAAAAAATTAACAAATAACAAAAAAAATAATGTAAAGAATCCTAGTAGGTATGAATTATATTAAACCTTAATAAAAAAAAATATATGCATAAGAATTATGAATCTACAAACCAAAAAATTGGTTTTTTAAGAGTGTACATAAAATTTTCGACATTGGTCTTTACAGCATGACGGTTATGTGAACGACTGAATTAAATTCTTTTCTGTTATGAGTTTTGTGTACATGTTAAAAGTTACGCTCAGAGTGCGCTCAGTGAGCTATGGAGCTCCCAGCGCTGCTTTAGAGAAATCTAGGAAATACAGCAGTGTCAGATCGCCCGAATCATAGGGTTCTCTTATGTCATCAAGTATTTTGACTACAGCAGTAGAGCAGCTGTGCCGTGCCCATGACGAAAGCCAGACTGTATGTGCGACATGAGATTGAATAGGCTCAAGTGGTGGGATATCTGCTTGGCCATGAGCGCCTCACACACTTTGGATATCGAGGACAGAAGACTTATTGGGCGGAAATCACATTGGCCGCAAGCATTTGGTTTATTTTGCAACAGGAACAATAGTCGCCACGTTCCTAAAAAAATTTCAACTAAAAAGGTTACAATTTCAAGCAAAATTTTTAAAAAGTTAAATTTTTAACCCATGGAGTTGAAAAAAATGCATCCGAAAAAGTTGAAAAATTTATCAAAAAAGCAGGGAACTCTGAACACGACTCCTAGCTTTTGGCTCGAGCAAATTTCCCGCTTGAAAAAATATATCGGTCATGACATTGTAATGCAGAACTATAAGTGGGATTGCACAAAATCTGATTTGTGCTTAGATCGATAATTTTTCTTAATTTTTTCCGCGTTTTCTATGAGGAAGTTTTGCAGTAAAGTGTACTTGTGGAAATGATAAATCTTTATGTTTGAACCAAAACAAAGTTTTATATATAAAAAACAAAAAAATTAATATTCATTAATTCTGATTTGCTGGAGATAAGGTAATAAATCCGTTCATTAAATTGTTAAAAATTATTGAAAGAATATTTTATGGCGTCATTTGCTTTTGGTTATTCCTTTTTCGATAGTTTGTTTCCGATGTGTTCTCTTTCATTTTCGTTGTGTTTTTGGCGTAAAAAGAATTTTAGTTTCATTTTGTTTTTGTTCTCTTAGCTCTTGTGAGTAAAAAATTATGTAAATTCATATGAACATATGGCTAAAATAATCACTTCATAATTTTTATTAACAATTGCAGCTAATTCATTATTGGTTTAGCAATCCGTGTATAAACATTTATTAAAATTTTTATAATAACAATTTGGCAATGCTTTTTCTTATCAAAAGAACCATTCAAAGAAATTGAAAATAAATATTTGTATCTATTTTATCTTATAAGGACAATGAAACGTACTTGTACCACTCAAAAGGTACTGCATCATAGATGTGCCGAATCATGTTAGATTTTAAATTTATGACCTCTGACCCGAAATATTAACGTTGAAATTTTTAATTTATTTTAGTAAGGCATCTCGGGGCTAAGAAGAGGTAGAATGGTGAATGAGGTATCAAATGAAAGGTCTGACTGCACAGTAAATTGTTAATTTTTGGGATATTTTTATCCTAAAACCAGGGTCTTGGCAGGATGTTGGCAGTCCTGGAATAATATTTTTTTTAATGAATACCTAAAATATTTTTTTTAAATTTTTGAAGTCATTTTGAATGCGAAGAATAGTTTTATCGATTTTTTTCTGATTTTTTTTTTGTGTTCGAAATGCCAAAAACAGGAACTTTGAGAATTTTTTAAAAAATCAAGTTTCAGTAGCTATAACTTTTTCATCCGAATTTTTGTTTTTGTAATTATTTGCACAAAATAGCTTAAGACTATCTTTGACCAGAGTCACTTGTTAAGTCATTTTTTTTAAATTCCTCATTTTTGGATTTTTGAGGATTTTTTTCGTAAAAACCCAAACTCGAAATTTACAAAATGTTACACTTCTAGTAAAAAATTTCATAACGACCAAGTAATTCAACGTAATCACATAATTTTTTGTATTTTAATTAAAAGTTTTTTCAAAAACATTTCAACAGCATTTTATTGCAATGTTTTCAAAATTTAATTTTTAAGATGTTTTTTTTTTTACTATAACAAGAAAAAAAGACAATTTTTCAACAAAATAACTCTAGCAATTTTTATCCGATTGTTATGTTTTACATCTCATTTTTAGGGACAATAAAATAACAAACGGAAAGTGCAAACCAGTTTTAGGCACAAAAAAAGGTTTTCTGTGCAAACAATCGAGAAATATGTAAAAGTCAAAAAAATTTACATATATTTTTCAATTTTAAATTTAAATTGCTTTGATGGTCGGGTAAATAGTTTCCGATTACTTACAATTTCATATTTTTATTGTTTTTAAATCAAAAGGAATGATTTTCCAGCCATCCATCTAAGGAAAATTTCTTTTCAAAAATCTCAATATTGCTAAGGTCATCCTTAGTGTGAATATATATTGTGATGGTGAAATTCCTTACCAATAGTAAATTTTGAAAAATTGGGGTTATTTTGGCGTACAAATTATTGTGATATCTCGAAAACTAAAGATGATTTCAGAACAACGTATTTTTGTATAAAAAATCGTTGGTTGAGAAAAATAACGGCATACGAAAGCTTTTTGAATAATAATTTTATACAGATGGTATGTTAAAAAATGCCAGTTATTTTGACATTCGAGCTATTGCGATAATTTTAAATCTTAAGATTTTCTTAGTACAACGCATTTTCTTAAAGCAATGCCTCAGAATGAGAAAAGAATCAATTAAAATTTCAAGTTTTGATTTGGTATGAAAATATCTCTGCTATTCCAATATATTTCCCTCAAATTTTCATTGCCTAAAAGTTCAATTAAACCTCTACATATAAATAAATATATATTTACCGTTACCTTACAAATTCTTTGTTATTTAATGTTTTCAAAAAGTTTTAGATGCTTTTTGCTGTATGCAAGAATATATGCTTAATTCAATGTGCTACAAAAATAAGTCAAAAGTTGTTTTATTTTTTTATTTTTTTTTAAATTGTAGTTTCTTGCACTCTTTCATATGACATTTCATTTATTCTCAAAAACTACTTCGTTTTGACACAAAACTCAATATACAGTCTCTATCATGGCAGAATAACCAGGTAGATGCAATTCGGAGAACAAACAACGAAAGAGCAAAACATTGGCGTAGCTATAATGTCACTATAGACAATTTATGTTTACACGTTCAGCCATAGGGATGTATAATTTACTTGTAACCGTATAAATCAATTGAGTACCCAGATTTTATGTATGAACATGTAAAAAAACTAAACAACAATTTTAAAAATTTCATAAAATGAGCCGCGTTTTAATATATAATACATAATTAATTGTAGTTTGGCCTTAAATGAAGCAAAAGAAAGTTTACTTTTAATATAATTTTCATTCGACTACTTATTCGATTGTGTAGTAACCAATTTATTTGTGTAGCTATGTACGGCTGATTTAAACTGTCAAAATATATTTTGACAAGTGAAATTTCTGTTGGAAAACCTTAAATTTATTTAATAAAATCGACGGTTGTTTGCTAATTTTATCGTGCTGGAACGGAAGCAAGCAATTAATGAACGGTTTTCGAATTATCGCGACGGGAGGAAGTTATAGGCAGTCCAGAAAATCCATTTTCAAAACTAAATAAATAAGTAAGTAAAAATTGATAACATTTTCAAAACAGCTCATTTTGACGTTATAATTACGCCTTTGTTATTGTTTTGTTTTTGGAGAGAGCGTATTTTTAGTGCATCTACCTGGTTATTCTGCCATGGTCTCTATCACTAAAAATAATGGGCAACCTGGATTTTATTGACGAAAATAAATTTTTCGTAAATGTTGTTTTTATATTTTTATAAAGTCCCACCAGCAAAAACAGATATCGTTGCTTTGAAAATCACATTAACATCGATACGAAAGTGCTCTTTAAAGCAACTTTGAGGTATCAGTGGTGAGAATTTTAAATTTTTGATATTTTATTAAAAATTTTGGAAGCTTGTAAGAATCAAACAAAAAAAAAACCTTTTAAAAAAATTTGCCAAGAAAATACTTCAACAAATTTTAGATTTGTGATAAAAATACTTATAAAAAAACGTTATGAAACTGAAATGTTATTAATATTATGAACTATTATAATAATTAAATAAAATAACCTTTTTATAACTATGGTTACTTATTCAAAAGGCATTGGGCGCAAATTTATAAACTGATTATATTCCGATTCTTGCAGAAGAATCCAATAGCAGTAGTGTTTACTTTGAGATTTTCTTGACTACTTGGAAGCATCAGTGAGCTTTTGTTGTGATTATTTAGTTATTTCATAGCAGCAATAATGATTTAATTTAGATTTTTCGGTTGCTTGGTGTCAGCAAAATTGATTTTATTTTGGTAATTTTTGTTGTGTGATGCTAGCATTTGTGTTTTCTCTCCACACATCTTTTTAATTTAAGAATGATCCATATTGTCTCCCCACACCTTCCTTGGAAGTAAAAAGCAACACTTTTGTGTTTTTTATAGTTTTTTATATCACTTTCATATAGTTTTTTTATAAAGCATCGATAGCTTTCGTATGATATGCAATGTTAAGAGATATGTGAAGCTACATTAAAAAAAGTATCGATGGTTGAACTATTACTAAAGCATCGATACTTACGACTGCTGGGGTAATACAGCTTTCACACAAATTTTGGTAAAAACATTTCCTTGATATCTCTTACCAATCAAAAGCTCTAGATAAATACAGTAGTGGACACGAATTTAGCACACTTAAAAAGTAAAGTGCATACTTTAATTTTCCATTTATTTGTTGTAAATTTTAGTTTTAGTAATTTTAGTAATTTAGTGTGTATATACATATCTTCTTTATTTCTTATATACATTTTTTTATGTCAAAACTTTTTTTATAGAACTTAAAATCAAATAAAAATTAAAAATAAGCATTTCGACTTGGTCATGAATGCGACGAGCGAAAAAATGTCTTGGATGAAAATATAATCAAAATTTATTGCATAAAACTCAATATTTCGTAGGAAAACCCTTATTCTTAATTACTGCATCTCATATCCTTGGTAAACTTTTGATAAAAGCCTTACAACGATACTTTGGAATTCTATACCGAATCCTTTGGATTTCCCTCCACAAATCTGGCAAATTTTTTGTTTACTGTTAGTATTTGCTGCTCGATATCCCTTCACAGATTCTCCATCGGGTTAAGGTCCGATGATTGCGATGGCCACTTCAAAATATCAACATGGTTGTCTTCCAAGCAACTCTTAACTATGTGAGTACTGTGCCTTGGATCATTATCCTGAATAAAACGCCATTAAACGGCAAATTATCCTCTTGAAACGGTATCATTGTATTGAAAAGTACGTTTTTATAAACGTGCTGATCCATTTTTTTGGTAAATTTTAACAATCGGACCAACTCCGTGCCAAGAAAACGCCGCCCATAACATAACATTTCAGCCACCCTGTTTAATAGTCTTGAGCGTGTACTTTGGATTGTGTTGCATGTTTTGAGGACGCCACACATATTGTTTGCTGTCAGATGCGAACCGGCAAGACTTTGATTCATCCCTCCAAAACACATTTTTCCAAAAATTCGTTGACTTTTTAAATATTCTTTTACAAACGCAAGACTACATTTAATATTTTGTTGCGACACATGTAGTGTATGTTTGGCTATAAAGCTACGAAAATTGTTTTCATTCAAGCGTCTTCCTATGCCTTTTGAAGACAAATTTATGCCATATTTTGATGAAATTTCAGTTTTCATTTTATTTGAGGTCTTAAAAGGATTACTAAGTGAAGCTCTATAAATCAAATGGCCTTCTCTTGCTATTGTTTTTCGCGCTTTAGGTCGCTATTTTAAATTTTTAATGCTCTAATACTACTCTACATGTTGTAATGCGTTATATAATAACTTTCACGAACATCTAAGAAGCAGAGCAATCTCTGAAACTGTGCTTCCACCATTTTTCATTTGCTGAATCAAATGCCGCTGAGCCTCTGAAAATTAGTAGGCTTTCGCCATACCTTTCTGCAATGTTTTGTTAGAACACAAATAGAAACTTAATAAATTTAGTATATCTTACCAGTAAAGTTTGTTAATTAAAATAAAATAATATATGGAACAGTAATTCTAACCTGTGCTAAATTCGTGTCCAGCATTTAAACCACATTGATTGATACTACTTGAAATATGTCAGAAAATTTAAGAATAACTAAGAAACCAACTAACAGTACATACAGTTTACTTCATAAGCAACACTCAACAAAAAATATTTGATTACAATTCTTAAGCTAAGATGTAAAAAATTTCAAAATAGAGTTACTAACACAGTTTGTGCTAAATTGGTGATCACCACTGTATATATTTTCATACCACGAAGAACGAAAGATGTCGTAAATTTTTTAGTGTTTTTATTTTAAATGGAAGGGAACAAATCATTTAGCAATCAAAAGGTTTTGTTGCACAAATGAGAAGAAACAAATTTGGACTGGTGACCTATGATCCGAAATAAGAGTGTTAAAAATTTTTTTTTTTTTTTTTGGATTCGCCCGGAGGTATGTAATCTTCCAAAGATACGTATACCCGTCCTATACGCATGCACTATTTACATTCTAAAATCTGCCCGAATCAGCCGGGACAGACAGAATGCACCTACGTACTAAAACATACCCCCTATTGGCAATTAGGATTTTCCACTAAGCACATTAATTGGCTTTTCAGCAGAATTTAAAAATTGAATATATATAAAACGCGTATTTAAGTATACTTGATTCCATATAAAAAAGCAACATCGAATTAAATAATAGTAATTATCTATTTAAGGTACCGAACAACAATCCAAAACACTAAACTCATTTTAACTGGTTTGCGGCCATTTTCCAACCCAAGGACCTACGTGGAAATGAGATAAATCTCATATCCGCCAAATCAAAATCCCAATTAGTTGGATATGCATTTGGGCCAACGCAGGCATAAACTTGTGTAGAAAAGAGATATACTCTGGCACACCAATCCAGGTGATAGTGTGAGTTCAGTCTAATTTCAAATCAGGAAACCACGTGAGCACGTAAATCCCAATTCGATTAAAAATTAAAATATTAAATAATTAAAAAGTAAGTTTTAAAAACGATTCATATTTGATGGTGCTTACTCAAGTGCGTCGGAAGCGAATTTCATCTGGGGGGGCAGTACAAATGGTGGTGCAAAAAAAGTTCACCAAAATTTCTTCAAAAAAACATGAATGTGAATACACAAATTTTTTATTTTAGTTTAAAATAAAAAAATATAAAAATATATAAAAAATATCAAAATTTCATTATTTTTAAAAGTTCTTCCAATTTCAATATTAGAGATCATTCTTTAAAGGATCTTTCATATGGTAATATGAAAATATTAGAAATAATGGTTGCTTTTATAAAGAAAGACTAAGTATATCTTTACATGGTTTAAATGCAATAAGGTACAAAAAGTTATATCAATTTAAATTATTCCAAAATGTTTCTTTCTGTCCTTGCGAGAAACAAACTCTTTCACCACCTCCATCGAATTCAATTCTTCGGTTTTATCTTTGTGAATGTGTATAAGTGCCGCATGAGTGAGTCGTTTCTGTGTCATAGTTGCTCGAAGATACGTTTTAAGTCGTCTTAGTGCACTAAAAAAGCTCAGATGAAGCTGCTGATGCAGGCACAGTCAAAAGCAAAGCAATAAGTTTTTCAACTTCATTTAATAGTTTTTTTTTACAGTATCCGAATTTTTTGCAAATTCAGATACAATGCCACTACAATTTGAAGGTGTTTGGCCAGGCAATTGCTTCAGCAATTTAAGTTGCGCGTTGAGGTCGCTCACATCAAAGTTATCTGCATAAAGATCTACATAGTTTTGTTTTTAGATTTTGTTCAGAAGGCACTTTTCCGTTGAAGGCTTCGATTACAATATTACAGTATTGAGCTACATACTTAAGGGTGCTTTTAAACTGAAGTGGTGGGTTTGCAGTAGAAACTCTTCATTTCGTTCTATCTTTTTGCAAACACAGAGAAAGAAAATAGCTATCCGCAAGCATGCTAATGAAGAAAAGAGAAAGAAGAGGAAAATATCTAATACAAAAATATTATCGTTGTAAAAATACTGACATTTTGAATAACTTTTGAAGTTTTCTTTTTAAATTGTTTATCTTGCTAAAAAAGTGGGGGGCAACTGCCCCTTGTCCCCCCGCTTCCGACGCCAATGTGCTTTCTTTATAAAACATAATATCGAGACAAAAAAGAGAAATAGAACAATCTCAATTACCAATATTACATTATTATAAAACTGCGTTAGGTATAATAGGATGAAGTTAAATTGATTTAATTATTTAAATGTAATATAATTTTCCGTTTTAAGACGTCTACCGAATCAGAAAAATTAATCATGTTGAAGTTATCATTGAAATCACTGCACATACATCGTACAGGTTCATAAAGAGCGTAATTAGAACTGCACTGACTCAACTTGAAAAACAGAAAATGTCTAGCTCCTCTACTTGGGATGTTAAAATTTAGAGCTGAGATGAGATATTCCGAAGTAATCTCGCCACGAAGTAATTCATACAGAAACCTGACATTAAGCATCATTCTTCTGCTTCTTAGGGAAGGTAGTAAAATAATTTTAAGGCGTATTTCATACGATGGAAGGGTTGCAACGATGGAAGGGTTCCAACGACTATGACGTAAAGTAAAAAGTAAAAACTGTTTTTGAACGGATTCTATGGCGTCGATGTAGACATTATATTGTGGGTTCCATACAACTGATGCATATTCAAGAATTGGCCTTACGAGAGAGGTATATAATAATTTAGTAGTAAAGGGATCACTGAATTCTTTAGCCCATCTTTTAATGAAACCAAGGGCTCCTCTTGCCTTATTTATCACCATATTAACGTGGAGATTGAAGCGAAGTTTTGAATCCATAATAACACCAAGATCGAGAAAACTGGAAACTATTTCTAAGTTAGTGTTATTTATAGTGTAATTTATGTTACTAGCAGATCTTCGCGAGAATGTCATTTGCTAACATTTTTTAAGTTGAGATTTAATATATTTAAGCTACACCAGTCCACAAGTCTATTTAGATGAGATTGTAAAAGATGTCGTTCTTCGGGTGATTTGTAACAAAGAAAAAGTTTCACGTCGTCAGCGTACATTAAGACGTTACAGTTTTTTATTACCGAAGGAAGATCATTAATGAATAGTAAAAACAAAACCGGTCCAAGATGACTGCCCTGAGAAACGCCAGAAGTGACCGAAATATTTTTTGAAAGAGAATTCTTACATAACTCCTTTTGAGTACGTCTAGATAAATACGAATTTATCCAATTTAATAATGTGACAGGAAACCCAATAAGGTGGAGTGTTTTCAAAAGAAGATTATGATTAACACTGTCGAAAGCTTTGCTAAAGTCCGTATAAATAACATCAGTCTGCAGTCCCAAAGTAAAACCATTTATAACATGCGTAGTAAACTCTAAGAGGTTTGTTGTAGTGGACTTACCCTTCAGAAAACCATGTTGAAAGACAGAAATGGTAGAAGACACGGAGTGGGTTAATTGATCAGTTATGATTTTCTCAAATAACTTAGGGATTGCACTTAATTTTGCAATTTCTCGATAGTTAGAAACATCTATCTTGGAGCCAGATTTATGAAGGGGTATAATATAAGAATCCTTCCTTATAATAGGAAAATAACCACTATGCAAGGAAATATTAAAAATGTTTGCTAGAGGAGTACACAGGTTTGTAGCACATTGCTTTAATTACAGCTTGGAATTTTATCAGGGCCGGTCGTAAAAGATGATTTTACTTGTCAAAGATAACACATGACAATATTTGGGTCTATTACAGGAGTTTTAAAAGAGTCAACTGGCGGGAGAAAAGGATACACCGTGCTAGTATTAAATGGTATATCGGAGTAAGTTGATTTAAAGAAGTTTGCAAACAAGTTAGAAATCATATTGTCACAAGATGATTCTTCCTGATTGAATTTCATAAGGGGTGGAAAACTGGAGGCTTTACGTTTTGAGTTAACAAAACTATAGAAAAGTTTTGGATCATCTTTAAATTGAGATTTTATGTTAATTATCCCAGCAGCGGATTTGCCAGTGGCTACCATAGAACTAATACAGAATAAATTACCAGGTAAGGAAGCATTACTTTTTTCAAAAAGTAATGCGTCTGCATATAGCAGAAGTAATTAACTCATACCTCATTACCTGTAATGTAGCATACAAGGAAAAGTAATACAGTGATTTTTATAACTTAATACAAGTAGTATGTTACTCCATAACTTCTAGGTAATGCTGAAGGCAGGCGATCACTTACCTCCTGTCTCATTCAATGTTAAATGTAAGGCCTTTTATGCATAGTAAGGTAATATAGTCGGAAGTAGTGGTCATTACAAGGTAATTGATGCTTCATATATTCGGAATATATTCCATCCGCTACTGGGATATAAGCAGAATAGCATTGTTTATTTAATAGTTGATATCTATAACGACAAGAAGAATAGGAAGCAAAGTCTAAGCTAGAACCAGATATTTCATATTATTTAAATAAACAATTTTTTAAATTTTTAAGTGCCTTTAAATCATTTGTTAGCCAGGGTGGATTTAAAGGATTGGAGAAACACCTTTTTTTGGAACGGACAATAAGAAACAATTTTGCTAAAGTGTTTAAAAGAAATGTTGAAGATGAAAACATAATTAGACTATCTTACACATTTGACTCCTCTAAAAATCAACTTAAGGGTTAACAGCTATTTCTGACAATTTTCTTCATTATTGAGTTTTTTTGTAGAGGTCCCAAAAAGGCTGACTGAAAGGGGTGAATAAGTTTGAAAGAAATATTTGTAGGATTAATAATAGAGCCAGCTCATACATTTAACTCCTCTCGATATTAATACGGAAGAGATATAAACTTTGTTGGAATTTTTGCAAAACAATTTTTCCAGTGCAGCTACGGAATTACAAAGTTTTTATTAATTTTTATGCTATAATACTAAAGGGTTTATGTTTGTGTTTGCGTTCCCTTACACAAACTTCATCGCTACAAAAATGGCAAACGAGTACTGTTATCTATGCCATGCATTTTTAATGTATGTTTTCTGAACTCTACGCTACAGTGCCTTAACATACGCGTCGTTGGTGTTCATTTTTGTTCACTGCTTTACAAACAGTTAGTCGATTTTTGACCACAGGCGGTACTAGTATAGGTAAATATCTTTCGTCAGAGTACTGTTTAAGCTTTCCTGTCTAAATTCTTGCACATACAATTCAAATGATCTCTTTTGCCTAATTATGGTTATTTTATGCAGCATATAGATCTTATATTAACTTTTTCGTAGCAACATATGTAGTTGCTATTGCTAGCAGTGCATCAGTTTCCTCAGACGTTGAACTCAATATGTGTTTCATTGTATCTATCTAGTTCTATTGCTATCTTGTAGATAAAAAAAAAATCTACATAAGATATACTCGCATACACCAAGAGTGATGCACCAAGACATTCATTCATCTAGTTAGCAGTGCAAAAATTTCTAAATGGCAAAATTATTAGATATAACTTTGTTTTTTTCATCAGTGCAACGTTTGCTTTAAGCGCTTCGACTGTGAGTCCTACTTTTGGCAAGTGAGTTTTCCACTTTTTCTTTTGTGTGTTTTTTGTTTTTGTTTTTGATTCTACGCCACTTGGAATCAACAACATTTTTCATAACTCAACTCATATCAACACAGAAATGCATTGAAACATGGCGGTGGCGTTCGAAGGTGAGAATGATTTGAAAATAAAAATAGATGAAGAAGACGAAGTGGAAACAGAAACTCTTACAAGCAAGAAAAGAAAATTTCGAAAATGTTAAGTGAGTTTGAATGCAATTTGATTTTTGTTGCGATCTGAATTTTGTACAAAAGTTTCTTTTTGAATGCTTCTTTTGCTGATGCAGTCAGTGGCTCATGCAACAAGAGTTCATTCACTGGCTACGACGATATGAAAGTTATTTCCAAGCTGTGACACAGATGGAGCTGCGCTGCGCTGCGTTGCCACTTTTTTGCTGCATGCAGCAGCGTCTTTTGATGTTGATGTTTTTGCCAGTTTCTAGCGATGCATGGTTAGAAAATGTTTTCATTTCATTTTCTAAATTCTTAGCTGGCACTTTTTTACTATTGATTTTCCAGGCGCTTTTCATGGGCATTGCATGTAGTTGTTGCAGTTGTTGTTGTTATTGGTTGCACATTTTATTTATGTGCATTTACTGTAGCTTCTTGGCTGTCGAGTTTTGTACTAATGAAAGTTTTTAACTTTCTTCCATGCTGCAATTAATTTTTGTCTCTCCTCGAATTGGGAGTAAATTGCATTGCAATCGCTTAGCTTGGCTCATAGCTTGGTTTAACGTGCTTTCGTTTGCTATTTGAAGAGGCGAGAAATTAATTGAAAGTTGGTCACATTTTCATATTTTTTCAATCTCTAGTTTATTGACCGCGTTAAGGAAAAGTGGCGAAGAGAAAACTGATTAGAAAAAAGTCGAGGCTGAGACTGAGACTTAAGGAGGTCGATGCGAGTATAGGCGCTGATTATGTTTTTGATTCCATGATTACAACTTTTAAAAAATTGACAGAATAGTTTCAACACAACAAAAATTAACTGCAACTAATTAACAAAAAATAATAATAAAATTGTTAATAATTAATTTATTATAATGATCATTTTTTGGACCACAAAACTGTGCGATATTATTTCTTTAAACTACATCCGGTTGAAATACCTCATAAAGTATACAAATTAGTGTAATTCAGGAAAGGTTAGTGACATCAGTTCCATGATTTCAACAAACTATTTTTTCAACGTCTTATTTACAGCTTTTCAAAACATTGTAATTTACAACGTCTCATCTACAACTTTGCAAAACTTTGCATTTTACATAGGCTTTCCCTTACTTGTAAAAACTTTTATCAAAGTTTTTAGAATCAAAAGCTTTAGTTTTTTATTTTGAAATATTTCGAATAAAATATATTTACAAAAAATTATCAATAATAAAATAGTTTCATGTATTAAAATCTTTGACAATGGTTTTTGCTTAAAAGTCTTGGATTTTTTGCTTAAGATGTTGTAGAAACTTCGAGATAGACTAATTTAGCCATGCTTGTTAAAGTTTTGAAATTATATCACCTACTGTAGCCGATATATTAAAATTTTTATTAATCAAAATATATTAAGAGAATGTTTTGATAAGAATTAATAGCTTAAAAAAATTTGTTTTTGAAATATCAAATTTCAATTAGGTTTAAGATAAAGTAATTATAATTTTTTTTCTAGAATGATGTAAATATCACCAAAGTTTCCAAACAATACTAATTTTTGATCTTTAAGAAGCATTTGACCCCTAAGAATAATTTAAGTTGGAAACTATGTAGCTCAATTTTGTATAATGTCTCGAAATTTCTTATAGTTTAGAAAGTAAAGGAATTTTAATGTGTGAAGAAATTATAAGATTTCATCTTGAAAAACTAATTTATTCGATTTAATCCAGAAAAAAATCCCAAATACTGAAACCCACTGTTATCTTTTGTAGACACTTTTTACAAATCCAAAATTGTTGCACAGTGTCAATCTCGTTAACTTATGAAAAAACTTATTATAGATACTAAATCACAGGGCATCGCAATCCTTAAGTGCTTTTTACCGCTTCAAATAGATTTGCGTCGTATCTCTGAGATGCAAAGCTTTATGTCCACTATACAAAAGAGTATCTGCTAACTATTAGAAAGGCTCAAAATATAGCATCTTCAAGGCTTAGAAAAAGAAACCTAGCCCATTCGACATAAAACAAAGGCAAGCGCGTCGGAAGCGAATTTCATCTGGGGGGGCAGTACAAATGGGGGGGGCAGTACAAATGGTGGTGCAAAAAAAGTTCACCAAAATTTCTTCACATGAAACATGAAGAAGAGAGAAAGAAGAGGAAAATATATAATACAAAAATATTATCGTTGTAAAAAAACTGATATTTTGAATAACTTTTCCTTTTAAATTGTTTATCTAGCTAAAAAAGTGGGGGGGCAACTGCCCACCTTTTCCCCCCGCTTCCGACGCCAATGAACAAAGGAATCAATCTAAGCTAATGCAATCTAAAGGTAACAACAAAAGTTTAATAAAAATTTAGTTCTTTATATAAGCATGTAATTCGTATATTGTTGATTAATACAAGTTGTTACATTTGACCAAAATAATAAATAATCTCTTAAAATTTATAATAGTTTTATTTACACAGGCCAAAAATGCACAAAAAATTTTTTGTGGTGATAAAGATTTTCTCCAATTATGGACCAAAAATAATATTACTTGACACATTAACATCAATTAAGAGCAAATTTAAGACTCCTTTTTTGGTAATTGAAGCTCTTGGCTTAACTTCTGCAAACCAAGAAAATAAGGATTTAACAGACAAGAGCACAGAATTGCGCTCCAAAGAAAAGTTAAAAGTTGAAACAGTTTATTGAACCCGTAATCTTAAAGAACTATGCCAGAAAACAGTCGCTAAATCAACACAGAACTAAGAGAAATTTTCTCTTATTCTAAAATTTGAAATATTTTTCTCATCTGAGAGAAAATAGTATGTCAAAAAGAAATTGAAAGACAAAATGACATTACCCAGTGGTAAATGAAAACATAACGTAACCAATTATTTCTTAAATACAATATAGTTGCGAGACATTAGTTCTTGAATGGCCGCTAAAACACTGATCACATCTACCTTACACAGTAACTGACGAATGGAGTAGGTATGTTTAGGGTAGGAGAGTACAAAAAAAAATTAACGAAAATCCTCTGTACGCCAAAAACACAACGAAAACAAAAAGAACACACCAAAAAGAAGCAAAACAATAGAAAATGACAATAAGCTATTTTATACATAAAATTTTGTTCTGGTTTAAACATAAAGAGTAATAATTTTCACAAACACACTTCACTGCGAAACTTCCTGTTGGAAAACACGATGTAAACACAATGAAAACACGATATAAACACGATTCGTTGCCACACAAACGAATAAAGTCAAACTGTTGTTTGAACAAAGAAAAGAAAATAATGAGAGCACAAACAAGATATTGTTTTCGCTTACAATTCTGCATTACAATGTCATAACCAGGGTTCGGATTTTGATTACCTAAAAAACTGCAAAAAATGACCTGCAAAAATGACAAAAATTACATAAAAACCGCAGAAAATTACCTAAAAATTGGCAAAAATTACCTTAAAAATGCGAACAATTACATGAAAAATATAGATTTAAAAACAAAGCATTATTACTAAATCTAAAAATTTATATTATATTTTACTGATACATAGCGTTACAGTATTTAACAAGGTACATTTTTAAGTAATTAAAATTTAAAGAACGACGATTGTCTGGCAAAATGTTTTTGTAAACAGAAAAACTTCTCTCACAGGTAAATTTGTAAAACAAAAACATACATGTCGGTCCCTCAGACCGATTTACCTTTTCAGACCGATGCTTTTTAAGATAGGTTTTTTCAAGTTTCTCGAAAGATGTAAATTTATTTCGTTAAATAAGAAGACGTTGAAGTAAATTCAGTAAAAAACAGAAAATAAAGGATGTATTTAAGTGTATACACCAGTTTATAATTTAGGTTCATAATGCATATTTCAACAAAGAAATGTTTTGTCGGTCCGACTCGTGTGTAAAGAAAGGTTAAAAGACGTCTTTGGATTTAAGTTCCTCTTCTTATTTATTTATTTTTTTATTTCATTCTAATGATTATGTATCTTACAGACTTTTACAAAAATAACTTAATAAATTATGCCATTAATTAAAGAGTATAAATTAATTTAATCTAAAACGGTTTTCATCTACATTAAAATTAAGAATTGGAGAGATCGTATTACATAACCGTTGGTATCTTGCGATCGAATTTAATAGTATAAAAATTTCAGCAATAGAGCATATATATAGAGTTAATAAAAACTAGCATATCCTTTGTTTTTATCTCACACTTGTTTTATCTTTCCACATACTCTTTCGTCACTTTCACCACGGGTAGAGCTTCTTTTTATTGTGGTCTATAAGCAATGCTACTCCTTTTTCGAGAGGAATGTTTTTCATTAAAGGGACTCTTTTGTTAAAGGAATATGATTAAAAATTGGCATTTTTTTAGTAAGCAAAAAAAAAAAAGAAAAAAAAAACTATTAAAATTACACCTAAATGACCCAAAATACTGGAAAATGCTCTAAAACTTAAAAATGTCTAAAAATTACAATAAAACAACTCAAAAATCGCTAAAAATTACCAAAAAAATGCCATAAATCTAGTAAAAATTACCTGAAAAATAAAACCGATACAAAACGATGAAAAATGACAAAAAAATACCTAAGAACTCTTCACATTTGGAATTTAGGACACACAAATGGACGTTCTAAATAACCAGGAAATTTCTTAGAAGCAGCAAAAAAAATATGACATGTCCTCGAAATCCTAACCCAGTAGTGGACTTCCCAAAAATTTAACAATAATAATCGTTGTCGTTATCGGTCATTGTGCGTGCCATGTTCATAGAAAATTACAGTTTTCGCTAACTAATGATATCGAAAATCGTTGTTAACGCGTTTGGGAATTCTGCTGCTATAACCGACAAATTTTTACAAGCGGGTAATTTATTCTGCTGAAAACATTGTATTCTCAAATGAGACGAACGAACAACAAATGCAACAATTTTTCAAACAAACCAATGGGGAAAGACTTACACACAAACAAATATTTGCTTATAAATTTAAAAGAGAGCTAAAAATCACTTTGCAGTGGGGGAACTTTTTATTGCTTTCACAAAAACACTCTTCAAATTACTCTTTCGTTTTCATTTCCAAGTCTCTTTTCAATTGCCTACATTTAGCCAAGTAAAATGCGGAAATGTTTGCGCCATATATACAAAACAAAGCTTTTTGTTTGACTAACGAAAGCTTTTGCATGCACTATTGACGCCATTGACGCAACTGCATAACGTGAACTCAATCTAGAGCAGGAAGGAACTTGATCTTCATACTTGAGAGTTGAGCTGAGCGAACAAACTAATGAACGCACACACACACACACACACACGAACAAACGTTGTTTTGTGTGCAAAGCTTTTATAGATATTTTGTAGGTGAAAAACGTTCAAGTTGAATGTCGACGTTAACGTTGCGCTCGCTGTACAGCCAAGGCACAATTGATTGCGTTACAACGAGATATACTCCCTGAGAACTAGCTTGTTTTGAGAGCAAGAGAATGTATCTCTTTGCATGTATTAAACTTAGTATGAACAAGTTTTTGCAAGAATGTATTTGTTAGTGTTTTTATTGACGTTAATTGTGTTGTAAAGCTTTCTGTTGCATTTTAGTAGCATTTCATTCATTCGCTGTTTGTTGCGAAAATCACACAAACTATTACGTTTTATTATTATTGGGCAGCGTGCGACTCACTTGAGGTCATAACGATTCACTAGTGATATTTTATCATTATGTTAGCTTTGTTGTGTTCTGCATATTGACATTTATCGCAATAAACAAAAAATATATATTTTCCACATACGCATATTAAAGCATACATATCACATCAATTCAGAAAACTATTACATAAATATATGTATATAATTAAAATGTTTTCTATCATTTAAAGCCATATAGTGTTTTGTTTTGAACTATCTAGCTGGACACCTTGTTATATCCAAATACATATATGTAGTGTATATATATGTAAAATATTGTTTATTTATACTTGTATCTTGTTCTGTAAAAGAACTTAGTTCTTAATTGTTCTAATGCTATATGAAATAAATATATACATAAATAAATAAAAAAAAAACAGAATGATTTTATTGATTAATTGTATTTGTGGGATTAAGACAAAATAAAATATTTGGCGACATGGTTGCCTTTTTATGCAGGTACGAGTTGAATTAAATTCGAAAGAAAGTGCCTCCAGGTTTTTAGGCTATAACTTCGAAAGGTCTACATCATAAAGGATAAATAGATACGTGTTGAAGAAGATATTTCACACGAAAAACTTTCGTGTATTTAGTGTATTTTTCCTCTCCTGGTTATACACAAAAAAGGAATTAATTCACAGTCATTTGAAAAAAGTGATACGAGCGCAATTTGAGAAGTTAATAAATTATTTAATTTCCTGCGTAGTAACTTCAAATACAACACTGATCCTGTCATGATCCTGATTTCAGCTCTCTGCAACACTTAGTTTGTGTTTTACAGCCATTGACAGCACACGATCTTGTAAAATTTTGGCGAAAATGGAAAAAAGGGAATTTCGTGTACTCATCAAGCATTATATTTTGCGCAAAAAAAAAAACCATCAGCTTAACCAAGGAAAGACTTGATAAATACTATGGGGACTCTGCACCATTAATTGGAATGATTCACAAGTGATTTACTGAATTCCGATGCGGTCGTACAAGCAAGTGACGCCGAGAGTTCTGGACGCCCAAATGAGGTCACTAAAATTCACGATATCGTGTTGGCCGATCGCACAGTTAAGGTGCGCGAGATTGTTGAGGCCGCAGGCATCTCAAATGAACGGGTGTGGAACATTTTACGAAATCATTTGGATATGAAAAAATTAACCGCAAGATCACCGACCGAAAGTGCTCGGAAGAAGGCGAAGACGTTGCTATCGGTCAGAAATTTTATAGTGATAGTATTTTGGGTTAAACGCGGTATCATCTACATCGATTACCTTTTACCGAAAAGGACGATCAATGCCGAATACTATGCAGCCTAATTGGACCGTTTTATCGACGCTTTGAAAGAGAAACTTCCCCATTTGGCGAGGAAAATAGTGCTCTTCCATCAAGACAATGCACGCGTTCACACATGCCCAGCTCCCATGGCAAAAATCCATGAATTCAAGTACGAATTGCTTCCTCATCTAGCATATTTTCCAAATTTAGCCGCCTCTGACTATTTTCTGTTTCCAAACCTGAAGAAATGGCTAGGTTGCTAGGTGGAAAGAGATTCACCATCAGAGAGGAGCTTATCACAGAAACAGGCCTATTTTGAGGACCTCCTGCAAACGTTTTTTTCGGATGGGATCGAAAAATTGGAGGAACCTTGGACAAAGTATATCGAGCTAAAAGGAGACTATATTGAGAAATAAAATGTTGTTTTGCAGTAAAAAACTTTAAAGCTTTGTATGTGGCATTTGTGCGAAGTGGACTGCATTACTGTTCAGTTGTATGGAATCCATATTACAGTGGACTCGGAGTAACGTGAACTAATTTTTGCAACGCCGATTCACAAAATCCAAATTGTTCATACTATCAAGATTCTATTTTTTTTTAAATAAATAGCATTTTTATTAAACATTTATGTGAATACATACATAGGTTTGTTTTGTTTTTAGTGCAAAGAAAGAAAGTCATTAACTTTGGTTTGTTTTTGGCGATTTTGCACCAATTTTTGCACTGCTTTGGAGGACAAGAATGCATTTATCAAAAGCTTGTATGGCTTCATTATGGCTTACATTATAAATAACCTCATCGCATGTTGACGAATCGCTGTCCTCATCGTTATCAGATATAGTATTTCCTCTGGTTCATCAGGAAGTTGAATGTCATTATCGATCATATTTCATTGTTCGATGTCTGTTGCAGAGAAAGTTTTCTAAAAAATAAAATCAGTTAACTATCGCAAATATGTACATACATAAGTTGGACAATAGACTTACATCAGGAATTAAAATTTCTAGCAAACTCTCTAAGTTGTCTATTTAAGCCAATTTGTTTTGTAATAAACGATCTCGAAGTGTACTTAAAGGAATAATGTCGTCTTCATCATCGCTGTCTTTAGGCCCCATTAAACTGGTATGTTCCAAAATGGGTTGCCAGAATTTCTGTATAACATCAGATTTTAATTGGTCCCAAGACCTTATTAACAAAGAGATTGCATCTTTAAGAGTTAAAGCCTTTAAGAACTGGGTTACATCTCCTCTTGCAACAGCCATGCCAAAAAGATTCTTTCCGTAATTAAGCTTAATAAGGCGAATGACGTTCTGGTCCATTGGTTGGATTATCGGCGTAACGTTTGGTGGCATATATACGACAAATATGGAACCATCATCTGTTCTTAGAATATCCTGCGGTGGATGGAAAGGGGCATTATCCAGAAGCAAAACAGCTTTTGTTGGTAAACCTTCTTGAAGAAGAAACTTTTTTACCTCAAAATGCATTTTTATAATTTTTGACACCCCATAAAGCAGCATTATGTGTAGCATTAATTTACCTGAGGCACAAATCGTATGTGAAACCAATCTTTGAAAATATCTGTAGTCATCCAGGCATTTTTTGAAGATTTATAATCCACCGGGATAGC
This sequence comes from Dichetophora obliterata, assembly GCA_963920525.1. Lineage (NCBI taxonomy): Eukaryota > Metazoa > Arthropoda > Insecta > Diptera > Sciomyzidae > Dichetophora > Dichetophora obliterata. The sequence continues at coordinate 208,320,537 of OY986438.1, forward strand.
ATATGACTTGAAGCAACGCGGCTTTTTAGCGTGCCCTATGACTAAAGGCATAACCTTATGACATCCAGTAGCATTTGTGCATGCCAAAAACGTAACTCCACTATTTTTGCTTTTCTACCAGGGGGAGTTTTTCAGCGCTCGAAACATACGTTTTATACGGCAGCATCTTCCAAAAAAGACCTGATTCGTCCGCGTTATAAATCTTATCTCCACATAGCTGAAGCTCTTTTATTGTGTTGCTGAAACGTTGTTAAAATGGTTCCACGCTTGCTTTATCAGATGAAAGTTTCTCTCCGCATATTTTTAAGAGTCGTATACCAAAACGCGATTTAAAACCAGCCAGCCACCCATCACTGTCATTAAAGCCTCCTTTTTCCTGAAGATCAGCATGCAACTTCTTTGCTTTGGCTTTAAGTACGACACCACTGACGGGTAATCCTTTTTGTCGTTGCTTTACAAACCAGCTGTAAAGAGCTCTTTCGATCCGAGGATATTACCCTTTCTTTAGCATTTTTCTTTTTTGTGAACCACTTTGGCGTTCTGACACAGCCTTGACAGTTTTCTGCTTTTTTTATTAATTGCACATATCGTTGATTTGGCAACACAATATTGGTTTGCCAGATATGAAACTCCTGCATTTTTTTTTTAATTTTTTCAATTATGTAAATTCAAAACAATTTACAATTCACAAATGAAGCATAACTGATTAGAAACAAAACATGCGTTATTTTTAAATTGCCAAAAAAATTACAAGGAAAAATTAAGCAAAAACAATTCTACAGCAGATGTATAATACAAACTTGATTAATAGTTATTTTTTCTGTTGCTTTTACATGTTTTTACACTTTTTAAACATTTCTTTTCACGAATTCTAATGTTCACGTTACACAGATTTTCAAGCGTTCACGCTATAGAGTAGTCAATAAAAAAATTGACCGTTCACCCGAGCGGGGTGTTCACGTCAGCCTATGTTCACCCCAGCCCGAGTCCACTGTATAATGTTTCTTCAAATCACATTGAATAAATTCAAAAACTTTTTACGAAGTACACATAAACAAATATGCAATTATCAGATATTAACGTAGCCAGGCGCAGGCTTCTTGGTTTACAGTCGTTAGAGTATAGAAGATATTTTTTCTCTATAGTGTTTGTGTATAAATTATTAAGTGAAAAATTGGTCTGTTCCTAACTATCTGACCTTTTTCGAAGTTATTTTGCTCCTAGAGACTTGAGAATAAACCGTCAATTTTGTGAGACAACGCACGCGAAAAATTATCCAAATAATGAACCAGTCGCAAGATGCTTATACGATGTAATGTAATTTGATTTCTCCAATGTTTAATTTTAATGTAGATGAAAACCGTTTTTGATTAAATTAATTTATACTCTTTAATTAATTGCTTAATTTATTAAGTTATCTTTGTAAAAGTCTGTAAGATACATAATCAGTAGGAGTGAAATCTAATATATAAAAATCTCGTGTCACGGTGTCTGTTACAGAACTCTTTCGAAGCGGCTAGACTGATTTTCATGAAATTTTGTATGTATATTTGGTAGGTATGAGAAAAGGTCGTAAAGTATATTTCACCATCCTACCCCCCGTGAGCGTGGCACTTCCCATGACGATAAAATTTGCGATATCGAATATTTCCGAATAATTCCGAGGCTAAGCAGCTTATAAGTCCAAAGAAGCTGCTTAGCCTCGGAATTCGGTATTCGACCACAATTTACAAGTGCAGCTGCGCTGATAACATTTTATGGGAGTTGGACAAGGGGGCATGTCACCTCCCATACAACAGAAATTTGCGATATCGAATAGCTTTGGAGTTATAGGTCTCACAGCGTCGGAATTCGGTGTTCGACCACAATTTACACGTTCCGTTTATTGATAACATTTGATGGGCGTTAAACAAGGGGAGTGGCACTTCCCAGACAACCCAAAGTTGCGGTATCGTATACCTTTAGAATTATAGGCCGCACAACCACGGAGTTAGGTATTTGATCACAATTTGTACGTGACGTTTTACTGATAGCATTTAATGGAAGTTGGAAAAAGGAGCGTGGCACCTCCCATACAACCCAAATTTGCGGTATCGAATAGCTTTGGAGTTAAAGGGCGCACAGCCTCGGAATTCAGTATTCCAACTCAATTTATGCATGCAGTTTTACTAATAACTTTGTATGGCGTTGGACAAAGGGCCGTGGCACCTCCCATACAACCTAAATTTGAGAAATTCAACAGCTTTTGAGTTATAGGTCCCACAGCCATGCAATTCAGTATTCGTTCACAATTTACATATACATTTTCACTGATTTACATGGACATTTGACATTTTGACATTTAACGTTGAACTGATTGACATTTTATTCGCGTTTGGCAACGGGGCCGCGGCAGCAAAGCACTGATTTTAAACCAGAAAATAATTAATAAAAAAAAATTAAAAAATCATACCTTGTTTATTTTTCACGGAATTCTCAAATGGTCCTAGTATACGTAGAAGATTTTTTTATATATGGTTATTTTTTCAAATATAATTAAAGAATAACATTTAACAATGATGTATTTTTATTATGAAGTAAATTTTTTATAAGAAAGCAATACAATCCTTTAAATTCTGATAAACAGATATTTAAAAAAAAAACAATTTTCTTGCATGTGATATTAGTGCAAAATTCATGATTCATGATTTCATTGCCTATATATGTAGCTTTAGGATGGATCGACTTGTATGGAGGTAAAAAACTGATATCGCTTACGTGATTTTCGGTGCGGGCATGAAAAGTTATTTACAAAAAGGGCAATTGGGGTGCAATTAATCCTATCACACCTCCAGTTTTGTGAATTTTTTCTTTTAGAATTTTTTGAAAAAATTTTTGAAAATTTGGCAGAGCAAAACTGATGTCAAAAATGAAATCCTCTTACATTAATCCTCGATTCGTTCTAAAAACAGTTTACTTTGATTACTAATCATTGAGTTTTAAATTAAAATACAGATGGGTCTACAGTTTTTATTAATTTCAATATAGTAATTATCTTAAAATTTTGATTTTTTAATTTTTCAATAACTATCAAATCTTATGGAAAAAAATTAAGAAAACAATGTTGTTGTCACACTGACTTGAGTAGTTGGGTACACGGAAAAAACTGTTTGCTAAATTTGTATTGTATTTAAGCAAAACTTGCGCTTGCGATCTCAGACACTTCAAAATTATGCTAGATTTCAGCAAGAAAAATCAAAATTTATTTTAAACTGCAAAAGCAAAGTTCTACTTAATATAAGCAAATATTTAGTTATTAGAAATTGGAATAGCAAATTTTGATAAGTTTTTGCTGAAATAAAGCATATTTTTGAAGTGAAATAATTATGAACATTAAATTATATTGAAAAATTATCATAATCTGGAGACTTGAACCTCAGCCGCGGGAGTATAAGTATCCTTTCGACCACCGCAGTTGTTAACCAATCGTCGCTTAATTTTCTTCATTGAGACTACACGCGTGTTCGTGTGTTTGAAAGAAATTTACATGAATTCAGTAAAAATTTGTTATTTGAGTTGTAATAAATTAGCAAATATTTGCTTGAGTTTAGTATAAATTTGCTATCAGTTTATAAAAACTTAATATTTATTTGCTTGAATTTAATATAATTTTGCTTTTTCCTTAATACATGAGGAATTATTTCAATTTAGCAATCTTTTTCTAAAATTACACCGTGATTGAGCAAAGTTTTGCAGATTTGCTTTTAAGCAAAACATTTTCTTGATTCAAGCAAAATTATTATCTCCGTGTAGATTGGCAAATTACGCATGAAGCGCCATCACCATCAATTCACCATCGTTCTCAACAATTGAACATTTCGGAGACATCATTGAGACGAATTTTGCATAAAGACCTTGGTATGACGCCATACAAAGTCCAATTGGTTCAGGAGTTGAAGTCAACTGACCATCAAATGCGTTTTCGCTTCGCTAAGTGGGCCTGCGATCGACTTACAGAAGATGCCGATTTTGCCAAAAAAATGATCTTTTCAGATGAAGCTCATTTTGATCTTGGCGGGTATGTAAACAAGCAAACTTGCCGCATTTGGGGCACAGAAACCCCGCACGCATACATTGAAAAGCCGCTGCACCCAAAACGAGTCACTGTTTGGTGCGGGTTTTGGTACAGAGGCATAATTGGGCCATTTTTCTTCGAAAATGAGCAAGGAGTGGCCGTTAAAGTCAATGGCGATCGTTATCGGGCCATGTTGAACGAATTTTTGTTCACAAAAATTGAAGAGGAGGATTTCAACATTTGGTTTCAACAGGACGGCGCTACGTGCCACACAGCCGAAGCTACACTCGATATTTTGCACCCTGTTTTTGAAGATCACATTATCAGCCGCAGAGCTGATGTCGTTTGGCCACCTGGGAGCTACGATTTGACACCGTTGGACTATTATTTGTGGGGTGCCCTCAAAGATAAGTGTTACGCCGACAAGCCAGAGACAATTGAGGCTTTAAAGGACAATATTCGTGAAGCCATTGGTGAAATACAGCTGCACACAATCGATAATGTGCTTAAAAATTAGACCGATCGTGTAGGCTACTGCATGGCCAGCCGAGGCAGCCATTTAAATAAAATTATTTTCCATTATTAACCGGAAGGATTGTACTTTCAAATAAAATAAAAAAAATTGAGAAAATATTCAGTAGTTTTTTATAGAATTTTCAAAAAAAAAAGTTATTTGGCGGACCCTTTATTTAAATTTGATATAAAAAAATTAATTCGGTATAGTCTATGAAAGTTCCGTGTTCTCTATGTTAGTATTGTAAAGGCAATTTTTCAAGCCCACAGAATTTCGTTCGAGTTTTTTTTTATTCTCTGAAAGACCACTTTATTTAAACCATTTGCTTTCTAAGCACGTTCAAATACATTCCATGGTTCAAATGTATCTAAGAACGCAACAACAACACATAAAATGGTGGCACTTTGTTTCTCTTTTTCTATGAAAATATAGCAACAACAACAAAAGCGACGAAAACTGCAATGAAACAAACGCAGTAAAATTGCACCCATTGACCTAATTTGCGTTTATTCAACCCGGAACTGACGTTGCGCATGCGCAGTTGAAGCTAAATGGTGCAAAGATACCACAGCGCAGATGTACACACATCATGGCAGCACAACAAAATGAACAAGAATAGCAAAAATAAACATTAATTCATTTTTGAAAGCGACAAAAATGACGCCTTACAATTTCCTGTGCTCTCTTTTTTGGTTGTTACGTATAACTTTTTTTTTGCGTTGCATGTATGATCAGTTTCCGTTTCCTCTGGGGATCTGTTAAGATTTTGATATATCAGAATTTATTGTGAATTTATAGTGTCACAGCATCTTCGAGTCCAGAAATCAAAAGCCAAGATATGCCAGCCAATAAGCTGCTTCTATTCCCGTCGTAGCCGGTTTCTCAAATAAAAAAGCAATGGATAGAAAGACATTCACTTTGTATAGAATCGTATGTTTAGCCGGCCTTTATAGTTCATCCCACCTCCTTCTTCACTGCTACTACCCACAGTTGTCTAATGTCATGCCATGACTTCCCGCTTAGAATTTTTTTCAAAAGAATAGACAATTGTTTATATGGTATAACGGTTAAAGCTTACTACCCGCGCGCGCGTCCTATGACTATGAATGCATCACGAAACATGGTTGGCTGCATGAAAACGTAACGGTAAAAAATAAAAATTTTTGTCTATTAAAAAATTGATTTTTATGCTATTCTAAACTTCATCTTAGCGATTATGGGCATCATTTAAATGAAAATCTGCACAAATCTTAGGAGAAATTTTGTGCAAATGCATTTTCCATTCTCTCCCAAGCACACACACACGCACACACAAGTATATATTTACAAATTTTCAATTGTTGCATTCTAGCTGTTGAAGTCTAGTTCTATAACTGACGGACTGTCAGTCTGTTTGTTCGTCTGTCTGTCTCACCTGCACTCGGTTGACGTTGTGGCAGACGACTATAGTTGGAAAGTGGGTGAATGTACAGCTAAGTTAAGTGCACAATTAGACTTGGTTTAGTTGGTGCTTTGACAGAGTTGCCAGATAGTTTTAAAAAGCTCAGAAAAAATTCATTTTTATGACTTAAATCTCAGAGGGAAGCTAGTTTTTGAGCTGGCAATATGTTGTGCTTTTCTATAAAGAAAAAAATATACAAGTGCATCATCGGACACGAAAAAGCAAAGCTATTTTTTAAATATAATTTTTTTTTGTATGATAAAAAATAATACACAAAATAATTTTTAAATTAAATAACAACATAAAGCAAATTTTAAGCAAAAGTTAAGATTCATTTATTCAGTAGCACGCCATATAACTTCAAAAGTGTTGTGCCTTTATTTTAAACTGAGCATATCTATCAGACAAGGAAAGCAAATTAATACTTATAAGCTATTCAACAATTTTCTCAAATGCAATTTGCGAAATGGGTAAGAATTTCGCCTGACGATTGAGAGGCAGTGAGTTCAAATCTCGATAGTTGCGAGATATTTTTGCAATTACAATTTTGTTGCTGCAGTAGACGTAAGCAAAGCAAAAATAATTTTTTAAAAACCACGTCGCAAAAATCAATCGGTTTTTGAAATTTTCATAAAAGCAAATCAACAGAAAAACAGTAAAAAGCTTCGATTAAAAAATACTTTTGTATACACTTTGAAAAATCGAAATTTCTTATCTCTTTTTCGCAATCGTGTCAAAATTTTACCGGAACGTATGTTTAATTGTCAATATGTAATTTTTAATGGTCAGTTATAGCAATCAAGCTAACAATAAATCTTTGTTTGACAACGTGAGAAAATAAAAAGCAACTGAAATTATGAACTGAGCTATTTAAAAAATATATAAAGTTTAATTTTTATTTATTTTATTTGTTTTTATTTATTCAACATACAATAAAAACTACGTTCTATTAATGTACACTTTTAACTTAATATACTGTCTTTAACTAAAATTATGCATTATATGCATTATATAGTACTAGAAAAATCCATTAATAATAAAAATTAAAATAAAAATAATGATTCATAAGTACACTGAGAAATCAAAAAATCAAAAACGCACATTTTAAAAACGTTTAGTAAAATGAATATTTTTAAAAACATTTTATGCCATACAAAATTGAAAATGCACATTTTTAAATAGAAAAGTAAAACGAAACGTTTTTAAAACAACTACGAACATTTAAACATGACATAGTAAAAAGATTATATAAATGTTTGTTTCACATACTTTGTTTAAAAACACTTGTTAAGAACGAATTGTTTGTTACATATGTTTCATTGATTTATGTATTTGATATTTGTTCAGAAGATAAAATATTCAAATTTACTTGATCTAAAAAGCTCACAATTATTAAATTCATGTCAAAATATTTTTCATTCTCGATTACACCATTCAAACTAAGTATTAAGTATTGAGTAAGTACATATTAAATTATTTATAATAAAATTAATAATATCTGGAAAATTCTATTTTTTATAGACGCTGGGATACAGTATCATTATCTAACATATTTGAACGGAATGGGACATTGCAGATGATAAAATAATTGAAATAAAACTAATTTTATATAATAAAAATGGGAATTTTTGAAAACGTTTTAAATTAATGAGAAATAATGAAAATTTTCGTTTTTAAAATGAAAAAATCGTTTTAATATTGCATTTTAAAATGTTTATTGTTAAAAATCACACGAACACTTTAGAATCTAGTCTTTAAATGTTCGTTTTTAAAATGAAAATAAACGTTTTACTATTGGATTTAAAAATTTCCATTGTAAAAAAATCAAACGAACATTTTTAAATGTAGTTTTAAAATTTTCGTTTTTAAAATGAATATCAACGTTTTACTATTTCATTTTAAAATGTTCGTTCTTAAAATTAAAATAAACATTAGAAGTGCAAAATCTGGGTTAAACGTTTTTAAAAGTGGCACGTTTCTGCTACTTTTGAAAATGTTGTTTTCTCTGTGTAGACGAAGAGCATTAATTAAAAAAAAAAAAGCAGAAAAGACTGAAATGAAGAAAATTAAAAAAAAAAAATATAAGCAAAATAAAGGAAGGGCAGTTTCTTTCTTCCTCGATAAGACCTTCAATATATCTTATGTGGTTTAGTAAGCAGTTCAACAATCTTATGGCATTAAACCGATCCTTGAGGAACTCCATTTCAGACAGGTGTACAGGACAAGAATCTGTCCTCAATTCTAACTCTCTGTACTTTATTCGATCGGAGCACTGTCACAGTGTCCAAACATGTATTTAAGTTTGGACAAAGTAGGGAGTGATTAACTGTGTCAAACGCTTTTTAAAAATCTAGTAAGCAAAGTACCGTTACTAATTCATTATCATAACTATATCTTATATCATTAGAAACTTTGATCGTAGCAGTTAAGCAACTGTGTCCGATGCAAAACCCAGATTGAAGTGAAGATTAAAGATTTATAAGGTTAAGGTATTTGATAATTTGGTCAGCCATTAGAGCTTCACAGATCTTTGATAAGGAAGATAATATACTTATAGGTCTAAAATCTTTTGCCTCACTTACCGTGGGATTTTTCGCAACAGGCATGACTGTGGCAACTTTCCAGGAGTTTGGAAAGCTAGACGTAGTGAAAACGTGGTTAATAATATGCGTATCAATTCCAATCCTTTTGTTGCAGCTTCTAGTGTTCAAGAAGGTAGTATTCTAGGTCCGTTATTGTTTTTAATATTAATTAATGATTCGTCTTTTCTGTCAAATAAGCTCAATATCTTTTGTTTGCTAATGACTTAAAAATATACCTTAAAGTTCAAAACGCGGCCAATATTGCAAAACTTAAATCTGATTTAAATTCAGTATATGAATGGTGTACAAAAAATTTCTTAATTTTAAACATTGGGAAATGGGCCATTGTTTCGTATTCAAAATCTATTTGTCCTATTTTGACGTGTGATGGACTAAACAATTTGCAACTCAATCGGGTGACAGTTACTAAGGACCTTGGAGTAAAATTTGATTTAAAATTGACGTTTATTAACCATTTAACTTATATTATTCCTAAAGTCTACCAAATGTTGGCCTTTATTCGTTGGAATAGTCTCAACTTTACAAATCCATATGTGCTTACAACTCTTTTTACCTCACTTTTCCGCTGCAAATTAGAATATGCATCTTTTATGTGGCGTCCGTTCTATGCCTCACATAATATGCGTTTGGAGAGTGTACAAGAATCATTTTTAAGGTTTGCTTTTCGTTTCTTTACTATTGAGAAACCAATTTCATCCTATGATGCTAGATGTGGTATTTTACATTTGTAACCATTATATAAAAGAAGGACTTTATTATTTGTATTATTCATTTGTGATGTTGTAGTTGGCACAGTAGATTGCTCAAGTTTTTTAGGGTTAATAAATTTCAATGTGCCATGCAGATTTTTCCTACGTTCCGATATATTTTATTTAGGCACTTTCCGAACAAACTATGCCTTAAATTTGCCAGTTAATAGAGTGTTAAGTGAATTCAATAATCTGTGTAGAATATATGATATTGATTTTGCCTCCTCAAAAGAGTCTCTAAAATGTATATTACAAGCAGCAATATAATGTTTGTACATTTTATGCATTTTAAGGATAATTATTCGTAGTCAGTAAGAATTGTCAACATTCATTGACTTAGAAAATAAATAGATAGTGGACCTAGTACATATGGAAGAACAAGCTTGATAAATTTAATATAAATTCCATCATATCCAAACGGGTTCAACTTAAATTTTCGTATGCACTATCCTATATCCCAATCATTTACCAGATATTAAGATGGTTTTTCATGTGATTTAACTTTATTTCGTCATAAAGGTAAATCATAGTGAAATCAAGCATTAGCCAATGGAAACAAAAGAAATGAATTCATCACCAAAATTTATTTTGTCTCCTTTGAAATGGGTTACATTTTAAGCTATAAATGTTTTCTTTTGTTTAAGATATTTTATTTCTTTTCAAGATATTTTTTCTATTTCTTCTTTTATTTCAAGATATTTTGGTCAAGATAGATATTTTCTAGGATTAAATTTAGTTCTCTAAGTATTTTTTTTTTTTTTTGTATTTATTCAATCGGCTCAAAACGAGTCAAGAAATTTGGTGATTTGAGTATCGAAACAGAAAAAAGTCTTGCTCGATAATATTCGTAGCAGTGCTCCATTTGAAGAAAGCTCTTTTATAATTTGCCATGCTGCGACGCATCTCATACACAAAATATTAACTAAAATGTGGTGAACTGATTCGCTAGAGATGCATAGTTTTTTGGGGAAAGCTCTGTCAAACTACTGTGATGATTTTAGAGCTATATTATTTTTACTAACAATAAGTCGATACTTTTTACTAACTAACGAGAAGTCAATGACGCAAGTTTCCAACTACATATTTCGCGGTAGATCAGATTGCTAGGTTACGATTACAGGATCATTTTATATGGAGAAAAAAAAAAAGTGGTCGTGGACTCAAAAGTAAGATAACTCTGTAAAAAATAATTTCTGCACTATATCTCTAACATAATTTGAATATGCGTTCTGTGAAAACTACAAAAAATTTATGCTAAGAAAATAGCTCGGTGGAGTATATTTCAATTTAAAAAAAGTATTTTGAAATCGATGCCGGGACATATCCCTAAGGGACGTACATTTGGAAATTTGGGGTTAATACAGCTGTAAGAGAAGACATAATCCCAAAAATTGTATTTGGGATTATGACCGCTTATTAAGAGGTCATATTCCCAAATGGGGATTCTGACCCCTTGGGACTATGTCCGCTTTTAAGAGGTCATAATTCCAAGTAGTTTCAACAAATACTGGTATCTGTGTCGATAAGCAATAACAGCTTAAGTGTGAATTGAGTGAAATTCACTCAATTTCAAAGTTTCGAGAAATCTTGCTTCAAAGTTTTCAACCGTCATTTAAGTAAAGTGGAAGGGTCTTTTATTTTTGTGTCATAACTTTGGCTAAGGTCATGCTAGAAGCTCCAGATTTTGTGTGCTTATAGTTCTATGTGTATGGAAAACAGCTGCATAAATAACTTAGATCTGTCTTAAATCGGCTTAAGTTATTTTACTGTAGACAGCGAAGCTTTCTTGTTCATTTAATAAGGTAACTTAGTAAATAGTTATTTGAAAAATTCAAGTTGATATCACCATTCCGTACAAGGGCAAATAAATTTGTTTATGACGAAATAATTTGCCTTTGTACGGAAAGTTGTTTACTCAAGCACATTTACCTTACTTAAACACTTACGCAAGAAAGTATACAAATTAAACATACAAAATTAAACATAAATTAATCCAAATTTGGGATTATGTCCTCTCAGGAAGCGGTCATAATTCATTTTTATAAGCTTAATAAGCGGTCATAATCCCAAATCCAATTTTTGGGATTATGTTCACTTTTTTTGAGAACATAACCCCAAAGTTTAAATGTGGGATAAAGTCCTTGGGGGCTATGTCCCGGCACCGTTGAGATCGTTTTTAAAAATACCTCTTATTTTTGAGACCTCGAACGACGGAATATAATTTTTGATCCGGTCTGCTTCACGGCCCTCTTTGAATTCTTTATACAAATCAAATGCTTTTGCATTCGATATAATATAGTACTTGAATGCTTTCTTCACCATTTCAAATACATACGTTTATATCAGAAATTATGTTCGCAATAGATTTCTTTTTGTTTTCCCTGTTTTTTTTATGTTTCAAAGAAATCATGCTCTGTTCTTAATATTTTTCCATAGTAAAAATCGCCAAAACACTTGAGGTACGAACTTGTTAACATGTTAGTATGATTTTAGTGTCAAAATGAATGACAGAGTTACCAACATGATGAAAACATATTGTTTTAGCAACCAACCAATCAAAAGGCATTTGAATGATTCAGTCCCGTTTTTTTTTTTTTGACATAGCCGAATAATAAGCAAATTTTATAAAACACTTAAATTGTTGGAATTTTTTTTTAAAACTCAATATAAATTTATAAATAAATAAGCACAGCTTGAGCACATTGCAGCACAATTGACGAATTTGTAAAAATTTTTTGCTGTAATTTATTAAACAAGAAAAAAAATTAACACTTAAAAATATACTATCCGGACTTAAAGCCCGTATGATACTTCATTGTTTTGTCCAATTTTTATTCATTGACAATTAAACAAGACCAGTTGAAATTGTGCCAAAGCTAAAATGCAAGAGGTGTGAGTGTATACGCATATAGTATGAATTGAAGAAAAAAATGTACGACAGAAAGCTTTTTTAATGCATTGTTTTGGACGTTTCACTCAATTCGTCACTTGTTAAGTTTCGATAAACTTTTAACTGCCTAAGAGCCTAAACAGAATCAAAAATCGTTGCGGCCGACGATCTTTGTTGTTAGAAAATACATGCAAAATGTAGAAAAAACCGTGGCTCGTTTTCAGCAACGATGAATCGCAGACTTACTGCTTTATTTTGTATAACGAAAATGAACACCAACGACAAGCAAGACACGAGAAGCAATAGAATTTCGCATAGAAAAAAGTATTGCTTCTCGTGTCTTGCCTGTCGTTGGTGTGCATTTTCGTTATACAAAATAAAGCGGTTAGAATCTATTCCATTTCAATCGTCGGTCTCAACGATTTTTGATTCCATTCAGGCTCTAATGTTGCAAATCGAAAACGCAAGCCAACGACAAGTAAGACACGAGAAGCAATACTTTTTTCTATACGAAATTCTGTTACTTCTCGTGTGTTGTTTGTCGTTGGTCTGCGTTTTCGATTTACAAAATTAGGCGATTAGTGTCAAAAACAAGCTTAAGCTCCTTCTTCCGCAGCCAATAAGAATAGAGAGAGATAAGAAAGTAGCGTGGCAGAGATGTAAAAAATTGGCACGATGTATGTTTTCATCCTTTTCCTGCAATATATATCTCTGTCTAGCCCACGCGCAACTTGTTTTCAGATTTTGAAATTTGACAAAAAAATTAAGTGTCATACAGGCTTTAATAAGGTTTTTCTTTACTCAGTTTACTGGGATGGCAACCCTTTTTGAAGTTAAAGCATATAAATGAAGATTATTTCATTGTTTTTCTGTATTCTATTGCCTTGGCAATGACAGTGAGTGGCATCGTAGCTGTATATATAAAATGCATTGTATTATAATATTAAAACGTAGGTAAGTAAAAACAGCATTTTAAAAGCAGTCAAAGCTGCACGCAGTCACACATGCGCAGTCACAGTTCTATTTAAGCAGAAATTCGCATACTATTAACACAATTGACTGCCTGTCTGACTGGCATTTGCACCTAAACACCTCAAAAATCCAAACACATACACACTCTGACACAAGAGCACAACCAAGCTCAAACTCACTCTTGGCCAAATTAAGTTAAATATGAGCGGGCCATTTCTTTTGCAGAGAGTATATTACTGCTCTCGCAGTTATAGTGTTGTTGTCTTTGGTGGTGGTGAAGCTTGTCTTGTTGTCGTTGCATAACTTTCGTTTGGGAACGCAATGCAAGCAGCGTTCAATCCAAAGTTCATTCGCCTTTTGCTCTCCATTCGTTTGCCACCCCACTGTCGAATGTCGATACTGTGTCGACATTGTTGATGGCGATGTTGATTTTAATGTTGGTTTTTTATTGTTGCCAACTCTTGCTCTCAGCTCTCTCGTGAGTTTTGAGCCTCATGTCTTTTGGTCATGGCAGCATTTAATCAGGTAAAATTTGTTATTAAAAAGGATTAATTAAACTAAGAACTAAACAAAGTAAGTCCTTAAGTAATTTGTCAAGTTAAACTATTAAAGTAAATAGTTTAAATTTAAACTTAGTAAAATAGCTCCAAACTTTTCTAAAAATCTGATATCGGAATGTTATCATATTTTTAGCAATTGCTACTTTACTTAACATATTATGATAGCCAAATTGTTTTATTTCAAATTAGAAAATATTCTTTGATTCATTCAATTCATAATTTTGCAGGAAAAAAAGGCTCCAAATTTTATTGTTAACAAATATTTTTGACAATAACCAAGCATCCTAAGACTCCAAATCTAAAAATTTATCAACAGATATACTATTATGTAAGGAAGAGATATCATTATCACGATATTCCGTTAAATCTCTTCAAATAAAGTAATTTGTGATTTTAAATTAATCTTAGTAACACAAATTTCTTAAATAACTTATGATTTAGTATCAAACCCACCTTAATATTAGAAATAATAGCGACAGTTAAAACTAAAATTATATCATAACGATCTTCTTTTCGAAAATATATAACGTCAAAAGCCACATAAAAATTTTAAACATTCCATAAGTAAAGACAAAACAACACCAACGACTGCAAAGCCATTGTCACCGATCACAGATTTACAGTTAGAGCGCGCTTTTCTTAGCAATTGCTCGAGAGAGCGTTGCGTTTTGTGAGTGACTCTTGTTGGCTCGCTGGTGATGACGCTAAAAAAAATACCAGTTGAATAAAAATGATGAAAAAAAAAACACAGATCGCAAAACCGCTGTGCGACGTTCACTCGGTCGTCAGAGTTCGTTGGCACACATTTTGGCCAACTTGCTTGGATGAGTGCTGCTGAGTGGGACGTTGAGCTGGTAACCAACTGGTTGCTGCTGCTGGTAGAACTCTTCTAAAGAAAATCTTTACAGAAAACAACAAAAACTTCTATGCCCGCAAGCAAGATGCTGAAAGACTCCTATAATTTGCTGCTGCTGTTAGCGGTAAAGCAACCCACAGCAAGTGATTAAAGGTTGCTGACCAGGTGATTATAAAAAAAGTATGGCACGCCTACTTAAGTTTCATGATGGTAATGTTTATATTCACTTACAACTAGTTCAAAGTAAGCTATAGCTGTTTATTTTTTCACTTTTTGCTTCATTTTGGTAGAAAAACTGTTTGAAAAAGGCTGAAATGTGATTGAGTAGATTAAAATTAAGTCTTTGTGTATCTCAATATGAACGGTTTCTTGCATACATCGATGTGTAAATCTTAATATAGTTCGGTAAAATTTTTTTTTTTTGAATTAGTTATTAATTTCAATTACATGCGCCATGAAAAAAAAAAACCAATGGAATCAAATAGAATAACTTGGAAAAAATTTTAAACACATTAAAATAATGTTAATTTTGGGTTTGGAGTTCTCTGGGAGGCCATGCCACTTTTCCAAACCCATACATAATTTTTTGTGTGTTCCATGGATCACTACAACTCATATATTTTGTTCGGGCTATTTTTGATAATAGTTACCCTTTTTCCCGAACACAAACCTCTCATTTTCATTAAAGTCAAGTTTTCGTATTTTGGTTCAATTTAATGTTCGAAACAGACACCGAAATAAACATATTCTGAAAGCTTATAGCCAATCGGAGAATTAGTTTGAGATACGCCAACAAAAAATGTATTTTTATAACTAGCTGGCACGACAGACGTTGCACAGTTGCTCTGTTTTTCGTAAGTGGTTGCGAAAATTACATTTGGTCTGGTTAAAATTGGCAAATCTAGTAATGGCTTTTATTAAAGTATTGTTCAAGGTTCACGAGAAAAACTTTTCAACTCAGTTGAACAAATTGATCGCTTTGTAGAATTGGTGGGAGTTGATGGATTTTTCGAGCTTTTTTAATTATTTTTTTTAAATCAAGTTTAAGTTCAAATATTCGTGCATCGTATCAATATAAAGTATTTTTTTTTATTTTAATAAGCGGTCTATTTGTAATCAACAAAAACTAAAAAACATGGTTTTATTTTTTTTTTATTATTATGTGGCTGCATTTTTCTAAAACACTATATTTCAGAGACTGTACTGAGTATGCATTTTATAACAAAAAAAAGCAAAAAATAATGATTATCTTGTGACTTTTAAAATTTTGAGCAAAAAATAATAATTTTTTCTGCTTTTTATTTTTTTAAGGCAAAGATAAACATCAAAATTTGCCCGATATTTTTTTGGCCACAAAATAACTGGTATATTTTGATTTTTATTTTTTAAAGCAAAAATAAAAAGTAAAGGTCGCCCGATATTTATTTGGTCACAAAATAACTGGTAAGTTTTGATTTTTATTTTTTTAAGCAAAAATAAAAGTAAAGTTAAGTAAGGTCACAAAATAACTGGTATGTTTTAATTTTTATTTTCTAAAGCAAATATAAAAAGTAAATTTTGCCCGATATTTTTTTGGTCTAAAAATAACTGGTATGTTTTGATTTTTATTTTTTAAGGCAAAAATAAAAAGCAAAATTTGCCCAACGTATTTTGGAGTAAAAAATAACTTGTAAATATTGATTTCTATTTTTTTAATCAAAAATATAAAGCGTACGTTTGACGATTTGACGCGTTGTTAGTTAATGTTTGTTTTACTATTGATCCACTTTTGATACAGTTGAATGGTTTTAAATGCCATTTCAAATAGACAAATCAAAGTTACACCAAAAGTTATTCGAAAGTTTAAAAAAATCTCATACGAATAAAAAAGTACAAAATGTACAGAAGTTAGTTAACGAGGACTCTTAATTTGAATTATTATGCCAAAATTTTAAAATAAATTTGTTTTGTTCGTTAATATATAATACATTATAATATATATTATAATAACTAAATACCATGCCAATAAATGGTTTTACTTTGGGACTGCAGACTGATGTTATTTATATGGACTTTAGCAAAGCATTCGACAGTGTTAATCATAATCTTCTTTTGAAAAAACTCCACCTTATTGGGTTTCCTGTCACATTATTAAATTGGATAAATTCGTATTTATCTAGACGTACTCAAAAGGTTTTATATAAGAATTCTCTTTCAAAAAGTATTTCGGTCACTTCTGGCGTTCCTCAGGGCAGTCATCTTGGACCGGTTTTGTTTTTACAATTCATTAATGATCTTCCTTCGGTAATAAAAAACTGTAACGTCTTAATGTACGCTGACGACGTGAAACTTTTTCTTTGTTACAAATCACCCGAAGAACGACATTTTTTACAATCTGATCTAAATAGACTTGTGGACTGGTGTAGCTTAAAATATTAAATCTCAACTTAAAAAAATGTAAGCAAATGACATTCTCGCGAAGATCTGCTAGTAGCATAAATTACACTATAAATAACACTAACTTAGAAATAGTTTCCAGTTTTCTCGATCTTGGTGTTATTATGGATTTAAAACTTCGCTTCAATCTCCACGTTAATATTGTGATAAATAAGGCAAGAGGAGTCCTTGGTTTTATTAAAAGATGGGCTAAAGAATTCAGTGATCCCTTTACTACTAAATTATTATATACCTCTCTCGTAAGGCCAATTCTTGAATATGCATCAGTTGTATGGAACCCACAATATAATGTCTACATCGACGCCATAGAATCCGTTCAAAAACATTTTTTACTTTTTGCTTTACGTCATAGCCGTTGGAACCCCAATATTATGCTTCCATCGTATGAAATACGCCTTAAAATTATTTTACTACCTTCCCTTAGAAGCAGAATAATGGTGTTTAATGTCATGTTTCTGTATAAATTACTTCGTGGCGAGATTAATTCGGAATATCTCATCTCAGCTCTAAATTTTAACATCCCAAGTAGAGGAACTAGACATTTTCTGTTTTTCAAGTTGAGTCAGTGCAGTTCTAATTACGCTCTTCACGAACCTTTACGATGTATGTGCAGTGATTTCAATGATAACTTCAACATGATTAATTTTTCTGATTCGGTAGACGTCTTAAACCGGAAAATTTATATTACATTTAAATAATTAAATCAATTTAATTTCATCCTATTATACCTAACGGAATTTTATAACAATGCAATTATGATTGTTCTGTTTCTCTTTTTTGTCTCGATATTATGTTTTATAAAGTAAGCACCATCAAATATGAATTGTTTTTAAAACTTACTTTTTAATTATTCAATATTTTAATTTTTAATCGAATTGGGATTTACGTGCTCACGTGGTTTTCTTGATTTGAAATTAGACTGAACTCACACTATCACCTGGATTGGTGTGCCAGAGAATATCTCTTTTCCACACAAGTTTATGCCTGCGTTGGCCCAAATGCATATCCAACTAATTGGGATTTTGATTTGGCGGATATGAGATTTATCTCATTTCCACGTAGGTCCTTGGGTTGGACAATGGCCGCAAACCAGTTAAAATGAGTTTAGTGTTTTTGATTGTTTTTCGGTACCTTAAATTGATAATTACTATTATTTAATTCGATGTTGCTTATTTATACAGAATCAAGTATACTTAAATAAGCGTTTTATATATATTCAATATTTAAATTCCGCTGAAAAGCCAATTAATGTGCTTAGTGGAAAATCCAAATTGCCAATAGGGGGTATGTTTTAGTACGTAGGTGCATTCTGTCTGTCCCGGCTGATTCGGGCAGATTTTAGAATGTAAATCGTGCATGCGTATAGGACGGGTATACGTATCTTTGGAAGATTTCATACCTCCGGGCGAATCCAAAAAAAAAAAAAATAAGATTTGCATAAATAAATATTATGTGCATTAAACTATAATATTCCAAGCCTATTCCTTATTTCTTCGTCCTATAACGTCTTCAAGCGGCATATGACATGCCATTATATACATCAAGGCATGGGCACCAACTGTCAAAATATGCCATAGTATTTGCTTGATGGTTATTCTATGCCATGGCATGTTTGTTGAAATATTTCGATTCCATTGAAATTCAGATATGCAATGCAGTTCATGCCATGAGATAGATGCCATGAAAAATATCATGGCATTTATCGCAGGGCATAATATATACCATGGCATAGGCGGTCTCCACTAGATTTTTCGATGCCGTGATGTATAAGATGGCATGTGCTATGCCTCATGGAGACGTTATGCTACAACTGCTGCTCATGAATCAATCAATAAAGAAACCAAAACACTTTACAGTACAGAAAAATACATGTACTAATTTTTACGTAAGAATGGTAGGGGGCTAGAGCTTTTCTTACTTTTGCTGACGAGGGGGACAGGGGGGCTAAGAATTACAAAGAACTTGCTTATATAATACTTGAACGGCCCCTTATGAAGCACTTACGAGATGACATAAATCCCTTAATATAATCCCTCTGAAACGAAAACTGAAATACTGATTTTGCTTTTAATTTTTTAATAAAAAAATTTTAAATCAATGTTTACAAGATATTTTGTTGTCCAAAATATGTTGGGCAAATTTTGCTTTTTATTTTTGCTTTAGAAAGTAAAAATTAAAACATACCAGTTATTTTGTGACAAAAAATATATCTGGCAAACTTTACTTTTTATTTTTACTTTAAAAAATAAAAATCAAAAATTACCAGTTATTTTGTGACCAAAAAAATATCGGGCGAATTTTGATTTCTATTTTTGCCTTAAAAAAATAAAAAGCAGAAATAATTATTATTTTATGCTCAAAATTGTAAAAATCAAAATGTTAAAAATCAATATAAAATCTAGTTCTACAATGTGAGAGCATTCTAATTCTACCTTCAAAATGGCGGTGCGACAGTTTTTTCAGAATGTTTTTTTGTTTAAAAATCTAAAAATACCCTGCAGGACTTTCACCTAACTGTAAGGTGATGACAAACTACTTTCAAAACAAACCACAAGTGGTTGAATAGTCAACTATTTTCTTTGAAAATAACTAGTGATTGTCTCTATGAAATGGCCGCCAAATCACCAGTGCGCATTACCTACGATATGACAGAATGACTAGTTTAAATATGGTATGGTTGATATCCTTTTGAAATCAACTAGTAGTCAGTTTATAGAAAATTAGCTTATATCTGGTTACTCTAATTCTACTTTCTAGTGAGGAGTAAAACGACTACATTTTAAATGGTTTTTATAAATTAGCTTCTTGTGAAAATAAAAAATATTTAGCCATACCAAAAAACATTTTAAGGTCGACTCAAAATTTAGTGTGAAAAGTGAAATAGGCGCTATACAAAAATTTCCAATATATTTTTTTCCATTTATTTTGTATAAAAAGGAAATATACGTGTACACTTCCGATACTATCGTGTCTTTTTTTCAACCAAGTCACAACCCTGGTCACGGAGAAACTAATTGTTGCAACGCTGAGACTTTTGCCTTGCTCGTTACAACAACCCTGAAATTCTGGTTCGTGGCCGCTCAACTCACTACTTTTCGATGACTTTTCAACTAAATGAAAGTTACTCCGTGAATAACTACATTAAAGTTACTTTACTTTTCGGACTAGTTACGTTGGGTCCTGCAGGGTAATTATTATTTATAGTCTCTGCTTTATTTACGTATTTTAACTTTAGGTCGAATTTCAACATGAGTCCCAGGCAGGCGTTTGTTTTGCTTAACCCATCTTTTACCAACAATTTTTTTTTTTATTCATTTTAAAAAGTACGTTTCTAGACTAAATAGGGCCCTCTCTATAGGCACCATCCGTTTATCTTTGTCAGGAAGGAACCTCTGTCAGGAAGGTGTTTTTGAACCCTGACCCGCAATGAATCACAGATTTAAAGGGGGTTCAAAAAGTTTTTTTCGTAGCTCTAAAATACCAAAGTTATTAATGCAGTCAACTATCTTCCCAACATCATTTAACATTACACACTAAAAAATTATTGAAAATAGGCAAAATTACTGTTCGATACAGTGGTAAAAAATGGGCTGAAAAAAGTTAGACTGAACATTTCTGAATACATTAAAAAAAGTTGGATGCAT
The DNA here is from genome assembly GCA_963920525.1 of Dichetophora obliterata. NCBI lineage: Eukaryota > Metazoa > Arthropoda > Insecta > Diptera > Sciomyzidae > Dichetophora > Dichetophora obliterata. Next base: position 208,341,256 of record OY986438.1, read on the forward strand.
ATACTTTCATACCTGTCTTCTGTAACGTTTTATATTAGGAAAACTATGATTTTTTAATATCCTGCTTGTAGTTACTTGTTATGGCATTTATCCTTGCCATTTCATTTTCTCACCAACTTCAATTTTTATTATCTTATGTGTTTTCAATAAGGGCAAAATAATTAATTATATTAAAAATGGCACAGGTACAAAAGTTTGAAGAAGTTTATAACCAAAAAATGCGTAACAGGCAAGGGTGTAGACAGGGTAGTGCAGGGGGAAAACTGACCCCCCTAAATCTGGGAATGTTAAGTTGTTTCTATTTGTAATCCTATTTTAATGTGTGGTTTTACGTTTTTCTTTGAAGCTTGAGCTAGAAAAGTCAAAATCAAATCAGTATTTTTAAAGCGACCTTGTATTATTGTTTCCAAGCCGATTAGTATGTGTCTAATATTTTCTGGAAATTGATACTGTTCAAACGGAAAGTTAAAAACAGATACTTACAGGGAGTAGAGAACACTGTAGGGTCGTCAAAAGATACACGAAAATGCAGAGACACGTAAAGTAATCTTTTGGTCGTAGAATTTAATGGCACACTCAGTTTTTCCTAATCAGATAAAAACCTCGAGATAAAATGGAAGAAAAAGTGATATTGCTTACCTTTTGAATAATCATAGAATCAACAAGGCTCACTCGATTTTTACGTTTGAGGTATTTTTGAAAAGATTGTAAAAAAAAACTATATAGTTTTTTTAACCTTCCGTTACTAACATGCTGTCTCACAGACCGATCACATACTTAAAACTTTCTGTAGGTCAAAGTTGAGTTTTGTTGAGGTATGTTTTATTTAATGAAATTTCGTTTTGATATGTTTATTTTTTAATACAATTACAACTAATAAGAATTAAATATATAGTCCAAACATATGTGCTTATAGCGAAGAAGTTTACATTTTCTGCAATTCGATCTGATAGACCGATGTTAGTAACCATGTTATGAAATTCATGTTAATAACGGAAGGTTAAATGAAGGTCAAATGGAGCTCAAATATCAAAAATCTGAATATCTTGAGATTTTTTTATCTGATTTGGAAAAACTGAGTATGCCACTGAATTCTACGACCGAAAATTAAGTTTAAGATTAAGTTTTGTATAAAAAAGAAAATAAATTTTTTAATACCGTTTGTATATGAGGTTTGAGTATCGGTAGTAACCGAATTAATCTGGGAATTCCCAATATCGAACTGCTTCAAAATATTTTCCACTTCCGTTTTTTCGACACTATATCGGATCACAAAAAAAAGTTACAAATTTAAAATTCCTAAAACAAAAAAAAAAGTGTTAGTCCGCTCGGCTTTTGGCAGTGGTAAGTGATGCCGTAGTAAACTGTTCTTTTTAAACTACAGCCAGAGTGACATTTCAAGTTGACGTGAGCTGCCTTATGGCTAGCGGTATAACTCTGTGAGTTGGAGCAGTGTGCTTGGTTTTTCGTAGTTTGTGTTTTTATTTGTATTTGTATTTATTTTTTTCATATACCAGTGCTACAAGATAAGACAACATGGGCATCCGCAGGGCAAGAGCCCCCCTTCCTCCTCCACTAGGCGGTGAAAGTTTTTTATATATCTTCATATTAAATCAAAAATGCCGTTATTTTAAATTTAAAATTTTTAAGAGAGAAGCAAAAAGCTTTCTAAATTGTAAGTTGCCCTTAAACTTAGGGCTTTGAGAACTTTGTGAATAAAAACGTCATTTTAAGCTTTACGAGTGTAAAATTTTGCGAATCATGTATTTTGATAAGGTGTATCATAACACTGTTCAACACAAAGAAAAATAACAAGGTTCCGCCAACGGATTCTGATAGAGAGGACAAAAAAAAAATATATGCGTGCGTCGGCGTTTTGAAAGTTTACGCCTGAGTTTTATTTTAGAGGGGGTCTAACTTATCCCCATTTTGAACATTCTCATAGTGCAGCGGCAAACGAAACCATGTGACCCTTACGTTTTTGGTATTGGATGTGTTCAGCACATTTTTGTAAAATATTACGAGGAACATTTTCGTGCAACATTTTAACCCTCTAACTCTTTAATGTATGGGTTTTATTGACCTGTTTTTGATAAAGGGCAAATAAGACCCATAAAACAGGGATATGACGGGCTAAAATATTCCACAAAAATATTTGCTATAAAATTCTACTATAAGCCTCTGAATACACCAAAGCTCAAAAACCAACTTGAATGCCAAATATAAGTGAAAAGTTAAAATGTGTTTAAGGGTTAATTTCGTACTTATTTAGAATTGGTGTTAAAATGTCCCACGAAACTCAGTGTTAGTTTCTATAACAAAAATGTTTTACGTAAAATTTCACTCTAACGGCCCTATTCTGGCAAATTAACAATATGTTAACCAGTATTTTTTTTTATTTTTATATGTTTGTTGTTTTGAAAACATAATTTGAAGCTCAAAAAAAACAAAATTTTTGAATGAAATTGTCAATAACTGAAAAGCAGTTGACAATTTTTATCAAAATTTATTACTTTTGAGTTTCAAATTTTGTTTTGAAATCAAAAAATTGCAGCAAACACATAGAAATATTCAAAATACTGGTTAGCAATTGTTAATTTGCCAGAATAGGGCTGTTAGGGGTGTGCAAATGTTTAAAGGTTTTTACTAATGTGAGAAATATCAAATTTAAACCAATATTTTTTGAAATAATCTTAAATGGAAGGTTTTGATATAAATGATGACGTCACTTTGTATGTTAGGTAGGCGGAGTTTTCAGGTTATTTTACTAAACTTCAAACATCAAGTGCATAGTTAAGATTAAAACGTTTTTGCTAAATTTTAAGTCACCGTGCTAATTATTGTGGAACTTAAGGAAATATTACCATTTTTATAAAGCCACTTTGTACGGGAGGTAGGCGTGGTTTTGATAAGATTTATACTAATTTTATACGCAGAGTGCGGTTAAAGCTTTTGTGCAAAATTGGAAGTCATTAGAATAATTTTTGTGCAATTTAAAGAGATTTTATCGTTTTGTTAAATTAACTTTGTATCGGAGGTAGGCGTGGTTTTAATCTGATTTCATTCATTTTTCATTTTTTACTTGATCTCTATTTTTGAATAAAAAGCTTTAATATTGAATTTCGTTACGATAGCCCTTAAAGACTGGACAGATAGACTGGCAGACAGGAGGTGCTGTTGATAATAAAAAAAATAGAATTTTCTAACCTGGCACGCCTTCTCGTCGGCAGTATGCGTGGGGGTATAAAAATAATTTTGTCGTCGTAATTTTGCTATTCATCACTGTGTGCGTCGATAATGACTGAAAAAGTATGGTAATGGCTCGGAAGTGGGGGAGGGAGCACAGGTGTGAAAAAATGGAATAGCGACACTACAATTTTGTTTAAATTTGCGCAGTTCAAAACTGTTAAACAACACGCTTGAAGGAAGAGAGATTATGCAACAATTAATAGTTTTCCTAATAACTTAAATGGATTATATAATAGTTATTGAGCCCTGAACGACAAATTTATCATATGAAGCTTAAAAATTTGTTCCATATTCACACTTAAATCGCAAATCATACTTTATAATTTTTACCACCGCTGACATAGCTTCTATGACATTCTCATTCTTTCCATTCCAGCTTAAAGTTCTTTGCACTCTCACCTACTTTACTGCACTATAAAAGTCTTTGAAATGAGCTTTCTGAAAATTGATTGGATTTGTGTTTGTTTTATTTTTTTTTTCCAATCAATTCTCAGCTGCAACTTTTCCAAAGTACAGCCATTTTCAGTCGCAATTATTATTTGAAATTGCAATTTTTATTCTGTTTTGTTGGTACTTAAAAAAAACAACAACAACGATTTCCCTAGTTCCAGGCGACCAAGGCGAAAGGTGAGAAACCTTTTGGAACTTTGCTGTAGCTAACTGCATTGAAACACAACGGTTGTCGGTTTGTCGGGCGGTCGGAAAGCGCTTAACTACTAACTAAGTTCACCAAGATGCAGTGTTCTGAAATATGAGCGTTAGTTTCTAGGTTGAACGGAGTAAAGAAATAAGCGAAAACCAAAAAAATAACAGTTAGATGCATGACTGCAACAAACACGCTAAGAATGAGATAGTAAAATTTTGGTAAGAAGTCAGGAATGTTTCCATGTTCTTGGTCGTGTTTTTGCTCATTTTTTTTTTAATTTAAAAAATTACTTTTCTACAAAAAGCAATTCAGTTGCTGGCAGGCGAATGTATTCTTGTGTAGCTTAACTTACACTCTAAAAATGTAGTGTTGCTTAAAATACTGGCTAAAAATCAGCCTATGCCTTAATATATGCCATATTTGCAATTAAGTATTCAGCATGCTCAAATTAAAAAGCATATGATTGGTGTATATATCAGTCAATATTAGCACTAAGAAAATGTTGCTATCGAATTCAAAACGCGATGAATAGCTCTGATTAACAGCATGTTTAAGTAAAACAAAAGGAAGCCTGAACGTGGTGCAAGACACGGTAAGCAATTCATTTTTCCATATCGGAAAAAAATTTTGCTCGTTTCTTTCAAGACGTTCAGCCTTTGTTTCGTTTTACATAAACAAGCAGTAAGTGTGTTTGACGCGAGAAACACTCCTTGGAGGACCTGTTTCGAGCCACCAACTATCAAGCTATCGATTGTTATCTGCGATTTAAATGTTTCTATAAAGAGATTGCAGTGGAAGTAATAATCAGCATTTTTAAAAAAAATTGTCATTTAATAAGTTAAATTTCAAGCCAGTGTTAAGTAAAAAAATTCACCGGTAAGTTCAGTCGTGATGGCCTAAAATCTGTTGCTCTCCCTTTAAGATAAATTTTGAACTGAATTTACGATTTGTTTTTTCCAGTGTAATAATTGAAACAGTTGTATCACTATCGCCCTCTCTCTCCCTCCCTCTATGGTAAGCTTAGCTGCATAGCTTACGGTATTTTTGCACAAACGCAAACGTCGACAGCGACTACTATCTAAGCTTCTTAGACGAAATTTAGAAAAAAAACGAAACAAAGTTAAAACCTGAAGGAACAACTTTAGCGCAACGACAGACGCAAAACAGCGGCGCATGTTCGCCTTTCTCTGCAATTTTCCAGGAAAAAATAACAAGAAAATCTGCAACATTGACACTGCTGCAGTTGGGTGACTGGTTTTCTGACGATGCTGCAGTGTTGCCAATGATCTTTAAAATAGTAAGCTTTAGTCAAAAAAATAGAAACAAGAATTTTTAGCAGTTCTTTTAAAACATGTAAGAAAATATCTTCGACTTAATCCCCACGGCCGTATTTTAGCTTATTCGAAATCTTAAATGTTGTATTATTTTGGTGACGTCACTTTTATAGAGCGTCGTTTTCCCACTCTTTTTATTTTTTATACTTATTTAAGCTTATGTGAACAATATCATGAGTAAATATTAATTTTTTTGGAATATAAAAAGGTTTTGCTATTATAATGACGTCACTTTGTATGTGAGGTGGGCGAAATTTTCAGTTTATTTCAACAAAATTCCAGACATCGAGTGCATAGTTAGGATTTTAACTATTTTGAAAAATTTGCAGCTTAAGTGAAGTACTAATTTTTGTGAAATTTAAGGAGATTTTACTGATTTCCTAAAGTCACTTTGTATGGGAGGTATCAGTGGTTTTCTTTCAACATTTATAAAAATTTCATATTGAAAGTGAAAATTATAGCTTAATGTGTAAAATTAATTATATTAATTTTTATGAAAAATAAAAAGCTTTTAACTGTTTAGGTAATATAACTTTGTATGGGAGGTAGGCGTAACTTTTATCCGATTTGGCTAATTTTTTAACTTGATTTCTAATTTTTAGTAGAAAGCTTATATTTAATTTTGTTACTATTGCTCTAAAACTGCGGCTGTTATCGTGATCACAGACGGATAGACGGACAGTCAGACATGACTGAATCGACTCAGGATGTGATGCGGATCAAGAAAATATACACTTTTCTATACCTTACACGCTTATTATCGGCGTTACAAACGGAGTGACAAAGTCAATATACACATTACGCAAATGAATTTGCGTTTGTCTGTTTCTTTTCAAGCTATAAAGTTTATATGAGTAAATTATAGAATACAGACAATATTTTTTCACGCACAATGTGCTTCGACAAATTTTGAAATTTTAATGCAACGGGTTGCAATAACAAAAAGTGCTTTAAATCATAACGCAGACTAGACAGCAGTTTCGTTGATCACCACATCAACTCTTCAGTAGTTTTCTGTCACTTATGCAGACTACTCATTCCGAGAAGCTAATAAGCACAACTTCTACTTAATCAAAGCGGAATTATATGTCAGAGCTGTTAAAAGAATGCATTCAATTGATTTTATTCACAAAAAAGAGAATCAGTGAATAACGAATTAAGAATGCATTCAATGAATGCAAAATTGATTTATAAATAAAATTTTTAATTCACATTCATATTTTAAAAAAATGATTAATAATTCATTTCAATAATTCATTTTCGTTAATCAGAATAATGAATAATTTCTTTTATTCATCTGAATACTATTCACAAAGAATGCAGTTCACAAAGAATTTCAAAATTTTCAGATATTCTTATTTTATTATTATTTTGTTATTCATTATTCATTTTTTATTCATTATTAATTTTTTGTTCATTATTAATTTGTTATTTATAATTTTTTTTGCATTCATTATTAATTTTTTATTCATTATTCATTTTTAATTCGTTATTCCTTTTTTATTCATTATTAATTTTTTATAAATTATTCATTTGTTATTCATTATTCATTTTTTATTTATTGTTTTATAACAATTAAGTTGTTATTAATTTTTTATTTATGGCTTAGAATTAAAATGAATAAAAAATTAATAATGAATAACAAATCAATAAAAAATGAATAGTGAATAGCAAATGAACAATGAAAATGAGCAATGAATAAAAAAAGAATAATTAATAACAAATGAATAATAAAAAAAATTAATAATGAATAAAAAAGTAATTGTGAATAACAAAAGAGCAATAAATAAAAAATCAATAACGAACAAAAAATTTTATTCATTATTAATTTTTTATTCATTATTAATTTGTTATTCATTAATTTTTTTTATTCATTATTCATTTTTTAATCATTATTAATTTTTTATTCGTTATTCATTTTTTATTCATTATTAATTTTTTATAAATTATTCATTTGTTATTCATTTTTTATAAATTATTAATTTCTTATTAATTTTTTATTTATGACTTAGGACTTAAATTAATAAAAAAGTAATAATGAATAAAAAGTGAATAAAAAATGAATACTGAATAAAAAATGAACAATCAATAAAAAATGATTAATGAATAAAAAATTATCAATGAATAAAAAATGAATTATGAATAAAAAAAGAATAATTAATAACAAATGAATAATGAAAACAAATTAATAATGAAAAAAAAAATTAATATTGAATAACAAAAGAGCAATGAATATAAAAAACAATAACGAATAAAAAATGAATAATAAACTTTAAAATTTTAAAATTATTTTTGAATTGCATTTTTGATGAATAGCTAGCATTTAAATGAATAAAAAAATTATTTATTATTCTGAATTACGAAAATGAATCATTTAAAATGAATAATTTATAATTTTTTTAAAAATGAATGTGAATTAAAATTTTTATTTATAAATAAATTTTGCATTCATTGAATGCATTCGTTTGCAGTTATTCAGTTGTACTTACAAATCTGAATATAAATGTCGAGTTTTTAGCTCTGTTATACACGCAGAAAAATGACATTTTTAACTTTGATTGTAGAAACATATTTCTTTTTACCGTAAATATATTTCGCAATTCTGTCCATATTTTGTTTATCATACATATTGCTATTTTTGTGACCAGCATTCCAATGTTTGTTTACAATTCCAGGTAAACATATTTTGATTGATGTGACAAAAAAATATTTTTGCTGGAAAATAAATTCACAATGTTCATATTTTATGTTTCTGAAAGTAATACCATGCTTATCAGTGACTGATAAATAAAAACACATTTCTTGTAAAAATTAACTTGTTTGCTATAAACAAGTTTTTAAACATAATAGCATCCTTCGATATTAGGTTTGTGTCAGAAATAATTTTTTGCTGCGTGTATGTGTTTTTTGCCTTACGAATCAGTGTTTTTCTACATTTATTTAAAAGGCAAAAGTTAAAAAAATTTGACTTCATTAATTTTGCAAAGATGTGTTGTTGTGCTCTCTGTTATCTTCTTTTTTTTATAAAACATTCTGCCTTATTACGAGTCAAGAGTTTATGGCTTTTATGTTAACACGTTTGTTGCCCAACCACAGCCATATTTTTGGAGGAAGCTTTCAATACTAGCTCGTGACATCTTTTACATCTTTCATAAGAGGCAAGTTTTCATGATTTATGTCTTGGAGTTGTTTTGGAGTTGATAAACCTCATTATACCATTCCACACACACACTTGTTAAGGGATTTTTTTTAATATTGTTCAAAGTCATCTAGTTTCAATTGAATTAGGTATGTGGTAAGTAAGTTCCCATTGAAACATTTTTTTAGAATCATCATTAATCTATTTTTTCAAATATTCTTTTTTTTCCTGTTGCAAACGCTTCCTTAAAGATGAGTTTAGTTAAAACTTCCACAAGTTATTGTATAATGTCTCTTTAAGAAATTTCGCATTATTTTAGATTATTGCTTAAACAACATAAGTTAGGGGATAAAAGAGGTTTTTGTATAAAAATATGTTTAAAATATAAAAAAGTTCTGACCTCTTTTTTTAAAAAAGTATGTTTGTCAGCAGAATCAATCATACGTAAAAGTATTCTAAAAGTGAAAAAGTGAAACTCTTGCTTCTCATTTTGAAACTGGAAAGAATGAAGGCAATCTTTATAAGAATAATGGAGGATATAATAACGTAGCATAACGGTAAAAACAATAATGTTAATATTTAAGCATATTTTTATTGTTTTTGATTAAAAATATTATTAAAATAACTGTTTTCTTTGAATTTAATAACATTTAAGCCATGTTTGTTGCTGAAGCGTTATAAGTCTGCAGACATTTTTTGGCTTTTCATTCTTCATTATTCATAAATTTTTTAAGATATTTTCAATATTTTATATTCTGATGTCGAACACGTATAAAAAGCCTATTTCTGAAAAAAATCAGAGCAAACTTATTTATGTCTGAAAAAAAATTAAATTTAAAAGCTTTGGTTAAGTTTATACATATTTTATAAAAAACATAAATGAACGCAAAAACTTAGGTGAATCAAATCAAATTAACGGTATTTTGCATTTTTTCTGCCATCTTTAAGAATTCAGAATTTTTTTTTTATTTTTCAAGTCAACATTTTCGAGAAAAGAACACGATTTAGTTTTAGAGGTCACAAATTTTTTCTCAAGAGGGCAGAATTTCCAAAAAGTGCAGAAAAATGTTCCATTTTTTTGAGAAGCGAAAACGCCATAATATTTTATACGAAAGCATTATAAATTTAATTCAAAATATTTTGAGAAAATTAGTTATATAAAATTAAATCATATAAAAAATCAATTTTTCAACACAAAATAAAGAAGAAGCAATACATATTTCCTCTTGAAATATAATAATACCAGAAGGCTACAGTTGTCCTTCGTTGTTCAGCGCCACAGACTTTTTTTTATTAATGTGTTAAAACAAAACATGTCAACGAAATAAAAAACCATTTGTTCTTCTGTTTTGTCTTGTTTTATTTTGCAGCGCAGCACTGGAGTTTATTTAAATTCTTGCCGCACAAATGTGTTCTAAGAAAACGATTACGCAATGCGTGGCATCGGAGATAATGATATTAAAAACTTAACTCTTTAAATAAATACATATATATATATATACAATTGAAATTTTTAAAAAAAAGGTATTCCCATAACGTGCGGTAGTACAAATTTGATATTATTTAACTTTTTCATATGAATCGGCCCAGAACTTTTGAAGTAACAAAGGAATGTTAATTTCCACTTAAATTTTATAAAATAGTACAGAAATAAACTAAATAAGAGAGAACTATTATAATATACTTTGCTAAATGCTAATATAATACACAACACTACACCAAGGAAAATCGCGTTTTAGAAGATACAGGACAAAAGCCTTAACACCTTTTAAAAAACGGTTAAATTTTTCTTAATAAGCCTCGGTTCTTTGCCTTCATCCAATTATTGAAATTGAAATTTGTGTTTACATGTAAGACATAGTCTTTTAAATGCAATACAAATTAACAAATTTTTAACAAGTTATAGGATAGTCAACCGAACAACGGACTTCTCTTGATTTCACAAAAAAACTTTTGACCTTTTCATTTTACCATTATATTTAACATATAATAACGAAATTTATTATGGCCTTCGTTCATATAATAAATGCATAGTTAACATTGTTATAAAAATTCTCTAAAAAACAAACAGGTATTTAAAAAGAGTGACCAACATCATATTTTGAAGACAGAAAAGAGAAAAAGCAACAAAGAATTTTTGAAAACAGCCAAAATTCGACTAAGATATTTGATAAGATTATTTTTTATTATAGGCATTCTGTTATATATACACAAAACTAACTTTTCAATGAAAATATTTAATTTTGAAAACAATTTAAATTCGATGAACTTAAAAAGCTCTTAAAAAGCCAAATTGTAAGTCGACTGAAAATCGACTTTTTTAAAGATATAGAATTTCTCTTTATATTGTTTGGAAGCCTACCCCAATAGAATACACGATTTAACATTAACCTGATGTAATCCCGAGTAAAAATATGCGCTGCCGATCAGTGGTCGATCATGGGCCGTACAAGGGTCAAAGATGGCCTAAAAATAATCCAAAAAGCGCAGCGGCCAAAATTTGGGTCAAATAACGGCTGTACAAGGCCTTAATTAAGATGTATGGCCGCAGTATGGTCGCAGTACGCCTGTTGTGTGCCTACAAATTTGACAAAGCTTTTATTCAAAAAACGTATGCGCAACAACAAAAGCAAGCCTCACACGGCGACTTGTCTATCGCCACATGTGTGTGGCACAAACCATTTTTAACCGACTTCAAAAATGAGGAGGTACTCAATTTGGTTGGTTTCTTTTTTTTTCTTTTTTTTCTTTTTTTTTTTTTTGAATGTATGTACATCGATAAATCATAAAGTACTTGCCCGATTGCCACAATTTTTTGTCAACAGATAGAGATATCAGACGCGGAGGTGCCCGTCTAAAAAAGTGGGCGGTATTCGACACAGGGGCGTGGCAATATAAGAAACACTTTGTATATCAAATAACATTAACACTAGAGTACTGAACTTTAGTACAGGGGTTGGCACAGTTTATTTATTTACTTGATTGCTAAACCTTAACAGGTTTTATAGCAAATTTAAAATTATAAAATAAGATATTTAATACAATTCAAAAATATAAAGTATGATTTTGATTGAAATCATGTATTATTAACAAACTAAAAAGTTTTAATAAATTGCTTAAAGTATAAAAAATAACAAATAAAAAAGTTAAGTCAAAATCGATGATATCAGACTGCAAAGCAGGGTTGCGTTTTCAAGACAAACAAGGTCAAGTTAGCAACAATTTTTGTATACTGCGGAGTCGTGTGACAAACAAGGTCTCATACCCAATAAAACACCACTCCAATAGGTGTATATATAATATATATCGTTCTGTCTCCCTGAAGCCGGTGAAATCCTGGCTTGACAGGGTGGTTACTCGACAAACTAGGTCAACTTCACCAAACCAATTTTCATAAAATAAAGAAAACCAGTTGCGAACGCAGGCACCAAGACAAACTAGGTCTTATCGGCCACGCATATTAATATATTACAAATCGATCTAACGTAGTGTTTCAAGAGGTAAAAAGGCACCAAGACAACACGGTACCGTCGACAAGTGTAGTTACAATCATCATGAAGATATGAGGCAACTGAAGATCCCTGGTTTAGGTCCATTCAGATTACTTAGATATTTATTCACCAAAATTTTCCATTTTGCGCTTAGGTCCATTTATCCATTTAGATTGTTATATTAATGTGTTTATAAATCACCAGATGCATCAGATATATGTTTGAAAGAACTTTAAATAATCAACGACGGTGCTGCAGGTAATCTATAATTTTATGTTTGATTGAGTCCATGGATTCACTTAAGGATATAACATCAGATACAAAATTAAAATCACCGCAAGCGCTTCTATGAGATTCATTTTGCAAATAATTAGTTCTACAAAAGTTCATGTGGAGTAACTCAAAAGATCTTCTAGGACGAAGAGGAATTTTAAAATATATTTTACTCAATAAATATGGACTGTTTACATAGCCATGTAAAAGTTTTATAATCCAACAGGCATTTATCATAATTCTCCGATTTTTTAAAGAAGGAAGATTTAAGAGTTGTAACCGATATTCATAAGGTGGTAAGTGAAAATCAGTATTACAATAAAGATAGCTTAAGCAAAACAAAAGAAATTGTTTCTGCACTGATTCAATGTCGTCTATGTAACAACCGTATCGTGGGCACCAAACAACTGAAGCGTATTCTAAGAAAGGCCGCACTAGGGAAGTGAATAAGGTTTTCGTTATGAATGGATCATTAAACTCTTTTGCCCAACGTTTAATAAACCCTAAAGTACTATTTGCTCTGTTTATTATTTTATTTACATGAATATTAAAGCGTAGTTTAGGATCCATTGTAACTCCAAGATCATTGAAAATATCTAAGGACTCCAATGGATAACCACAAAATTTTGAAGGTACATTTAATTGGTGGTTTGCGCGAGAAAGACATATGCTTGCATTTCTTCATGTTGAGGTTCATACAGTTCGTTTTGCACCAGTTATGAAGATGATCAATGTCGGCTTGCAAAAATACAGCGTCATTATCATTTTTAAAAGAAAGGAAGAGTTTGACGTCGTCAGCAAACACTAAGATGCTAGAATGCATTATGACAGATGGCAAATCGTTTATAAAAAGAAGGGGCCCAAGATGACTTCCTTGAGGTACTCCTGAAGTAACAGGACACTCATGTGATTTCTTGAGCTTAAAAAGAACAGATTGTGTTCTATTGCTTTAGTAAGATTCAATCCACTTTACCAACGGTATAGGAAATCCAACAAGATGTAATTTTAAGATCAATAGTTTGTGATTTACAACGTCAAAAGCTTTGCTAAAATCCGTGTAAATAACATCGGTCTGCATGCCTTTTCCAAAGTTTTCTATAGTTTTTGATGTAAATTCGAGAAGGTTAGTAACAGTAGATTTTCCAGAAAGGAATCCATGTTGGAAAGGAGACATTAAAGATTTAATGCTATGCGATAGTCGTGATGTAACAATTGCCTCTAAAAGTTTAGAAAAAGCGCTTAATTATTAAAAGTTATGTTTAAAAAAGTGGGCGTTAGTCAATAAACGGAGTGGCAATATAATAAAAACGCTGTAACTCGAAAAAATTCACACTATTGTACTGAAATTAGGTACAGGCGTAATTATAAAAATTTACTGTGAAGAAAGTGGGCGTTGTTGGACAAAAGGGCGTGGCAATATAAGAAAAATACTGCATCTCAGTTAATATTGACACTAGGGTACTGGAAATTGATACAAGAGTTGGAACTATTATTACAAATTACGGTCAAAAAAGTGGGCGTTGTTCAACAAAGGCGTGGCAACATTAGAAAAACGCCATAGCTCGAATAATATTGACACTAGCTTACTGAAATTAGGTAAAAGGTAGGCATGATTATAAAAATTTACAGTCAATAAAGTGGGCGTTACTGGACAAAAGGTCGTGGTAATATAAGAAAAATACTGTTTTTAAGTTAATGTTGAAACTAGGGTACGAAAATTTGTTACAAAAATGGGAAAATTGTTATCATAATCTCTAAAAAGGAAGAAATTAAACTTTTTAACAAAAAAAAAAAAACCAACTTCAAAACCAATACAAAGTAAAAAATAATTTTAAATTACTTTTGACATTAATTCTTGGTCAAATTTGTTAATTTATTTATAAATATTATTAAAATGGAATTCTTATACTATAAATTTTTTCAATTTTGTATTATTATCATAAAAGTATTAGTTTCCCCATGAATAAAAAACCTTTAAAGTCGGCGCTTATATCATCAGACTTTTATAAAGAAAACGCTCCGGCATTAAAGGTTTTATATAAGAAATTAATATTTTTACGATAATAATAAAAAAAAAATTATGGTATAAGATTTCCATTTTAATAATATTTATAAATTAATTAACAAATTTGACCAAGAGTTAATGTGAAAAGTAATTTAAAATTATTTTTTACTTTCTAGTGGTTTTGAAGTTGGTTTTTTTTTTGTTAAAAATTTTTTTTGTAAATGAAGTTAGTTGTTTGAATACAATGTCCCATATAATTTTCAATAAAAACAATATAATTTTTTTTAACTGATTACAATTAGTGGTAACGAAAAAAGATTAATTAAATGCAAACGATTTATTCTATAAAATTTTTTAATTAGTTTTACATTTATTTATTGCTGCATGAAGTTCCAATCGAAAAGCTGAATTTCACTGTAGAATAATAACTGCTCGGCCAATGTACAGCCGAGTACAGCCGAGATTATTGAGAAAAGCCTTTGTACAGACTTCGTACAGCCGAGATTTTTTTAAAACGGCCTTCGTACGGCCGCTGTACGGCCGTTTTACAGCCCAGATTATTTAAAAACGGCCTCTGTATGGCAGCTAATTGCCCAAAAAGTCCTGCAAACAACCCTTGTACGACCCTCATACGGCCGTGAAAAATATTTAAAATGAGGCCTTGTACGGCCGCTGTTTGGCCTTAGCTAAAAAAGTTTTTATTTTTACTCGGGATGACAACTTGATCGTCAAAATCGATTCACTGGTTCAGAAGAAGTTGAGTTCACGAAAATAATCTTTACCTATGTGCAGTTGTGTTAGTGTTAGCCCGGAACTTTAACAAACTCACACATAATCCTACTCCTAAGCATATATATATTAATATGTGAAAAAGTATAAAAATATATATTTTTTTATTTAAAAATAAATTATTAGAGTTTTATGTTAAATATATTGAATATTTTTCAACCATGGCAGCTCTGTCACATTTTACCGCAAGCGACGGGCCAAAATAATTCTTACGCCCCTTCAACTCCTCCCCAGTGAACCAGCCAGCCAGATAGCAAGCAAGCAATATCTTGCAAGATTTTTTTCACATTTTGAAAATGTAAGCTACTCTCGGTCATTGGCTTCTTTGAGGTGCGATTCAACCAGCAACTGCATCATGCATTTCTTTTGCACTCAACCGAGTGTTTAACTGCATTTCGTGCTGCTTTTTGGTTTCTTCGGCAGGCAGCTTATCAACCAGCTTCAGCATCTGCCTGCAGCGCAGCAGACTCAGCTTCGACAACTACGACTTCTTCTACTGCTTGCTGCATCAGTTGCATTTTCTAAGGTGATTCGAGGCTATTGGTCTGATTTTCTTCCTTGTTGCGGTTTCGCCTCGGCAGTCGATTCTTGATCGCTGGTATGAGGAAGAATTTGCAGTAATTTTTTTAGTACAGAGCGTTCCAGCAGCTTTGTGAACAAGAAAATGTTAATTTTTTTCTCCACTAACTTGTTTAAGAAACAACTTTTTAGTGTTTTTATTTTAATATTTTTTTTTATGGTTTTTGTTTAAGTTGGATTTTGGGCTTAATTAATGTTTGGCAATTTGTTTACTTAAACGGTTTTTCCTTGCAGCTTATTGTTTTGGACCTGTCCAAAATAAATAAAAACTTCAAAAATTAACAGTTAGGTTTTGTTGTAATAAATGGCATGATTTTTTGTTACACTTTTTTTATAATTTCGAGTAGCTTTGCGGTGTTGCCATAATTTCTCATAATTTCTGATTTGCCTTAGGCAAGTATAATTTTACTCGAAAAGTTTAACTTGAATTTTAGTCGAATTACTTTTGAAAAGGTAAAAGAATATTAATTGTGTAAAGAAGCAGAAATTTTCGCTTTAAATGTGGTTTTACTGGTGAAAATAACCAAATTGCAATTTTTTGCTATATAGAATTTTATTGAATAGAAATAAAAAATGAATTTATATATAAGTGTGTTATGTATATAGAAAATTTATTAAACATATTTAATGCACAAAGATATTATTTTGTTTCTAACATGTATTCTGTGCAATAAAAATGGAAAAAATATTTATTTGGAATAAGAAAAAAGTATTGTTTGAAAAATGTTTGAACTCTATTTGTTCTTGACAAAAAACTAAAAAAAAAATTCAAATTTTCTATTTAAATCTGTAGAGAAGCTAAAAACTAGTTTTTTTGACATAATTAAAAAAAAATACAATAATGGTAGGTAATTTTTGGAAAAATTGTTTTTACAAAGAAAGTCAACAATGGGACAAGGTTTATCAGACCAACGAAAAATTAATTTCATCCACATTTTTTGATTATTATTTATTTATTAAAATAAACTAACATAAAAAACTTCTCAAAAGCAATATTTATGTCTTGCCAAAGAATGATATTAAGACTTTAATTAAAAATTTAGCAAGCAAATCTTAAAAATATTTATATATGACTTTTTTAATTTTGAATGTTTCAAAAGTTATTATAAATATCAATTTTATTAAAAAAAGTTACATAGAAATTATTTTATTTGAGAGATGTAGTGTATATTAATACTACATTATATTCTGATAGTAATGTTTCAGGATGGATTAAGAGAGATATTGGAAGGCTATAGATCAGGGCTAGTTGTTGTAAGTGAAAGATTTAGAAACAGCTTTCTTGAAAGAGGATTTGAATATGGAAGGTTTGTAGTAGGCAGAAATATTATTAAATTCTCTGCAGCAGTAACTGATGGGTGCATTAATTGCATATTTGCGTATGTAGTTTGCTGCTGATATTCAGTTAACAGTCGACACTATGCTTACAACATCTTATTGAAAGGTTGAAGGAAATCAAGCTAGAAATATATTCGCTGTCAATAGCACCAATAATTATATCTAAAGTGAAGCATGAACCCAGTAATGATCTTCTTAATAATAACGCCATAGGATTTGGAAGGCTAAGTCTATATTCGTATGATGAAAGACTACGTTAATCGCGGGGGTTATACGAGTCTGTCAAAGTAAATAACAAAAATTACTTTTCAATGGATTCGATCCTTTCATTATGGGATTCATAATTTGGGTTCTAAATAATGCAGGCATATCTAAGTATGTATTGGGAGCACTAAAGTGCAATACAAGGATGTGGCGATCAAAGAATTTTCGAATTAATTTGCTCACCGTTTTAGAAAATCTCGCTTTGTGGTGTCCTTGACAAAACCTTATAATAGTGAAGATTAAAGCAAAGTATGCTGTCCAAGAAAATTCTCAGATCCACTATATGATTGACTCTTTGAGCTCGGTACTGTAGAGGTGGTGCACTTAAGGAAGTATGTGTTAAAATTAAACGAAGTTGTGTTTGTCTTCTCTTTTTTGATTGTCTTGGAAAATCAAAGCAAAGCAGAACTGAAAGGAATTTTAAATATTAAAAATACTTACTGCAAATACTTACGCAAGCTTAAGCAACTACGAACACATAAGAAAATATTATATTGCTTTCCTTTTAATTTTTCCTTTATTATGTGCATGCAGCAATTATTTTTTTTCATTTTGCTTTCGGAAGCTTTTCGGAAAATTCCACGTGTAGCTTGTTATCAAAATAAAAACAGAGTCATTATAAGCACAAACGATCCGGAATCAAATTTTAGAGTCGGAATTGTCATCCCATTTTTAAGTGATGTTTCAAATCAACTACAAATAAAATTTATTGAACATAAAACGATTTTTGTAAAACTGAACAATTTTATACCAGCTGTGTGCTGCAAAAATAAAATTGTCTCTAACATATCTGATGCAAACGCTTTAAAATTATGCGACGACTATTTTTAACACCGAAACATTCGTTGCATAATTTAATACATGGAAAAGAAAACGGGATCAAGGATTAGCTGCAATGCGTCCTTTATCTGCAATATAAGCATTAAATGAGTGCAACACAGAGTTTTTTCCATCAATTTTTTTTTTAAAATATATGCCACGATGCTACTAAAAATTCTAAAAACTTACTTGCGGAACTCAATAGGACAAAAAAACTTACTGGCGTGGCGTTGGTGAGTGTGCAGCGAAGATTTGATATAGATAATGAAGAAGTTATCAACAATTTTGAAGCAAAAATGCCAAGCGGTTGAATTTTTTATTATAAGCTTCAAATTTATTTTTTTTATACTTAACTAATTTTATTTTGCATGTTATTAATGCTTTTGTTATCCACCTATGAAATTTAGTTTTTGTTATTTGTGCTTTTTGACTTTTTTATGATTTTATGATCTAATATATTGTTTTTAACCCATTAAGTGCCCACATGAGTGACGACTGATTCGGATAATTTTTTCAGGAATTACTTATTTTGCTCCTAAGGTAAAATTTCAGAGTTTAAAACAGACAAAAATTCTTGTTTCCCAGAAAAAGGTAGTCCGACATGGCTTTTTTCAGAGAAAAAAAATTTAATATATAACTTTAAAAATTTAATAAATAAATTTGATCATACACTGAAATAATCTTCAAGATTAATTTTAAAAAAGAAATCAGCAATATTTCTCATGCTCATGCCTTTTTTGCACCCAATGTATCAATTAATAAAACAAAAATAAATTGGAGTAGTATTTGCAGCGAGAACAGTGTATTTTTACTTGTACTGAGACTAAACATAATGTATTGATGCGGTTTTTATATTAAATCAACGTTGCTTTAAGGCAACACCATTAAAAAACATAAGTGTTTAAAACGTTGAAAAATCATTTAAAATTAAGCTTTTATTGATTGAACATAAGTGTTTAAAAGGTTGAAAGATAATTTAAAATTAAACTTTAATTCACTTAACTTGATGTTTTGGCTTTACATTGCAGTTATAGATTGCTAAATAGCAACTTTGCTTAAGTTTATTACACTTTAAAAAGAAAAATGTCAAAAATTGTGATTTTTCATGCACTCCAAAGGTACGTCTCCCCCTTAAGAAATTTAAAAGTTTATTAGATGTATTGAAAGTCAATATGTTAGAATTTATCGCCCCCAAATTGCAAGTTAAATTTTTTATTTGCATTTTATTTCGATGAATTTATATTCATTTCGGCTTTAAAAGTTTTTTTATTAATGGATTGCTTAATAAAGTAATAAAAATAAGCAGTATTTTAATTTCTCTTTTTAGAAATAAAAACAATGAACATAAATATTTTTTATTAAAAAAATTTTGAATTAAAAAAAATAAAAAATTTATTTTTATTTTTTTGGTTGACAGATGAATTTTTTGAACATTTTCGATTTCGGCAAAAAAAAAATAATAAAAAAAATGTTGTATTTTTATTGGTTGCTAGATGTATTTTTTGAATATTTTCGATTTCGGCAAAAAATTATGGGGATACTTCGAAAATGTTTGTTTTTCGATTTTTGAAAAAGCTTTTCACCAAAAGAATCTTTCCATTTTCATGTATTAACATCAACAAAAATCAGTGTAATCGCCTAGGGCAGGCTCCTTAGTCAGCTAGAAACTAATATAATGAATAAAAATCATCGAATCCAATACAAAATTTTTATTTTGCGGCTCCAAAATGAATGAAAAAATATAATGAAAAATGAGTGAAAAAACGACTGAAAATTTAGAGAGTCACAGTTTCGACAGGTGTAGTATCAACAGTTGCCCATATCAACTCATTTCAAGTGATATGGCCGGTCGCATTTGTTGCAATGAATTCAATTGTTCGAATTCAATTTTTTTGGCATCAATTCTGAACATAACAAGCAAAAGTCTCAATTTTCTTCTTCGGAAGAGGGTTCCTGATGACGACGCTGACTCTTTACTTTTTTGAATATTGGTTTTCGCGATGTGCTTCTCTTCTGCTTATCTTCTGCCATGATTTCACTTTGGCTTTACTGCAACAAATTTGATCGGGCCAATATCAACCAAAGATGAACGAAGAGAAGATGTGTGAGCAGAGGCGTATGTAAAAGTTTGATCTGATAGGCCGCATATACTAGCACCTACAAAACAATAAAAAAATGCCAAAACATCAATAAAAACTCATTAAACACACAAAAAAACACTAAATATGCATAAAAACTGAGCTTGTGGGGTGAAACGCTTTACACCATTACTGCCATTTTGAAAACACAGGTGGCATCACACAACCACTCGATATATATTTCACAACCACTTGATAGTTTTGGGGAACAACATTAAACCAACACCTTAAATTTGTGTTGAGTAATTGACATAAAACACGATAAATTCACTTGATCAAAAAAACTTTTGAAAAAAAATTGTTGCCACTGCTTTGGAAGAGCAACACAATGAACGTATAAACGCTTCGCTGAATCATGAAAAACTACGACAGTGAAAGCAACACGTAATGGTATGACACTTGGTGATATGTAAGCGCGCTGTAAAAATTTTATCGGTAAAACGGTTCATCCCACCGCACTATATGTTTTTATTCTGCGATCTGCGATAGACCCCGCAGTACCAAATTTTTTAATTTATATATATGGATGCTGTGATCGACTCGATCAAAGGCTTTAATGAAATCAGTATATATCATCTATTTGGTGCACTTTTTCCATTTTAACTCAACCATCTGATACCATGATCATCAGATTAGTGGTAGTAGATCGACATTTGCGGAACCCGTGTTGCTGCAAGTTTAAATTTGGGTTTATGAGACTTTTTAGCTTATGAGAAATAATTTTTTCAAATAATTTTAGATTAACTGACTAATAAATAATATCAATCATATTCACACCAATCATCTTACAGCAGAAACGAAAAGAGTTAATTTTGAAATTTTTATATACATATTTGCAGTAATTTATTTTTCACATCATCCTTCGTCTGAAGAGCTCCCCCCTTAAGAACTGCATAGTTTTAAGCTTTAGAAATTGTAAAAAAGGAAATGCATAACTGCATTTAATTTATCACATCCCTCACTTGCCCGCAGCGCATTACTTGCACTGCAGTGCAGTCTAAAACAAAAGACTTAAGCGAGCAACTTGCAAAAGTTTCTTACAAAGCTAAAGCCAACTTTTTACTCCACCAACATGTTTCTGTTAAGTCTTTCTTGACTGGTTTTTTTCTTCTCTCTTATTTTATTAACTACCTCCTTCTCTTTTTCTTTCTCCCTCTCTCTCTATCTCTCACTATCTCTCCTTCTCTCTATCTTAAACTTGCTCTTTAGCACTCTGTTAGTTTGATTTGTTTGTTCAGTTCAACGAACTTACGGCGCAAATCTAGGCTAAACATTCGCTCTGAGTTGCAATGAAAATGAAAAGTACCGCAAGTTTACCGCTATTTAAACTCCAGCATTAAAGTCAGCGCTGTGTGTGTGTTTTTGTGCATGTGTGCGACTATGTGTTGAAGTGTTTGTTCGATTGGAAGTGTTTTGACGCTTTGTTCAATGAACGATCAATGATTCTACACTTCGATTCAAAGACCATAACTTTTATTGTTGGTCATATCTTTTGCAGCCAGTGCATCTTGGTCGAATAAGCAATTTTTTTGCCTTTCATTACATTGTAATTAAATATTTTATGATTTTGCATATTGCATGTGCTGTAAAATAGTTGTAGGCTTCTAAGTTTAACTAAAGATTCACCTTATATAAGTGTTTAACACAGAACTTTCTAACTTTTATGTCCAAAACATTTAAGGCCAATAAAAATTCTGCATTAAAATCAATCAGTGTATTGCTTATGTTTTGGCAAATCAACCGAATAATTAGTAATAATTGCCTCTAACCGTTAAATAGTAAATTTATCATATTTTTTCAAATATTTGCTGATAACTTTGCCAAGTAGCTTTTATCCGTAGCCATAGTAAATAGCAACGAAAGCCTCACTAATTTTAAATATTAATTATAAAACTTTTTAATGATAAGACATCAGTGCTCAGAACTAAGCAAGAGCCTAAAGTTCTCGAACCATCACCGACAGTAACATCCAAAAAACCAGCTAACACAAGTCAGCACAACAAATTGGTGAAAGTTTTGCGCATTTCTTGTTAGCATTCTTATTGGCAACCTAAAAGTTCTTCGTGTTGATAAACAATGTGACGCTCTTTCGTTATTACCATTTCTGTTGTTGTTTCTATTATTGTTTTGCCCACATTTTTAACGAGCAGTTATTCAAGCTGTGAGTTACTTAAATAAACGGCGCTGCTGCGAGGGCTTTGAACTCACTACGACAGTGAATCAATTTAGAGAGCAAGACCAGCTGAAAATAAAAATAAAGTATATGTATAAATATACCAAAATTTGAAAGAGTGTTAATGAAGTTGTTGGAGTTTTATTTTGACAGAACGCGATTGTATCTGCACGAGATTTTTTATGCTTTGTATATAGCTGAAGGTGAAAAGTTTCAGGTGTATTAATTATGACGAGTTTGTTGTTTAATATTGACAATGAATAATCAAAAAATAATAAGTGTTTAATTTGCCAAATTAAAGCTGATGATTTTTTTTGTTTTGTTGAATGCAATATTTATTTTGTACAAAAAATTTGGAAAAATTTTGAAAGAGAAAAAAAACAAGAATAATTTCTTTTCGTACCACCACGGGTACTGCGTAAGGCTCATATTCGTCACTTTATTACTAAGGTCGTTGGGAGGCGTGGCAGGTAAAGAAAAGTATAAGAATATATTTTGTATTAGCATTTCACTTGAGTTGCATAGCAATTTCCGCCTTTCGTCTTCTTTTCGTCACGACTACAACCGCTTTTTTCATATCATAATTATATATAATAAATTAGATTTTATTTAAAAAAATAAATGTGAAAGATGTAAATTAATTCCGAGTTATTTATGGATTGCTGGAAAATTTATTTTACAACACCAGTGCATAAAATAGGCTCAAAAACTGATGTGGCAAACTACAGACCAATTTGTAAACGATCTTCTTTTTTGAAGTTATTTGAAATTGATTTCAAGGAAAAATTAATATTTGCCGCTAAGAGTATCATTTCTCCTTCCCAGCATGGTTTTTTACCAGGACTCTGGGCTATATCGAATCTAGTACTTTTTCTGAATATTGCATATCAGCATTTTTAAATAACTTTCAAGTTCATGTAAGCTATACAGATTTCTCAAAAGCTTTTGATAAAGTTTATCATACCTTACCTATTTAAAAAGTGAAAAAAAATGTGATTTTATTCAAATTTCTTGAGTTGGATTAAATCTTATCTCTTTAATACTTATCTCTCCAAAAGACAGTTTATCGTGACTTTTTGCCATTTTAAGTTCTCTTCTTTTGTAGCTACTTCTGGTGTTCCACAAGGCAGTATTTTTGTACGTTTGTTGTTCAGTTTGTTTATTAATGATATTCTAACTACATATATTTATTCATGCACAATGTCTACTATATGCCAATGACCTCAAAATTTTTCTTAAAATTAGGAATCAATATCATATTTTCCCTTCTTGCAAATGATATAAACAAGCTGAAGTAGGGGAACGTTTGTTCGGTCAAAAAAGTCCTATTTTACAGGACTTGTATATTTTATTACAGATTTATTTTGATTATTTGTATATCATGATACAACATTTGAAGAATATTTAGAAAAATATTGGTACAAAAATATAAAGAAATAACGGATTTATTGCAGTTCTCTGCTGGTGCCTCGAAAAAATTTTCTTGCAGTGATCGCGATACCTCAGCACTGGATTATCTGAAATCAAAAAACAAATTGTTTTGATTAGTTTCTTAGTTTCTCTCTCAATTGACGTCGAGTTTTTTTATATTATAAATTTTAAATTTTTTGCATCATTTTAAAGTTGAAATGCCGAATTTTTAACAATAAAATCGACCTTTTTGTTATTGTAAGATTGATACTAATTAAAAAATTTAAAAAACTTGACGCCAGTTGATAGTTATTTGTATATAAAATATGTGTACTAATTTTTAAAACGATCGGTGGTCACCGACCTTAAAAATTACATGTTTGGGAAAACTGATTTAAAGTTTTTTATACTCGAACATCCCAGTATGGGGCCGGTCGCTTGAAAGGCTGTATCTTCGTTAGTTTTGCCCGACTATCTTGAAATTTTAACAAAATATTCTCAACATATTGTACATTCAGAAAAAAATAAAACAACAACAGTTTTTAAACCTTACTCTCCCCTAAACATATGTTCTTAAAAAATGTTATTTTCTTAAATTTAAATAAATGTGCTTTTATGTCCTATTCTAAAAATCAAATTCAATGCCATTAGCAATACTCGTTTATCCAATTTTATTAAGTTTAAAGATGTTGGTGTTGTCTTTATAACAAAATTTTCTTTTAATTCATATCTAGATTTTATCATACCAAAAGCGCATGCTTCTCGGATCCGTAAAACCTTAAAACTTTGTATATAAATGTAGTTTGATCTCGAATATGCATCTGTCATTTCGTACCCATCCTATTCCTGATATTAACTGCGCATTAAACGTGTTCAGACAGCTTTTAACAGATTTGTTCTACGCACTTTAAATCCTCAAGTCCCTCTTCCCTTATATTTTGAGCGATATATTTTAGTAAATCTGAAATCCCTAGAAAGTAGAAGGAATTTACTATCATTAATTTTTGTATCTGATATAGTTTCTGGAACTGTGGGTTATCCTAACAGCTGGAAAAAAATCAATTTTATTGTCCCTGCTGGAATACTAAGAAATAATGATATATTTCCTATTTAAACTTGCCGTAGTTTATGTCGCAATTGCTACTAGTTCATACATTTAAGAATATCTCCTTAAAATGATTTTTCAAAATTAGAATTATTTTTGAAGATATAGTCATTTAAGTGTCGTCAGTTAGACTGCCTGAAACCTAACTTAAAAAATTTATAATTTTTTCTCGAAACTACTTTTTGAAACACGGTTGACATGATAATATCTCAAGTTTTAATGGACCGATTAACTCCAAATTGGCTAAAGTTAAAATTGTTACTTCATTTTATACTCTTTTAATCTATAAGGATTCATTTAAAAATTAAAAATTAAGGCCATTTAAAAAATTAAAATAAAAAATAAAATAAAATTAAATTTGAAATAGGTTAAATCGTATAGAAACCACGTCTACTACCCATACAAACTGTTTATATGAAAAACAATAAATGCTCTTAAAATTGCATAAAAAATAAAAATAATTTATTAATTTTTAATAAATAATTCATTGGCATGAAAATTTCGAAACAAAGCTTTCATAAATTTTGCTAAATATTTCTTTACACGTTGAGAAATTTTTATCACAACAAACACACTTTAATAATAAGTTGATTGTAAGATTCAGTTTAAGTTTTTGAATACTTAAGTAACTTTAATAATTTTTTTTGAGATATTTTTTCCTTTCATCTTCATTTGTTGTCTACATACTCTGCATGTCTTTTGATAAGAAATATTATTACATCAAAGGCCTAATTGTTATCGTTTTTGTACTTGTGTTGCAAAATCGTACTCTGTTGCATTTCAAAAGGATAAAATCACTTAACTGTGTTTTAGGATCTTTCATACAAATTTTGTCTGTACAGAAAAATGAAAATAAATTATGCGTGTTTTTTTTCATATTCCTATTCCCATTCCCATTTCAATTCCAATTCATTTTCCTATTCCTATTCCTATCCATATTCCATTTTCTATTCCTATATCTATTCCTATTCCTATTCCAGTTCCAATTCCTTTTCCTATTCCTATTCCTATTCCTATTCCTTTTCCTTTTCCTTTTCCTTTTCCTTTTCCTTTTCCTTTTCCTTTTCCTTTTCCTTTTCCTTTTCCTTTTCCTTTTCCTTTTCCTTTTCCTTTTCCTTTTCCTTTTCCTTTTCCTATTCCTATTCCTATTCCTAGTCTTATTTCTATTACTATTTCTCCAATTTCTGTCCGTGCTCTTATTCCTATACGAATTCCTATCCCTGTGGATATTCCTATTTTTATTCCTTTTCCTTTTCTTCTTGCTTTTCCTATTCGTGTTCCTATTCCTTTTCCTTTTCCTCTTCCTTTTCCTTTTCCTTTTCCTATTCCTATTCCTATTTTTATTCGTATTATTATTCCTGTTCCTATTCCTACTCCTATTCCTATACCTATTCCTATTCCAATTTGTATTCCTATATCTTTTCTTGTTTCTTTCGTCATTCCTATTTGTTTTCCTGTTCCTATTCCTATTCTTATTCCTATACCTATTTCTATTCCTATTACCATTCTTATCCCTATTCGTATTCCTATTCCTATGCCCATTCTTATTCCTTTTCCCATTCTAATTTCAAGTCCTATTACTAACACCTTTCTACTTATATTTTACATTTCACCTTTTCTAATGTAATTTATGAAGAATACTTTTCCAAGAAACTATTTTCATAATTTGGCATAAATGCTTGTAAACAACTTTCGCGATCTATTTTTTTTAACTGCTTAGATTGCTGCTGCAAAGCTGTTTATAACGATGTTTTTACTTAATGACGCCAACAAAATGCGATACGATGAGTAATTCTGGAATTTTCGGACAACACAAAAAAAAAAAACGGGGACTTTTCCATGAGCTAGTGTTAAGATGATAAACAACTTGTAGATACGCGTTATATGCTACACAATCACTGCGATCCCACAAAAGGTTCAATGCTGTCTTGACCCATTTTTCGAAGTTCGTGCGTTAATCGTGCTGCCACTGTTTTTGTCGACTTGAAAATTGAAGAAGCAAACAAACAAATAAAGTTGTTTGACTGAACATAAAATGCTTTCTTCTTCTTTGGCAGCAAGAAGAACTTTTTGAAATAACACAAACTTAAAATAGCAGCAGCAGATGAACTCTTTTGTCAGATAAATTCTACATTTTGATGGATGTTTCACTAAAGTTCACTAAACTTTGTTGCATACTACTGCTGATCACAACCCGTGTCTATTTTAGGTATATTCTTTAAGATAGACTTTTTTTAAATGCAACAAATGATAAATTGTTGACAGCTGAAAACCTCTTACACAGCCTGACAAAAATTGAATGCAACACAAGGTTCATTGGACTTGAGTGAACTTTCAGGAGTTGCAAGAACTATGCTGTAGTGAGCAGCAGCAGTAGAATAGTCAACGAGCAACCGAACCAGTATTCTTACAAACGAACAAACGCTTAACTCATGCCACATCGACGACTTTCATTGCATTTCTTCACTTTATGACCAGTTTTGCAGCAAAGAGAAAGGCTTTCTCTGCCATCATTTGCGCCAAACAACAGCGCATGCGCACAAGTAGTATTCATGCAATTCGTATGCACACGAAGACGTGTAGAAATATGTTTTGTAGAAATGCTAAGTTTTATATAAAATTAAAACAAAAAATATACAAAAATTTGTGAAAGGTTCTAAGGCATATTTGGTACTTGTATGCATTTGTAAATTGGAAACATATTAGAAATAAACAGATTTTTATGCTTTTTGTTAACACTATAAAAGCACTGTATTCTTGAGTCTTTTGTCTGACAAGCATCAAGTACAACTTATGTTTGGCTTATCATGTTTTTTTTAATGTAATAAAAACATGGCTGAAAATTAATTACATTTTACAACAACAATTACCGGCATGATTATCCAAAAAGTAGAAATACAACAATTAACATACATTATTGGAGAAATTAAGGCTATACTCTTCAACGTAATAGTACCCAGAATGTTACTCACAATGTTAAATAAAGGTAACAAGTTACGCATGCGTGCATGTGAAATGTAAAAATCAAAAAACGTTGAAACGAAAAAAAAGGAATTACCAACTTTTCATGAGACTGCTGAAGCTTAATTACACAATCATTTGTTTAAGCCAAGCATAAAATGCTTAACACTTTGTTTACACGTTGGAATTGTTTTACACAGTTACGTACACTTAAAAAATTTTTCACTTGAATATATATCGTCATATGAAATCAAAAAAGCCGTAAGTTACCAAAAACTCCAAATCGACTTTTTGATCGATTATGATGCAACGTATCAAAATGCATATTCTTGCAAAATTTTACACTTCTACAAGTACAAACGACGTTTTTATTAACAAAATTCTAAATGCCCTCAGTGCAAGCGCTTAAGAAATTTAGAAAGTTTTTTGCTTCTTCTGTCAAATTTTTTAAATATTATTTACGGCTTTTTTGATTTCTAATGACGATATGCTTTTATTTTATGTCTGTTGCTAAACTATCACGATCAATTTTGATATAACATTTAAAAGGGTTTTCAGTCATTTTTTTGATATACTTTTTTCTTCACACCAACTAAAGAGGTTTGTGTCTTAAGTCTTTCGTTTTGTTGGTGGCTCACACGCTGTATGATGCATTTCTAGCAACAAAAATCTTGCTTTCATAATCTTTTCTGTTAGCATTTAATTTCAGTGTATACCAATGACCTCAAATGACATGAACTCTAGCTCTGCTTATTGTTGTTATTTAATTTGTCTGCAGACACTGCTTAATTTTGGTTATGTTTGCGGTCAATGTACCTTTCTTTTGTGTGTTGCAGTGAGAGAACGATTGCGTCTTCTTCCCCTGACGTTGATTAGTCGTGTTGGCTTGCTGGTTGATGACGATGGTGATGGTGATTGTAATGATGATGCTGATGAAGATCAAGTTGTTGATGTTGATGCGGGCACAAAGTGTAACGCAATCTACGCGTATTAATAGATGACTTTGAATGTATCTGTGTATTGTGTCTGTGTTGAAATTTTACAGTGTAAAAGTTGAGTGAACTCGAAGTTTCGATGTAGTCAAAAAACTTAAAATAGAAGAGTTCAAAGAACTTGGCATCATTTGATTTCACTTGTTTTGTATGCTAGTTTGTGATGATTAGGCCAAGATTTTGAGAGAATTAATGGAAAACAGTGACTCTTATTAAAGTTTGTTTTTTATTTCGTATTGCATTTTGATATTTTTGGTCAAGACAATAAAACTATTTTTCATTGTGTATCGAATTTAATCTCTGTTTATGTAATAAAAACATAATTATAGTATTATGCAGCTCAGAAAATAGGTAATTACATAAGAAACATAAACTTGGTCATAACAATATATTTTGTAATACATTAGAGGAAATTCAAGGACAATTTTCCTTTGGATAATATAGTAAGATAATAAAAAAAAATATAAGAATCAGACTCAGACAACTATGGACAATATAAATAAATCATTTGCATACACCTCAAATTTAGCAATGATCATTGTTAAAGTTAAGTTTTAATTAACAAACAATTAATTATGTTATTTCAAAACAGATTTTGATGTCCTTTTCTCTAAAAATAAGAATATATAGCTAAGAAAGGGTCTAAATGTGACCAAGTTTCAATCGCAATTATCTCTGATTACCTCATTGGAAATCGCTAAGTATGTCATTCAACTCTACGACCAAAAATTAAGTTTACGTGTTCTGGCGTTAGCATGTGTATTTGAAAAACTTGTAAATTTACCTAAAGTGTAATTATTCAGTTCTAGCTGAATACCCGAAGAAATTCGAGAATTTCTATAAACTCCAACAATTTTTTATTTATTTTTATTTTTTTATTTATTTAGTTTAAAAAAATTGTTGGCATATAAAAACAATTCTTTTGAATGCTGAATTTACAATGGAAAAAACAACATTTAAGATACAATATGCAAATAAGTACTTGTATAATAAATATAATTGTACTTAGAAGAACTTAAATTTAGACAATGAACAAGTATTCTTTAAAAACTAAGTATAGAGTGAGAGAAGAAAAAATGAGAGTAAAAGAAAATTGGGAGCTAAGAGAAGTGTTTAAAAATTAAATGCTTAAAATTATTTTTATTAGAAGCGCTTTTTATACTATTAGGTAATGAATTCCACGACCTAATTACGCTGACGAAAAACAATCTACTGGAGTTAAGGAAATTGTATCTAGGGATCATGAGATTCATATTTCTGCTTGATCTGCAAAACTTCAACTTTTCAAAAAGATATGTAGGCCAACGTGTATAGATGATCCGGTGTAGGAAAATGCAATGTCTAGCTTCTAGGTAAATTGATAAGTCACGGCCAATTAATTTTTTACTACTGACAGAGATATGATAAAACTTTCTAAGACCGTAAACATAGCGAGCTCCATTTTTAAAAGCGACAAGGAGCTTATGTAAGGACCTATAGTCAAGTTTGCAGTACACGACTTCAGAGTATGTTATGAGAGTATGTTATTTTTATTGTTAAATTTTTCAACCATTCTTGTTTGAGCATAAATTTTTCCAGAAGTGCTGATTTAATGCAGAAATTTATTAAAGTAAAAGCTTAATAAAATGCTTTTGCGGCATTGGAAAATAATAAATAGATAAGTATTGTAAAGTTGAGTTCTAATGCAATATATCAGATTTAAACTGTTTAACTTTATGGATTGCAATATTTACAACCTCTACTAGTTTCGCATCTCTCAGGTAAAATTTTATCAGCCAACTTACTGTAACCATTTTCTTCATATCGAATTTAATACGCTTCTGCATACAGTGTGCACATTTTCAGTAGAATGGGAGATGAGACGCTCCTATTTATGTTTTCGTTAAAACTAAACACAAACTCTGAATTCAGAGTTTTTCGACCCCAAATCATTTGTAAGTTTACACTGCGAAAAAAAAGTAAAGCAAAATGAACAATTAACTAATAAAAACTTATCCACTGGCTTCGACCATTTTAAGCCAGCAAAATTATTGATCAAGGAAACATAGCTTTAATAGTAGCTCTATCACATTGTATGTATATGGTGAATATTTGATATGTATACAGATTCATGGAATTAAAAAATTTTATTTTGATCTTGGAAATTAAAATAAATCAATAGAGATTTTTTTATTCACAGTATATTATTCCAATATGGAATTAATTAAAGCAATTTCAAATTTTTTTAATATAAATAAAACTCACTCAAAAGCTTTCAAAGTTTCGAACTCACATTCCACAGTGCACTTTTTTCGATTTTAGAATGACATTTAAATTTTTATCTCAAAAACTAAAAAAAACTAGAAAAAAGGGGTTTTAGTCAAAATTAATTTAAATTTAAGAACCTTATTTTATACTTCTAATAGTTTAAAGCATAGTATTCTGTTCAGTTTCATGTAAAATTCCACTCAAATCTACATACAAAATATGACAGCTGCGAAACAACCGTGAAAATTTTCACAACATGTTCATCAGAGCAGTACTCTGTTCCGCTACGTGAAATTATCGCAACATGTTTCTGAGCAACATTTTTTCACGACAATTTAATTGTTTGCCTATTTATTTTGAAGTGAAAAGAGAGAGATTATATGAAATTTCCAAACTCACTCTCTGAGTCTCTCTGAAAAATGTTGTCATAGGAACTCCTCGCAACAAACTTTAAGTCAGAAATTTCACGCAACAATTAAATGAATGTTGTCAGCGAAATTTCACGCAAGAAAACATAGTACTATGCTTAAAAGCAAAAATTTTCTTGAAAATCAGTGCGTTTTAGTATTTCTTCTCCGCAACTTATTAAACACAATATTTCATTAAAAGTTTAGCCTTCAACTGATGTTTGGTGAAATATACTAGATATTTTTAACTGAATATTGAAAAATTAAGAGAT
Organism: Dichetophora obliterata; assembly: GCA_963920525.1. Taxonomy (NCBI): domain Eukaryota; kingdom Metazoa; phylum Arthropoda; class Insecta; order Diptera; family Sciomyzidae; genus Dichetophora; species Dichetophora obliterata. The sequence continues at coordinate 208,372,887 of OY986438.1, forward strand.
ATATTTTTACAGTTTTTAAAATTTTTTTTAATAAATATGTTTTTTATTTTTATAATAAATTCAATTGTTGCAAAGACCTTAATAAATAGAGAGAACAACAAAATATCAAAATATGCTTTTGCATTAAGCTAAAAATGCAAAAATTTTTTCATTTAATAAGCTATTTTTGTCATAAAAACATTTTAACTTTCACGAAATTTTATAAAAATATCTAAAGAAATAATAAGGTTTTTAATATCATGTTTATAATGTGTTATTATTTAAATGCTCAAATACATGTTTTGTTTTATTAAATTAAGAAAAAAAAATTTTGTCATCCAAAAATCAAAAAAGCGCTTTGTGCGTCCTGTCGATTTCAAGAAGGTCGTACTATTTACTTTACTGCAGCAGCTACTTGCACTTATTAGCTCTTGCATTTATTGCTTGATAATAAAAAGGGTAAACAGAGTGTTTATATAAACAATCAATTTTTTTTACAACAGGGAAAAATACATATGTTTTTAGATTTTGTATGCTTTATTTAATAAGTTTTAAAGCAAAATAACTTACTTTTTCATTAGTCTAAATATTTTTCTTTCTTTTTTTTTTGGTTAAAGAAACGGAATTTTGATTATAATACTGTGTGAAGTTGTAACAAGCACCAATATGATTGCACATTAGTTCTTCAGCTCAGTACATTTTTTCTTCAGAAAAGTAAATTTGAATAATTTAACTACGGTTTTTTTAGATGGAAGTCATTAAAAAAATCTATCAATTTGAAGACCCAGTACCAAATCGAAAAACTTTCAAGCATTTCTTTTTTCGTTACGTAATACAAATATTTCAGACAAATTAAATTATAATTCAAAATAGTTTTACCTTTAAAGCATAGTACTATGTTTGCTTGCGTGAAATTTCTGACTTAAAGTTTGTTGCGAAGAGTTCCGATGGCAACGTTTCTCAGAGAGACTCAGAGAGTGAGTCGGAAAATTTCATATGACCTCTCTCTTTTCACTTCACTTAAGATAAATGCGCTCTTTTTTGCCTTTGCTTGAACTGTCACTGTGCGTGTCTTTGTTCTATGCTGTCATTTTCTTGATTTCTTTACATCCATTCTGACAGTTCGACCGAGCTCGCCCTCAAGTGCCACAACCTTATAAATGAGCAGTACAATTAAATTGTCGTGAAAAACTGTTGCTCAGAAACATGTTGCGATAATTTCACGCTGCGGAACAGAGTACTACTCTGACGAAAATGTTGTGAAAATTTTCACGCTTGTTTCGCAGCTGTCATATTTTGTATAGAGATTTTGTATAAAACTGAACAAAGTACTATGCTTAAGGGGGAAGAGTCTCCATACAACGGGTTTTTCAATATTTTTTTAGAAAAATCTGAGAGTTTTTATTACATTTAGTGAAATTACATATTCACATTGATATTCAAATGTATACACACAAATTTTATTAAAAGAAAAAAAAAAAACAACAAGGTGGTGCTACAGCTGCTCAAACTTGGCTCCTTCAATTCGCGCTGTGGAATGCCCAGCTTCTTGTAGTTGACTAGAATCAACCAATTAAAAGTGTTTCCTTAAAATAAGTTATTTAGTCTTTAATGTACCAATTTTTAACTCTTCTGTTACCTAAAAGTCATTTCGTAACCATTTTGAGTTTTATTTGCTCATAATTCCTGAAAGCAATAAATGTTGCGATTCCCTTTTATGATATCATAAATAAGAGGAAATCCCTTCGAAAAAGCTTTAAAATTAGCTTTTGGTTTTCTCGAATAAGTGTGTGTGAGCGTTATCTTTTATCTGCTTTTTGATCATTTAAAAGTTTTCTATAAAAGCTTACAAGTAATTAAAACTAATTAAAATTGAAAAAATTATAAGTTTTAATTTTATATTGTTTTAATATAGCAAAAACAGGCTAAGTTATATTTTGACTTGAAAATCACAAGTGTGGCTTTTTCTTAAGGAATAAAGGAAAATTTTAACACAAAAAATTACACTTGTTTTACTAAACATATTACTAAAAACAATATTTATAGAAATAATTAATACAAAGTTTTCGGTATATTCAAAGACCAATGCGTTAAAGAACATCTGCGTAAATTTTAAAATTGATATTTTTATTACTTTTTACGCTAAAATCAACAGCGCGAGAAAAAGCATGCTTTGAGAAAAATGTGGTTAAAATTTCTGTTGTTGTAAAGTATGACATTTAAACTCATAATTTTATTGACTTTCCAGGGACTTTTTAGATTTTCTATTCAGCTTAAAAACTTTAAAAATATATTTTTTAGGTTTTAAGTAAATTTTTAAAGCAAAAATGTAGTATTTCAAGGTTTTGAGGGTCTTTCCCCTTAAAAAGTAAAATTTTTAGTAATAAAATATTATTGACTTGGGTAAAGCAAGATCAACTCAGGATTAAAGACATGACAAGTGTGTCATTCAATTCAATTCTTTTTCCATTTAACTTTTTTTAACTCATCGTAAAAAGTAACAGCTTAAGAAAATAAGCTTGAAAAAACTTATTGAAAAACACATCTCACATAAATTTTAAGACATGTGCATTTCAGCGCACTTTTAGAAAACAATTTTATTTAATTTAATTTAAGACAATTTAATTTCATTTTAACTTTACTTATATATTTGTACATAAGAAAATGTTATTTTCTTGAGTACAACAAGAAATATATAATATATCTCTAACAAGCATAAAATTAGAATAAAAAACAAACATTTATATAATTTATATTTAAGAATTGGTTAAGTTAATTACTAAAATTAATTTAATAAAAATAATAAACATGAACTTATATCTAATGAACTGAAGTATTAAAGAAAAAGGAATAAAATGTAAAACATATATAAAAAGTAAAAAAGAGACGAAAATTTAAGAAAAATGTGCAGATATTAATTGCTTGAGGTTTTGTGCATTTGAAATAGATTTGAGATGCCTCGGCAAGGAGTTCCGCATTCTAATGGTGCTTGCGCAAAAAAGTCTTAAATATTTAAAGCGAGGAATTACAAGATTTGCGCTTCGAGATGATACACGAAAAGAGTAGATGAACAAAAATTTAGTAAAATCTAGAAAAAATTTTGGAACTAAGAAGGTTTTCTAAATGAAATGGTTTTTATGTTTTCTTAATACAGGAACAATAAGTTTTAAATTTAGAATTGTATGCATCAGCTAGAATAGACAGCCTTCTTGATGGGTTCAAGCATAGAATGCTTAATTTATTTCTCTCTATAAAAAGCACGCATACACTTGCACAAGTTGAAGCTTTTACTCACACTCACAAGCTCTAAACAATTGGCATTAAAAATTCACTTTTAATTTTTTTGGGTACCTTCAAAAAAATTTTAATCTACTCTCTTTTCAATTTCTCTTTTCTCTTCCAAGTATTACATTAACATTTTTTAAAGCTGAATAAACAAGAAATAAACAGAACTAATAAAATTTTTTTTAAAAAACTCAACACAAGGGTCAATAAACTTCTTGGCCACTTTGCTTTGGTCTTGGCCAGCATTTCAGATTAAAACGCAGACTAAAAGAAAAACGAATAAAAATACATACAAAATTTTGGCGTTCAATGACCTGCTGTGGAGTTGGATATTTGATGATGGCTTTTGGTAAGTTTTTGTGGAAAAACAGAAGTGCGTCAACACAGACACACATACACATACGCAATAGCTATAAACTTAAGCATGAGTTCGTTACTGTGGCATTTTGAGAACTCTTCATTATTAAATGCAGAGTTCGTGTCTTAAGTCTTTTGTTTGACAAGTAATTAAGCACGTGATAACAGCAATATTACCAAAACTGTGGCCAAGCAATGGTGTGAGGGTTGCATGGAGTATTTTTTGTGTGTTTTGCAAATCCTGTAATAAATTGTATTTTGTATATATATATTTCATGGGTCAATGTTTTTCATTATTTTTGATGATTTTTTTATGGCTTTTTGCCAGTGCGTTTTAAAATCCAATCAAACAATTTTTTGTTTTTTTAAGCAATAAAACTATTTCAAGAAAGTCGCCAAATAAGCAATGAAACTTTAGGAGAAAAATTGAATAATTTGTTTGATTGCAGTATAAAAAGCACTGGCCAAAGAACATCTAAAAAAATCATCACATTGTATTATTACTTTTTTTAATTTTAAATATTCTTATTACTTAATAAATCACTTTAGGCTTTTATACATTCTACATACTATAAATTATCTTATTTGCATTTGAGCTTACCTTTACGGAAATCTAAATATGGATTCGAAAAATTTATTCGTTTTGTTTTCTTCTGAATTACTCTACTTTTCCGCAAAATTCCTGGAATTAGTTTATGGCTTTCTCTGTTAAATAAAAAAGGCGCACAAAAATTTAAATTAGTTCAGAGCTGCCGGAAATTTTGACTAAACAATGGCCAAAGCAAAGGATTGCTGAAGAACCACCTATTTATTGCTTAAACTGGATTAACAATGAGCCATTAAATCCTTGTTACGTTGGAAAGGGTTGCATTTTATGGCCTTGTGCTGCTGAAAAAAGGGTTTTACTTCTTGGCAATTAAGTTTTATGGTTTATTTGTAAAAGAAGAATGTGTTTGTTTGTTTTATGATGCATTTGACCTTGCTTTAATTTCATTCCTGTCACTTTAATTTCTCTAAAAGATAATAGCAAAGGGCAACTCAATACAATTTATGATTCAGCGTTTACTAAAGCAGGGATTTTGTTGTTGCTGTTACATTATTTGCATATCTACGTTGACCACCATCAACGTTTTGAGTGCCATATGCAGGTCAAAATATTTGACTGTTCAGCTCTAAGTTCGACTTAAGAAGACAGTTATGGATTGCTGTTGTTGTTTTTTTTCGTTTTATATATACAATAGCTATTTATATATATATATATTGTTCTTGCCTCAGAGCAGACTAAACAAAATAATGGCGATTCTCTAAAGTGTTCGATGACAAAGTATGTGATCAAATTTTAATACTATTTTGTTTGTTGTTTCAGTTTTGTTTTTAAAATGAAAACGAAGGAATTTCCATTCATTAGTCATAGAATTTATGTGATGTTTTTTTAATGTATTTACTTTTTTTGTCTATCGATCCTTTATCTTAACATTTTTACTTACAAAGTACAAATTTAAAATTTGTACTGCCACCTGTATTCCAAATAATGTGTCATTATTCAACAGCAAATCAACAAAATAAATATACAAACAAAATAAATATAGCAAATGAGTGCTTTGTCATATAAAAGGTAATCAAAAATGCAATTTTTACTTGTTTTCTTTTTTTTTGGGTCAACTTTTGAGACAGTTTTTGGTCAATATTTTGGACTTTTTTTGAAAAAAAAAAAATATAAAAAATATATTCAATGACCTAACGGTACTGTTCAAACTAGTTTTGGAAAAGTGGTTTGGTGTCAGCATATTCTGAATTAAAAATTTGTTAGAATTTAATTAAAATCATACCTTTCTACAAACAAAGTGACGTCACTAGAAAAATAAAACATTCGTTACTTCGAATAAACTAAACCTTTGTTATAAGGATATTTGTTTTCTTGTTTTTACGTTTTTTTTTCTTCCTAATTTAATAAAGTTTTACAATATAACTATATTATAATTTCTTAATTGCACTGTCCAGCTTGTGTACCATATGTCTCTAACACTTGTTCAAATTCAATTTCCACGCCTTACCCTTGTGAGAATTCTTTCTGTGCGTGCTGCTAAAATATAAAATGAAAACCTTTTGATTACATATTTTGTATGTAAAAAACAGTTATTATGCCATAAAAAACGCTCAATATTCTTCAACGAAACCCTTGCCTTTTTTAGCTATCATTTTTCTATCTGTTTAATTTTCCCACAGGATGTGCACTCACACAGGCAGCACAATAAAGTGAGCGAGAGTGTGAAGAAATCTTTTTATTAGAATTCAATATAAAAAGAACAGTTGTTTGGAAGCGTAAAAGTAAGGAAAAGTGTTGCCTACCCAGGCAGTTTGTTTTCAGCGAAGGGACAAAAATGACTACAGTGCATTTTGTAAAAATTTATGGCAAATTTGTGAGAAGTTTAAGAGTTATTGAATGAAAAAACAGTCAACTTGTAAGAAGTGCTTACCATACCACTTAGTGAGTAACGAATATTAAAACTATTCACACCCGTGTTTAAATTCAAGTTAATATTTACGTGCATAAATAAAATACGTTCTCACAAAACGTTGTATTTACGTATTTGAATTTAAGTTGCGTTTTTTTTTCTAATATCGTCTTTCACTTTCAAACGAAATTTATGAGAAATTATAAACGAAGTATAACTTTCAAAAGAATTGCTTAAATTTAACAAGTTTTGTTGACATTTTCACGTAAATATATATGTGTAGCATAAATGTAATGTGTAGCATATTTATCAATAAAGTAGTTTATTTTAATAAAATACTTCTTTACTAGAAATAATTTGCATAATTTGATGAACAAATTATAATGTAGACGTCTTCGGAAGTTCACAAGTAAGTTTTAATCAGTAGCCTGCGTAAATGGCACAGTTTGTGCATAATTTAAATATATTTTGTTTAGTTTTTTATAAATATGCTCATATTTAATTCAAAAATTAATTAAAAAGTTTTAATAAAACGCGTGCATAATTTTAATAAAAAACGTATTTAAATTTTCTTGTATACTTACGTGTTTTTTTTCTGCAAACAAGTTATCAGTTCAAAAATAATCTCGTTTTCTGACTAATTAAACACGTTCTTACCTAAATCTTATAGGTTTGCACAAAAGGTTAAATATAATGTGACTTGAACTGAAAATGTCCTTCTGAATTAACGCCTTTTTATTTTAAATCAATGAGAGAATTATGACAAATGTTATTTTTAATATTTATGTAAAGGAGAATTGTTGTCCGATGAATTTTATCTGAAAAATCATCCTACAATCGCTTTCATAAAATTAATAAAATATTTTCACTTGAAGCAGTATCAAATATAGTATTTTTAACGAATTTTTAATAAGAAACCTTAAGTACTATTAGAATATAACCAAGATTACCATCTAAAGACATAGTTTTGAACCCACAAAAACTATTAAAATGTAAGACTTTATTACTATTCATATCTGATCTGGAAATGAAGTTCAATGTCCAAATTTTAATCAATATACTTTAAGACAATAAGTTTTGATGATTGTGTTTCTACCTTAAATATGCTTAAAACTTCATACTTCTCAAGACAACAGTGTCTTAGTTTGGTTCTAATAGATAGTATTGCACAATGAAACAATATCTTATACCAAATTTTAACAAAACTTTTAGATATCAATTTAATATTTTGTGTTCACTTACCTAGGTTTTTTGAAAACCAGGTTTAGCAACGACAACATCAATATTCAAGCAGTAAACATATATATTAATTTACTTAACTTTACCAAATATTGAACGGTTCTTTTTTTCCACTACTGGAGTGATTAATTTTTGAGATAATTCATAAAAGTAAATATCAACAAATTTCAACTACTACAGCTTTTCTCACTTTCTCAGTATTAGATTATTTAAAGAACCTACCCAAAAATCATTGAAATATCTTTATACATAAAATTCTTCTGTACATGGCCTTGTCACTGAATTCCTCCTAAACGGTTGGACCGATTTTGATGAAATTTGGTGTGTGAGTGCGACTGAGTCTGTAGATGGTTTTGTTTTAAAGTTTGACCCGATAGGTGGCGCTGTTGTTGCTGTGGCAGTGCTTAAAGGGATATTTGAGAGTATAACTCAGAAACGAGTTGAGAAATTGTCATGTTTCTTTCACTACACCATTACTTTTTATGCAAAAAAAACTACAAAAATACAAATTGAATAAAAATAAACAAAAAATCTTATTTTTTATGATAGATTAGACTTTTTGATGGTACAAAACGTTTTTAAGTTTGTACGATATAAACTTAATATCAACTCTATTTTTATGCATACCATATGAAAGAACATTAAAAAAGCCATTTTTGGTTTTGAATATTTTTTCAACAACAAATATTTTTACCAAAGTTTATTGCGAAAGAAAAAAAAATAAATTTAAGTTTTTTTTTGGAAAATTATAAAAATTAAAGGGAAATAAAAATGTAAAAGATTGAAACACGGACTCTTAATCAAAATTTCAAAAAAAAAAAAAACAAAATCATGCAATCCTTTGTAACATGACCGAGTTATTCACTTTCAAAGTCAGTAATTTAATTTTTGATTGATTTTTTTTTCTATTTCACCAAAAAATAAAATTTGGACCAAAAACTTTTTATGGGTTTCAACTTAAGCTCCAACTTAAGCACGTGTTTCGAACTATACGTGTACACGGAAGTTTGAACTCCGTGAAGTTTTTTTTTGGAAACACGTACTCAAACTACACGTGAATATTAAACACGTACTACACGTGTAGTAGCAAAAGTACGTGTTCACTTTTTGATATTTTCGACGAAAGCGTCCACGAAACCCATAAAAGAAACGTGAGCCCGTGTACACGTGAGCACGTCCTTTGGCAACTACACGTGTAGTACGTGTTTAACATTTACGTGTAGTTCGAGTACGTTATTTTTTAAAATATTCTAAAAAACACGTAAACTCGTACTACACGAATTCACGTGAAAATGGGAGCTCTAGTTTCAGGTACGAAAGTTTTTGTGGTGTCAATTTCTTGGAAACTTTTAGCAATTTGCATGTTCCTATAGGAAATTAAATTTTTCTAATAAAATACATCTAAACCAAGAATGTTACTTACCACAAAGGTATACAATTACCAAATTGCAATTGTATTACTTTGAAAATTCTTGCATGACAGATTATTTACCTTGAACATTTAAGATGTTTGATGAATATAAGTGCCTTAGTATGTTTGGCGATGACAAAAAAGGCCAACAATTTAAGGTAAAGATATATAACTTCTCGATTAGCACCGTGTATATCAGCTAGTACCATATATTAAAATGTACCATATATGAAAAAACCATAATATGGGTTGGGCTTTGGCTAAGGGGAACAAGACATAACAAATATCCTTGCGTATACAATCAACACTATACATAGATCAAATCATGCTCATAGAGCAGAAGTTGCTCATAAGGTTTAAAGTAGCAATACCCATATAATTTGTTCCACTTAAATGTAAGTAAATTAGATTATTACATTTCTATTACCTCTACTGTTAGAGCTAAAATTTATAAAAACAAGGACTTCTATAAAATCGAACACACTGGTTATGAATTAGTGTGTATAGATTTCATTCGTTCATTTAAAGACTAAAGCAATACGATCCAAACAAATATAGATGTAGATAAACATTAGTTGTTCCACAATGAATCTCTTTGAACAAAAAAAGACTTCTTTATATTATATTATTTACGTGAATTTATAATGCTATTGATTAAAAAGGAGATAATTTTTGTTATCGTGGTTGATTTATCAATCACTTTATTCGGATTTTTTACACCGATACTTTTATAATCAAACCATTGAAATTGAGAAAAGTGGCTTTTCTAATCAAGAATAGTCTAACATAGCAGACCATCGGTTTAAAATATTTGATACGCATGTAAAAAAGATAACAGTAGACGTAAAGTTTTGCTGCCTTTTAAGTTCTTACGTTAAATAGAACCAAATAGTTTTTCTCTAAAGAAGCAACACTTTCACCCCTTTTCCGATGCTTACACCTGATGTCATTATTAGAAGACCTGCTGTTGTCTGTAAATAACAAACAACACATACACACAAACACAACCAAACTACCTGTCGTTTTCTTTGCTTCAACTACAACAAGATGACGCAGCAACCCTTCAAAAATTTAGATACCAAAACCTCTTCAATTTAATTCTCTTCCGTTGTCAATCAGTCAGTCACGAAAGATGCGCTGAATATTTTCTCAAGAGGATCAAAATTCTCTGCCGTAGAATAAGCTGAACAGGATGGATGAATGAGCAGGCTTTACACACATAGTAGTTAAGGTGCAATAAAAAGGATTACGGTAAAATTCGAAGCATTGTTTTTATTGCGTGTTCGGCGCAACTTCAACGGCATGTGAGTGCCAGACGTGCCAGGATGAAGGATGTTGTTTTTATTTCTACATTTTGAGCTGGTAATCAATGTAGGAGTAAACATAGAAGCAGCAGCAAAACAGTTAAAAGGTGTGCTCTATAGTTGTTGTTGATTTGTGTGTGCAAGACAGTTTGTTTGCTTTTTTGTCAATCCTTTGATTTCCATCAACTAGCATTTGTTGTGCCGCTGCCAACGGTACCAAGCATGTTTTAGGATTTGAGCTGCTGTAGCTGTTGTAATTGTTGTTGTGTGAACGGTTTTTCATTTGAATTTAAATATTTCCGCGTCATTTTGATGGTTTTTTTGACAGCGGAAACGCGTTACTTGTAGTTGTTGTAACTCGATTTTTTTCCACAACGATTATGAAAGGCTGCATGTGTTACGACACAATAACGGTAATAAGACAGATTTTTATATATTCCTTACAATTTAAATTTCGAAAAAAAAATATTTTCAGTTGTTGAGTTAAAGTGTTTAAGAACTCATGTTAGTAAATTTCGTTTGCGTGGTAATCACAGCTGTTAAATTGACTGATTATTATTCTGTTATACAACAAGAATAGCTGGCATTAACAAATGTTTTAATTGTCTGACCTAACTGTGATGAACAGTTGTGTGGCATTAGAATTCAAAAAATCTAATTGTTATTCATTAAGCTGCATATGCTGCCTTGCAGGCGGTCATATATTGTTGTTGGTGTTGCTGTAACTGTAATTATAATTATTTCGTTGCTTGCAAAGGCAGAAAATGGTAATAAAGCCCCAGATTGAATTTGTCGAAAGTTTGCTAACAGCTGTTTATTGAAAAAAACAAGCAAGTTCTTTTCTTAAGTCTTTCGTATACAGGAACGAAGAAGATTTTCTTGCGAAGGTCTCTTAATAAAAAAATTATGTGAATGAAATGAATGAAATGAATGAAATGAATGAAATGAATGAAATGAATGAAATGAATGAAATGAATGAAATGAATGAAATGAATGAAATGAATGAAATGAATGAAATGAATGAAATGAATGAAATGAATGAAATGAATGAAATGAATGAAATGAATGAAATGAATGAAATGAATGAAATGAATGAAATGAATGAAATGAATGAAATGAATGAAATGAATGAAATGAATGAAATGAATGAAATGAATGAAATGAATGAAATGAATGAAATGAATGAAATGAATGAAATGAATGAAATGAATGAAATGAATGAAATGAATGAAATGAATGAAATGAATGAAATGAATGAAATGAATGAAATGAATGAAATGAATGAAATGAATGAAATGAATGAAATGAATGAAATGAATGAAATGAATGAAATGAATGAAATGAATGAAATGAATGAAATGAATGAAATGAATGAAATGAATGAAATGAATGAAATGAATGAAATGAATGAAATGAATGAAATGAATGAAATGAATGAAATGAATGAAATGAATGAAATGAATGAAATGAATGAAATGAATGAAATGAATGAAATGAATGAAATGAATGAAATGAATGAAATGAATGAAATGAATGAAATGAATGAAATGAATGAAATGAATGAAATGAATGAAATGAATGAAATGAATGAAATGAATGAAATGAATGAAATGAATGAAATGAATGAAATGAATGAAATGAATGAAATGAATGAAATGAATGAAATGAATGAAATGAATGAAATGAATGAAATGAATGAAATGAATGAAATGAATGAAATGAATGAAATGAATGAAATGAATGAAATGAATGAAATGAATGAAATGAATGAAATGAATGAAATGAATGAAATGAATGAAATGAATGAAATGAATGAAATGAATGAAATGAATGAAATGAATGAAATGAATGAAATGAATGAAATGAATGAAATGAATGAAATGAATGAAATGAATGAAATGAATGAAATGAATGAAATGAATGAAATGAATGAAATGAATGAAATGAATGAAATGAATGAAATGAATGAAATGAATGAAATGAATGAAATGAATGAAATGAATGAAATGAATGAAATGAATGAAATGAATGAAATGAATGAAATGAATGAAATGAATGAAATGAATGAAATGAATGAAATGAATGAAATGAATGAAATGAATGAAATGAATGAAATGAATGAAATGAATGAAATGAATGAAATGAATGAAATGAATGAAATGAATGAAATGAATGAAATGAATGAAATGAATGAAATGAATGAAATGAATGAAATGAATGAAATGAATGAAATGAATGAAATGAATGAAATGAATGAAATGAATGAAATGCATGAAATGAATGAAATGAATGAAATGAATGAAATGAATGAAATGAATGAAATGAATGAAATGAATGAAATGAATGAAATGAATGAAATGAATGAAATGAATGAAATGAATGAAATGAATGAAATGAATGAAATGAATGAAACGAATGAAATGAATGAAATGAATGAAATGAATGAAATGAATGAAATGAATGAAATGAATGAAATGAATGAAATGAATGAAATGAATGAAATGAATGAAATGAATGAAATGAATGAAATGAATGAAATGAATGAAATGAATGAAATGAATGAAATGAATGAAATGAATGAAATGAATGAAATGAATGAAATGAATGAAATGAATGAAATGAATGAAATGAATGAAATGAATGAAACGAATGAAATGAATGAAATGAATGAAATGAATGAAATGAATGAAATGAATGAAACGAATGAAATGAATGAAACGAATGAAATGAAAGAAATGAATGAAATGAATGAAATGAATGAAATGAATGAAATGAATGAAATGAATGAAATGAATGAAACGAATGAAATGAAAGAAATGAATGAAATGAATAAAATGAATGAAATGAATGAAATGAATGAAATGAATGAAATGAATGAAATGAATGAAATGAATGAAATGAATGAAATGAATGAAATGAATGAAATGAATGAAATGAATGAAATGAATGAAATGAATGAAATGAATGAAATGAATGAAATGAATGAAATGAATGAAATGAATGAAATGAATGAAATGAATGAAATGAATGAAATGAATGAAATGAATGAAATGAATGAAATGAATGAAATGAATGAAATGAATGAAATGAATGAAATGAATGAAATGAATGAAATGAATGAAATGAATGAAATGAATGAAATGAATGAAATGAATGAAATGAATGAAATGAATGAAATGAATGAAATGAATGAAATGAATGAAATGAATGAAATGAATGAAATGAATGAAATGAATGAAATGAATGAAATGAATGAAATGAATGAAATGAATGAAATGAATGAAATGAATGAAATGAATGAAATGAATGAAATGAATGAAATGAATGAAATGAATGAAATGAATGAAATGAATGAAATGAATGAAATGAATGAAATGAATGAAATGAATGAAATGAATGAAATGAATGAAATGAATGAAATGAATGAAATGAATGAAATGAATGAAATGAATGAAATGAATGAAATGAATGAAATGAATGAAATGAATGAAATGAATGAAATGAATGAAATGAATGAAATGAATGAAATGAATGAAATGAATGAAATGAATGAAATGAATGAAATGAATGAAATTAATGAAATGAATGAAATGAATGAAATGAATGAAATGAATGAAATGAATGAAATGAATGAAATGAATGAAATTAATGAAATGAATGAAATGAATGAAATTAATGAAATGAATGAAATGAATGAAATGAATGAAATGAATGAAATGAATGAAATGAATGAAATGAATGAAATGAATGAAATGAATGAAATGAATGAAATGAATGAAATGAATGAAATGAATGAAATGAATGAAATGAATGAAATGAATGAAATGAATGAAATGAATGAAATGAATGAAATTAATGAAATGAATGAAATGAATGAAATTAATGAAATGAATGAAATGAATGAAATGAATGAAATGAATGAAATGAATGAAATGAATGAAATGAATGAAATGAATGAAATGAATGAAATGAATGAAATGAATGAAATGAATGAAATGAATGAAATGAATGAAATGAATGAAATGAATGAAATGAATGAAATGAATGAAATGAATGAAATGAATGAAATGAATGAAATGAATGAAATGAATGAAATGAATGAAATGAATGAAATGAATGAAATGAATGAAATGAATGAAATTAATGAAATGAATGAAATGAATGAAATGAATGAAATGAATGAAATGAATGAAATGAATGAAATGAATGAAATGAATGAAATGAATGAAATGAATGAAATGAATGAAATGAATGAAATGAATGAAATGAATGAAATGAATGAAATGAATGAAATGAATGAAATGAATGAAATGAATGAAATGAATGAAATGAATGAAATGAATGAAATGAATGAAATGAATGAAATGAATGAAATGAATGAAATGAATGAAATGAATGAAATGAATGAAATGAATGAAATGAATGAAATGAATGAAATGAATGAAATGAATGAAATGAATGAAATGAATGAAATGAATGAAATGAATGAAATGAATGAAATGAATGAAATGAATGAAATGAATGAAATGAATGAAATGAATGAAATGAATGAAATGAATGAAATGAATGAAATGAATGAAATGAATGAAATGAATGAAATGAATGAAATGAATGAAATGAATGAAATGAATGAAATGAATGAAATGAATGAAATGAATGAAATGAATGAAATGAATGAAATGAATGAAATGAATGAAATGAATGAAATGAATGAAATGAATGAAATGAATGAAATGAATGAAATGAATGAAATGAATGAAATGAATGAAATGAATGAAATGAATGAAATGAATGAAATGAATGAAATGAATGAAATGAATGAAATGAATGAAATGAATGAAATGAATGAAATGAATGAAATGAATGAAATGAATGAAATGAATGAAATGAATGAAATGAATGAAATGAATGAAATGAATGAAATGAATGAAATGAATGAAATGAATGAAATGAATGAAATGAATGAAATGAATGAAATGAATGAAATGAATGAAATGAATGAAATGAATGAAATGAATGAAATGAATGAAATGAATGAAGTGAATGAAATGAATGAAATGAATGAAATGAATGAAATGAATGAAATGAATGAAATGAATGAAATGAATGAAATGAATGAAATGAATGAAATGAATGAAATGAATGAAATGAATGAAATGAATGAAATGAATGAAATGAATGAAATGAATGAAATGAATGAAATGAATGAAATGAATGAAATGAATGAAATGAATGAAATGAATGAAATGAATGAAATGAATGAAATGAATGAAATGAATGAAATGAATGAAATGAATGAAATGAATGAAATGAATGAAATGAATGAAATGAATGAAATGAATGAAATGAATGAAATGAATGAAATGAATGAAATGAATGAAATGAATGAAATGAATGAAATGAATGAAATGAATGAAATGAATGAAATGAATGAAATGAATGAAATGAATGAAATGAATGAAATGAATGAAATGAATGAAATGAATGAAATGAATGAAATGAATGAAATGAATGAAATGAATGAAATGAATGAAATGAATGAAATGAATGAAATGAATGAAATGAATGAAATGAATGAAATGAATGAAATGAATGAAATGAATGAAATGAATGAAATGAATGAAATGAATGAAATGAATGAAATGAATGAAATGAATGAAATGAATGAAATGAATGAAATGAATGAAATGAATGAAATGAATGAAATGAATGAAATGAATGAAATGAATGAAATGAATGAAATGAATGAAATGAATGAAATGAATGAAATGAATGAAATGAATGAAATGAATGAAATGAATGAAATGAATGAAATGAATGAAATGAATGAAATGAATGAAATGAATGAAATGAATGAAATGAATGAAATGAATGAAATGAATGAAATGAATGAAATGAATGAAATGAATGAAATGAATGAAATGAATGAAATGAATGAAATGAATGAAATGAAATGTTTCTCTCAATTCGTTCGTCTTTAAGTTTCGATCGAATATTAAGTGTCAATAACAAGCTTGAGCTCTTTCTTCCTCAGCCAAGAAGAACAGAGAGATAAAGATGTAACATTGCGGAGGTTTAAAAGTTGGCATGATGATTGTTTTCATCCTTTTCCAACAATGTATAACTGTCTAGCCCACGCGGCACTTGTTTTCAGATTTTGAAGTTGGAGAAAATAATGAAGTATCATACTGCCATAGCCATTTTTTTAAGTTAAAAAATTGCATTCAAGTATACATTTATAAAAAAAGAAAATGCATTTGCAAAAATATGCAAATTATTTATTCACCAAAATTTTAGAAAAACATTAACACTTGAATCAATACCTCCAAAACTAAGACAACCGAATAACAATTTAAAGTTCTGTACTATCTCGAGTGTACCTTTAGATCCAAATATCCTTTTCACAGGACACTGTGAGTAAAAATCAAGAATGGCATTGGTTTTGGTTAAATAATGTTAGTTAAAATCAATATTTACTTTTGCTTTAAGACGTATATAATTTTTCTTAAAAAAATGAAAATATTTTGAGATCGTTTTATATTTAATTGAGTACAATTGAGTTTAATTGATTCGAAAAATTGAGTACAAATAAGAAACTAAGTTCTTTTACAGTACAATGAAAAATAAATTCTAACAATATTGAATTAATTAGAGATAACAACAAATTATTTTTTTCTTAAGCTTAGTAAAACATAAATAGTGAACATCAATAATAAAACATGAAAAAAATAGTAAAATCCATATAATTAGCTTAAAAATACTAAGTAAGAAATAATAAATTTTAGAGAATAAAAATAAGATAAGATTAAGTAGTAGAAAAGTGAGAAAAAATTGATTGCCTAAAAGTTTCCCTCCTCGAGATTTCTCTTATTCTACGAGGCAATGCATTCCACAGTCTTACAGCATTAATGAAAAAGAGATTTGAACTGATTAGAGAGCTATGTCTGGGGATAATTAGTAAGTTACATCTCCTAGATAAGCTAAATTGCAGTTTTTCGTAGAGATAATGAGGTGTTTTAGTGTGAATGATTTTATGGATGTAAATACAATTTCTAGCGTGGAAATAATCATTCAAACTACAACCAAGTATTGCATTTCTAAAGCTAGAAAGATGGTCAAACTTGTTTAACCCATACACAAAACGTGTGGCATAATTAAAAGCAACATTAAGTTTCAGCAGAGACGATGAATCAAGTTTACTGTAAACTATATCAGAGTATGTTATGACGGGCATGATAAGTTGCTGGACTAGTAATTTTTTTAATTCAATAGTGCATAATAGTGCAAATAATAAAAACGTGAGGAATGCCCGGTTGTCCCATAGAAAAGACTCCAGAACTCACTCCAACAAGAATCTTCTTTCTTATATGTTGATTTATTCGGATCCTTTGCTTTCATCAAAAAGGGTTGTAACAGAAAATAAATCAAATTTACCTTTATAAGATATTGAAAAATACATTCTGTGTGAATATTTAAAAAATTTTTATTCAAGCATTTTATTGAATGCAAATTGAATAATTTCTTAAAAAATTCATTTATTGAGATTCATATTTTGTATTGGTATTGTTTATTATTCTTGATATTTGCTTAAAAAATAATGTTCTTTTGTTCCTAATTAATTTTCTTTTTCATATTCCATACAGGGTTGTCCATATTCGAAGCGCCCATTTTATTTTTAAATAAATCAAAGAAACCACAATTTTCTGTCTGTTCGTCATGAATATCATTTAACTATTTTCAAGTAGATTTGCTTACATTATTTCTTGAATATGATATCTCGTAAATGGTCGCCATTGGCCTCTACGACATATTGTGCCCGTTTTGCAGCATTTTCCATGGTTTTCTTCAACATTTCGATAGGAATGGCGGTTATTTCTTGACGGATGTTGGTTTTCAGCTCTTCTAGGGTCTTTGGCTTGTTGACGTAAAACTTTGATTTCAAATAACCCCACAAAAAGAAGTCTGGAGACGTTAAATCTGGTGATCTTGGCGGCCAATCGAAATCACCATTTTTTGACATCAAACGGCCAGGGAACAATTGCTTCAAAAAATCGATTGTAGTGCGGCTTGTGTGTGGTGGCGCGCCGTCTTGTTGAAACCAGTAGTGCCTGATACGCTTTCGACGAACGATTGGCATGAAAAAATTGTTTATCATATCGCGATAACGCTCCTGATTGACAGTAACTCTGTGGCCATTATCATCTTCGAAAAAGAACGGCCCAATGAGCATTTTAGCACAAACGACGCACCAAACAGTGACTTTTGCATCGTGAAGAGGTACCTCTTGAATCTCTTGTGGATTTTCAGTGGCATAAATACAGCAATTTTGTTTGTTTACCGTTCCGTTCAACTGAAAATGAGCTTCATCGCTCATTTTTTGAAAGCACGTTGAGTTTTCACTATTGACTTGTTTTGTCGAATGTAAATTTCAACAATTTTAGAGCGTTCGCGTGGCGTGCACTGTTCCATTGTAAAAATTTGCTTGGAATGACGCTTCAAACGCGGTATGTCATTAGTCGATTTGGCATCACTGCGGAAAGTTACAGTGTTGCCAGATGGGCGCTTCGAATATGGACAACTGTATATAATCTGAAATTGACAATTTTACAGATTTCAGCTAGTTTAGCTGAAATCCGAAGTCCGATCAAAAAACTAACTTCATTTTTGAGTTTAGGAGACCATAAACAACCTAGATATGATTTCTTCAAAATTGGTCCATTATTCTAATTTTGCCCACCCGCTATATGGGCTCGCATTACTGTGCGTCGTAATGTAAATTTCTAAGGACTTCCATATTAGGGTCTTTTTTCTGTAAAGGCGTCTATATAAATCACATGATTTCGAAAATTACTTTTTTACGTTAGTTTGAATATGTAATGCAATACAAAAACAAACTTTTATTATTACGGGTCCAATTTAAACTCCTAAAAACCCACAGTTTAACATATCAATGCACTGAGCCAAAAAAAAAGTCTTAAAACAAATACTTGTAACTTGAAAATTAATTGTTGCTTTAAAGTATTTGTCTCAACAGAGATTTTTTCAATTTCAAAATTTTTAAAATTTTAAAATAAATCGGTCGAGCCATTTTGGAGTTTTAGCAAAGTGGCAATTGATTTTTATATATAAAGATATGAGTGATTTATTATTTAGTTATTTATATTCAATTTAAAAAAATAAATAAAATTTAAAAAAAATAATTAATGCTTATAAACCCAACAATCTTTCACTTTTGTCGCAAAGGTTCCATTGTTGGCGATTTAAAAAATAAAATTCTTAGACCAAGATTTTCGGATTATACTTGCCAGATTTTTTGTTCTTATTAAAGAACATTTTAAGAACTTCTGTCAAATACAATTGTATTTGAAGCAACAATATAACTCGTAACAATATTAACTCTTGATCTAAACACTAAGTTGTTGGGTACGATATGGCCAAGAAAAGTTGTTGAATCTAAGTAAAATATTGTTAGTTTCACAGTGCTTTTTTGTTGAGTGTGCATAATTGTTTTTGTGACATTTTCAAGAAAAAAAATTATTTTTTCAATGTTTTTATTGACTAATTCTATGTTTTTTTATGATTTCCATCGTATTTTTTCCATAAGCCCTTCATATTTAGTCTAACATTTTATATTCTTCAAATAATTTATTTCTTATGCTCAAATTTATCACTTAAGCCATTTTTGCGTTGAAACATTGCAGAAACTGCTTAGTAATAAGTTGAAAACTAACAATACTTTCAGAGAAAAGTGTTGGCAGGATGCTTTTTCAACATGCTTGTAACGCCCACTAGCTCTAAAAGTAGTCTTAAGAAATTTGAAAATCAAAAATCATTTATCATTCACAAGTTGAACCATTGTTTTGGCCATGCTTTTCACTGGCTAGTCTATAAGCGAGAAAATAAAGCAGGCAGATCTTCTAAGAATGTTTTTGAAGCTGTGCAATTTACCATGCTTGTGCATTTAAATTTTTGCCTTTTTAAAACATGCCAAATTTTACAACAACAAAAACATTTAACACACAGGCATAAAGAGTCTAAAGGTTCAGTTCTTTTCTCTCTTTTTTTTTTTGCCAACAAAAACATAGTTTAGTGTGAAATGTTGTGTTTTCCTATAAAAAAGTGTGTCCTTTTTGAACGAATGTTTAAAGTTCCACAACAACGTGCTGCGGTTGTCATAAAACTATGATTTATTAGGTGATTCGGTGAAAAAAAACTGTGGTGCTGCTTCCACACAGAATTGCGTAATTTAAGTTGTGCTGTTGTGACGTAAGAAATGGTTTTTGTTTTTATTATGGATAGTTACCTGCTGGATGTGGTTCAAGGATAATTGCTACTTTCTTTTTTTACATCTTGAGTTTTGCCACCTTTTTACGCTAAAAACTACGATGACACGTATTGGTTTTTTGTTTTTTTTTTAAGTTATAAAAAACGTATTGCATGAAGGTCATGGGCTAAAAATATTTGAACATAAATTTAAGGGAACAAATACAGGGAAACCTCTGCTCGCGGACACTTTCCATAAGCGGGCACCTCCCACAACCGTACAAATTTCATAGACAAATTTTAGTTACATAAATAGAAACATAAAAATACAGTTTTTGAACTCAAGTAAATAAAGGTTTTTGATATGATTTAATACATACAAGAGAATTTTGTAAAATTTGCATACTTGTTTTTATAACTAAATTTACGAAAATATGTATTCATTTATTTTTAATAAAAAGTTAAATGTGTATAATTTTTTTGATCCCTCACATAAACGAACAAATCCAATAGCCGGAAAAAAATACAACGACCATCAGTGTCCGGTTATTGGAGGTCTCACTGTATTACTTTACACGCTTAAGATCAAGTTTTAATTTCTTACGTCAAAATTTCCTCTATACATATTTAGAATTGATCTTTTATTGCTTTTTAGGTCATTTGAAGGGAAGAACTCGTCACTTATATGCATTTCCTTTGACCTAATTTTCAACAGCTTGCATCCTTCGGAGACATCAGTAATGCAAGTCAGCGGAAATCCTCTTGATATACTCTAAATATCTGTTGAGCTGTCCTACAAACCCTTTTTTAGAAACTCCCTCATAGAATGATCTACTTTTATTACAAAGCTAGATAATTTCACCAAATCTGAGTTAGTATATCGTATGCCATAAATGCACAACGGTAACTGCGTCATAAACAAAAGAAACATCTTTGTTTTCAAAGCAAATGTTTTTTTTCATAATATTCTATATAATTTGCTGCACATTTAAAATAGGGTCTTCTTTTGGATTGCTCCAATATTGATATTTTCTCAATATGCTGCTCTTTTCAATATCAGCTCAATTGAGTTCGTATTACATTACAACAACAGCATAAAGGATACTGCGCATTTTCCTTTATTTTCACTTGAAAAAAACGAAGAGATTTTCTCGCGGATTTTTCCACAGCAACAACAACAGCTGCTGAACAATAAAGCATTGAAAATACGATTATATTTGCTATCGTATATTTAATGCCAAGCGTGTGCAATACCAGCATAAAAAAAGGATAACTGTTGATAGCGTTTTTGTTGCTTTTTTTTACACAATTTTTTATTGTTTAGGATTTTATCAGGTGGTTGCTTTTTTGAGTGCATAAGAATATGTGAGGAAATTCTTATAACATGGCTTGAGCTATGCAGCGATTTACAGTTAAAATAGCATCCTGCGCGCGGCTGTGAATTTTTTTAAGCAATTATTGTGATGTGAAGGAAAATTGTAGCAAACATATTGATGGATTTAATTGCTTGAAATGTGACAGGATGTAACACCTCCGATAAGAGCAAAATTAATGGAAAAGCTAACGGTTTGTAACAGTTATAATTACTGTAGTGACATTTTAAGAATGAACCGCTTGGAAATGGGCACTTGTAAAATGCAATTGACTGAGTGTTTGTTGTGAGGAGAAAGATAAAATTGTCAATTTTATTCATTTTAAATAAATTAATGTGTTTAAAAACATTGTGGATTAAAGTTTTATAGAGACATATTCAAGAGAACTGAATCCTTGAATATATTTGAGCTGAGCTTATTACGAAGACATTCCTTCGTAATAATTTCAAAATTATTTACAATCTGTTTGTTGCTGTTCTTCATGAGACATAGAATACATTCGCTTAGCAAGTTTGTCACTTAAGTATTTTGTTTGGGAGTCAGTTGCATATCATAGTAATGACGCATAAAATACTATAAGAATATATTAAATGCATAAAGTTCTTATGCTTTACACGCAGTTAAACATATTTTCAGCAAATCCATTCAATGTTAGCTCAATATTTATTGCACAATACTAAGGAAAAATAGCTTATTAAAAAACCCAAGAAAATACTGTGCAGATAAGTTTTAAAAAGTTATAATCTCTAGGCTTACCACAAACCTGCTTGAGAAAAAAAACAGTACACACACACGCTGACAACTATAGCACATGCATGCTTTGAAAAAATCAACTATTTAAACACATAGCATAAGAATTACAGTTTGAACTTTTGTTCGCATTTTGAAACAACAGCAAAGCAATAATAAAATAGAGAAGAAAAAAAACATCAACATAAAACCGCTGCAACTGCAACAAAGCCTAGAAAAATAAAGAAAAAGTCTTTCAGAACTAGCAAGTCAGCGGCTAGCTAGAAAAATCTGAGTTGCAGCAAAGAGAGTGCAAAAAACTGCAACAAGCAAAAACAATATAAGAAATCAAAGAAGAAAAAATGTGGTGTAAAAAGTAACTGTTTATTTCAAAAGCATGTCTTTAGAGACTGACTAAGAAACCACAGCAATAACAAGAACAACAAGACGGCGAAATTCACTCTCTTCAGTTGTTGTTGTTGTTGCTGCTGCTGCTGCTGCTATCGCTGTTGCATTGAAATGAAAAATGTGTGTTAAGCCAATGACCGATGTTGTTGTCAGTCGCGTCTGTAGCAAATTTGTACAAAAGCAAAAATCATGAAGCAACATAAAACAAAAACAACAACAGCATTAGCAGCAGAATGTAGCAGCAGCGCACGCACACAACAGTTAGCCGTGTTTATAAAGAGCCTTGTTGTGGCCTGTTGCGCATGCCCACGTCTCATGAAGGCTGCGCAAAAGTTTGCGTGGCAGCAAAGCGGCTTGTATGTTTCGAAAAAAGGAAAAGAAATTAATATAAGAATGCCTAAGAAATCAAAGCAATAACAAGCTCTTCGTTTAAAAACTGTGTATTGGCAAGCTTTTCATTTCTTTTCTCTTTATGTTATAAGCTTCGTCTTATCGAGCATTTTCGCTAGATATTTTTTTCTAGTATTTAACTAACATGAGATTTATGAAAAAGACTTAACAAAAAGAAATAACAAAACTATCGACTCAATCTCAAGCTCCTTGATTGATGGCTCTTATTCCATTCTATGTTCGAAACGTTGTCTTTTATTTGTATTTTTATTTTGTGTTTAGCTAATTCTGGCACATATTTTAAATGAGCTAATGAACGATTTGTGACAGCAAGCGTGGGTGTCACAAATTCTAATTTCATTTTTGCACTTGTAGCTTACAAGGTACAGCTTAATTTTGACAGCATAGATTGGTGAAATTTATTATCTGAGCAACTTCACAACAAGTTCGCATCTTAAGTCTTTTGTTTATAAGACACATTAAAGACATAATCTAAAGAAATACACATTCCTTTGAATTGAAATGAAGTATTTGCCACATTAACTTGTGAGCACAAAAATCCAAAATGAAGAATGTTATGGGAAAAATTTTATAATTTTAATATTTTAATATTATATAAATATTTCATATTTCATATTTCATACTTTAATATTTTATAAAAATAAGTAGATGAAGAATTCTGTTAAAAAGTTATATGGAACTTAAAAGAATAAAGAAAACTATAATAATGTTTACTTAAATCCTGGCTCTTTTTAAAGTTTCATATCGCTTTCCTATCCATCAATGCTTAAAAGTTTATAGCACCTAACCTGTTTCCTTGAAGCATTAATAAACTAAAGCTGTCACTCATGGCACAAACGACATTCGAGAACGTTCAAAACAACAAGTGTTGGCATATACAAAGAGTAAAGATACTCATAATCATCATATTTATGATTAAAAACTAAAAAAGTCATCATGCCATTCGAAAGTTTAGATAACAGTTACATTTAACAAATAACACTTAGATAAAAGTATTGTATTGGATTAAAAAGCATAAAACATAGTTTGAAAGAAAAAGACAGAAGAGTTTTTTTGTCAATTTCAAAGCATATATTCATATAAATATTTCTATATCTACATATGCAATATCCTTTCAATGTTAAAAACGAAATTATATCACTTAATAATTTATAACAAGTTTACATAAGAAGATAAGAATTTATCAGCTGGTTCAACGAACTAGTGAAAAATGTCTTCACTGTTGTATTTATGTCAGCATTTATTTTTTTATTAAACAAATTTTTTTCTTTTCCAAAAGCTGGTCTCATGTTTGAAAGAAAGAATAGATTATTAAGTTTAAACACCGTTCAGTACACAATATACTCCTAAAATATGTTAATGTTAACTTTTTAACATTTATTTTGCGGCACTTAATTTTAAATTTATGGAAAGTTTTATCACCATTTTTATATCATAACATAAAATTGATTTAGCTAATTTCCAACAGCAAAGCTGTGCTTTTTTAAACATTAAGAGGAGTTATGTTTGACAATTTCTTACATTTTTATGAAGCAAATTCACCTTTTGATCACTTTATGTACAAACAACATAGCAACTAACTTTATGGTTACTATTTTAGTTAGAATGTAATTAAATTATACATTACAATATATTTTTTGTCCTTAAGTTATTTTCCTTTGAGGTCTAAGACTACTTTTTTGTCTCTTTTGGTGGAACTTTTATTATCTGGTGAAAAATAAAACAATAAATATTAGAAGAAAATTATCTTTAAAATTATTTTGTTACAACTTAAGTTGTGAACTGAAATTTAAATGAAATTTTTTATGCATATCCTAAGCAAATAGAATTTTACAGATTTCCTTTACGATCTAAGAAAGACGCTTTTGATACCATAACCAGAGTAGAACTAACTTACTTCAAGTATCTGAAGATAAAATTGGTTTTGTTTGTTTAAAAGTTTTGTCTCACAGCATTTAGATAAATTGCTGGATTATTGGCGAAAGATTAACTTGATTCAAAAAATTGCTAGATATATAAGTTAAGGGGTTTGAGACTAAATCTTTTAATGTAAACCCGTTCTGTTTGCCAAGAAAAATCTAAATTCAAATAAATCATCAAAAATAAATTAAAAAGATAAAAACAAGTAGAATTGAAAATCATCAGAATGCGGACATGGCCGCACTTGCCATGAACATTGTAAATAAAAGTGGACGATGAGCCCTGAGATACCCCACAGAATAAATCACTGAAAGCAGGCAGACTGATTCCCATCTTAACTCTTTCAAACATTCTAATCAACAATTTTACATTCAAATGAATGTACGCTCAGAGTCTTGAATGACAGTCAAAAGGTATGAAAAAGAGGAATGATAACTCAGTGGTCCAAAAGGAGTCCTTTTATGACTGAACATTAGTGTGGGTCGATTTGATAAAATAAAGTTCTTACATGTTTTTTTTTATTAGAAGTTAAAAACACGGTTCTGAAGGTATGTTTTTTTCCCTGTAAAACAAAACATACCATCCTCTACTTTGTCTTTTTTGTTTATTTTTTTCCAAAATTTTGTACTGCATCTCCCCGCACCACTTTTATTTATTTACAACTGATGCCAAAAATAAAATCCATGGCTCAAAAACTTTACCAACCTAATTTTTAACGCAATCGATCGGTCAAAAAAATGTTAAAGCTTATCAAAAGTGAGATTTTTTCCATTATCAATTTAGCTTTTAATAACAAATCTAGTAAGAAAACTACTTAATACATGCCTTTGACATACTTATAGGCTTGATCAATGTGTTCGCAGACAAATAACAAAATTTCATATATAATATTTTTATAGAACATTCTAATCCTCTACCATAAAAACGATCAATAAAAAGACGATTCTTCAAAGAATTAAGAATAATTTTATTTTACAGAGAAAAAAAGCATAGAATTATTGAAAAATTAATGATGGCATTTTTTCATTACTCTTAGTATTTTATAAATCTAAGAAAAAAATATTTATATGAAGTTTTGTGAAATCGAATGTCATGTTTCACAGCCTTACTTTGTTGAAACGTTGAAAAACATTAGGTAGGTAAAAACAATTATGGGCTTACTGAATTGAATCTAAACAACACTTAATTTCTGGAAGCTACTCATGTTTCTAAAAATTGTTTACCGATATAGAAAAATAAGACTTAACTAAATCAAATTCTGATTACTTTCTTGAGAAAAAGAAGAATTTTTGGCAAAACATATACTTTTGGACTCGTGTTTAAGTAAATATTAGAATCAATTAACAATAACGTGAGATATTTGGTAATGTTTCCATGGTTCTGAGGGGTTCAGATCCGCAGAGCCCCATATATTCGCCACTACTCATGAACCATTGAGTCTCCACCATACTTTTTTTATTGTTTTAAATGTAATTTTGCAAGCTTTTAGTAAAAAAAGTTTCATTTTAAAATGGTGTTCTTTGAACCTTTTCTTTGAAATCAATTACCGTACCGCAGGGGATAGATCCCCCCAACCACCACAATTTCCCTAAACTATTTTTGAATTACAATTTGGTTAAGAGATTCATTTATTAATAACAAAAATGATTATGTGTGGATGTTAAACAGACTTTATCTCATTGACCCATTGAATCCCCACACTAACTTTTATATTGTTTATAATGTTATTTGGCCAGCTTTAAAAAAAATTTTATGTACATTTTTTAAAAGGGGGCTACTCGCACCCCTACATCGAATTAAAATACCTTACCGTAAGGGATGGAACCCCCAACCACCAAAATTTCTCAAAATTATTTTTGAATTAAAGTCCAATTAATTACTTTCCCAATCATAGTTTACACTTAACATTCGGTTAAGAAATTTTTGAGATATATGTTTTAGTAAAAATCGATTTTCGACGTTTTTGCTGATTTTTACCAATATTGGTCAGCCTGTAACTCCGCCAAAGGTCGCGTCAAACTTTTCCCCTCCAAATGAAGTTTTTTTATTTCCGTCACTTATGCTTTAATCGAAATTGCATCCAGATCGAAGATGGGCATTCAGTAATTCATATTTTTCCGGTACATTTAAAATGGAATTTCTGTTTTTGGTTTAAATAAAAAAAAAATAGTAAGGAACTATATTCGACTGGGCTGAGGTTGAAATACCCCCACGTACAACGATTTTTCCAAATTTCATACCTAAAGTTTATATTAATTGTTAAAGGTTTTGTGCAAAATTTGAAGTCATTAGATTAATTTTTGTGGAATTGAAAGAGATTTTACCATTTTGGTGAACTCACTTTGTATGGGAGGTAGACGTGATTTTTATTCGACTTTTACAAATTTTATACTGAAATTTCATATTATATATTAAAGACACTGTGCAAAATTTTAAGTCATTAGATTAGTTTTTGTGGAATGGCAAGAGATTTTACCGTTTTGGGTAAGTCACTTTGTAACGGAGGTAGGCGTGGTTTTCATCCCATCTTTGCAAATTTCATACTCAAAATTTATAATAAATATTAAAGACGTTGTGCATAATTTGAAGTCATTATATTAATTTTTGTGGATTTTTAAGAGATTATACCGTTTTGGTTAAGTCACTTTGTATGGGAGGTAGGCATGGTTTTCATCCGATTTGGCTCATTTTTAAACATTTTTGGCTCATTTGACCTCCATTTTTGTATAAAAGGCTTATGTATTGAATTTCGTTACGATAGCAAAAAAATTACAGATGTTATCGTGACCACAGACGGACATACGGACAGACGGACATGGCTAAATCGACTCAGGAGGTGATGCTGATCAAGAATATATATACTTTTTCATACCAGTCACGCCTCCTTATCGGCGTTAAAAACGAAGTGACAAAGTTAATATACCCCTATTACGCTTTTTAAACGTGGGTGTATAAAAATATTATATAGTTCTTTTTAGCTTTTTGGTTCAAATGTAAGTACAATTCTGGTAAATTTGGATTTGGCCACGCTAAAAGATAGCCTGGCAATGCTAAGACTCAATATTAGGCGATTCAGTATATATTTGTTTATTGATTTTGTCACGTATAGTGCAATAGCCCAGTGGTCAGACTAGTAAACTTACCAACTGGATGTGAAGAGTTCAAATCTCACTCACGGTGCTTGATATTTTTTTAATTTTTTAATTCAAGCCTGTACTAAATTTAAAACCAAAGCTGTTTTTAAATCACATTTTAGTATGTTACAAATACTAGAATTGAAACCAAAAGTGGTGTGTACAGAAAAGTTTCAATTTTAGTACACGATTTCTAACCTTAATAGTGTAAGGTCTACTCTATCCTGCGAAACTTTAGGTGGACTGTGTCATTTATCCCTATTGCAACTGGAAAGAAGTTTGTGCAGCAGCTCATAATGGTAATCATATCTTACTCAGGTGTTGTTTATAGTAAAATTGATTCCAAAAATAGGCTGTTGGAGTTCTAATCTATAAATGAACAGACGTAGGCGAAACGGTTCGGTACCATTTTCTCCCGTGTTTCTCAACCGATTTTGATACATTTGAAAAAATTAACTAGAGTAGGGAGGAGAAGTGCACCGAATATTTTTTGTAACCTTTGACCTGAAATATAAGCATTGAAAGAATATTTCTTAAATATATTTTTAACCATAAAAGATGCAAGAACATAGTGTAAAAGGCAATTTTAGATATTCTTAATATGCATAAAAAACATAGCAAAAATTTTGTGCTCTGACTTATGGATACCATACTTCATTCATCTTACTATTTACTTTGATTAGGAAAACAAAAATCAAATTTGATGAAAATCATAAGTTTTTGACATTAATTTTGTATCAAATTAATAGAGAATATATACGAAAAAGTTCGAATTTGACCACTGGCGAACTCTAGTAATTATCAACAGGAAAATTTCTATTAGATCTACAAAATTAACTTTTAAGTTCTATTTTTTACTTACTTCTGATATGTTGTTATAATTAGTTGCTTACTTAACTCTTTTCTTTTTTAATAATTTATACTGTAAATAAAATAATTAGAAACTAATAAGACGCAATGATTTTTTTTCATCGTTTTAAAATGGGTGTTTTATTACTTGGTCGTCAGCAATTTGTTAAATTTGGTAGTAGAATTTCAAAAATACATTTTTGTTTATTAATATCGTGATAAGTAGTAGTGGTATCGGGTAGTAATCGTGATTTGCCAAACTGTCTTCTGGCATGTTCCCAATGCTTCTTAATGTATGCAGATGATGTGAAGATTATAAAATTTGTCGCATTTGTAGCTGATTACCAGCTTTTGCAGCAGCACTGGTAAGAAAAGACTGGTTATAACCAGTTATAAGGATGGTGTTATGATGATGTTGAGATATATCTCAACATAATAAGACAAATGTAGTTTTATGTCTCTTAATATGTTCCAAAATAAGATTAAGAATAAGATTAAGATTTTGTTTGATTACTCAATTTAAAGCACTTGTTAGTCATCTGTTGGATTTTACGTCTTATTTCACGACAAGCTTGTCTTCACTTATCACTTCTATGAAATTTTATCTAAACCAAATGCCCTGTTGGGGTTTTTATTGCGAAATACAAAATGTTCTGACCCAAACGCTGCAAACTTGGCTGAGTTCATTTTTATACAATATAATTTTTCAGTTTTATGCAATAATTATAAAATAGTGCAATACTTTTAAAAAAATTTAAAAAAAGAATATAAAATTCTGACTCTCAAAATACCCAATTTTTTTACTTAAAAAAGTTAATAAAATATCGAAATAAAAAGTGAGAAATTTTATTAATTTTTTTAGATAAAATTAAAGATGAAGATTTTCAATACAATAAAATTTCTTACTTTTTACTTTGATATTTTATTAACTTTAGCATTAAATAATTCTCGAAAATATTTTTGATTTTGATTTTAGTCGACCTCTGTATTTATTTGGTATTTTGTTCGGGTTCAAGGTTTAGTTACAAACAAAAACTCCTTTTGTTTAAATTTTGTTTATTTAAAATCGGTGAGAATTGAAATATCGATTTGAAATAAACAGTATTTAAACCAAAAAGAGTTTTTGTTTGTCATTGGACCTTAAGCCTGAAGAAAACACCAAATTCTCGAAAGTACTTAAAAATAAATGTTTATATTTGCTATTTTTCGAAGTCGCGTTGTCGCATGATCACGTACAGAGGTTTACTCTAAAAAGCTTTGCACGCCACGCAATAACAACCCATTTTCGTGTTTCTGATTTTTGCCTCATTTTCATCATAAAATTTTTTTTATAAATGAAGGAGTCCAAAACAAGAAGTGCCGCCCTTCAGCCAAATGTTGGCTATAGACATCATCGAGCATGAAAGGACTAAAGCTTTCAAAATACGTAAGAATCCATTTTTACTTCTTTGATTTGGTCTATTCTGGAATATTGTCCCCTTTTTTTTACAATATTCCAGATATTATTTTAAAATTTTACGCCGACTTATATTGATCGGAACGCTTTTTTTGGTTCAAAAACACTTCAAATCAGAAGAAAGTATAATACTATAAGGATGGCTAGAGATATCATAATGAGCAATATTGACTGAGCTGCAATTCTCGGTTACTTTTTTAATTATGCCCCTGAGAGATGTATGAGACAAAGATAACTATTTTATATTTCTTATCATAGAACAATCTACGGACGAAATGATGTTGTCTAATAACATAACTCTGTTTGCGAATAAACCCTCTGATGACAGACAATTTTCTCCCTAGGGACCTTCTTGACGAATATGGGACCCTAATAGTGTCTTTAAAATTTCGTTGTTAGGTGTGGGCTCGTTGATTGTGTGTGGTTATATATTTCGACAGATGAAATAAAGAAAAAGTCAGCACTCTGCCAGCACATCTGTATATATAAAAATAGATCGTGGTTTGTTCGAAATCTTGAAACTTGAAAGTGACTGGTCCAAACTGATAACTTCCTTATGCAGATTTGTTCGTAATTGCTACGCAAAGGTTAAGAAAAACAGAAAAGTCGATATATTCTCAACCGATGCCGATGCACATTTCGTTTTTCAGTTCAGTTCGTACGTGATACCGAATAGCTTTGCAATTATAGGTCGCACAGCTTCAAAATTCGGTATGCGACCACATGCCGTTTCACTGATAATATTTTATGGGCGTTATGCAATGGGGCGTGGTCCTCTTACACAACCCAAATTTGCAATATCGAATAGTTTTGGAGTTCTGGGTCGCACAGCCACGGAATTTTCAATTCTTTCCAAGTCTTTACACGGAATTTACAATTTACACGGGCCGATTCACTGATTACATTTGATGGTCATTGCAAAAGACCTCTGCAAAAGGCACCTCCCATTCAACCTAAATTTGAGAAATTGAATAGCTTTTGAGTTATAGGACGCAAAGTCACGGAATTCAGTATTCGACGAAAATTTGCACATGCAGTTTCACTGATAACATTTTATGGGTGTTTGGAAACAGGGGCGTAGCAGCAACACGCCTGGTTTAAGCGATTATTGCTATAAAACACAAATAACTAACAATGAAATTTCACCAAAAAAAAAAATCATGGGCATATTGTTTGAAAGCCCATACAAGATCCCTGTGGAGCAAAACCGCCATAAGTGATTTTAATCATTAAGTCATAAAAATCATTAAATCATAATCAAATATAATTAAAAAAGGGCATTAGGTTAAAGTGGAATGCCTACGCTACGAAATAAAAATTTTGCAATTTGTAATTTTTTCTATTTTTTTTAGATTTTTTTTTTTTATTTTTCTACTTACCCCTTACGCGTTTATAATCATGCGATTCGCCACACCCAAATTCTTTAGATTTTTTTTAAACTTCAGAATTTTCTGTTTAATATTTTCAGCAAGCTTTTGCTGAAAATTTCAAAAGCCAAACTCAATGGGTTCTGGTAGTGAGCATTAATGGGTTAAGCATAATAATTGAGAATTGGATCTACGATTTTTTGTCCAATCTAAACAGCTCATGTTCTCAAGAAGCTTTACATGGCAATTTTTTAGTTCCTTAGTTTTAAAAATTTTTTTTATTATGTTGCACGGATATGACAAAGATTCCTGATGAAGCCTTTAGCACGGCCTAAATTGCAATAAAATCAGCTAGTGATTTTTTCCTTTTCATATCGCAAAAACTTTGTCGTTGTTGTTGTTTCTTTGGAAAAATTCGTTAGTACAATTAATTGTTCTAACTTTGACCTTAAGCTTAATAAACGATTTTAAACTATCAAACAACTAGAATTTGTATTTAAAATCAAGTATTATTTAAACTATCAAACATTTTGAATTTGTATTTAAATCATATAAAATTAACATAATAAATAACAAGGTCATTTAGAAAAAACTTTATTTTTTTTCATTTTGGAAAACCATTTTTTGTTTGGCACCAAAATATGCTAAAAACAAGCCATTAAAAATGCGTTAATTTTTTAGAATTTCCAAATCTATTTTTAAAATTTTTAAATATATGCCAAATTTCAAAATCTACAATGTCTCAAAAATTTCTTAAGAAATGCACACTTTTTAAATAGTTCTAAGCAATTTTTGTTTATAGATTTTTTTGTAAAGCATATCAATTTGATTAAAACCTCATGACTTTAAGGATAAAAAATTTTATTATTTTTGAATACCAATGTTTTGAAAAGCAAAATATAAAATCGAAAATCTGGCTAGTAAATTGATTGAAAAATCAAAAACAAATCTTTCAATACAGGGGATAGTTACTTTTTTATTTAACTTTTCCGTTTCATTTTAATGTTAAAACAGAGTTGTTAAATTCTACTTTACATTTAAAAATGTTGATAAATAAAAAACGGACATGGAAAATCTGGCTAGATAATTGGTATATATTTCGAAAACGGACATTAAAAAACAAAATATGTGCCGCTAGCCTAAACTCTTTGAGCATAAAAACAATTTGAGTTGAACAGTAGGGTTATGAAACACTGTGTGCCGTATAAGAAAAA
Organism: Dichetophora obliterata; assembly: GCA_963920525.1. Lineage (NCBI taxonomy): Eukaryota > Metazoa > Arthropoda > Insecta > Diptera > Sciomyzidae > Dichetophora > Dichetophora obliterata. Next base: position 208,406,042 of record OY986438.1, read on the forward strand.
ACCAAAGCTTACAACAAGTTTTTAGTATACAACTAGATACAGAAATTTTAAAAAACAAAAAAATTTTAAAAGTATTTTGTTTACAAATTGGTCTATTTGTTTTTTTTTATATAAAAATCGAAAAATGTGGTGTATTTCATTCTGAAAGTGCCCTCTGAGTTTAATTTTAAATCTATTGGAATATTAAAAGAGTATGCATATAAAACAAAATATAAGTCAAACGGACACCAAGAATACTTTCAAATGCTTAAAAAATATAGGTGATATTCGTGATTTTTGTACTTCAATCATATCAAAGACAGAAATTTGCATACAAGCATAATCAAGCCACATACACAAATAATTGCTTTAATGGACCGATAAGAACGTATAACGGCAATCGCACTCAACCAACTGAGAGCACTACAAAACATTGGTGTACCACTTCAGGGGAGACAGTGCAAAAAAAGCAATTAACTTATACTAAAAAAGCATAAAAAAACAATAACAACTGTATAAACACTTGCAAAAAATCACATAAGTTTTCGAATTCTCTGGTGAGCAACTGAATTGAGTCTGGCGTTGGACAGAAATTTAGATGAATTGTTGTTGCTGTTGCTGTTTGTTGTTAGCCGTTTTTCTTTTTGCCTTTTTGATTTTGAAATGATTATAGTGCCGCCGTGTTCAGAGCTGGGACTGTTCTTTATGGTTGTTGTTTTTGTGGTTACTTGAGCAATGCCAAGGCAACATTCACAGCAATGGCAGCAACATCTACAACAGCCGCAGCAACATAAGTGGAAATTGTTGTTGCAAAGTGAGGTTACTTGCGGCTATTGAACTAGTTACCTAGTGCCGAGCGAACAGCGGCAAACGAAGTTAACCGTTTGCCGATACAATGACGACAACGACGACAACGACAACTACGATGATGTTAACGAAGTAAGTGGAAAAAATAAATAAAATAAACAAGCAACAAGATTGCAGTGAATGAAGTGAGTTCTCAGCTTAGTCCAGTGATATCCAGGCAATTTTTATTGATTTAGGTATTATTTCTATAAAGCCAAAATATCCAAGAACTATACATTTCGAACATTGAAAAATTGAGACAGCTCACGCTACTTCCTAACTCAAAGTTTTGGTCTGAAAAGTGTTTATTTCCGTTTAGTTTCTCTGTCTAAAGCTGCTGTCAAGCCATGATGACAAGTTATGCGAGTCAGTATTGCTTTCAGTTTATTTATGTCAGATAAAGTTGAACGAACAACCATCAATAATAATTTTTTAACATAATTACCACGCAAACAAGGCACTCGAACACTTGTGCTATCGCGCAGTCACAAAAAACAAGGGGGGAAAAATTTCCAATATCCAAATACAGCCAAAATAACTTTCCAATAGTTCAAATCAAGTCAAGTGTGTGGACTGGCTTGACTCGGGCCAAGAAGCTTGGGTGGCTTACAGCCCCTGACAATGAATGCATCGAAAAGAACAACAAGCATTGTTCTGAAAACACAACAATGGAAAGAAAGCATTATCCAAGAGGCTAGTTTGTTGCTTAAGTCTTTCGTTTTTTAAGCTTTTATTCATTTTTTGGCAGACTTTAGAATTTCTATTTGCCAAACTTGTTAACCACTCATTACTTACAATTACAGCCAGATGATTGAATAGCTGCTTGTATTGTGAGTGAACAAGCATTTTTGTTTATGCTGGAGACGTAGCTGCAGCAACAGCTTCTGTTTACTGCTACCGATGATGGCTTATTTGTTTTGACTGATTTATTGGTTTGAGCGTTTTGTATTTTTGCTATTTTTGTTGCCTTGGTACATGCATACATATTTGATTTTCCCTCATTGTCGGATGTTTTGTTTTTTTTTTTCTTTTATCTGAGATTTTTTTTTTTTTTTGCACAAACAGTATTTAAAACAATTTCTTCGCTGCTGTTGTTCAATGAACTCGCAAGTGTTGCGATTCTATGACACAAAAAAAAGGTCTGCTATTGAAAAGAGAAATGCGGAACTTTTTTAAATCAATTTACTTAAAAATGTGTGTACAAATTTTTTTTTTTTTTAATTTTGAGTAAATTGCAAAAAAAGATGCTTGACATAATTGTTGAACACAAATTCCTTTTTTAAAATTTTTAAAAAGTAGTAATTCGATACAAGAACTATTTTAGGATCAAAAAGGTTTGTTTTCTACTGATATTACTGATATATAAAGTTCTTTCTCTGAAATACTGAATTTTATAAATATATTTGCTTTTAAAATTAACGCCATACCGTTATTTGCAGAAAATATTGTGGATGAATTCTGAAACTAGACGTAAAAAATACTCCTTCGAACAATTCCGTATTTTTAAACATATATAAGTATTTCTTTTTTCTTCATTTTAAAAGAAATTTATTTCGAATTTTTCATGTTTCGTGGTATATAACGTTTTTACAATAAGCCCTTCGAATGATGAATACATAGCTTAAAATAGTCGAAATAATAATTCTAACAAATGTTCTATTTAATGAGCTATCTTCGAATGCCACAACGTGCTATCATTAACTTCTAGGGGGCGTTGTTACTGTGATTTATAAGTTTTTCAGTGTTTTATATATACTTATGTATAACAAAATATTTTATTAAAGACATTCTGGAGAGCTTACAATATGATATTTTTATTGGGTCATAAATTCCACATCTGACTGCATGCGTGCTAGCCATGAATCTGCCTTAACTCATTATATACGGCACTTATGTATCCTCTACAGCACTAACAACAAAAAAATTAGGTCAAAATTACAAAAATTATTTCATATGCATTTTTTCTCAGACAATTTGTATTATTACAACTTATACAACACATACGTTGTTGCAAATGAATTTATTCACATGCAGCACATAAAAAACAGCAATTTTAAAGATTAAATTATGACGATAAGTAACACTGTTTACAACAACATCCAGCGAACAAACCAAGTATTGTCATTATTATTATACTTTGATCACCTCAGCAGCAGCACAGTTAAACTTTATGCTCTGACTTCAAAAATATGCAACAAGAGCAATTCGGCTAGCCAAGGAAATGGCACAGTTTGAGCAACAACTCCTCTATTTTGGTCGTTTTATTTATCTTTGTTTTCTTTCTTATATGTAGCTATATTGGTATTGGCTCCAACTCGAGCAGAGGGATTTTTCCGTATCTGCTGCCATTGCAGACTAAAACTATTTGAGTACAAGAGTTCAACACATTTGAACACAGCACCAGCCAGGTACTAATTGAAATTCTGCACGAGTTTAGTCTGCATTTTGTAAGAAGTTCTTGTTACCGAGTCGACGCGCTGTACGAATTTAGTCCAGCCTCAGTGCCTGGTTATGACCGTGTTTTTTTTTGCTAAGAAAAAAAAAGAAATCTTATTATTTGCATGATAATTGGTGGACAACCCACTAAACTAAAGTGCAGTTAGCAAAGGATGAAGCTGGACATATAAGCCAATGAAGCAATTTATGTCATCAAATATTTTCTAGCGATGATTGCAGTGTCCATAGTTAAGCTTCTAAGGTTACGCATAATCACCATTATCATTCAGCAACAATTAAGACTTCTTTTAACGAATTCAATTTAACTTTTTCGATTATTTTAATGAGAAACGATTAAAAAGCTTCACATAGCTTAACCTTGAATACCAAAACTTAAGTCCAAAATCAGCGAACATGAGCTCAGCAAGTAAGAATAAATTGCAGAGCCCATCAAAAATGAATATTAAGCAAGTAACTAAAATTAATGGTCTGTCAAAATAGACAAACAAGGATTGAAGCCTCAGAGAAAAAGACGAAAAGATGAAAAAAAAACACAAGCATAAAAGCGAAAAAAAGCCTATCATTAAAGTTCATTTAACGTTCACAAACATAGAAAGCTCATCAATAGCAATAATTTTTTATGCTTGTTTATTGTTACTGCTCAGTTCAGTGAAAAAAAACTGAATTGCAAAAAAAACACTATGAAACAAATAAGTTAAGAGCCAAAGAAGCCTGCCTTTGCCCATTGCGGAAACAGTGGGGTGTTTGCACGCACCAAAAAAAATTTCAATCAGTTGAGGTCAATAAATTGCTCAACAGAGACAGCTGGCTTAGTCAAAATATAATATAATAACAGCTTAAGACGCAGAAAGCTTTTAAGAACAACATTTGTTCATTCATTCCCTGCTCTTTCTATTCGAAGTGGCAAAAGCCAACGAACTCTTTAATTTCATTTTTTGCTAACTAAATTCTTTTTTTTGTCAGATATATAATAAATTATAAATAAAAAAAAAACGAAAAAAATGCTTTATAGTGAAAAAAGTAAAAACATTCTAAGCTTTGTTCAGCAAACTACCAAAAATTCTACACAACTTTTATACATAGTTAAAGAAATAGAAAGAAATAGAAACTAACAACAACAAATTATAAGTCAAATAGATTAAAAAGTAGAAAAAGCAGAAGATTTCTCAAATACGCCTAGGCGGGCACGTTGTGGCAAGAAGTGTTCTTAGAAACAACAACAAAAGCAATAGCAACAAGAACTAAAATAACGACCACTACTCGAACAACTAATTTTTTTGCTTTTATTAACACGCAAACAAACAACGAATAATAATTGTTCGTACTTGGATACAATTGAAAGCTTTGCTCCCTGCCTACCAAGAAGAGCAACTAAACTACAACAACAACAGCAGCAACAACAACATATGTAGAAACCTTTCTACAGCTTCTGTCGGCTGTTGGCCATTGAACTCAGCAATGAAAACGAACTTACCAACGGAAACAGCAAAATATACACAAGCAGAGCGTTAAAAAAATAAAACCAACAAAATATTTACTTTTATATATGTTTAAAAAGACGCGCCATTAAAAAGCACTTCTTGCCCAAAAAACTTACAAGAAGTCAACGAACTTGTCCAAATAAAATATATACAGAAGTTTGTATTTATGTATATATTTATTTATTGAGTTCATATAAAAACGCATTTTTAAACATTAAATTAAAACTGAATTGTATTTTGTTTATCTTTCCTCTTAACAGAATAAAAAATTTTAAAAGAAAAGCTTTAAAGCAGCAGCGGAAGCCAGAGCAGCAGCAATGAAAAGCACGAGATGGTAGAGTGCGAGTGTGTGAGGCTGAGTTTGTGTGTGTGAGGGGGCTGGCAATGTTGGTGTTGGTGATACGCACTTATTTGCTTAAGATGCGCAATAAATATAAATTTAATTTATTTTGGTTCATTTCTTTTTTTAGCATATTCTTTCATAACAGGCTGTATAACAAGTTTGTGTCTTAAGTCTTTCGTTCTGCTGGAGCAAGCAAAAGTTAAACTTTTGAAGCGTTCAAAATGTTTGTGTTTTCGTTTACTTTTTAAAAATAATTATTCTATTTTTAACAAGACCTTTCTATCCAACGTCTGAATCTAGTTCCTAGCCAAATTTCCACTCTTTTGAGCAGGTCCGTAGCCTCAAACTAAGGGGCAGTTCTACTTTAATGTGGAAAAATCATTTTTGTTAAAGTATTAATTTCTTTGTTTATATGAATTTTAAATTACTTAAATTGATTTATTACACACAAACAAGCATATTTTTTGAAGCATATGTTTTAAGCTAACAAAATATTTAAAAGACACGCAATAAATGTGCAATAAATAAATACAAATTTGGCTTTAAAGTATTACTTGTAAAGTTGTAAGTAGTAGAGAAAATGTAATAAAGTATAAAAGAAAAATAACTAAAGATATTTTATAAATAATTTATTCTTATAATAAAAAGAAAACTTTAATTGAGTTGAAGGCAACTAGAAAGTGTTAATAAATCATCTGTGTCATGAAGTCAATCCAATCTGTTGAAGAAGTTAAAGAAGTTGAAAAATATCAACGAAACATCTAGTTAATGATGAATTAAATTAGTACTTTAATTGAATTTAAAATAGTTGAACACAAAACGTATTCAATAAATTAAAAATAACGTACATTTCTTTACCTGATTTGCAAAAATTTATATGAAAATTTTACAATTAAGAAGTTGGCGAAAAAAGAGAGCGAGTTAAAAAAATTATTTTAATTAGATCATTGACAGTTCAATTATTTTTCTGAATACAAAAAATTGGTTTTAGTTACAATCCATTGCTGTAAAAATTGGTACATATATAAAACGCAAAAAATTTTCAATTTCAATTTCAATTTATTTTGATTAATTTGTTAGCATATAACAGTAAATAACAACTCTACTACAACAGTAAATAACAACTAACAAATATCATTGAGCAATGAATATAAAGTAATTAAGTAACTTAAATTTAATATAAAAAATTTATATAGTTTAAATAGAGTTTAATATAATTTAAATAAAAAATCAATTTCAATTTAAATTTATATTATATACAACAATTTGCATCCCTTTTTGATAATATAAAGAAAAAACATAAGCTGAAAAGCAAAAATAAAGTAGTTAACTGAAGGAAAGAAAAGAAAGAAAAGATAGAAAATAGCTATGAAAAGTGTTCGAAAATTAAATGCTTAAAGGCTTTTTGGTTGGAAACAATTTTAACATGGTTTGGCAGTGAACTCCACAATCTGATAGCGCTGACGAAAAACAGCCTACTAGACCTTTTGTAATAAAAGCGAGTTATCAAGAGGTTGAGGTTTCTGCCCGACCTACAGAACTGAAGTTTCTCACAAAGATAAAGTAAAGACGACGTGAGTAGATGATTTTGTGCAAAAAGATACAATTTCTTGCTTCAAGATAGCTAACAAGTAATTTTGCGCAGAAGGAAGAGATATGGTCAAACTTCTTTAAACCGTAGACATAACGAGCCACATTATTGAGAGCAACTAATAACTTGTGTAACGATCTCGAGTCGAGTTTGCTATAAACAACTTCAGAATAAGTTATAATTGGCATCAGTAGCTGCAAAACTAGTTTTCGTCTCATCTCAACGGGTAAAAACGATGCCGTCATCCTAAGGTTCCTTAAAACAAAGTATATTTTGCTCACACAAGAATTGATGTGATCCTCACAGGACAACGAGGAGTTCAATTGAAAACCAAGATTTGATACCTTGCTTACGATTTTTAATTCAGTGTCATTAAAGAATATCAAAGGGAATTCAATATTTACGAATGGAGTGCAAGATATCGGTAAAACATATGATTTTAAGGGATTTAGCTTGAGTTTATTTGTTCTGGCCCATTCTGCTACCATGTTCAAGTCTTCATTCATCCTAACACATAAATCTTCAACGAGGCCTGTATGCCTAGACAAATACAATTGAAGGTCATCAGCATATGCATGCATGGTGACATTATTACATTTGTCGAATATATCATTGATGAACATAGTAAACATAAGTGGCTCAAGAACTGAGCCCTGGGGAACTCCACTAGTAGTTGTCTTGAACGTTGATAAGTTTAACCCAGCCTTAACTCTTTGGGCCCTTAAATAGTTACCTAATAAGCGTACAGAAGTATTAGAAAACCCGAAATTAAACTTCAGTTTCCAGCACAATATTGGATGGTTGATAGTATCGAATGCTTTTGAGAAGTCCAAAAGGCAACGAGAGGTCAGATTTACATGAAATTTACATGAAAAAAAAATGATAGTTTGTTTTAATAACAATATATAATATATAAAAATATATATACACTATATAAAAATTTTATATACAATATATAAAAAAGCAAAATAGACATATGTAAAACAAATACAGTTAAGATAATTACAACTAGTTAAGTAGTTTAAAAAAGAATGTTGAAATGTATGCATATGCAATCTCTCATTTGAAACTTTATATTAAAAACCAACAGCAAGACCAAGAAGATTCAAAAAATTAATTCAAAGGAGTCAAGAACATTAAAAACTTCTTCAGTATGAATATCATATCTTCGATTAGCGATAAGCTCGTTTATTTTTCCTGTTCTTTTGAGTTTTGCTAATAAGTTTCAAGCCTTTTTAATGCAAAAAAGTAGATAATATAGTACAAAAATTGAGCGGTATAGGCACATGATTTTTTTTAATAGTCCAAAAATGAACGGAAAAACTTTTTGTTGCATTGTTCATAAACTGCTTCTATTGAAGATGCAAAATTCTTCTCAGCTTCATCTATAAATCATATTATCTTCCATTCAATTGCGATAAAAACTTTTTAGTATATTTTAAAATCCCTTACTTTACACAAGTTGAAATACAGTGACTCACAGCACCGTTCATAAAAAACTACTTTGCAACATTTGTTTTTATAAAAATGTTAAATACCGAGTTATTCTTCAACCTCTTAGGTTTATTCTATAAAAATAGATTTCTTTAGATTATAGATAGATTATGGAAGAATATATCCGAAAAATAGATCAAGTTTTTATATTATCGGTAGTTACATATACTTGAAAATTTATATAAGATTTAAAATTTATATACAAAGATTCATATGTTTCAAGTGCAATTGCGTTAAGATAAATAATTATTTCCTATAAAGTATTTTTTTATTATAATAGTATAATTTAGAGAAAATCTGTGAATTGCTATACGCTCAAAAAGACGATTTTTTCAACTATAATCAATGATAAAATTATAAATTCTCTCAAAATCTAAATAAAAAAAATTAATAAAAATGCTTCAACCAAAATTGCATTTATATACCAAATCAATGCTCCGGAGACTAATTGTGTGTTAAAGCCTTAAGGAGGTATTATAGGAACAACACTTAAAATTGTCCTGTACAAATGGTCACAAATATCTAAAGTTGACGATTAAAGAACTTACACTAAAATACAACATCATTAAAACCGAACCAATTAAAATGTTTAATATTTCCAAAAAAGGTTATTGATAACCTACAATATTATAATGTTGTCCGTTTTAAAAAAACTCCTTTTGGGATCTGATCAAGTTTGATCATATTTTGATAAAAAGTTCGGTATCATTGAACGTGTTGCAAAGGAGTCTTAGAACTTGGTTAAGTATCTTGATTGATCTAGAGATGCTTCTTAACAAGCTAGTAAAAAATTTAGGGTAAAGTCGATGGAAAATCAATATCAAAGAATTGGATTCATGGACATTTATTTCTCTACAGCATTTTAATGAGAGCCTTACGAGACTACCTCTTTACGTAAGATAACGTCACAAAGCACAACAACAAAGTAACGATGACTTGCATTTTGAACATGGATACTTTGTTTTGAAATTGGCACGAAGAGTAAGAATCTAAACTTGATTAAGAATCTGCTCTACATTTCCAAAAAAATAATTTTATTATAACCGGAAATCTGTTTGTTATAACTTGTATAAGCTCTGTATAGAGTATTTCAAGAAGTGCTTTCAAATATGTACCTCAACATTAAAAACTTGAATCGCGTATATGCCATAAATGTAACAGGTTGCTATAAGATTCAAATACAACAACAAAATAGATACTCATATATTTCAGAAAATTTTTTAAAGCTTTTAGTCAAAAATACCTTCTTAAAAGTACAAAATATACAAAATAATGTTAAAATTGTCTGTAAAAGCTGTTTCAATTTTCTGTGAAATATTTTTGTAAATAAATATATTAAGGTGTTTCGGTATGTGGGAAAAAAGTTCCATTTACAACCCCCCCCCCCCCCCTAAAAATGAAGGACCAAGGTCTATTATATGACTATTCTCAACATATTTCGGGACTATTCTGCTGCGATAACCGTCAGTGAGCAATTATTCAGTTTTATCCAAGTCACTGTACATTGTATTTTTGCAAACGATGCTAAACAATTTTCAGTTTAAAGAAATTAATTTCATGATTGACAAACTTTATTTGTAATGAGCTTAAACGTTATTTAGAAAAGGATCAAAATTTGAATTATAAAATATATTTTGAAATTGCCAGATCTTTTCAAAATCTCTTGCTTCCTTAATTTTATTGACTTCTATTTTTGTAAAGCTTATTTTTGGCTACAAAAAATAATTAAAAAAAACGTATATCAATTGCATATGTATAGAATTACAAAGTTTATAAGCAAGTTAACAATCATAATTTGCTAATGCAATGTTGCAAGTAAATTTTTAAAAGTATTTATTCATATATCACTGAAACCATAAAAAATTCTAGTGTGTGGAAAGAAAAAGTAATTCAGAACTCTTGAATTTTTGTGTAAATAGTGCTTTTCTTATGAGAAATGAAAGACTGAATCAAATATTGTTCTAAACATCAATGAACTAATTCATAAACCAAATTCATTTACTTTTGTTTTCAATATTTTTTTTCATTGTTTGTAATGGTTGGTTATAAAAATGTCAGTTTTATTAGAATGTCAAACTTTGATCTTGAACAAATGTGATCTAACAACATTCATCTAACAGAGCTTAATTGTTTTATTGAATACTTCATAAATTAACTTAGCCAGTACACTTAACAAAATAATAGAATTTGAGGTATTTCACTGAAGCTATTGTATATACTTTAAAAATATATGAGAAATACAAGATACTTCGATTTAGTTTTAAGGCACTTCTACTTAATCAAAAACTCAAGTCTATGTTTCGACACACTGGGTTGAATGCATATTAAGTGAACATATGCTCTGACTCGATTTTTCAAGTAAAATAGAGTTTATGAATTTTTTACTTGAAAAATCGAGTCAGAGCAAATTCTCACATTTTATGCATTCCACCAACAGAGTCTTCCAGTCTTAAGCAACGAGTTGCTGTAATCAACTTTATAAGAATACTCACAAAATGGAATCTGAGACCTAAGATCTCGGGAAGGTACGTGAAAGCTTATATGAAAGACCAAAATAGAACAATTAATATCAAATTATATTAAATCTCTTAAAAACACGATAGCGAAATACTTATTTACGCCAATTTTCTAGAGATTGAATACCAGGAAAATACCTTCTTTCCTTATAAGTACGTAGGCATTTCAATACTCCATCCTAAGTGACTTATTACAAAGATCGTTAAACGTTTCTGAGTTTTTTCAATTCTACTCGAAGCACATGTATAAAAGGGGTCACATCAATATCTAAAATATACCTAACATAGGCAAAATAAAAAGATTTTATAGAAAAGGGATCATAAAGGTCTTAAGAGTTTCTGATTACGAAACCTTACATACTACCATTGGCTCTAGCTACTATGTAGTCAATATGCCTTGAAAATCCAAGTTTGCTATCAAGTGTAACTCCAAGATCTTTTCTATCAGTTAATCTTAACGAGTTTATATTCATTAACCACAGAAAAAGATATACGGAAAAATAATGTCAAGCTTTGGCATTACGATATATTTAGGGGCAATAAATTGTTGCTGAACCAAGAAGATAGTTGGAACAGAATTCTCTCCATATTATTTACTTAACACAATCGTGAATATCTTTTATGAAAAAATTCATAAAAAAAATGTGTATGTCGTTAGCATACCTTAAATATTGAGAAAAGATATTATTTTAGGTTGAAATGTCGTAAAAAAATAAGAGAAACAAAAGAGGGCCCACAGGTGGCTGCCCTGCAGAGCCACAGAAGAAACAATTACAGGATCTGACAGAACATTTATTTGAACAATTTGGTATGTACATATCTATATATATATAATGGAATGTGAGTTTGTTTATTTGTTTGTTTGTTTGTTTGTACCTTATAGGAGACCAAACCTCTGGACCGATCTTCCTGAAATTTTCACAGCATTTAACTGGGACTCTGGCATGATTAATAGGGAACTTTTTTCGACCACGCCCACTTTAACGCCCACTTTTTTAAAATTATGTAATTGCTCCCATATAGTTTTTAACAGATTTACATCAAATTGTATACACATTATACTCCAGGCAAGGTAGAAATAAACATTTCTTACGCCACGCCCCCTTTCACGCCCCTTTTCACGCCAAATTTAAGTTTTAAACTTTTTGTTCTCTGTACAAATTTGTTCCTTCCAACGGATTATTTTTTATTTGGTAGTATATTGCTCTTAATACTGTTAAAGTCGTCATATTACTATGAACCACGCCCACTGCACCGCCCCCTTTTTTTAATTCAGATACTAACTTATACCACTAACAATGTTTGCTTTACAAAATACTTTTTTTGTAATATGTATTTACCTAAAGTTTTATATACTTTTTATCTACAGGTAAGGTAGCCATAGATTTTTTTATTACCAAATTCCCCTTTTTCGCCCCATTTTACTTTAATTATAATTAATCTGCTTTCAATCTATATATATATAAATTAATGTCTGTCTGTCTGTTTGTTTGTTTGTTTGTTTATGGTTTATAGGAGGCCAAACCCTTGGACCGATCTTCCTGAAACTTTCACAGCATTTTACTATGAATCTGGAAAGAATAATAGGCTATATAAAGTTTTTATTGGACAAAGAGGCGTTGCACTGCCCATATAACCCAAAAATTTAAATCGCCATATTTTGGGCATTTTTTGACCTACGTTGATGCTATTTGGTACATATGGTATTGGCATAATTAGGAATACGTACCAGGCGAAAAGTGGGTGGACCACGCCCCTTTTTAGGAAAATTAAAAATCGCAATGAGTGGACGAAGGGGCGTGGCCTCGCCCATATAACCCAAAATTTAAAATCGTCATATCTTGGGCATTTTTTGACCAAAGGCGGCAGTACTTGCTATATATGGTATTGGCATGAATAGAAATACGTACCAAAAGAAAAGTGGGCGGAGCACGCCCCTTTGTTTACGATATATTGGAGGCTGGACCTGATAACCGATCTTAAATTTTCACAGCGTTCAGCTTTGACTCAGGAATACTTATTACATGATAATATTTTTCGACCATGCACACTTCTGCACCTACTTTTTTACTACGTTTATTAGCGGCTTTACCACAAATTTAAAATTCATATTAATAAAAATAGTGGGGGAGCCCCATTCTCTTTCTTCCACAACTGACTGCGAAACAGCTGATTGTGTATTTGCTGCTTTTTGATTGGTCTAAAAATAAAAAGGGGGAGCATGAAGCAAATTACATGCGATTCAGTGCTGAATTATAATTGGTTTACAACAAAAAAAGAGGCGAAGCATTGTGCTAGCTTTGTCGTAAAAAATTCAGCGAAAATATTGCAAATAGAGAGGGAAACTGACGTTATTTTAACCTTATACTGAATTGTGTTTGGAATGCCCGTAGACTTTTTTACATGTGATTATCCTCGAGACCATATAAATAGAGGTCACAGAGCCATGATAGTCAGCGTTCTTTTTTAGGTAAGCTCGGGTGACCGGAGTCACATGATTCATTGCACACGGCCCCATAATTTTTGGCCAGTCTCTGCTCATGAATGGAGCGGGGTCAATTTATAACTGCCTCGCCGCAGCCTCTGTTGGGTCATACGATCCTTCTGTTAGGTAGCGGTAGGAGGCAATAGCTGCTTATGGTAGTTAGTTGTAGTCAGTGTAGTTTCCTGTGCCACACTGACGCACAGTGGTCAAAAAGCTAGTTTTTTAAGAAAAAAAGTCTGTAACTTTTAACATAGTAGAGATTTTGTAAAATTTTTTCTTTTACCGAATTTTAAAAACAATAATTATTATTTTTTTTTAGTAAAAATTAAAAATTATCATAGTTTCTTTTAAAAAAAAAATGTGCAAGTTAAAATCTTAAATGTAATGTAATCTTAAATCTTTAATGTAAAAATGTAATTATTTTTAAATAATTTTAACTTCAATTTCATGTTCTATTTTAACTTTTGGTTTGGCTGGTTTGGTTGGTATTTTAAGAAAAAATTAGCATAATTTGGCAAATATTGGCAGCTGCTTTTTTTCATTAGACATTCTAATCTTTCACTAGACACCAATGAATCTGCTGCGGCAAAGTGCGGTAATAAATAAATGCTCCACGCAAATTCAAAATTTTTTCACTTTTAAGCATACCAATGATATGTGAATATTTTAAAAACGAATCGCATTATTATTAATGTATTTCTTCTGAATTAAAAACAAATATACATTTACTGTAATTAAAAAAAAAACAATAAAAAATTTATGTATAAGATTTATACTGAATTGAATTTAACACTAAAATTGGACAATTTTGAAATGAAAAAATTTCATGACTTTTGATGTTTCTTAAAAAAAAACTGTACATTTTTTTAAATCCGTGAACGGATTATTAATTCTTGGTCATTGCTCTGACGAATACTTTTCTAAGAAATTAATATTTTTGAAGTTGAAAAACAGACTTTTATTCCGAAAATAAACCATAGTGAGTCACCTCTGTTGGGTCATACGATCAGTCTGTGAGGTGGTGGTGGGGTGCTTTATTGCTATTTGCTTTCTCTGCTGCGCCGCTGCTTTTGTTAAGACCTTAGGTCTTATCTGGAAAAGTGGCTGCTGTCCGTCCATGTTACCGCAGCTAAGCTGTCAGTGTGTCTCTACCACACCGCTGTCTTTATTAAAATCGCAAGATCTAAGTAAAAACCAAAGTGTCGTTCGTGAATTCTTTTGCGCCTCAGCCTAAAAAACTCATAGCTGCATATTCTCTGATACGCCTCTGCTCAGATGCCTATAGTCGCGAATTCACTGCTACGCCTCTGCCGTGCCTCAGCCGCGCTTTTGGACATATTTTACCATTATACTAATTCAACGTTCCTTTTTAGCGTTCTTTTTTAGAACCATCTCCAGAGTAACTGGTCACCGCATCAATTACCGGCAACCAACTACCAATTACCAAGTGATTACCTGAGCAATTGCCGATTACTGGAGCGATTTCTAAGCGGTAACTTTACCGCATACCGATTACTGTAACGATTACTGAAACAAAGGAACTGCTACAGTTAGCGCAACAGCAACGACAACGATAAGCCAACATACTTCTGACACATAGACATCCACGCCCCGATTATGTAACGCTATATCCACAGGATACTATCATAAGATCGAATTGTTGAATAAAGACATACATTGAATTGCATTAACCAAAACCATGTCACTTTTCGCAGATACAAAAAAAATATTCGTTCATCCTACGAATATTCCTACAAAATACAAAGTATTTGTATCGAGATATCTTTATGAATAAACTAGTTTAAAATATTAATGATATTCGTAAACAAAAATAAAACAATTCGTATTAGTGCATCGTATGAATGATTGTCCACATAAAAATAATAATATTCGTAAATATCTTCGTAATTTCTTTCATTACACTCGGAGTAATTTTAGTTTTCAGTTACGAACAGGATTCGTAGAATCAACGTATAACTAGTACATATTTTATTCGTATTCGTACAAAAACAAATGTATATTGTACGTATACATTTATTAAGTTTACAAATGGTCATAATATCTAATAACGAAAAAAACATTATGTCCGAAATGGGGTTTGAACCTTGGCTCTTTAGCTTACTGGCCACGCACTCTACCAGTAGATTACAGCCACTTTACAATCATGCAGTCCCTAATATTCTGTAGTAGTTCAGCCTGAATGATGTCGTTTTTAAATTTTTTCGGCTCAACTTATAATTCGTACATTCTACGAATAATTCGTACGGTCAAAACTATGATTGAATTTTTTCTACATATATGATTTCTCATTCCTAAAAAGTACGAAATCATTAGCAAGTACTCCGAATGAAATAAAATAAATTACTAAGATACGCATGTCACAATAAAAATACTTTCTATATTTTACGAATTTTTGTAGAATGTATGAATATCATTCAAACAAATTTTACTTATAAATATTTTGAGTGCGAGCTTATTTTAAAGCAACAATATGCGAGAAACAGCGTCAAAAAGTGAGTTTCATCTAGTTACAACTGGAAAAACTAAATACAGAGCTTTTTTTATTATATCTTTTGATATTGACCAATTATTTTTTTTTTGCATAGAGCATTTTTTAAAAGCCTAAGAATAAAAACTTATTATAAATTTTGATTATTGAAAGGTTCGGGACAGTTACGTGCTAGCACTTATATTTATTTGATAACGATTACTGTAATTGCCATTTTAAAATTTTTATTACGACTTCGGCAAATGTAATTTTTATAATACCGATCAATGTAATTGAAATAAAATATATTTCGAGTACGATAACTGTAATCGCATTTTTTTTAATTAGGATTAAAATTAGTAATTGGAATTAATCTGTAATCAATTACGAAAGAAATCGATTACATCCCAGCTCTTATTTTATGCATGTTTTTCGTCCAATTATTGTTAACTAAATAACAATAAATACTTAACACATAATTCTTTTAGCATTTTTATCTCTTCCTAGATCATATATATGGTGCTCAATAAAGCACGACTTAACAAACTTATCCTTCGTCTACATATGTTTTCGTGTGTATCTTCGATAATCCAGCCTAAACAAACGCTGAAGAAATTTTAGTTGAAGTCTACCTCAAATTTGGTTCTAACTCAATCCGAAATGCTAACTTTTATTAATGTCATGACATTTTTGAGGTAAGAATCGCGTTCTTCGAAATAAGTTGCACCAAAATTACTTCATATTGAGTACATCAACTCTGAAGGTAGGCAAAAGAGCGTGAAATTATTTGATTAAATAATCAAGAGTCATTTACCCTAGCACTTCTACGATACAACATCATCAGCAGCAGTCACACTTTTTTCTCAATTTATTTACAATAATAAAAAGATTTATTTAAAAATCATCACTACGTCAATGACAGCAAAAGTGCGATAGCTTTGAGCAGTGAGAGAGATTTAATTGATTGCACGACAACATTTATCAGATTACAAGGAAAAAACCTTAAGCTTTGGACAAAAGCGCATCACGATCATCATGTTTTAGATAGACAAGAAGAGCAGCGCTTTACACAGAGCAAGCTAGCAGCAGGTAGCATTCGTTCTGTGATGAGTTTAAATCATGGCTATTCTAGGCTTAAACAAAAGACTAAACAACACCTCGACGAACACACGATCACTGTCAAGATCAATAACGAGGTCTCTAGCCGAGCTCAGCCAATCAAAAATGTTTGTTTTAAACAATTACAGTGAAAACACAAAAACAACAAGCGATTTGTGAGAACAATTTTACGCTCTTGCGCTCAATTTCAAATATTATTAATAAGAATATGTTAGAACGTTACTGCTGTTGCTGTAGGTTTTTGTTTTTTATGTTGTTGTTGTTGCTGTTGCCGTTACCTTACAAATGATGTACAAACAAGTAAGAAGAGCGCTCAGAGCGCTCAGAGCGAAAAGCTATCTGTCTGAGCGCACAGAGAGCTAAAGGAATCGTTCTAAAATCTACTGTTGTCAATAAATGCCGAAGTATGGCTGTTAAGCCACCAACACACTCAAATACACACAAACACACACAAATACATAAGCTTAATCACTCAAAACACAAACTATTGCCAACTGCTAAGCAGTTCAGAAGAATTCTTGCGACGCTCTTACGAAAGAGATAATTTCTACTGATGTTCATCTGCAAATTGGAAGAAGCGGCAGCAGAAGAAGACTTAGAAGAGACAAACGATGACTACCTGTAGAAATGGCAGAGCGCCAAGAACACCTGAGCATATGTGTGAGACAAATTTACGAATGTGTGTGTGCCGCATATGCGTTTGTATGCGTTCGATCGTTTGGAATATTTCAAAAATATATGCGATCGAGAAGTCTGACATTGAAGTTGAAACTCACCCGTGATTCAGTTTTCCGTAAGCAACTACACGATAAAGACACGGAATCGCTAAGGCAGAAAAACTAAAATAGCATAAAGAATATTCTAACTACTGCTTAAACAATTTTCAGTTTTTAAACAAAGTGTCGAAAAACATGTTGAGCTAGTAGTTAAAGTCACCAACAACGAACATTCTGTAGAGTGTCGCAGAAAAAGAACTTTTGAGCGCGAGTGTCATGCAAAGGAAAATCTTTGAACCCATAAGACTGCATTTAAACTAGTACTAAATAATAACGAATAATTCTATGGATTAAGCAGCCAAAAAGCGCTGAAATTTTTTATGATTAATTGATGTAGAAAAATAAATTAGTTGATTAAGTGAATAAATGGAATTTTGTAAACTACTGGAGTGCATGAAATTTATATAGCAAAATATAAAAAACCAAAATAAAATATTAAAAAAAAATTGAAAACCTTTTTTAAAAATAAACAAGGATTAAGCTACAACACAACTGCACGCTCAGCAAGATAAACATTATTTTTTTGGATTAGCCGCTAAAGCTGTTTGCTGTTTTTACTTTACATGGATAGCTTTTGGAATAACCCAATGTTAAGGTAAGTTTTTACTAATTACCATAAGTTTTCAATAAATCACAAACTTAGTTTAAAAAACTATTTCAAAGAATTTGTCAAAAGCTTTGATTTCTAAAACCTTCTATCATACACAGATTTATAGCTAAGCTTGCCGCTTCAGTACTTAAAACTAATAGACATATATAAATATATTTCGATCTTTAGACGGACAAATTAAAAGTCATTATTCAAACAAATATTATTCAAAATAATTGCAAAGTTATGCATTCTTAATAATAGTTAGCTATTTAAAACAAAAGACTTAAGCTACGAACCTGTCACCGCAGATTTTTCGAGAACCGCATGACTGCTTGAATGATTGAATGATGATGGAAATGAATTTGGTGATGCTTGGGTTGGCTTCTATTATTTATACTATTGCTTTACAAATCAGCTTTGCTACACTGAAAACAAATACTTTATTGTTCAGAGCCTAGCTTTTATCTGCGCTTAGCTTTTTGTTGTATCTCCAAGTGTATAACTGAAGTGCAGCTGTTAAGTTATTATTCAGTTATTTTAACCTGCTTTGATGCCTTCCTCTGTCTCACTTTTGACATCTCATAACAATAATTATTAATAAATAAAGCGCAGATTTCAGGTTGGTATATTTTTTTTTTTTTTTTTGTTGTAACAAAAAGGAATCACGCTATAAAACACACCTTATATATGTAAATGATGTATCATTTGTCACATAACAAAAATGCATATTGCGCATATGAGAATGTGTGTTTGTATGTTTGTGTGTGTGTGTGTGTGTGTGTGCTTTTGTGTGTGTATGGTTGTGAAAAAAAAGCTTCTTAGCCAATTTTGTGCTTTTAAATTTTAAGCTTTTTAAGCAAATTCATTTGATTAATTGTTCAAATCTTTTTCAACGCGTAACTCTTTATTTTTGAAGCCGCTTAAAAAAAGTCTTTTTTAAAATTTAAGAACAACATTTCAAATATTTTGAATAATTAATTGATTTATTAAATGATGCTCATAAATAATTCGAGAGAACTTTTTTTTCTTTAGAACGTATAAATAATTTGTTTAAATATGACTAGCTTTAGCTGCTATAACAACAACAACAACAGAAACATCAGCTAAAACATACACTTCAATAATTACAATGCTATGTATTCTGAGTATGATTAATTGACTTCAAGCTTTTTTAATATTATTGTTTGCTAACAGAAGCCACAACAACAACAACAATGCAAATAACAACAACTACATTTATAATTAAAATATTATCTCACAGTCGAGTTTTTTTTTTTTTTTTTGTTGCTAACTAGTCACTTTCCGAAAAAGTAAAAAAAGAACAACAGATTCAACACTTATTCACACGTTATGGCTTAGAACTGGTTTAAGCCGGGTTTATTATAAAAAAAAATAAAAAAACTAAATACTTTGCTAGAAATATTATTGCAAAAAAAAACGCGCGGAATAAAAAACAAAACCTTGACTTTGACTTTAAGTGACTCCTAAACAGCATTGCAGCTAATATAAACAAATATAGCCAAGATTCATCCACCACGCTTGCGCAGCACGAAACTTTAGCTCATTGAATCAAATCGCTGGCTGCTGGGGAGGGCAGCAAAAATAACAAGCTGCTATTTAAACTTGCTATTTTGCAATTGCTCATGTGATTTTAGCGAGTATAATGTCAAGTTGCAGCAATTGTTTTAATTTATTTATAAAATTCAATTTCATTATCAAGGTGAGCTTAACCCATTACTTTCAATGCGACAATATACGCACCAACTAGTATTGATTGTGATCAAATTTTGGTAAGAAATCTGACCAAAAATACTAAAACAACTGCAAAGCATCCATGATTGACACATTTTTCTGTTACAGCGTATGCAAAAGTTCACGCTCGAAGAGCAAGTCTTTACTAAAATGGAATATATGTTGTTTAGGAATTCATGGGTTAACATATTTGCTAAGTGAGTTTATTTTATTTATATTTATTTGGTGACGCAGTAAGCATTTATGGTGCTAAGATTCGAAATAAATTACTTGTTATTTATTAAAAATGTGTATTGTTTCAAGACAATTTAATATATTACAAGCAGATTTATGCGGTTTCGAATTAGCCAAACAAAAGATTGGTTGTTATAGCTTTTATAGTTTTTAACAACACAGTTCGATACTTTTTGTGTATTGTTAAGATTTATTAACATTTTCCTTATATTCTCTGAATTAAAAAATAATCTTTAAATAAAAAGAAAACATCCCTGCAGAAAATTAAACCAACTTTTAAATAGATCTGAACAAGTTCCAAAAAGGACCAGTACTGGTCCCTCTACAATACCTTTTTACATCAATCGAACTGACGCTTTTTACGTGTTTCTATTTTTGACTTTTCGACAATTGTACTCAAAAGCATTCCTTTTTTTCCTATAATAGAACGAGTTTCATTACGAACATTTCCAAACTGATACTTTTTGCTAAAGTCTTAAAGTAGATCTTAAAATGGTTTCAAGGTGTTCAAATGTTGCAGGCATTTATTTCTTAACTCTTGCACGTATTATAAAAAGAAGTGTATCACGTAAAAGATGATGCATATTTTTAGTTTATGTAGTTATTTTTTTTAAATATAATGCAAAAACTTACCTTTGTTGAATTCTTTAAATTGATTTTCCTCAAAGATTTTGAAAATGGAAAAACTTACCACAAACCGTGTTCAGCCTTCATTTATCTTTGTCAATAAAATTTTTGACAAGAAAACGTAATTAAATTAAAGTGAACTGTCCAACGCTGAAAGTTTTTTTTTACTATTTGATAGCAAGTACAAATTGAGCTAGAAATGAATTAGTTGGTTTTAAAATTACTCCAAAATATCTGCAGCGATATTTGTCAAAATAGAGTTGAGTTCATGCAACAACAATATTTTTATATTGAAAAAGAGAAAAACGAAATGTTGGCTTATTTAGAAACATTTTTGCCAAGTTTTGAATTGGCAACAGGTTTAATACAAGCAAAAACTGGCTGAAAAATAATAAAAATCAGCTTATTGAGAATAACTTTAAACTCATTTTATCAACATTTCATTTTTACCAATATGAATTTGAAAGCCGTTTGAAAAATTTGACAATGAAAACCAACAAAATATTTTTTGTCTTAAAAATTGGATCATATTAAAAATGGATTCAAATCTTAAAACCACTCTTATTTCTCATATAAAGAGGCTCTATAATTACTTATAATTTATCTTACAAAATTATTTTGCACAATAAAATTAATTTGCTCTCTTGATCTACTAACTAGGGTGAAAAATAAGCTTATCATGTATGTAGAGTAACGTCGTGGTAGTGTCAAGACTTTGTAACTAAAAAAAAAAAATTTGCGTTACCCTTTAAACCAAAAAAAAATTATTGGGTATAAATGGTAATACTTAATTCTTCGCTTTTTAAAATTTTCTTTTGTCTTAAGTTTTGTCTTTTTAAGTGTCTGGGGTAGAATTTTCTCTTGTTTTCACCCACCATATCACTGTATCTAATCTAATCCAATCTAATCTAATCTAATCTAATCTAATCTAATCTAATCTAATCTAATCTAATCTAATCAAATCTAATCTAATCTAATCTAATCTAATCTAATCTAATCTAATCTAATCTTATCTAATCTAATCTAATCTAATCTAATCTAATCTAATCTAATCTAATCTAATCTAATCTAATCTAATCTAATCTAATCTAATCTAATCTAATCTAATCTAATCTAATCTAATCTAATCTAATCTAATCTAATCTAATCTAATCTAATCTAATCTAATCTAATCTAATCTAATCTAATCTAATCTAATCTAATCTAATCTAATCTAATCTAATCTAATCTAATCTAATCTAATCTAATCTAATCTAATCTAATCTAATCTAATCTAATCTAATCTAATCTAATCTAATCTAATCTAATCTAATCTAATCTAATCTAATCTAATCCAGTCTAATCTAATCTAATCTAATCTAATCTAATCTAATCTAATCTAATCTAATCTAATCTAATCTAATCTAATCTAATCTAATCTAATCTAATCTAATCTAATCTAATCTAATCTAATCTAATCTAATCTAATCTAATCTAATCTAATCTAATCTAATCTAATCTAATCTAATCTAATCTAATCTAATCTAATCTAATCTAATCTAATCTAATCTAATCTAATCTAATCTAATCTAATCTAATCTAATCTAATCTAATCTAATCTAATCTAATCTAATCTAATCTAATCTAATCTAATCTAATCTAATCTAATCTAATCTAATCTAATCTAATCTAATCTAATCTAATCTAATCTAATCTAATCTAATCTAATCTAATCTAATCTAATCTAATCTAATCTAATCTAATCTAATCTAATCTAATCTAATCTAATCTAGTCTAATCTAATCTAATCTAATCTAATCTAATCTAATCTAATCTAATCTAATCTAATCTAATCTAATCTAATCTAATCTAATCTAATCTAATCTAATCTAATCTAATCTAATCTAATCAAATTTAATCTCCCACCGAAAGTAACGTCATTATAAAAGCAAAATCTGCGGAAGTTTCATTTATTGAAAATAAATTCACTTGACCCTGCTTTGATAACCTTTTTAGAAGTCGCTCAAAAGTTAACCATATTTCTATCAGACGTGTCAATGTTTTCGTGGCATTGTTGTTTAACGAAAATGCACACCAACGATAAGCAATGCACAAGAAGCAATAGAAATTCGTATAGAAAAAGTATTGCTTCTCGTGTCTTGTGTTGGTGTGATTCTTTGTGATACAGAATAATTCAGTTAATGTTATGTTAATAGCAAATAAAAATTTTTTGGCTTTATTACATGTTCGCTTTTTATTCAAGCACATTTAATTATAATTTTTTTTATTTAGAAATGTGAATAAAAACTTACAGTGAAAGCATTCCACGAGGGAAAGAGCTAAAAATTTAGAAAGCTTACGTCTCACAGGCGTATGTTATCAAAGCAGGGTTAAGGTTTGTTGCTTTACTAGAAAATTTGTGAATATTTTCGAAAACCTGCACAAGATTTTAATAAATTCTCTATCCGAATACAAATCATTTGCAGTAGAGAGTGACAATAAAACTTTTTTCCTCCTTGTGAAAAGGTGCAAGATTCTGCTACACAAAATTTCTGTAGTAAAACTTGCAAGTTTTACAACTTCCCAAACTATAGTCTTCTCTAAAAGTACTTCCAGAATTTTATCAATCGAAGATTTCTTTGAGCCATTCAATGAGCGAATTTTAGTAGGTGTTTTCTATGAGAACTTTAAGAAGCATTCCATTGAATGGAATTGCTTTTGTTGTAAGGGGGTTTTAAAAAACCCCACGGAAAAAATCCCTTTTGCTGATTTTCTTGAGGTTTTGAATGAGAACAAATAAGAAGTGTTTGGGTTTTGTTGGGGGTTTAAGAAATCCCACGTAAAATATGTTTTCCCAATTTTTATGGCATTTTTGTGGTGGAAGTAGGAAGTGGTTGGGTTTTTTTAGGGGTTTAAAAATCTCACGGAAAATATCTAAAACATATATGAGAATTGAGAACATATATGCTAAGAAGAAGCACAGTGTCTTCTGGAAGCAGTGTTCTTAAGAATGCATGTCACATTTGTATCAAAAATTTTGCTGGGTTGCTGAGAAAAATTTCAAACCTTGTTTCAGTTTTTTCATTTGTTTTATTTTAAAAAATTAAAAAAAAAAATTAAGCATTAAATATAAAAACGTTCCAGTTCATTTTTAAATGTTGCTACGAGCCATTTTTGTTAATATTCCCTCAATTTTTTTTTAACTTGCAAGTTTCTGCTAAAAAAGTTCGGAAGCAGACCTATGTTTTAAAAATGATATTAATTGTATTATAAATTTTCACAGTGGTGTATTTATATCTAAACTATTATGTAAAATTGCACTGAAAATTGTTTATTTGTATCCAATTTGTATGAAATATGTTTTGAAATATCATATTTGTGCTAAAGCATGTTCTTAGGGTACTTTCTTTTCAAAATTTTAATAATAATTATATTTAATTAAAGTGTAAAGTTTTTCTAAGAAATTATTCTAGCTACCAGAGAAAGTTTCAATAAACTCCATGCTACTCTCTTTAGATAAGCATCGAGCAAGGCGAATGATATGTACATATAAATGCAGAGTGGTGCTCCAAAACAACACAAAACAAAAGAAAAGATGCAATTTTTTATTTCGTTTGGCATAAATTGTCTAGAGGCTATTGTTAGAAAACGTCCAAGGTGAAGCGCGTACAACTGCTGACTGCTAGTGAGGATTATAAGGTCTTTAAAGTCCATTTTTAAAGTCAATTTTTTTAATTTTTATTTATATCTGCAATTTGTCTTTAATAAAAAACAGTAAGCAAATTATTTTGATAAATTGACATAAAGTTGTACATTCCTATTGAAATACATAGTATTATAACTATAGTACTAAATAAGATTTAGCTTAAAAAAGTTAAATCTATAACACGCTTGCGCTTCAGTCTTCTAAACTTTTCGCTGTCATCAAACAAAGATATCGCCAGAACATTTGCCTTTGCAAATATTTTATGCTTATTTCGTCTCTTACATTTACAATATTAAGATCTCTATTTAGAGTTTTTTTTGGCAACGAACCATTCTGCTTTTGTTAAAAGTGTTAAAAAATTTACTAAAAGATCAAGAAAAAAAAGATCAAGATCAAAAGAAAATCACGCCCACTGAAACTCCCTTCCAAATATGATTAACTTTTATAATAGGTATTATTCAATAATTTCATTATTGAAACTAAAAAAAAACACAAAAATATATATTAATTCCGGCCTAGCTGAAGTTAATTCCCTACTAGTGTTATAGTATTGTAAAAACAAGCCCAAATTGTTTAGTCTAAGACTAAATCAATTCATTCTTTATGTAAATAGAAAACAGCGTAATTGATGTGCTAAGTCTAATTTTTAAACATTGAAGAATGTTTGATTTATTACCAGCTGCTAGACTTAAGCGTATTTCTTGATGACGCTTCTTAGCAGCTATTATTAAAATGAACAGCACAAATTTGTGCTCTAGCAATTTTCTTGCAATTATATCAATTATTTCTTTTTATACTTGTAGCCAAATTAAAAACTAATCTTTTACTTCTCACGTAGTGGCGGTAGAAAAACAAAAGACTTGAGACACAAACTTGTTGGTTTTATTCTTGAAACTGACACGAGTTGATGTCTTGCATTGGCTGTCCATGAATAAAAGATAGGTTTTTGTAATAGATTTTAAGTACAAATACATAAAGGCAAACATGTACACACATACACACACACACACACACCACACACTCATACCATATGACCCATCTCATAATTGTAACGCTTTGTTTTCGTTGTCTTTCTTTCGAATGTAAAAATTTTAAGCGATTCTTTGTTGAATTAATTTTGTAGAAATTAACCCACAACTGCATAACTCGAGCTAAGTAGTTTTTAAAAATTCCGTCATTTAAATTTATTGATATTGAACTAAACTATTGAAATTTCTTAACTAATTTTCATCTAAAAACCGGCTTATGTCAATTGTTGTTATATTTTTGTATCAATTTACAAATATTTTCGTAAAACTCGTTTCGAACATGTTTTTAAGTGAGTATGTAGTTTTTTTTTTGAGTAAGCAGTTTTTCGGAAATCAAGATTTTTCATGATAAGTATCATATAGCGACTTCTAACATTTTTTCTAAATAAAGAAGAATATGATTTTGATTTAATTTTTGGAAGTAGTTTTTGTTAATTTTGTTTAAGCAAACTACTAACTTTACTTATTTTAAAATAACTGCAACATTAAAAGTGTATTTGAAATACAATTTCCTGCCATTAGAAGGTTGCATAATTAAATTTATAATATAATTTATAATTTTATAGCTTACGTAACTATTTGCAAAATAAATACGTCGTCTTAATGAGCACTTCGAATATTGTTTTGCGATTTTGGTTATATTAATGTTTTTGAGTTAAGCTGTTTTGGGTTATTTTGGGTAAAATTCATTTACTGGTAGCTTTTTAGATACAATCAAATGCACTAAGATATCCATTTCCACTTCTTGTACTGCAGTACTTAAGAATAACCATTACTTCACTTTTACCTACTCTCTGGAGTTCAGAGAGTTAAAGTAATAATATACTAATAACAAATTCTTCTAAATTTTTTCTGTATTTGGCAACTCAATATTTTAGTAGCAATATTTCTATTACTAGGTATCATAAATTTATTAGCTCTGAAAAAAAGAAGGAACAAAAGTCTTAAAACGACAAAACTGCGCAATAATTAAAGTTCCTTTGTTGCAATTATTTAACGTAAATTGCATATTTTAGCCATCATCAATGCCATCAGACACGCCAACGTGCAAGAAGCACCACACACACACACACAAACACATACACACACATAAGAACCACTGCAACTAAATGAAAGCAAGAATAAAATATAAGCTTCGTTTGGTTTGCTTTCTTTTTTGTTTTATTGTTCTTTTTGCTGCTCTTGTTTTTTGTTGCAACTGCATCCATCCAGCCGCATCCTTGCCAATGCTAACCACAATGTGTGCGCGCGCGCGCAAATGCGAACGCCCTTCTGCGTCCGTTCATTCACTTTTAGACGCGAGTGCATTTACCCCACGACAAGTTCTTGTCATGTGGTGGCTAGCTTCGTTGTCCTCTTGCTCCAAGCCATGCCGCTACGCCCTGCCTACCATCACGCTGTGGTACAGTGTTTTCCAAGTTTTCATTTTCATTTGAAAATCTTCAGCCGCGCACGCTTACTCATCAGCAACTGCAGCATGGATGCGACTTCAGCAAGGGACGGATCTAAACTTCATGCAACGCGACTGTCTCAAAATCAAAACAAAAACAACAGCAACAGCAGCATGGTAAGAAAATAAGAAAAAAAAAGACCAACAACAAGCAGCTAAATCAAGGCATTAGAAGTAAAAAGTCCAGCTGCACTGATGTTCATAAAGCTGCTTGCTGCTGGTCAGAAAAAGTATAACAACAAAAACAACTGGAAGGGAGTTTAAAAATGCAGGGGACAAGCTATGCGAGTTTCCTCAGCGCAGCAGACAAATGCCATAATCATCATCATCATCATCATCATCATCATCGTCATGACTATATGGCATGGCAGGAAAATGAAACCAGTTCACTTGGCTTGCGCTTGGACCATGCCTTGCTTTATTTACAACTAAGCGATGGCAGCGTCATCTGCAATAGAATGGTAACAAAAAAAAACAGAAGAACTCAACACAAACACACTCATATGAGTTATATGCAGATGCAAGGGGGAGGGGTGGGCAGTTGGAGGATGATGGTGATGTAGCGTCAAGAATCACTTGCCGTGAAAAGGGCGTTCAACTGCGCATGCCGGTCGACGGCTTTATTATTTTGAATGTTGTGTTTAATGTTGTTGTTCTACTTGGCCATGGCAATGCATAGTAAGCTGTCTGTGCGATGCATAGAGGGGCAGGGGGCAGAGGTAGAGACAACCAAGCAACATTAAGTGCTCGAAACTCTACTAGAGCATTAATTCAAAGGCTTAAAAGAAATAAAAATTCACTCTTACTCTTGCCACACGGTCAATGGCCCAAACGAACACACACACACACATACATACACTGAAACACATACCTGCATATGCAAGTGTATTTCTACATGTATTTAAGCCCTTTAAATACACTTTGCTCTAACTTTTTTTAAGATTGCTGCACCATTTATTATACGAGTATGTGAGTGTGTCTATGTGCTTGTACGTGCGTGTGTCTATAATTGTTTTTTTTTTCTATTTAACGCATTTACTTTTAAAAGTTGAACATGTTGGTTGTTGTTTTATGGCTCGACGCTTGATTGTTCTGCCACTTAATTAAAACGTTAAGATGATGTCTTTGACCCTAAGCTGACAAAGCTTGATATAATTATGTAATTAGTAAGTGTTGAAGAAAAAAATTAAAATAAAGTATTAAAAAATGGCCACAAAACTTTGAATTCCTATCAGATTTTGAAAGAGCATATAGCGCTAGTATTTATAAAAGAAGATGAGACTTTTTTCGAATGATTGACATGCAAAGAGAACGATTAATTTTGAGTAAAAAAATTATGAACTTTATATTCACTCGTCACATTTAATTTATTAATTTCTTATAAAAAGTTTTCAGTAAAAGCTAACGGAAAAAGCAATTTTTATTTAAATAAATTGCATAAGATTTTTATTTCATCAAAATTCATCCAATCTTCTTGCACCAGAAGCGCTAAATATTACTTTTGTTTTTTTAATGCACTTAATTCTAATCTGTACAAAAACATTTTGAAAGACCATGCCAATTCTTTATAGATGCAGCTCTAAACAGTTGCTCCAATATTTTTCTATTATTATTTTGTGCCTGAATTTTGTGGATGGATTGCACATAGGCTTGCGATATAAACGATTTTCACCCAAAGAATATAGAATTTGATCGTTACTCCAATCTTCGGGTTTCAAAATTATTTCTCCTGGTTATTCATTATTTCTGTACATAAATTTAAGTCATAATTTACTTTGCAAAAACAAAATACACATTATTCCATTCGATAATGAAATTAGTTTGAAGAAGTGATAGAAAAAAAAGGATTGAATTACTAATGATTAAATTGTGTGTGAAGGAAGCTATGGTATGGAATGCCACAAATTTTTAGAATAAATTCGACTTGCTGACTAAAAACTAGTGAAAATAAAGTATAATTTCAAAAAGTTAAAATTCTAAGGTCTAGTCTCTTAAGTCGAAGGTCGGTTTAATGCGATACCATACAACATTATATTTTATTTGTTTATCAGGATATACATTTGCTTATATATATTTGTTTATAAGATTAATCAGGACAGATCAAATAATATTAAAAAAAGATCAATTGAATCTTTGGAATATATCAATTGTAGAGCTTACTGCAAGAATATGATAAGCCATATAACAACTATTTTGAAATAATCGACTCTAAGGTTTTGAAATAATATATTTTTGTATGAAAAATTTAATTAAACACGGAAACTGAGCAAATAAGCTAGAAAATTAATAAGAAAAAGTCAAAATCTTTTCAGTGGTTGTTGAAAATACATTAAGTAATGTATTCAGCCTAAAAAATGTGTATCTTTGATCCTTGAAATTCCATTTTAAATTCAGAATACATAAAAATAAAATTCAAAAATGATCAATCAAAATCAGAAAAGATAAATTGAAATTTCGAAATTCTATTTGAACTCAGAAGAGATCAATTAAAATTCAGAATACATCAAATAAAATTCAGAAAATATTAATGGATATCACAAAATTTAAATCGAACTTTAGAAATTTAATTTGAATTTAAAATAGGTCATTCAGAAATTTTAATTTAAATTCATTAAAAATCAATTAAAATTAAAAATAAATCAATTAAAATTAAGAACAGATTTATTTAAGAACAGAATAGATTAATTAAATTAAAAATAAATCAATTAAAATTAAGAACAGATTCATTTAAGAACAGAATAGAAATTGAATTCACAATTGAATTCAGAAATTTAGAATGCCTCAAATCAAATTCAGAAATGATAAATTTTAATCAGAAAATATCAAGCGATATTCAGAAACTGCATTTGCAATTCAAATAAGGTCATCCGACATTCAGAAATTTAATTTAGAATTAAAAAAAAAACCAATTGAAATTAAAAAAGATTAAATGAAATTCTGAAAGATCAATTGAAAATACGCAAAGATCAATTGAAATTCATAAAATGTCAATTAAATTCCAAATAGATCAATTCAAATTTAGAACAACATTTTGAATTATGATTAGATAAATTGAAATTCAGAAAATGTCATATAAAATTCAAAAGAGATCAGAATTCAGAATTTTTATTAGAATTTCTGAATTTCAGTTAAATTTTTCTAAACTACAATTGGAAATGGTGTAGATGTAATATCTCAGCAAACTGGACACGGATAGTAAAATTTAACATTATAATTTCGATGTTAAAAGAAACACGAATTAAATCTGTAATATTATCATATCATAATCATAGGTAATATAGTTCATGATACAAATTTGTTACGACTAGTCAGATGTTAGCTTTTAAAAAGCTCTTTTATAAAATCGCACATTGAAATTACTACAGAATGTCTACAATTTTAAGATTAAATTTTTTTTTCTATTAAAAAAACTTTTTCATTTTGCATATCTAATACGAGTTTTTATCGTCTTTACTGTCTTTAATAGCAAATATCTTCAGTTTGTAAAAGTAGAGAAAATTTGCATCTATATGCGGTAACTTTTTTAGATTTAATTTCATGTTAAAAAAAATTAATATCTTAATTTATAAACTATTTATGGTAGTTAAGATGAATTAAGCTGCAAAAGTAGCAACCTATAAGCAATTTGTTAAGATCGAGCATCCTGTTTACAAGGTCTTTATATCAAGAGTCAAGAGCCCAGGAAAAATTTGATCCTGCCAGCATTAAAAATTATACGTAGTTGTTATTGAAGCCAACTTTTACTGTTTCTTTAGTCCAAAAACCGTTGAATATCAGAGTTTCGTTGCTATATAAAAAATTTTGTCTTATCTTAATAAAGTGACAATAATGATCAATAGTCGCATGTCGCATAATAATCAATACTAATATCATAACAATATCAAAATTTTAGTTAAACTCGAAATCATTGCTATATCGAAATTTTATTCAACCTTCATAAAATAAGAAATGAAAACACCAATACTCAATATCATCTTGAAAAACGTCAACGCTACAAAATATCACCTCTATAATATCATTTAGATATCGATACAATATTATTGAGTTTGCTGGGATGTTATTTATACTAGAATTACAAATTATGCCATACAGTAATTTTGCTAAGCATAAAACTTATTTTTATTTTTAAAGTTGTCAATATAGTAAATAGGTCAAAAGTACATAGAAAAAAGTCCACTAAATCAAAATTGGAATAAAATTTATATGAGAATTTGAAAATGTATTAAAAATTTCTTTGACAGAAGAAGAACAAAATTGACAATGGAATAACATAAAATCAATTTTCGAACATATGCATTTGTGCAGTGCATCGAATAGCATCATTTTTTACTATTTGGAAATCCTGTCGTTAGGCTGTTCCAATTGCGGTTAGCCTAGTTTCAAGCAATTTTATTTGATATTTAAATGAGAAAAATTTAAAGATTTTATTAAAGGTAAATAAAAGAAAACAAAATGCTTTGGAAGTTGTACAAAAACTGTTATTCTTAGTTGGTGTGATTCGAATTTCTCTGATTAGATAAAAATTTATAAATATGTATCTAAATTTTATAAAATCCCACAACTATGGCTGTAACTCATGGAAAAATAAAACATTGCTATTTACCTTTGTAAGTTCTAAAGTTGAAATAAATCATATACTTGCGGGTCGTAAATTAGAATATTTCTTATTCCAACAAAAAACAAAATACAAACAAAAAATGTTATATTTGTTTGCTTGAACTTTGCTAGAATAACGATGTTATTTTAATGTTTTGATTTGAAAAACAAAAGACTTAAGAAACGAACACGAAACTTTAACTTGAACTCATTGTTAGGCAAAAACTAGCTCATAATCGACTGAGTAACCAACTGGAAATCAAAAGACTTAAGACACAAACTTCTCATAATTAACTCAAAGGCCTGTTAAGACCTTAAAAAAATGTAAACTCCCAAAATGTATATACGTACAGCAAAGCAAAGTTTGGAAAAATATTCACTGAACTAATTTTCTATTTCAAAGTGAAACAAGTTTCATTCTTTCCTTCTCTAGAAAATACACATTTTCTGTATTTGTTGCCACTCTATCACTATCAAATATAGCCTAAAATTACCGTTATAATTTCCATTATGTTCTCGCTAGCTGTCATTTGTAATACGAGACAGCCAAATGTTTTTCATTCTATACAGCGGAGCAAGTAAAATCACGCACACACACACACACACTCCTCAAACTGGTGTCAATTGGAGTAGCATACAAAGTAGCAAAACGAAAAACAGCATTCGTTAATGATTCCCTACACTTGACACCGCCATCAACGGGCAATGACCTCGTCGTTTTACTACCTTTCCCTCGGAACAACAAAAAACTGAATACGCAGCAAACACTATCGCAAACTACTTTTCGATGCTCTGGCTCACAATGCATTCTAAAAGATCGATCGTTCGAGTGGATAAAGCATCGGATTTCATTAAATTTAATTTCGTTTTGCTTTTTTTTTGAGATATTTTGTTGACATTGGTGTTGCGTTCACAGTGCATTGTGACATAACCATTTATAGGCTGTTATAAACATGTCATCCTTGCGTTATTTACATTAGCTCAGAGCTACAGGAGCCACGCACTTGTTTACTCTTATGATTTTTATTTAAGTAACGCTTTCAACTCACCTCAGAGCAAATATTTGTTGAGATGACAGATTTTAATGAAATAAAATTAAGGTAACGGTATTACTACTGGACAGCCTACAACTGTTTGGAGAACTACGTGGCTTAGCGATAAAAGCCATTAAACGTGACTTGAACGAACAAGTGAATAGGCGACTCTATGAGCTTTCTTCACTCATTAATAAAATTATGTGCACTTTTGCTTATAAGTGGCTTTTATTTTAACAAAAAATTAACTCACTTTTAACTCAAAATATACATTTCACTGTCACATTCCGTCATATTGCAGAACACCTCAAATCATGCTCTAAGCTTAGAATAATCTATTAAAACCGCTCTCAAATGTGTGTATCCATTACAATTATTTCGAAAACTCAAAATTTTAGTCAATGACTGACAGTCCGTGCATCACGTTCGTGACCATCAGCACCAAAGTCAGTGAGCCAATACAAAGCAGACACAAACAAACGACCAGCCCGAAATGAAAATTTAAAAACATGCAAAGAGTTCTCACAATGTTTGGTAGAGCATAAAGAGCCAAAAAGAAATATATGTATGCAAGTGAAACAAGTTTGTTAGTTCAATGACCGACCTACTCAGGCGCTGTGAGAAACTTAAGAGCTAAATTAAGAGAAAATTCAGAGACTGTTTCTTTTTTGCGAGAGTAAATGAAAAATGAGATAAGCGCAAGTTGTACAGATTTCTGTGGGCGGAAATAATTGTGCACAGCTGAATGTCATGGACAACTCACGGTATTAGCCATGGACTGTTTGAGCAATGACTGTGAAAATTTTGTGCAAAATCAATTTGAATAGGAAGAAAATCGCATGTCATAAAATACTCAAAAAGAGAGAGACCGCAGTTCTCAATCTGCAAAGAAAGCTCTGAGAAAAGTAAGAGCAAAGAAGAGTTACAAAAAGCTTTATGTTCGTGGCCTAAATAAAGTTCAATGTTGCGAACAGTTTCTAGAATGACGTAGAAAATGTATTGTTTGTTATAAAGAAAAATAAGCCTTCCTTGCATACATTAAAATTGTCAAAGAAAAAATAATAATATTAGAAAAAAACAAACAAACCTAATAACAATACAGTATAATGGTTAGAAAGAAGCCCTTTCAATCACGCTGAACGGCCCAAAGGTCTGACCGGCATACAAAATGAGCATATAGTATGTATAAAACATTATTAAGGCAGCTACTAATTCTAGTTAGTGCAATGACTGTAGCTCTAACGGTTCTTGTAGAGTACACTGAACGTGTGTTGACGATTACGTGCTTACCTTTAAGCAAATACATCAATTTAAATAAACAGCGTCAAACGCATGTGCCGCCGCATATGCAATTGCATTGGCTTTCGGCATTTACGTATGCGCAGTGAGCGGGGCATTTTTAATGTGTAAGGTGGTCGATGTTATTTAAATGTGTCATACTTTGGCTGGCATTATGTTGGGAGGAAATGACGAAAAGTTTACTGGCATGCAATTCATGAAGTCAAGCGGCGCATTTAATCTTTGATTATTACTATTTGCTTAGGTTGTCCTGTGAATAGTAGGTAGTAGTTAAGCGCAGGCGCTAAAACTAACGAAAAATGTTTCTATTATTTTGTTTTAAAACGATTTTTATATAATGCTGAAGTCTTCGAAATTAGACTCCAAATCAGTTTTCAATTTTATATTACTTAACATTCAGTTGTGGGGAAACTTTTGTTTTGATAAAATTTAAAAATTTTGAATTTTACATCGAAAGTATTGCTTTTCCAGACAATCTTAAAGCATGTATGTTTAAAAAACTTGTAGGCGAAACTAACTTTTAAATGTTGTTTCTTTAGCATTATTTAATTTTTACATTTAGTTAAGAATTTGTGAAGTGTTTTTTGTACATAAAATTAACTTTAAGCACAAATTTTCGACTCAATTAAAGCATTTGTTGTTTAAATCGTTAATGAGTTTTATATAAAACCTGTTATCGTGCATACCTTAGCTTTAAATTTTGATTTTCAAAATAGGATTTGAAATAACTGTTTTGTGCAAAAATCAAAAGAGAACAATATAGGTTAGGTTAGGTTAGGTTAAACCGGATGCCTTCGTGAAGGCTCACATAGACCAATTCAGGTCCTTAGTGGTACCGGTAGTGAACAAAAGGATCCTTTGTATTTATTTAAAAGTCTTTAAAGATTTGCGTAGAATTCGCAAACCTTAGGAGGGATTCCAGAGACACCCTGGCTACATCTTTAAGCGATGGGAATGTCGATGAGCCTAGGTATTTTAGCCTCGATCTAAATAGGGCGGGGCATGTGCATAGTAGGTGCTGCAGGGTCTCCACTGTGCCCGGTTCCTTGCACTTCCTGCAGTGACCAGTGAGCATGCCCACTAATGTCCTGCAATCCTTGCGCGAGCGTGCAAAGATGAACAGAGTTCGTTTTTCGCATTGTGCATTGCACATGATTTTTGAGCTTTTGCACGGTGCAATATATCACTTTTCGAAAATAATTTCGAATTTTCGAACATAATTTCGAATTTTCGAAAATGACTTCGAAACTGCTTATTTTCACTTAACACCTAAAATTTATGATTTCGTAGTCTCAAACTTGTTAATTTGTTTTTCACTCTGTATTTCAAACAGTTTTAAAATTTGCTCATCGAAAATGCTGCCGATCAAAATATTATCATTAAATGCAAGGGTTTGTATACATATTAGTTTTTTAACAAATAAACATTTTCTTAACTTCGAATTTTTTAAAAGTTTTGGATATCGAATTCATATATAATTTGGACATAAATTTAAAAATAGTTTTTCAAGTACAATTCAAAATTTTTTATGAATTTAAATTTTTTGATAGATACGCGGCTTTTCGAATAAAATTTCGATTTTTTGAAGATTACTTGGAAACTGCTAATTTTCATTACTTATTCATTATTGTTCATCGAAAATGCTACCGATTATGAGAATATAGTGGATTAGCTGATATATCCGGTGTTACTTGAGAGTAATTTATATAAATATTTTAATATACACTTCTCGATTAAATGTTTTTTTAAATTCCGGAATAATGAAAAACATTTTGAATTTTCAGCGCTTAAGTTACAAATCCCTGAGTTGCTTGAGATATAATTTTTTTCTGTTTACGACTGCTCAAAGTAGAATTACAAATTTTTTGGTATTAAACTAAAAAAACAAATGCTTTGAGCAATATGTCCCTAGGTAATATGACCCGGCATCACAAAACATAGCTTTGTCCAAGAAATTTCAATATTTATTGATATAAATATTATTTTTAAACCAGGAAAGGATACTTTAAAAATCAAAAATTTAAAAAAATTATTTTCACCCACTCACTATCTCTCAGTTCATAAACTGTTCATTTAGCCGACTTGGCTATCAACTCATCTATACAAGATGAAAATTTGCACAATTGAATAAATAATTTGCAATTTTCTTACTTAAAAACTTAAAAAAGTTTAAATAATGCGATCTATTCGTTCAAAGGTGTGAAACCAGAACGAATAAGACTCGGTTGTTAGAATAAAAATTTCAACCAAGTAAGCAACACAGAATATTTTAGCTTATACACTGTTGCTTATACAAATATTTTGAAATTTGGGTTTCAAAATGCAAAAAAGTATCCAACATTCAGAAATTATTTCAGTGCATTTCAACATGCAGACCAAGATAAGAAGAAATCTAAGTTACTTACTAAATTTTAAGCACGCGTCGGAAAAAGTTGTTGATAATGAAATGTTTAAATATTTATAAACAGATTTTTTTTAAGTAAAGGCATTTTACTCATCAATCTATTTAAAATAAAATAACATATAACATATGGGCATTTCCACAGAAAAGTCTACCGTGGTCAAAAAATTATTAAACTAAATAATATTATTAAAAACTTATTATTTGATAATATTATCTAAGAAAAACATCTTAATTTGATTAATTTAAGCAATTTATGCATAAATTCATTTACCATGATGATCAAATCGTCTGCACTGTTTCACAAATTTAGTTTGTTTTTTTTTTGCAAATGTTTCGTAGACTTTTTTGTTTGAGTAAAAACTGAAGGCATTGGCTAAAAATAATGAAAAAATGGTTGAGGCCAGGAAGGGACAATATATTAAATTTGTTTTTTAATTACTGAATTACATAATTACTTATCTACCTAATTAGTTAATTACCCAATTTAACTGCAATGGAAATATAAGTAACGTCACTCCAGTTACGCAACGCCAGATCAAAATTTTTAATAAAAAATAAAAACCAGAGAAGATTTTAAAATTTGCTCACTTGGAAAATAAACCTATATAATTTTAATCTTTTTCAAAAAAAATTGTATAAAAAAAGTCTTAACCAATTCAGAGAGTTTTGCAAATTTTGTAATTTAAGTCAAAAATCACTTCCGTTTTTGTAACGTAACGCCAGCACATATTTGTTCTTGTATCTTTAAATACTTGAGTCGATTGTTGTCATTGTTTTTACTTAATATAGTGCTACTTAATTACTACGCAAATATAAAAACGCCTTTTTAAAAATTAGACACTTTCATTCTTTTTGTTTAATATTTCTTCGTACAAATCATAAGTAACGACAGTTTGGAAATGCCCATATACCTTATACGTTATACGCTTAGAAAAGGTAGAATTGAATTAGTTTTTCTTTATTTACTCTTACATATTATAAAACAGTAACAGCCATTATTTAAAAGCAATAAAAAGAAGGATAAAAAAGTAGCAGATAATTTCGAGAACAAAGTTCAAGCAATAGCTAAGTTGTTTTACCATGAGTTATGGATTAATTTATCAATAAAAATATAACAACTTTTGCAATCAAAAAGAGTTTTAATAAAAAAAATACAGTTTCATTCATTCATTAAACTGCATTCTTGGAAAAATTGTAAAGATAAGAATTAAAACAAGCACAGCTGGGTTTGCTTACTTTCAAACCATGAGCGAGCTTAAACACAACATTTGAAATTGGGCCACTCCTTTGGTACTTACTAATGAGGCGCCATCTGCTGTGAATTTAAAAACCTTTTAAAAGCAATGGAATATTTGGACTAAACAGCTACACATATGCATGTTTTCTTTTAACGCCATCTAGCTGAAACTGATAAATTAATATTAAATTTAGACACCATTTTATTCGCGGTCATATTTTCGATGGAATGTTACATAAATACAAAAACCAAATATCCATTGATAAAGAATGGAGTGACAACGCTGACAAAGAAGTGAAAAGAAATGGAGCCATCACAACAAATAAATAACACAGGGTAGAGGGGTTAGGGTGGAGTGGCAAAAAATATTAAAGCATTCATATTAAATACAACAAAGAGTTTTTAACATTAGGGCAGTTCACGATCTTGTTGCATCGTTGCAAATGCAAAATAAACAGCTTTTACAAAAACAAAACGCATTGTAAAGCTTTTGCAACACCTGCTTTTTGTTTTTGTAAAAGCTGTTAATTTTGCATTTGCAACGTTGCAACAAGATCGTGAACTGCCCTATCATTTCTAGACACAGCAACTGCATCCTTGGATAACTTTTAAAAATAATCGTAAGACCGGTACGCCTCAGTAAAAAATGGTATGAAAAATAGATTTTTTAGATGGCTATAACTTTTGATTGACATCTCTCAACAATATTGGGGTAATTGTTTCACCACATATATTCTTTTTTGAACTTACTCTTTTGTAACAAATGTAAAAACAACATTTTAGAAAAAATAAATTTCGTTACAAGTAAATAATGTTTGCGCTTACCCAGTGGACATTTTAGCGAGTGCTCCGCAAAAGAAGGCATGCTACCATTGCTATTGTTGGCGTCAATACATCTTCCATGATCACTGCATTGATGATTACTTCTGTAAGGCCTAACTTTTGAATGTCTGATTCTTTTCATATTATTTTATATGAAAAAATTTACAAAAAAGTTCCAAAAATATTTTAAATACACAGAACAGTTTGTAAAAAAATGTAGATTTAAGAAAAAATAACAAAAAATTTTTTTTTGTCCAATTTGGGTCTCGAACGCGGGCTCCCGAAAACTAACACATTGCATATTATATTATATGAAAATATTTATATGGAAAAACTCCAAGACTTTTCTTATAGACTTTTTGTATGAAGAAAATTTATAAAAATATAAAAAAAAAAAATTTAATACACAGAACAGTTGTAAAAAAATTTAGATTTAAAAAAGAACACTAAAAAATTTTTTTTCCGAGTTGGGTCTCGAACCTGGGCTCCCAAAAGCTTACTTTCATTTGTATTGATGCAAAATAAGCTATTGATTTTTAACAACCAGGATAGCCAAGTGTGTAAGCTGTCGGACCGCCACATGAGAGAACCGTGGTTCGAATCTGAAATAGTTAGTCATTTTTTATTTCAGGTTGATATTTATATTGCTTTTCCTTCTAACATGACTTCTCGAAAGAGCGCTACTGGCAGGTCTCTTTTGGGAAAGAAGAGCGGAAGGCCTGACAAATTTTCTCATTTCATACAAGCAATAAAACGGTGTTTACATGGAGTGTAGAAGGCCTATAAAAGCCTAACGCAGGCCTGCTAGAAGGCCTTTGGACTCCTGCAATTGCGCACTGGGTATTTTAGCAAATAACTGCTATGGCATATGTGCAATTTTTTCCTGATTTTATTTTTACAACAACAAAAATTTTTGAGTCATTTTTTGAGTAGAAAGTCAATATTTTGGACTTGTTTTGAAAAAAAATATTAAATATATATACTGACCTAACTAAGCATAGTTCGAACTATTTTTGTTAAGTGCTTGTATTGAACTTTTGAACGTAAAAGATTTGTATGAAATATATTTATAAACAGCGGAGATACTGGCGTCGGAAGTTAAAACTTTGATTTTCATGTCGTTTCTTTTCTCATTTTTAGGTTACGATGTCTTATGAAAAAGTTGTTGTACTAAGAACTTTTACAATTTTGAAGAAATGTGTGTATTTTTGGTGTCAAAATGACAAGCATTTTAAAATTAAATTGACGAAAAACTCCCATAGTAAAAAGTATTATACTAACAAAAGAACCATTAGAAGAAAAATATTGGAGGGGGTGTGGCAAAAACTATGAATTTAAAAATTGAATTTAGGATGTACTTAATATATATACCAAATTTGAGCGTAATCCGTTGAGCAGTTAAGATTTGTATTTATGCCAAACAAACAAACAAACAGA
The DNA here is from genome assembly GCA_963920525.1 of Dichetophora obliterata. Lineage (NCBI taxonomy): Eukaryota > Metazoa > Arthropoda > Insecta > Diptera > Sciomyzidae > Dichetophora > Dichetophora obliterata. The sequence continues at coordinate 208,445,814 of OY986438.1, forward strand.
AAACTAGTTTTTTTACTATATATAGAACTCAAAATATTAGCTAATCTTATTTTTATTATAATTTCAGAAAGGTCTCTATATTGATTTTTTTTTTAAAATAAGCATTTTCATAACTTCGGAATTTGGAGTATTTTTGCATTTCGTGTTCTTACAATTTTCGGACATAAAATTGAAAAAAATGTTTTGTACGGAAATCAAAATATTGTAAAAAAATTATTTTCATTGATACTCGTATATTCGAACTTAATTTCGAAATTTCGAAGATGACTTCGAAATTGCTTATTTTCACTTTTAACCTTAAATTGATGATTTCGCACCTTCAATCTTGGCAATTTATTTGTTTTGCTCTGCTTTTATTAACAGTTATCAAATTTGTTCATCAGAAATGCCGACGATTATGAGAATATCGCGGATAAAATGCAAAATATTCATTCATTTTATGTGCATTTTAATGAGTGTTGCTGTCAGAAGTGTTGCTGTTTTTTTAATAAACTGTTTCATAACATCGAAAATAGTTGGATTTCGTGTTCGAAAATAAATTTGAAAAAACTGTTTCGTGCAAAATTCAAAAGATTGCAAAAAATCAACTTTATTTGAAATTCAAATTTTCGAACATAATTTCGAATTTTTGAATATCATTTTGAAAATGCTAATTTTCACAATAAACATAATATTTATAATTTCATAACTTAAAACTTTCCAATCAATTTGTTTTTCTTTGCATATTTATACAGTTTTTATATATGTGCATTGGAAAAGATACCGGTATCGAAAATTTCGCGGAGTAAGCTCACAATATTAGATAAACTAGTTTTTATATCAATTTTAAAAGTATTTTTGTATTAATTTCTCTCAGAACTAAAAAGTTTTATAACTTCGAATTTTCGACAATTTTCAAACCTGTTTTTGCAAAAAGCTAAAAGATAAATTTGTGCAATTGTGAGAATTTAAAGTCTATTTTTCATGTGTAAGAAATTACACTTTAATGCATAATTTCAAATACATTTATTAAAAATATGTACATAAATTTTCTGATTTCTAGCACAAATCAACAGCAAATTAAAAAGAAATAAAATTTCATACTTATTATATGAGAATTTAAAACTTATTTTCGATCTCCAGAAAAATATTCAAAAATGAAAATGGCCAAGCGTGCACAAAAGTGACCATATATGATAATATGTATTTGTAATATGTTCATAACTTTGTAAGAGTCTTGCACTCAGCTTATTCAGTTTTTTTATATATATTTTCAGAAGTTTTTATTTTCAAATAATACAAAGTATATACTTGCAAAATTTTAATATTCGAGTTTTGAAAATCTCGTGTCGTTCAAAAAATGTCTGAGTCTTTTATCGGAGAAGAAACAAATTTCAAACTTGCTTTGTCTGCAAAAGCCTTCCAGTATAACTTATGTCAGATGCTCAATCTCTTTACCCCTTTCTCTCTCTCTCCCTGCATCACTCTTTCTTTTCATCTCGCTTTTAAGTCTGATTGCTCACAAATCAACTGCTTGAAGCAACGTCTCTAATGTGTAGCAGATGGCTGCAGCTACAGCCGCTGCTCCTGCAGTTCATTCACACCCAAGGACGTTTACTACGTCTGACAACAACAAGTTGATTTGGCAGCAATGACTGAAGTTTTGCAGACTATGAGTGTGAGGGTGTGTGTATGCTAGAGTACCGAAAAGTACTTTTTGAATACTTTATTGGGCATAGTTTTTTCTTAACGCCTCCATTTTTTCTCTCGAGTCTTGTTTAGTAGAATTATAATAAAATTGTGTTCTTTTCTATAAGAGTCAACAACTTGAGAGTAACTGCTTGTCTAGCCTACGGCATTGCATGATTAAGGTTGTTGAACTCGTAGGCCAGACAAAGCATAAAAAACCGTTCTACAACTAAACACCTTTACACTGCCCACCAAAAATGCTCTCTTCCAAAAAAATTCTACGAAAATGCTGTCATTGCCAAAAATACTATCAATTGCAAATACTGCCACTTTACCTTGTTCCCTAAAAGTATACAGCTAAAAAGTAGTAACAACGAAACCAAAACTATTGCCTTCTCTGCTACTTTTGGGCAAAAAATTTAAATGACAGCAACTACAGCAACAACATATAAAGTACAAATCCAAAGTAACATAAGATTATTGCATACTTTGCGGCGCTTTAGCAGCGTCATCTATTAGGCGTAGAAATAAACAGTAGACTACAAAGCAGAGGGACCTCCAAGCAGACTAACTGACACACATACACATGCACATGCACACTGAGAGACAGATAATGCAGCACTTTGCAGACTGATTTTGTGCAGCAGTTACTGAAACCAGCGTCGTCTCCATCGTCATCACCCGTCGTTGTCGTCACCAACGCTGTTTGTTCTCCTTGCTTCACTTGCGGTTGTCGTTATTGTTGTTGTTGTTTTTATATTCTATCCTGCCTGCAGTTTCTACTGTCGTCTACCCTTTGTTGGTAGCATGACACGACGACGACGACGCAGCCAACACTCTGCCACTTTATAGCAGCCAAATGAAATTTTAGTCCTATCCCGGGATGTTGACGCGTAAGGCAGGTCAGGTCTCAGGCCTCCGCAGACTGAAGTGAATATTACTAGATAATAGTTTTTGCATATTTTTTTTACATATTCTTATCTTTAAATATTTCATCTTGCTTAGTTAAATGTAAAGTGTTGTTGTTGTGTTAGAATTAAGTGTGTAAAAATAAAATAGTCTCGACGTTCAGTTGACCGACCAACAAAAAAATAAAATACCACACAATGTGTTCATGCAGAAAGTTTGTGAAAAAGTATCCGCTATATTTTCACAACATATTCGAAACAGTGAATTTTTTTAAGTCACGCTTAAAAGTGAAAAACTAGCAGATAGATAGATAGAGAGATAATCGCAGAACTTCTAGTCTCTAAGTGAAGTAATAGTTAAGCAAATAGTATTACAAAAAACTATTATTAAAAGTGTGTGAGAAAAAAGTCTGAAAACGTAGTAAAATTAGTATTAAAAAGTATTACTTAAAATTAAGTTGATTCAGTTAAAAGTGGTGGCAAGTGTTGCAAAAAGGAAGAAGAATCGCTAAGGTAACTAAGAATTAGTAAATAAAAATTTATCTTTTAATTAATATACATACTTAAATACTCAGTTTTAATTACCCTCAAGTGATTACTTAGAAAAAAGTTAAAAACTAACCATCATCAATTTTATGCAGCTTAAGCATTCAAAAGACTGGATGTGCAAAATTTCCATTTCAATTTCTTTTTATACCAAAAACGAGTTAAAGTCGGGAGGAAAAAAGGTTACAGTCTAACTCCCTTTTTTGTCAGTTACATGTTTGTTGTTGCTTTTGTTGTTGTCTGCAGCCATTGGCTTTAGAAAAAAGTTGTGCTGGTCTTGGTTGTTGTTCTTGTTGTTGTTGTTGTTGAAAATTGCTGTTGTTATCCACTTCGTCATCGTGCGGACTTCGTCCTGGTCGAGTTCAATAACCTTGCCTGAAAGCCATAACAACAACAGCAACAACAACAACAACACTACCACCAACAACAACAACATTAAATTCGCACAGCCAGACACAAACATTGCATACTTTGTGGCTCCTAGTCAAGCTAACTGCTCATGAGGCAGGCCAGGATTCGATGCACTGTGCTACGCTAACTGAGCTTCACTTCGTTCACCAGCTAGCCTTTCGTTCACCACTGATGTGTTCGTTCGTTCGTTCATTCGTTCGTTCACTTGCTCGCTAATTTGTTCGTCTCAATGGGGGAAAAAAATTAAAAGTGAAATTTTCACGAGTCTGCAAGAGGGCTTTGCCCTCAGCATCGACAAAGGGCGACAACGTTTACGTCGCTGCTGGCGTCACAGACAGAATGACTGTCGCTTTTGCAGACGCAGCGCCTGCCATGGCATGGTAGGGCAAGTCAAGACCAAACCCAAGTGATTGAACTCTGGCATGAATCAAACACACAAACACTTACACACTGACACACACACACGCTCACACCCAAACAGCTGAACCCGAGCTTTGCAGGACCTTGTCGGTGCAACACAGTCTGGCGGTGCAGTGGTAGAGAGCCGTGTGCAAAAATGTTGTGTTTCGCTTTTCATATTGTGTGTGTATTTGTGGAATGTGGCATTAGTGTGCGTGAATGAAAAGGCGACGACCGTACGCGTAAGTTCAATGAACTTGCGGAAAGTTTGCAACAAAGTATGCAAGACAGGGCGGATGCCGGGCGGCTTTAACGATCCTGAGAAATCGATGCAAAGTATTTCTGTTCTTAAAATACTTGCATAACGAAAAGGTGTAAAAACTAATAGAATCATTTGATTGACAAATATATGTGATTCAATTTAATTTTTTTTTTTAAATAAATAAATGGGTGTGACATTGAGTTGCTATTGCTTTTGGAGAAGTGTCTATATAAAATGTTGCATATGCTTAGGCTCTATGCAATGACTCACAATAAAGAAACACAGTGCTGATTGTAGCATATAGTAAGGCGCACAAAGGTCATTTGCCTTGTCTGTCGTCAACGTCCTCCGGGTTTCAGCCAGTCAACCAGCCAACAACCCTCGAACTTAAGGCTCAAATCATCGTTCAGCTTGTCGTAGGTCGTGGTTGGCTACGTGGTTGCACAACAAAGCATATGTTGTCGGCTTACTCAGTCAGGCATACAGTCTAGAATACAGACTGGCAAAAAAGGTGGTTGTTATTGTTTGCGTTGTTGTAGTTGTTGGTATTCCTGTTTTTTGGCGAATTACTGCTTGTTGGCTTCATAAAAGTTTTGCTAATTATTACAAACTTTTGATAATTCACTACTTATGGCAAAAAAAAAAATAGGAAACAATAATATATATCTAGAGCTTTGTATGGCAGACATCGTTAAGCATTTATTACTTTTTTCGGTATTAAAGAATTAGTTATTAACTCAGCGCTAATAAATTTCTAGCCAAAAGCTACATAACTTATTTTAAGCAAAATCGTATTTGACTGTTTTTCGTTTTAAATTAAGTTTAAATTTTAGTAGATTCGCTTATAAGATACGAATGATCAGAATTTTTCGAACTCTTAAGTACTCAATCCTCTTGTTATGTAGAATTTGCTTGTAGTATTCAAAACTTGTTTTATATATTTTGTAAGAACTTTAAATTATTTTAACAACAAAAATGTGTGCAGCCGCCACTTACGCTAGAAATTAAACTTATAGCCAAAAAAGGGGAGTTTTTTAATTGGCTTAATAATTCGCTCTGTACAAGAAAGTCCTACAAGCATGAGAAAACATATGTTTTTATGAATTTTATAACATTATTTATAATGGGTTGCGAAGCTTTAGCAAATAGCATATAGAATTTATTACACCACACCTACAATACCATATCCATCAAATCTTATCATCATATCTTAGCTGTCAAACGAGTAGTTAAGTAGAGTAGTATGTAGTTAAGAAAAAAAATTCTTAGTTCAAGAAGAAGATTTTTAAAACTTCAGCATATTTTTCCAGATTTTACTCAATTATTTTTTATTTATTTTTGATTGCTTAACACAAGTAAATTAATTTCTTATAACTAAAAAGTTTTGCTTGATAATAAATAGTTATTTTTTATACAAATTAATTCTATTTTTAATAAACTATCTAAGTTTCTTGATTTTATTTTTATATCTAAGTCTCTTAATTATGAATTATATAAATGCCCATTTCCTATATCCGCATCAAGCATTCATCCTTCTGCGCTTAATTTTAATATTGAATTTTATGATTTCCTGACCATTACTAGTTCTGTGAAACATCAATTTGATTTTAATAATTGTAATTTAAAACTATTAATCGGTTCATTGATGGCATTGATTGGAGTTCGCTTTTTAATAGCCGGGTTGTTTCGGAATCCTTTGATATCTTTCGAAGTAATTTAACTTTCTAAATATTTGCTGCTAACATTTCTTTAAAGATCCATAAGCTTTTTTGATACACTAAGGGCTTAAAAACATTAAAAATTCTTCAGAGTTTATAATAACTGGAAACCTCGAATACAAAGCAAAATATTTACACTACGCGCGTGAATATAACTTTTTGAATAAATTTCTTTATAATCGGTGTATTTTAAACACTGAAAATCGCATTAAACCTGATGCCAAAACTTTTTGGAGCCTTATTCAATCCAAAATGGGTTCATCAAATATTCCTTCTTCAACTTTTTTTAATATTATTCAACTCCGTTAATGGCTCAGTTTTATTGTTTGCAAATTTTTTTAAATCAAATTTTGTCGAAAATTACTCTCCGGTTAATTCTTATGTGATTGATAATGTTGACTCCTGCCTTAATTTTAGTAACTTGTCGGTTACGCTTTCTGATGTTGAAACTGAAATTGCTCATTTGAAAAACTCAGTTAATTATGATTTTGATGGTCTAAGTTCTTTTTGCTGAAAAAATGTATTTAGTCTCTATCTTTTCCTCTTTTAATAATTTTTAATAAATCTCTTGTGCTGGTGTTTTCATTGATAAAGGAAAAGTTTCACTCTTAACACCGGTTTTTCAAAACTGAAAACAAACATGATGTTCTAAATTATAGACCAATTTCTAAGTTGACCAATATTTTAAAACTTTTTGAAAAAATCGTTAAAGATAAAATGTACTTTGCATTAAAAAACACAATTTCTCCAAATCTACAACGAATCTGAGTATTTTTACAAATTACTGCATTTCTACTTTTGAAGAACGGCTACAACTTGGTGTCATTTACTCTGACATAACGAAGGCTTTTGACAAACTATCTCATGATATTTTATTACTCAAGTTCGCCAAGGTTGGTTTCTATTCAACTTTTCTGTCTTAGTTGAGGTCATACCTTTCTAATAGAGTTTCACGTGGTTATTACAATGTCTATTCTTTTTCATTTTTAGCCCTTTACGTTTTGCTATTTTTTTAAATTATGTTTCTAAATTCTTCAATACCACCAAATTTTTACTTTATGCTGAAGATCTGAAAGTATTCCATAAAGTTAAAAATCAGTTAGATGCTACTCGTCTTCAGTCAGATCTCGCTAATGTGTTTTGGTTCAAACTAAATCAATTATCACTGAATCTTGGTAAATACTTTGTTGTTGCTTTTTACAAGATTAATTCTCCAGTTTTATTTAATTACACTTTTCATAACACTGTGCTCTGATTATCTAAAATTCGTGACTTAGGCGTTATCTTTTATTCCGGGCTCAGTTTTAGTTCTCATTTAAATCATATCATCCCCAAGGCCTATTCTCTCTTAAATTTAAAACTCTTGTTAGGTCTAGCCTTGAATATGCTTCATTTGTTTGGTGCTCATTCTATTCTGTGCAAATAAACAGATTGGAGCAAGTCCAAAAAAGATTTTTGAAGTATGCTTTGCGCTCAATTAGTTTTTCTGAACTTCTTTTGTCCTATAGAACTCGTCAACTGCTTATTGGTCTATCTTCGCTTGAAGCTAGAAGGACATAACATAGCATTATGATAATTTATGATCTGATTATTGGCAACATTATTTATGAAAAGTTACTTGAACTAATATCGTTAAACATCCCACGAAAATCTTTAGGTAATTCTGATTATTTTTACATTAACTGTCACAGAACAAACTATGCCATTAATGAGCAAATGAATAGGACACTTATTGCTTTAAATAGAATGTATTTTAATAACTTGCTCGATTTTTCTATGCCTAAGAATGCTTTTAAAAATACAATTAATCTGTTATTAAACGCTTATTAACATTGTACTTATTATATATTTAAGTTGCTTAGTCTGTAAGGATAATTGTCCAAAGACGAAATAATAAATAAATAAATAAATAAATAAATAAATAAATAAATAAATAAATAAATAAATAAATAAATAAATAAATAAATAAATAAATAAATAAATAAATAAATAAATAAATAAATAAATAAATAAATAAATAAATAAATAAATAAATAAATAAATAAATAAATAAATAAATAAATTAAAAAATAAATAAATAAATAAATAAATAAATTAAAAAATAAATAAATAAATAAATAAATAAATAAATAAATAAATAAATAAATAAATAAATAAATAAATAAATAAATAAATAAATAAATAAATAAATAAATAAATAAATAAATAAATAAATAAATAAATAAATAAATAAATAAATAAAGAAATAAATAAATAAATAAATAAATAAATAAATAAATAAATAAATAAAGAAATAAATAAATAAATAAAGAAATAAATAAATAAATAAATAAATAAAGAAATAAATAAATAAATAAATAAATAAATAAATAAATAAATAAATAAATAAATAAATAAATAAATAAATAAATAAATAAATAAATAAATAAATAAATAAATAAATAAATAAATAAATAAATAAATAAATAAATAAATAAATAAATAAATAAATAAATAAATAAATAAATAAATAAATAAATAAATAAATAAATAAATAAATAAATAAATAAATAAATAAATAAATAAATAAATAAATAAATAAATAAATAAATAAATAAATAAATAAATAAATAAATAAATAAATAAATAAATAAATAAATAAATAAATAAATAAATAAATAAATAAATAAATAAATAAATAAATAAATAAATAAATAAATAAATAAATAAATAAATAAATAAATAAATAAATAAATAAATAAATAAATAAATAAATAAATAAATAAATAAATAAATAAATAAATAAATAAATAAATAAATAAATAAATAAATAAATAAATAAATAAATAAATAAATAAATAAATAAATAAATAAATAAATAAATAAATAAATAAATAAATAAATAAATAAATAAATAAATAAATAAATAAATAAATAAATAAATAAATAAATAAATAAATAAATAAATAAATAAATAAATAAATAAATAAATAAATAAATAAATAAATGAATAAATAAATAAATAAATAAATAAATAAATAAATAAATAAATAAATAAATAAATAAATAAATAAATAAATAAATAAATAAATAAATAAATAAATAAATAAATAAATAAATAAATAAATAAATAAATAAATAAATAAATAAATAAATAAATAAATAAATCAATAAATAAATTTCTGATGTAGCATAGCATAGAGATTGCTTGATGCATGTAAACCATTTTAATGCTTTCATTTTATTAAGCCGAAAGCCTTTGTTATTTTCTAGTGCTGGTTGCTTTGAATTATGGTTTTTAATAATTGTAATATTTTTTTTTTAAATAAGTAAATAAAGTTTTTATTTTACTTTTATTTATACATTTTATTTTTAAGTTGTGATTTTAGTTACTAGGCCAATTTTAAATTTTTTTTAGGTCTATTTTAAGAATATGAGCTTTTTTTTGGTCCAGCTTGTTAGGTAAAATAATAATCATAATATGATCAAGTTTTCAAAAAATATAATTATTTTAACTTTTTACAAAAAATTAATCTGAAATATTAAGTCTTTATTGTCTAAATTGAAGTATCATTCAATATTAGTTTCAAGCAAATAATTCTGGATTCAAAAAATCTCAAACGAAAGTGCATTCTAAAAAGTAAATACTAATAGTAACAGTTTTTTTTTAAATAAATAATTTAAAATGTTTTATTTAAGTAAATTATGATTTTTTTTAAATATTCTTCAAGCAAACAATACAATATCTAGATACAAAAAAAATTGTTTCTATCCCTGTATGAAGTTTTAATGAGCGCTGATAATTATACGTCCGAAAGAGTTTAATTTATAAAGGTTTTATGAGCGCTCATAATTATGAAGGCGATAAATTGATCTTTTAACGGTATACCAATGAGCCCTCCTGATCTATTCATTACTAACCTGTGAACGTGTGAAGATGAGCACAGGTCCGGTGAAACGTCTAAATTTTAAGTTTGAGCGCAATTTTCTTTTTAGTTTGCGTAATAAATCAAAAAATTTTTATCATAAAGTTTGTGGTTTATTAAATTTTCTTTTCAATGACATTACTACTCCTAACGCCACTACTATTAGTGTTGCGTATCCGAAGTTTCTTCGTTTAACAGCAGTGGCGGTAAGATAGCCAAATTTACAGTTTCTTCGTCACCGGAATCCTCATCGGTTATATCATCATTGGCCACAATGTTGGGAATAAAATTCAAATTAAAGAAATTGCTGTCGAAATCCAAATCAGCATAATTTTGTTCCCAAAGCACATCAATTATTTCATTGGTGGTAAAATCTCTATAAAAAAAATCTTTTAAATAGTGAATTTTCTGAACAGCCAGCATTTACGTTTTTACTTTTTAAATTGACACATTATCGTGCACATAAACAAAAAGAAGTTTTGATATTTTTTCACCAAATTGTTTTTTTATAAATAGTTAACAACTATCTAAAGAATTTTACTACAACAAATAACAGTGTACTACTACATTTACATACTAGCTCCACTAATATTTTTTTTTTACTAAACTGCTCTCTTTGAAAATTGATATCTGACTGAATTTTTATTATTGTGCAAGCTTGCTGGAACCATAAATTCTCTTACTGTGTTCGTGTGAAAATTAGATGATGCAACCATTAGTCGTTTTATAAAAACATGCCATAGCAATAGAGTTTAGCTACTACAGATTATTCGCACTTTCACAACATTTGCTCATTTAAAATTATAACTTAGAGAACAATTAAAAAAAAATTCAACGCCATTGATACAAATGGCTCAAAATAAGCCAAAGTTGAAAAAAAGTAACAATAAAGGCTCAAGGACATTACAAGACAATATATCTAACCACGCATTAATGTACGTAGATCTAACTACATAATACTTTTTAGTCTACTTTTGAGTTGACTTTTCGATAAGTTAAAATCAAAAAAGCTACAGTAGTTAACAAAGGTACTCATGCGATTTAATGGAGCAGTTAACACATAATTTGTTCTACTAAATTGCAAATAAATCAAGCTGTCAGCATTTCTACTGCTTCTACGGTTACTTTTAAAATTTATAAGGAAAATAAGTTCTGGAGAAACAAATGCACCAGTTATGAGTTGGTGTAAGTAGACGATATCAGCAGATTTCCTTCTCTCACTTAAAGATTACATCTTTAATAATTTTAAACGATCCTTATATGAAGGAAAGTTAAATGTATCAGTTCCAATTAAGCCTCTCAGAGCAAACCGACCAAAACTTTTTGGGTTCTTTCTATTTTTCCAACATGCACATTGTAATGTGGGGACCGATCTTGACTTGCGTACTCCAAGTAAGGACGCACAATTGAATATTACAGCGTTGCAGTTGTTATTAAACTATTGAACTCTTTGGCCCAGCGTTTTATAAAACCACGCATAGAAAATGCTTTTTTACAAAAATTATTAATATGAATGCTAAACGACAACTTAGAATCCACGAATATACAAATATCTTTGACGGTAGCTACACGAATTAAAGCAGTATCTTGAATTTTGTAATCAAAAATTAAATTGTTCCTTTTACGCGAATTAATTTATCTGGCTGTAGAAACATATTGTTTTTAGAACACCATACCTCGAAGGATTTCAGATCTGACTGGAGTAGGTCTGAATTGTAATTAGAATCAATTTTTTTTTTTTTTTGTATATTTTCATATCATCTGCATAAATAAGCATATGAGTTTGAAGATGGTAGTAACATCATTAATATCAAGTGGACTCAGGTGACTTCTTTGAATAACACCCGACTTTGCAAAAAATTTGGAACCGTATTTGATAAGATCGCATTTGATAAGATCAAATGCAATTTCATCCAGCTTACAAAATATTGCGGAAATCCCATTAATTTTAGTTTTAATAAAATAAGACTTTTTAGTAACTTATCAAAAGCTTTGCTAAAGTCAGTGTAAATACAATCGACCTGGCTACCAGAATCAATAGATTTCATAGATAGATAGATAGAATGTAGTGAAGTCGAAGAGATTAGACACAGTGGATCGATCTATCAGTAACAAAACCATGCTTACGAGTTGTCATGACTTGCCCACAGTGAATTTTAACTCGATCGTACACTTTTAGCTCAAAAACTTTAGGAATTGAAGGCCAATAATTATTGACGTCATTCCTACAACCTTTTTTAAAATTTGGAGTTATAACAGAGTACGCAGCCTACTTTAAAATATCTGGGTTAAGCTTACGAATTAAGATCTTATATTCCATATCCTTATTAATTCATCTAACTTGACATAATATATATCGAAATTAATAAAGCGATGAACATTTTTGAACAGATTTTTTAGATTATGCTGGAAACATTAATTTAATGGTCATATATCAGGCTTTTAAGTGGTATTCACTGACCGTATTTAGCAATAAATCCATACTCAATAAGGATTTAGTATCTCGGCGACCGAGCTTAGCTCGGCTTCTCGTCAAAACCAATGTATGTATTTAAATGTTTTTCTTTCTGATTGCATATCGATAAAACAATTAGAATCTTTACAACAACAACATATTCACCTCACAGTTTAAAAGTACGTATAGCGCCATTAAATGTACGAAAACACAAAAAAATTATTAGTACGTAATATAATAGAATTTTTTTTCCGAATAAAATAATATTGGCTTCGTGTTGGCTACCCCAAAGCGCGCTGCTAAACACATTTGGTTTTGCAATGTGGATGGTTGTACAGGGTTAAAATCAAATAACATATTTCAATAGAAACTACTTTCCGAATAAAATATTTTTTTTGCAATGTTGAATAGTGTTGAATATGTCGCAATGGTCGCAGAGGGTTAAAATCAAATAATAGACTTCAATAGAAACTATTTTCTGAATAAAATAATTTTTGCTTTGTAATTGCAAATTTTCTCAGATGAGTTTTCTCAAGACCTATTTAGATCGATTTTTCGCCTCTGAAAATTTCATCAAAATTGCTTGGGCCGTTTTCGAGAACCCATTTACAAATAAACAAATAAACAAACAAACAAATATTGCTCATTTAACAGTGTAAGATTAAAAGCTGCTGCAATCTTTTCTACTTGATTTGAGACTTGATGAAAACATGCACGAAAGTTTTGTTACAGGTTTATAATTAAGGAGTTTTTTTAACTTTATTAACAACTTGTTGTGAAAAAAAATCGTGCCCGTTATTTACCTCAATTTGTGAGAATGCTCAATTCCTGATGCTTTTCTATTGCGCTCACAGATTTGTTTGATATAAAAAAATCGTTAGCATTACATTTAATTACATGAATTAAACTGCGAGCTTTAGATCAAGTAAGTTTTTAAGTCGTTTTCGGTCAAAGTCATGAGTAATTGAACCTTTGGTTGTGATAATAGCCACCTTTCAGTTAGAACATAGCTTCTAGCGAAACAAAAAAACTCGTTTCATTTCTATGGTACATCTCGACAAACTGTCGAACACCAATGAATATTGAAATAAAAAAGAAGCAACTAGAACAGATGGCAATCTTTGTAGAGTTGATGGCGGTGATCTATAAATAGCCTACTGCCTTAAAATTTCATATGATTAAGTAGCCAATTTGAAAGTTCAATTTGTTCTATATAATTCAAATGAATGAATTTCAAATGTGTGAAATCATATGCAACTTTAATCAGTGAGTTGATCACAGCTTAGTTACTCAAAGACTACTGAAGAGGAAATGTAGCGATTTCCGAAACAGACTGTCTAGTCAGCTAAGTGATTAACTCTATACAGAGTTGTTGTTGTTGTTGTTAATTAAGTGGTGGCTGTAGCCTAGTGCGTAGAGTGAGAGGCCCCTAAGCCAAAGAACCGCGGTAGCCCGGGTTCAATTCCAGCTCAGACAGAAAGTTTTTTCAATTGAATTAATTTTTCTGTTCGGTCGTCACCTCTCTACAGACAATGGCAAACCTCAGACAGTAAAAACTGCCATGTAAAGCTTCTTGAGAATATAAGCCGTTCGGAGTCCGCATAAAACACGTAGGTCCAGTGCTCGGTCATTTGTGATGAAACATTTAACAACACGCACAACACAATTAATCAATAGAAGCTAAATCAAAATCCTTCCAAGGGCTGAAATTTCCAGTTTATTTATTTTTAATAATTTAATAAATCATAAAATTAATTAATATTACATTAAACTGATAGACAACATTAAATTTGTGAAACTTCGAGAAAAGTTGAACTCGCGTTTAAAGTTTTTTTTAATACTTTAAACAAAATAAAAAAATATTTATAAAGGGTGATCCAATAAGAGCTTCCTACGTTTTTTTCTAAATAAAATACATAAAAATCAATTTTTATTTGGAATGATAGTTCAGTTGCTACAACTCAATGTTTAAAGAGTATTTCGTTTAAACTTTGCCCTCGACTAGCTCTTAAATGGTCCATTCTGTGGGTCCAATTTACAAATTTTTACAAAATTCGAGATCGGCGACGAATCTTTGCTACTGCAGCAATATTCTCCAAATTACGGGCTCTATGCACTCTTGTTGAATGATGAATGTCCAATAGTGTAAAATTGGTTCGAAGTTTTGTGATGGTTAGATGGTTTGGACGCTCATAACGACCAAAATGATGTTGAAGGACTCTATAACATTCTCTAACTAATGACTGATTTTGGTAGTAAGTTTCCACAATTAATAAACGTTGCTCAGGAGTAAGTCTATTCATGATTGAGTCGTATTGAATACTGAACACAAACGACATATGGACAAGCCATTTGACACACAACAGCTGTCAAAACAACCAAGTTCAAAAAAGGATCTCGTATTGGATCACCCTTTATAAGAACTTCAAATGCCTTTAAACCAATATTTGTATTGACTACACTTGACTAAAAAACATCTTCTAAATAACTTAAAACAAACCAAAATTATATCGTTTTAACTTGCATTTATACAATACACTTACTTTTGTAAAAGTAGGCGTATCTCACTCAGTTGTAACTAGCCTAATTTATATGATACAAATATTATTTATATCTTATTATTTTCGATTATAAATTCTTTTTACGTTCTTGTAACAATCGAAATTTTCCCAACTCTGTTTATTTAAGCTTTTCCTTTGAGTGCAACGTGACACCAAAACTCGCAGTAACAGTATTGGAAATTTTTCACAAGAAATAGCAATTAAAATTTATTTGCAATAAATTTCACTATCTGTCATATTTTGTCATCTTATCTCAAATATTTGCACAACACAACAAACAAGAAAATAAGACCCTTTCAGAAAAAAGCTGCAAACAACTTTCACTGCGTAATTGACAGTAGTCTAAATTTTCAAGTAATAACATGGTATTGAAATAAATTCTAACAAATAAACAAACCTAAACTGCTGATAACAGTTGCAGTTGATAAGCATTTCAAGGGCATAATAAAGTGTAAGCCCTTTAAAACTTTTTGCTGCAACTGCTGAAGTTAATGACCTAGGAAACAGTTTTACATCATTTCTAGCAACACAATAGAAATGAAAATGAGAATTTTGACGCTTAAAGGATTTCGCATAAAGATGCGTGAAGTAGAATAAGAACGTTATGGTTGGGGCACAAAAAACTTTCACTTTTAGCATACTGAATGTAAGAAATGTGCAAACACACAAACAAACAAACAAACAAACAAACAGTCGCACAAGTTGTACGTAGGTATGCAAATGTCAAAGTGACAATGGACGCTGGCTGCATAATTAACCCTTTCTTGATGTGGCTGTTGTTGTTGCAGCCGCTGTTGTCGTATGAATGAATGAATATGTTTGTATGAATGAGTGCACGCATGCAACGCACACATACACACACACACACTTTATTGTCATTTATTTATTAAAACTAGAAGACAGCTAGAGAAAAAAATTGCTAATAAATGCTAAGCAATACAAATGGTAATCGACAGCAACAACAAAAACAACAACATCTCATTTACTTTTTCCCACCTTAGTTCTTGTTGCACCCTTTCTTGCACTACGCTTTGCAGTTTTTGTCCCCTTCCTATCATTAATATTTGCATTTATTGCAAGCGAAAGTAATGCGTGCAATATAAACGGCAACAACAGCAATAACAACCACAAAAAGAGCTTTTCTATTTTATCCAAGCTGCAGTTTTTGTGTTGCAGGGGTTGTTGCTTTAGAGCTTTTAAAGTGTCTAGTACGCAGGTGCTGTTTTCTCGTGCTCGTCGGATTCCCACCAGCGCTATTTCGCGCTCATTTCTTGGTCCTCAACAAAAATACTGCATCTACAGCGTCTGTAAGCTCAAAAATAAAAACAACAACAACAATAGCCATCCACTAACACAATGCATTCATTATTCAAGGTTAAAGTGCAACGAAACTGAAGTGTTGCATTCCATGCAGCGCCGGGCGTGTGGCGACGATTTTATTGGTTAAGGTGAAAGTGTGGTGGTGCGCGGTGGCGCTTTTCTACGATGCAAAAAAAGCGAAAAGCTTGCATGTGCGTTCAGTCAAAGAATTGCGACTTTTTAAATAATCATTGGCTACTTATTTTTTTTTTTTGCTTCTTTTTGTTCTGCCGGACTTTCATTCATAATCAAACGCTTATAATTGTTTTATAAAGAATCGATTTATTAAAAATTTATTAAAAATTTTTTTTCGACCATATATTTAAAAGCTTTCTCATAACAGCTTGACGCAAATATTTGCATACAGCGCTCAAGGTCAGACTTAACGACAGCCCTACAAATTTGTTTCACAACCAGTCTGACAGACAGCTGGAAATTTAATTAATTGTTTTTGTTGTTTCTGTTTTTATTTTATTTGTTTTTTTTTTTTTTTGTTGCAATGCATGTTTTTATATAATAATAAAAAATAAGCGAAAGCATTTCAGTGCTTTACGGCTTTTTTGTTGTCTCGTAGTTGTTGGAAAAAAAAAATCTTTTTACAATCATTTTTCACTTTTATGTAATTTATATAAATTATAGTATTGCTGCTCAGAACAAAAGCTGTTTAATTATAAAAACTATTTTTAAAATTGTTTTTTGACACTCTTTTGTTTGAATATAAATCATTGCAACAACTATCATAATTTTTAATATTTAACGAAAATATAAGCAATAAATAAAGTAAACAATAAATGTACCTATTAAAAGTAAAAAATTAGTTGTGGAGAAATAAATAAAATTTTAAGAGTGTCTTTTGACACCTTTTTGCAGAAATAGTGTAAGCGCTGATTTTACATTAATTTAAATGCTTCG
The DNA here is from genome assembly GCA_963920525.1 of Dichetophora obliterata. Lineage (NCBI taxonomy): Eukaryota > Metazoa > Arthropoda > Insecta > Diptera > Sciomyzidae > Dichetophora > Dichetophora obliterata. The sequence continues at coordinate 208,462,918 of OY986438.1, forward strand.
TTTTGTGTTAAGGTTATGGCTATTAACGCACTCAGAGGAAGTTTTTTTCATGTATAATGATTTTAAAAAATGGCACTATGCAAATATAAATTCCTAAATAAATGTTTCTGCAACATGGTTTTTTCAAAGACAAACAAAGCATCTAAACAAAACTCAATAACGTCAATATTGGTTTTTTTTATTAATCGCTTTTGTTAATCACTTTGCAAAGTGTTACTACAAAATATTAGTATACCTATCATGTGCGTACTTAGAATTTTTTTATATCATGTTAAAAGTAAAGTACAATACAAAATTTATTACAACCACTTAATTTATTAATTATTATTTAATTATTTAATTTATTATATTAGATAATAATTTGTTATCTATTCTTTGAATTTTTACATGATTTTTATTTTGAACTTTTCAGATCAAGTAATTTCGAAGAAAGCAACAACAACAAATCATTCTGTATAGAGTCATTACACAACAGACTAGACAGAACTGTTTCGGAGGCTGCTAAGCCTCGCACTTCAGAAGTATTGAGTGATTAAGCTGTGACCAACCCACTGTTTAAGTTTTATATGATTTGACGCTTCTTCGAACAAATTCGTCAGAATTTTAATGTTCTCATCGGCTATTTAATCATATGACATTAAAGCAGTTATTATTTTTAGATCAAGCCTATATCCAAGGTTGCCGTCTGTTATAGTCACTTCTTTAAATATAAATTTATGTTAAATGTGACCATATTTTTAAAGATACAATCAATCGCAAAATTGATAATAATATTTTTTTGATCAAGCAAAGAGCGACCCAAGGGATTGAACAGAATTATCTCATTTGACGGAACTCGAAATGTAAGCCAAATGTTATGATCAGGACTAGGGTTTCGATGATATGTCATCTTTTTTCTTTCAAAACATTTCCTGGTTATCTAGAACGTCCATTTATCTCTAATAAATTCCAAATATAAAAAGTTTGTAGGTCATTTTATCGTCATTTTTTATCGGTTTTAGTTTTTAGGTAATTTTAAGCGATATATCAGTTATTTTATTGAAATTTTTGGACATTTTTAAGTATTAGAGCATTTTTCGGGTTTTTAGGTCATTTTATCGAAATTTTAATGGAATTTTTTTTTTCGTTTTTTCGTATTAAAAAAGGTAAAAATGTGAATTTTTAAACATATTCCTTTAACAATAGAATTTTTTCAATCAAAAACATTACATGTCGAAAAAGAAGTAGCTTTGTTTATAGACCTGGATGAAAAAAACTCTGCGCGTGGTGAAACTGACGAAGGGGTATGTAGAAAGATGAAAGAAGTGTTAGATAAAAAAGCTCATTATATGCTAGTTTTAATTACCTCTATGTTTATGCTCTATTGCTGAAATATTAAAGATAAACATTTTAATTCTATGAAGTTAAAAGGGGAACTTACATCCGATGACATATCGTCTTTTAAATATTTTCCTATCGTCAGTACAGAAGTAGACAGAAGTTTTTCTGTTTACAAAAAGATTTTGCCAGATCATCGACGTTCCTTCAATTTTAATAACTTAAAAATTGACTTTGTAATATACTGTAACGCTATGTATAACAATATTATACAATAAATTTTTAATGTAGTAATGTTTTATTTTTAAAGCCTTTTTTTATTTTTTATGTAATTTTCTGTAATTTTTAGGTAATTTTTGTCATTTTTTAGGTCATTTTCTGCAGATTTTTAGGTCATTAAAATTCGAGCCCTGGTTATGATTAACTAAATTTTATGACTTTTTGATCATTTTATTGTTTATATACTGCCTTAATTTTGAGAAAAAAAAAAACGATATCTATAAATTCAAATAGCGAATTTATAGCGATTTTTTGAAAAATACCCAACATTTTGACCGAAATTGAAAATTTTTGTAGCTAATAATCTTCCTATTCACAACTTTGGACCCCAGAAACCTTTAATTTGCAACTTTTTGGGGTAGTTATTTTAACTTGATAATAACTTACAGCAAAAAACGGTTGATTTTTGGCGAAAAAATTATTTTTTTAATTAAAAACCGCTGGCAGACGGGTACACCGACTTCAATATTCTTTTGGATTTAAGATCTACTTGAAACCAGCTGCTATAATATGAGTTTCGAAAAAAGTTATTTTTTTCAATCCACCTTAATGTAATATGTTTGCTATTTTAATAACGGTTTTCGTCTCATCGAGTTTCAAATCACAACGATACTAAAGGAATTTCACTTCAAAAAGTATTTTTTTAACCAAAAAGAATCTTAAATAGTTAAAACTCTTCATTAAATGTATTTAATCAATGAATTAAAACTCATTAATGAATTGAATTCACTTGAATTTGAACTCAGTTATTTTTGAGCTTCTGAATATCAGACATTTTCTCTTTGCCCGAAAGTAGTTTAAAAATATTGTACTGTATATTAAGAAAAGTCAACTTTTAATGCTTTATAAATATGGAATTTCAAATCATACCTAAATAAAAATGAAGATTCTATTGATATTAAATTTGCTTTCCACATTTTTTTAAATTTTTAAAAAGAAATAGAAATAGTATTTTGGTTATCAAAATATTATTTAAAGACACTAGAAAGGCATTTTTCTAAGTATGTAATTTTAAAACTTTCTCGATCTGTTATATTTCAATTAATTTTTTATAAACCTTTGGATTTTATGAGAGAGTTTGAACCCTGAAATTCCCCCTTTGCTTTGTGTCTGATGTTTATAAACAGAAAATGAAATTTTTCGAAAGAATAGTACTCTGTTTGGTGACGTAAAATTTCGCTGGCGATATTATGCATATTTTTTTTTTATTATTTCAAGTCAATGAACAAAGGTTCTTACTATGATAGTTAATATAGTTATTTATAAGTTATGCGCTAAAAGTATACATAAAATAATTCAAATGATTTAATAATAGTTATTTAGCACATTCTTTAATGATTCCTTGGAATTAGAAAAATCAATACTTTTGTAAAGCATACAGTTATTGAACTCCAACATTGCTCTATACATTGATGAGTTAATGGCAAAGTTGGCTCTGTATCTTCCTAGATAAAACACATCAAAATGACGTAAAGTGCGACAAGGAATATTAAAATTTATAAATTCAAGTAGTTTAGGGCAATCAACCCTTTCAACAACAATATCAAAATAAATAACAGAGATAAAATGGTCCTTCTATTCTGAAGAGTTTTCAAATTTATAACACAACAACGATCATTTTAAGAAGGAGCAGGATTTCTTGGATAATTTATTTTAAAAAAAAATCTAGTAAGAGCTTTCTGAACTCGTTTTATGAAAAGCATAGCATGTATGAGAAGCATATAAATGATTCCATATAAATTAAGCATATTCCAACTTCGAACAAACAATAGAAGTATACAGTACTTTTAATGTAAAAGGGTCTTTAAAATTTAAACCATTTCGCCGTAGTAAAGCTCTTGCTTTGAACAAGCATTCGGAATAATATAATTAATATGGCAAATAAAAGTGAATCTTGAATCAAAAACCACATTTAGAACTCTAATTTCATACACACATTTCAAAGGAAAATTATCTAAGTAGTAGGTTGTATTTAATGGACATAGTGATTTAGTAAAAGTAGAAAACATACATTTCTCGTGATAAAGATACAGTCCATTTTTCAAACTCCAGACGTTTAAAGAATTTAAATCTAACTGCAGTAAAAAGGCATCCGACATATTATCAATTTTCTGAAATATTTTTAAATCATCCGCATGTAAAAGGCACTGTGAATTTTTTACTTTTGATGTAATACATTGATAAATAATTTGAACAGTAACGGACCCAAAATGCTTCTCTGAGGATCACAAAAGGAAGGTATAAATGGTCTTGCAATTTTATTTTCAATACAAATATGACGTACCCAATTTCTAAGATATGATCCAAACCAATTTAATATGTTTGAGTGCAACCCAATTTTCGTTAATTTTTTTAGGCTTTCTAAAAGGCTGTGTGGATAGAATCAACCTGATACCCCTGTTGGAAAGACGAAAACAATATTGAGCAAAACTTGTAAGGTTCATTACCGTTCAACGATCAGGTACAAAACCATGTTGGGATGGAGGTATAAAGCGTTTTTCGGCAAAATATACTTTTCTTTTTACTTTAAATTCAAAGAGCTTTGATACCGACGTTAGTTTGGATATTGTTCTATAGTTTTCAATATTGTTTTTGTTTCCAGATTAAAAAAACAGGGGACATAAATGACACTTTCCAGTCAAGAAAAAAAACCCCAGTAGATAAAGACTTATTAAAGATAAGCTGAAGAGGTTTTGCCAGGGATTTATAACAGTTTTTTAATAAGATGCCCAAGAGACCATTCGAATCAGATTTATTTGTAGTCTTAAGATTCAAGATTCCTTTCACTACATCATTCTCAGAGATATGAACCTCTCCAAAATCAACTAATGGTGTAATATCCGATGTAATATCAGCAGAATATGTAGTTAAAGGTACAAAATCAGAATCAATAAAGTCAGCAAAAAGGTTTGCCATTTCAAAAGCATTTTTTGAGACTATTTCCCTGCTAGTAAAACATGCTAGCAGGAATATCTGAGCGCTTCTTTTCGATTTTATGTAACTCAAAAATGCATTAGGATTGGACTTAATGTTCGTTTCGAAATTCTGGACATACTGATTATAAAGATATTTATTTAAGAACTTGAACTCAATCATATAAAACCTCTTTTTATTGAAGAAGTCAATATTGTTGGCCGCAGCCCATTTTTTTCATCAAGGCAATTTATTAATGTGTTTTTTAGAAACATGCTCACAACATATATCTGATAAAAATAAAAAAACAATCAAGAGCACTAAAAGAAACAAGCTTAAACCAATGTATGCCATAAAAAATGTTATCCAAAATATTGAAATCACAAGCATTAAAATTAAAATCATTTGTGGTATTAGTCTCACAACGGAGAAAATTATAGAATTCAAATTTAATAGATAAAGGATAGTGATCTACACTGGATGGAGGTATAGGAAACCCTGATTCATTAAAAGCAAAGTTAATACTTTTACTTATAAAAACAAGATCCAATACTTTGTTTAGTTTATTAAGACATCCATTAATCTGCAATAAATCCAGTTTCAGGAAAGTTGACAGTTTATTCAATACCAATAATTCAATATCACTAATAGCATTCAAAGGCATATAGCCAACATCTGCAGACATTTGAGACCATATTAAATTATTTAAGTTGAAATTACCAAGTATACAAACATTATGATTATTGTTCTCCTTTTGCACGAGATCCATAATGTTTTCAACATGCGCTTTATAAAGTTCAAAAGCACTTTTCGGCGTAATATATGAAACACACACATATATCTTTTCAGATAAGCCATGGCATGCATGCACAGCGACACACAGTTGATCCAACAGAGTTTCAGTGTTTTTTAAATTAAACAATGATGATTGGATCGAAGAATTCCACCTCCACGCCTACATTCAGTTTTTTCATAATCTCTATCTTTTCGAAATATGTATGCTGAGTGAAAATCTTGGCTGACATTCGAAAAGTAAACTAAAATATGAGCCTAAAAATATAAATACATATTAAAAATAAAAGAAATTAAACAATCAATAACGACCATTGTCAATTTTCGCATTAAGACTAGGAGGCGGTTGAATTAAATTGTAATGAAAAAATGTTGCTCTGAAACATGTTGCGATAATTTCCTTCTGCGCAACAAAGTCGTATTTCGATGAACAAACAGCACGATGTTTCACAAATGTCGATTTTCTGTGGCGATTTGAGTAAACTTGCACATAAAATTTAACAAAGTGCTTCACACTAGAGAAAAAGTGTTTGGTGGGGCTGTCTTATTATTCATTTAATTATCAATCAAATGTCTACACAATCTTTTAAAAAAAAAAAAAATATTAAGGTGAAGTAGGAATTTGACAATAAAATTGTGCAATCAGTCATTTTGACTGGTGTGGTAAATATAGTTTTAAATATATTATTACGTGTCAAACATGTAAAACATGTTTTTTTTTCAAATTTTATTATAACAACAAGCTGAAGCCAACTGTTCTTTTAAAAGCCAAAATTAACCAAAATCTTAACATAAACACTTTAAATAGGAATTGTTTCTAAGATTTACAGATTATTTATTGCATTTGCGTATTTTTTCTACATAAAGTGTATCAGTTAATTAAATTTTAATTTATACGGAAAGCTAACATAAATAATTTTGATATAGAAAATGTCCTTGAGTGGCTGCACTTAAAATAAAATGCAAACAACTTAAATGCTAACATACACATAGACATACAAACAAATCAAAATCATCACTGACTGTGTGCATGAAAGGCATTTAGTAACACACAAAACAACAAAAAGAACAGCACTTAAATATATCTAGCTTTTCCTATATAAAACTTGCGAAAAAAAATTTCTAAACAAATTTATATTCAAGATGCACTCGAGTGGCTCTGTGAGTACATGAAATGTGTGAAAATATTTGTACACATTTATATGTATCTTCATAAGTAAAAGGTAGAGGGATCATTTTTTTGCTTTGGCGCCAATACAAACATTAGCATAAAACTTAATATGAAGATAGAGCAGAAACACAAAAACTGAACTACAAAATGTAGGTATTTAAAAACAGAAACATTTTCTTTATCAAGATTTTCTAACTTGCACATACAAAGCTAGCGAGCTATCACTTACTTGAGTAAATAGCTGAAATTGATAACGAGCAGTCAAGGCCAACAAAATAAAAAACGAATTAGAAAAAAATTTATTAAAAATAATCTATTCTATTGCTAGTTGGTTGTGCAGCAGCTGCTGTTGTTGCTGCTGCTGAGCTAAAAAAGCGCAATGAAAGCTTTAAAGCAGTACCTACAGATAAGCTATGATGCACTAGGGCGTTGATCATGGGCGTAGCGAGAGGGAAAAACTTAAGAAAAATTATTTTTTCAGTGTCATAGTTAGAAATTCAAAACAGTTTTTCTTATAATTAAAATAGTATTGAAGTTTATAGTAAGATACTTATTAAAGCTTAACTTATTTTATATTACAAACTTAGGTCTGACACATTTATTATTTAATAAAAAAAGTTTATGAAAAGCTTTAATTGAAATTGGTTAGTAACTGTAATATATATGTAGACTCAACTCTTTTTGTACACGGTATTTTTTGCACGATTTTGAAATAACACTGTTCACCAAACAATTCTTTAATACGAATTTTTAGGTTTTGAACGATTAAAAAAATTTCTATTCACAAACAATTTTCATGCTATATTCAAATATGATCGGTTTATGCCCACATATGTGTATTACTGACTTGAACATTTTACCGACCACTGGTTTACGTTAAGAAGTTTGGGGAATACCCGATTTCTATAGTCTTTTTTTTACTTTGTACTCTTACTTATTTTTCTTTTGGTTTATTTATTAAAAAATTAATTGTTTTTTTTTTAATATAATTGTATGTTATATTTAAATCATTACTTTTTTGCACGGTTTTTTAGGCAAAAATTTGAAAGTTTTCCAACTTACACGGTTTTTCAAAGTTTTGGAACACATCCCTAAATTTTCCATATATCGCTTGTATTTTTTACACCAATTTATTTTTACACGAATTTTTTTTTTTGCATGTTTTACTTAGGAATGTATCTACCTTGTGAAAAAAGAGTTGAGCGTATATTGCATTCTGAACTGCACAATTTGTTAGTCGAATTTTCACCAAATCAACTGTTCAAAATTTAATTTCTTATTGGATTTATTTGTGTATTTTTTAAAAGTTTATACTAAGTTCTATCTTTATTTTCTAAGTTCTATCTTAATTTGCTGTACAGTCAAGCAACGAAAATTGAGTGGCAATGAGAACAGAATGGAAGAGAAAGATGAGTTGCTTGCACCCGCCTCTGAACTTTTAATTGCAAAAGATCCTATCTATATCTGCTTCTGCTAGCACATGCAATAGTAACAGTTTCTGCGAAAACGACTTGAGTAAGTGGGTTGGCCGATGTGCTTTAATGAGTACATCTCAGAAATTGCAAATGCTAAAATGCTTTTGGGTTCCTCCTCAAATCTGCGATTTTACGAAGGACGCAATTGGGCCCCAATTTAAATGTTGTCACAATTGGCTAAAAATCTAAGCGCCGTGGTAAATATACTCCAAAAAATTAAAAGCTGATCTTCGCTTGTACGGTTCCGTCTTAACCTAAAAACGCTGCAGCCGTTTTACGATCACTCGTCATAAAGCAATTCACAAAAAATAAAAATGTGCATGTGTATTGTAGAAGCCAAGTCAGTGGCACATAGGATCAGCAGAAGCAGCTCACGCATTCATTACCGATCTGCTTGTTGAAGTTATGATCCTGTTTGGTCACAAAAAATTACTGGAATAAAATCAAAACGTTTTGTCTTCGATTATTTCGGTTATAGTTTTTTGTAAATCTCACGACTTGCCAGTTCATGGATAAGACCAATCGTACAATCCTTCAGTTTAGTAAAAAACTAAAATCAGCTTATAAATCATCCTGCAACATTACCTTTCGAATATTGGAAGGTTTCACTGTTCATACCATGTCTCGACTCATTAAAATCATCCTTACAACAGCGCACGGTGGGGCGAGCCCATACAAAAGGTTGGACATCGCATATTGCTTTAAATAATTGATTGTAACTCTGGAACCATTTTATGTATTTAACCAAATTTTAAACATGTCATCTCAAAAGAATTTCCCATGAAATTCTTGAACGTTTATGAGCGTAGCGGGTCTAGGAGACCCAAAAAATCATGTTAAAAGAAAACATTTTTTTTTTGTGTTTAGCGATATTTCGTACCTGTATTTTATTAAAAAATGTGTTTTTAAACAAGAAGTTATTAGCTTATAACATTTGAAATATGTTTGAAGACAACATACATTTCTATTTAAAACAAATTATATGTTATATTCAGAGCAAATAGTGATTTATTAATACCACACAAAATTATACAATATGTTTAATTTTGCACATTATCTATAAAAGTTATGTTTTCACTTTCCTCATCAAAAAGCTCTTTTGCTTCAATCAGATAGCTTTGTGGTGATTTTTTATTAAAACCAAGGCTTGAAAGTAGTGGATCTGAATTGAGCAGAGGGGCATGCAAAAAATCGGAATTGCAAGCAGATCTTGAAAATTTTCTCGTGTTGTGAAGTCTGAAGAAACGAAATATTTTGTGATTGGCCTCTTGCACATCCTCGGATAACTGACCTATGGGTTCTATCACTTTTTGAACTATATCTGCACTGTGCATTAATATTTTATGTACAGTAACAGACTGGAATTCTTGACGATATTTGCATCGTGTCTAAAAAATATGCCAAGAACCAGACGTCTCAGATAAATAGACAGTATACCAAAATATTTGCATTAAAATTGCCTACACTTATTTTGTACAATAAATTGACGTCACTTTACTAGTATGGATGCTATGCCGCAATCAAAGCAGAAGATCTATTTTTCCGTTTACAAAAGATCACGGAGTCGGGCAGGAAATGAGTTAAAAAAAAATATATATGTATCCTAAACTGGTTTTTTTATCCATTCGCAAGTTTTTATCGCTAAGAAAACTGAATCAGTTCCTATAGTTACGCTGTAATAGACAAACTTTGTGAGAAATGCTATAAAAAAACCCGAAGAATACAATTTTGATAGTGAAATTCTCAGAAGGCGCTGGATGGCGCGCGCTAATTTTTTTTTTAAAACATTTCTTACTATCACTATTTGCTATCTAAGATACTTTGATCCTGGTCAACCCTGACCATTGTTTTAATTTTTCAAATTTAAAATTTTTGTATTTTTAATTTTTATTCCTTATCGCAATAACGGGATATCAAAAAACTTAAAAACAAAGTATCTGGTTTAAAAGTTTAGAGTATACCCTATCATAAAATACGCAGTTCTGTTCAATCAAGCAGTTTAACAAAATGTTATATGACCTAAAAAAACTATATTTTTTATATTACAAAATATCAACTTTGAGGCTTTACAAAAACAAAAGTACGCATTTAAAAACAAAAAAACTGCCGAATTCAAACAACCTAAATATATTTCTATGGGAATTTATCAAAATATTATAATAATTTGAAAGTTGAACTTTTTTCTGGATGTCCAACCCTTTGTATGGGATCTCCCCACCATTTTTATTCCTTTAAAGCGTGCACAGAAATTTGATGCAAGAGAAAAAAGGGAATCTGAATGAAGATATTTTAAATCGTTTTGCTGAAGATTCACGCCGATGAATACTTTGATTTCCACTTTTGTTAGATTGCGTTGAGTTCAACATCGTTCCTAATTTAATTTTATATTTTTCTCGATAAGGCCAATTTTTAAGAAAATTAAATTTATATATCAGCTATATAAAAATATAATTGGCTGGCCCCCTTCCCCCGCCGAGTAAAATCCTGGCAATGCCCATGGAGTTGTTTGTATTGTATTGTTGTTCTTTTGCAGTCACTGTTTTTTCCCACACAGCGGAGCTGCTAGAAATATTGATGAGCGGGAAAACATGAGTGGCTTATCTAAGGCGTTTTTTACATGGAGCAATTGAAAAGTAATGCAACTACAATGCAACAGGTCAAAAAGTTTCAAACCAGTTTCAAAGCTTCAACGCAACATTGAAAATTCATAACACGAAAACTTATTAAAATGAATCTGTGCTGATTAAAATAAAATGAGTTAAAACGATTCGAGTGATGAAGACGTTCTTTCATATTATAATGCTCAAAAAATTCAACGTAAAAATAGAATTCCGGATCATCCATATGAAAGGAACCATATTAACTGCAGATTATTTATCGCAGCAAAAGAACTGCAGCAAAGTGATGTCAAACAAAACACAATATGCAACACAAAATCGCCGATTCAAATTAAAGCAAGCCGTGTTGCATTAAACTGGTCGCGAACGTGTTGCCAACTTGTGTACAAGCTTCTTCATGTGGAGGTTTCGGTATAAACATGTGGGCTTCCAACTTTTGTTGCAGTTGCATTACTTTTCAATTGCTACATGGTTGCATTACTTTTCAATTGCTCTAACAAAGGCCTAAGTGTTAGATATAAAAAGAGCATTGTGTGAAATTTGTGCAAAATATTATACTTTTGAGTTGATTTTGTTGTTAAATTCACACGTCGAAAAAAATCCACTTTACAATTGAAGACATGAGTGGAAGAAGGTGATATGTTTCGAGAAAATTGAGTTCAAAGTTTCGCATTTGTACTGAAATCTAAACTAAATCAAACTTTGTAAGGAATTTATTTTGTAAAATAGCCACAAACATGGTTGTATTATGATTTAAAATTGTTTGTGTGTACATCTTCATTTATGCAAAAAACAGCAAAAACCCGAAAAAGCAACATATCACTTTCATCCACTCATGTCTTCAATTACATTTAGCATTCATGACATTTTTGATAATAAATTTTTCCAATTATATAACGAATACGAAAAAAAAACATAAACATATATTAAATAGTATATAATTAAATCAGTATAAGTAATAAACTTAAGTAATTTTTAAATATATATTTTATTACAGTTTCTTTCTTTTCATTCTGATTTTTTGCTTGTTCGAGATATATACTATTTTTTATGCACTATATTGTAGTGCGCACCAAGTTTAAGCAACCAAACGTACACAAACTATTTGGTTGCACTGTATTTATGTATGTTTATATTCACCACGCACAATGACCCGTGGTTATATATTTGATTTACATGACGCACTTTCGCACTAAGCTAATGTTCTATGTATTTCACTCGCGCATTTTTAATGTTTATATATCTTGTTATATTTATTTTGTATTACGCACTTACACATTAAGTTTATATTTATTATTCACTCACGCACTTGTTATGTTAAAATTTATGCACTTTTTAGATTTTAAGAAAATACCGTTGTTTGGCTTTATAAGCATCGAAATTTGAAAATAAAGATCATTAATTCTACAAGCTTTAAATCAGCTGCATCTATTTATTTCAAGCCTAAGCGCATTTTTATGCCGGCTGAATAAAAATAATATTTCAAGCCTAAGTGCATTCTTATGCCGGCTAAATAAAATAATTTACTTAGAGCCAGTGGCGTTTTTAAGCGCCGGCAAAAACTCGAGGCAGGTCCTTTCACTTAACAACATAAAAATTCAAACAAAAACATTACATGGCGATCCTGCCAACTCACGGCAATAAGAGTTTGCCGACGGCAAAACAGAATGTGCCTGAGCACGTACGTGATTGTTACGATCGACGCGTAACCATATGTACCGTGGATATGCAGATTTAAGCATCCAGGACTATGGAAAACATCGATGAACTGGAGTTCCAACTAAAGAGCCACTACGAGGGCAACAAAAACTAAAGAAAAAAAAAAAAATATTTTTCTCACATTAATTGTTTAACTTTGAAAACAACAAAAATGAAAATTTATCAATTTAAATTTATTAACTTAATTGCTACATTTACATTTAATTATTACTTTAATTGTTACATTTATATTTATTATAAACAAATTTTTCCTAATGAAAACAGTAAGAAAATAAGAGAAATCAATAAGCCGACGGCAAAACACTGTGTAATACTATGAGGATAATAATAACACTTTCTTAAATTTTTTTCAAGTTATTTTTTTTTTAATATTATTAATGTAAATCAACAAATAAACAAATGAAGTAAATCCATTTTTTTTCCATAATGAATTTTTTAACACGCACATTTTTTGTAAAAACTTAGTTTATATTTTTTCAATTTGGTGGTTGATTTCTAACAATAACAACTTGTTGCACTTCTTTGCACTCACACACAAACACTATTTTAGCAAAACAAAATTTTTTTGCCAACAACAACAACAACAACATTTGCTTCTTTCTATATATTTTTTTTTTGTTGCTTTGTTGCTCGAAACACTACACTTAAAATTGAATTAAATGCATATATTTAGCGAATATATGCTATACGAAAATTACGCGCACGATAAATATAATTATAATATTAAAATAATGCGTTCACTTAATTACCTTTGCGTATTCTTTGGCCGCGATCGATTAAAACAAATTTAAATTTTTTTTTCTTACACACTACGCGAAAATATTTACGACCGCCATTATGTTCTTCATTCATAAAACTGAAACGTCAGTTTTACTTTTTCTTTATACTCATATTCGCAATTAATCATTGCAGACACATGTTTAAATGTTGGCATGCATGATTTATTGGCACTATGAATCACAGGGTGGTTCAAGTGAAATAAAAAAATTAAAAATTTTAATGTTTTGATGTCATGACATAAATTTATGGACATAATTAAAGAAAACATAATATTTCTTGAAAAATTAAAGAAAAATTTAAGAAAAAGTAAAAATCGAACTTATACTGAAGAATATAAAAAGGCTAAATTGCAAAAAATTGAAAATTTGAAAAACGAAATAGTCAAATATGAAACTTTAGAAGATTGCAAACATTTTATTTTAGAATTTAATAAAATTTATTATGAATTACATGAATTCATAAAAAATTTAATAACACGAAAAGAAAATAAAATAAACTTGGATTTATCATCGGTTTGGGAGGAAGAAATTAATTTGCCAAAAATGTCAAACTTTGACATAAATGTAGTAGGTAAAAACCTACCAGTTTTTAAAGGAATTTATGAAGAATTAGATGATTTTATAGTAAAAACAGAATTGCTTCATGATTTAATAAAAGATGAAGATAAGGCCATTTTTATTAAGTACGTATACAATTTTAAATTAACTACCCAAGTTAGAAGTATACTTGGACGTTTGAACAGACCTTCGACATTGATTGAATTAAAATCTTTATTGGTGAAATCTTATCCCAATCCAAAAACAGTACAGCAAATGCTAAATGAATTTAGTTCTATATCACAGAATAATCTAACAATTTCCGAATATAGAGAAAAAATAATAGAATTATCAGAGCAATTAAGCAATTTAGAGCTACAAAGCTTAGAGAAACCCAGTCAAGAGACAAAAGATGCAATATATAAGGTCAACGAAAGTATGGCACTTAATATCTTTTCAAAAGGTGTCAGGACAGAATATAAAACTATTTTACAGGCGAATCCGCCAAAAACTTTTAATGAAGCAACTGAAAGATGCTTGAATATTGAGCAAAATCTTTCAACAGATAGAAACAATATTTTACATATACAGAACAGAAATAATTCAAGATTTAATCAAAATAATAGATTTAATCAAAATTTCGGAAATTACAATAATCAACATTTTTCCAACAGAGATAATAACAATTATAGAAATAATACATTTCAAAACAGAAATCAAAATTTTTCAAATAATAATTACAGAAACAATAATAATTTTCAAAACAACAATCAAAATAACAATTACAGAAATAATAACAATTACAGAAGCAACAATTTTCAAAATAACAATAATTTTCACCGTGAAAACGGAAATAATAATCATAATTTTATAAACAATAACAACAGAAATAATAATTTCAATCGAAATACAAATTTTAGAAACAGCAACAATGCGCAGGGAAACGGATATGGCCGGGTAGCAGGAATTGTTACCCACAGAGGCCAAAACTGATCCTACAACTTACTAAAAATTTAACCAATTTTATTATATTAAAGTGCAAAAATACAAATGAGAATCTGAAATTCCTAATAGACACGGGAGCAGATATTTCTATCTGCAAGAAAAGAAGCGTGAATAAAATAGAAACAAGAAATATTTCAACAATAACTGGTATAACAAATGAAAGTATAGAGTGCATAGGCACATCATATTTAAATTTTTTAATTGAAACGGAGGAAATAACACACAATTTCCACATAGTAGAAAATGAATTTCCAATATTAACAGATGGCATAATAGGGCGTGACATGTTGAGAAAGTACATGTCTAAAATAGATTTTGAAACTTACACGGTAACATTTTTAATAAATGAAAAAGAACTAACTTTACCAATTATTTTAAATTATAAAAACTTTACAGTACCTGCTCGATCAGAAGCAGTGATCCCCATAAATATTAGGGTTAATGAAGATAGTTTAATCCTTAACAAAGAAATAAATAATGGAGTCTTCATTGCAAATAGCATAATACCTGCAAATGGCGTAGCACACGTGAAAGTTTTAAACACGACAGAAGAAGAAATAAATTTAGAGGATATAAACATAGAAACAAAACCATTAAAAAACTACAACATATTTACAAGCAAAGAAACTAATAAATTTAATGCACATAGATTACAAGAACTTTTAAAAACATTAGACATTGGATGCAACGAACCGGAGGCAGAAAAATCAATTATTGACATTTTAAAACAATTCCAAGATATATTCCACCTCCCCGGAGAACCATTGACCGTGAACAATTTTTACACGCAAGAAATTCATACTACTGATTCAACAGCGGTATACATAAAGAACTACAGACTCCCACAGACACAAATGACAGAGATCAACGAACAAGTAGACAAACTTTTAAAAGACAACATTATTGAACACTCAGTTAGCCCTTACAATTCGCCACTATTAGTTGTTCCAAAAAAATCAAATAATGATGAGAAAAAATGGAGATTAGTGGTCGATTTCAGGAAACTAAACGAAAAAATAGTTAACGACAAGTTTCCCCTTACAAAAATAGAAGACGTACTAGACAAATTAGGAAGAGCTAAATACTTTTCGACGTTGGACATGACTAGCTCCTTCCACCAAATACGATTACACGAAGACTCACGACAATTAACTGCCTTTTCAACAAATAACGGACATTACCAATTTAAACGCCTACCTTTTGGACTAAAAATATCGTCCAACAGCTTTCAGCGCATGCTAACAATAGCATTGAGTGGTTTAGATGCTGAAGCATTTCTATACGTAGACGATATTATTGTGTTTGGATGCAGTTTAGGGCATCACAATGAAAATTTAGCAAAAGTTTTTGAAAGGATGAGGAAATTTAATTTAAAACTAAATGCACACAAGTGCTCATTTTTGAAACCAGAGGTTGTTTATCTAGGACACCTCATAACTGCTAAGGGCATTAAAACTGACCCAGCAAAAAATAAAATCATTAAAAATTACCCTGTACCAAAAGACACAGATGAAGTCAGAAGATTTGTTGCTTTCTGCAATTATTATAGGAGGTTCATACCCAAGTTTGCAGAAATAGCTAAAGTTTTGAACTCACTACTAAAAAAAGATGTTAAATTTAATTGGACTGAAGATTGTCAAAATGCTTTTGAAACGTTAAAAACAAAATTATTAAACCCACCGATACTACAATACCCAAATTTTGAAAAACAATTTGTACTGACAACAGACGCCTCAAATTATGCGTTAGGTGCTGTTTTGTCACAAGGTGATATTGGTTTAGATCTACCAATATCATACGCGAGCAAGTCTCTAAACAAACACGATTTAAACAAACCGATAATAGAAAAAGAGTTATTGGCCATACATTGGGCCATAAATTTTTTCAGACCATACCTCTACGGTCGCAAATTTTTAGTAGTAACAGATCACAGACCTTTAGTGTCTCTGTTTTCCCATAGAAACCCGTCATCTAAGATGACACGTATTAGATTAGACTTATGCGATTACAATTTTGAAATTATATACAAGAAAGGCAGCATGAATACTAATGCTGACGCATTATCTCGTATAGTACTAAACAGCGATTCATTGCAGGCTATGATTCCGACAGAAACGGATGATAGGAAAATACTGGCTATAACACGAAGTATGGTTAGAAATAAACATACACAAAACACTAATTCAGACATAACAAGTGACATTACTAACAAGAAGTCTGATCAACTTTTTGCTTGGGAATGCACATCCAAATCAGATATAAACAAAATGATACAATTAAAATTCGTAATAGATAGAAATTACAAGGGAACCCAAATATATATAAATAATAGAGAAGTTATTGCAAGATGCAGCGATAATCCATCGATCACACAGCTGACTTTGGAGAAACTGTCTTCAAAAATGCAAAGGTTAAATATAAACGAGCTCGCGTTAAGTAAAAATGATAAAATATTTGAAACCATAAGAATGGATAAATTTAAAGAGATATTTAATAATTTACAAAGAAAAAATAATGAAAATTTAAAAATTTTAATATACAATGAACCTACAAGAATAATTGATAAAGATATACAAAATAAATTAATTGAAGAATATCATAATTCGGCTCATGGAGGACACATGGGCATTAGAAAAACCAATTTAAAAATGAAACAAAAATACATTTGGAAAAACATGAACAAAATGATAAAGAAATATATATTAAATTGCGAACAATGTAAAATCAACAAACAAACCAGACATACAAAAGAGGAATTAACTTTGACAGACACACCAGGAACTAGTTTTGAAACAATTTCAATAGATACTGTAGGGCCTTTGCGATTATCAAATAATTTACGTTATATTTTAACTATGCAATGTGAGTTAACGAAATATGTCATTGCTTGTCCAATGGAAACCAAAGACGCAAAAACCGTTGCCAAATCCTTAATAGAAAATGTTATCTTAATCTATGGTCATTTTAAAGTTCTTAAATCAGATAGGGGTACTGAATTTACCAATGAATTGATGTCGGAAATCTGCAAACAGCTTAACATTAAACAAATATTTAGCACGCCTTATCATCATGAGACCCTCGGTTCAATAGAAAGAAACCACAGAGTATTGAACGAATTTTTATTAAATTTTTGCAAAGATGATGAATGGGACCATTGGATCCCATACTTCACATTTGCTTACAATACAACACCTCATGTTGACACTAATTACACTCCTTTTGAACTTATATTTGGCAAATTAGCAAACCTACCAAATGATAATCTAGATAATTCAAAATGTTACAACACAGATAATTATGCGCAAGAATTGAGAGTAAGATTAAAATACTCATTAGAAAAAACGAAAGAATTGATAAATATAGCAAAGATTAAACGAATTCAAAATAATGTCACATCTGCACCATTAAATATAAAAATTGGTGAAAAAGTAATGATAAAGAAAATAAATAGAAAGAAAAACCAACCACCATATCATGGTCCATATATTATAGTTGATAAAAATGGAGTAAATTCTAAAGTTGATGTAGATGGTAAAATCAAAGAATACCATAATAATTTATTAAAAAGATGGATTTAATTCAAATTTTTCAATTAAAGTAAAAAAAAAAAAAATTTATTAACTAAAACAATTGCATTGTATAAATTTCATAAACAAATTGAATTTGTATAATTTTTAATAACATATATCATATATCTATTTTGAAACCATTTTTGTAATAAACTATAAAATATAATCTGTTATAGTCAATAAGAATATTTCAAATGCATGAAACAAGTACTATATTTTAAGATTAAATAATATATTGGATTATAATAAGAAAGTTTGAATTGTATAATTTTAAAAATTATTTTTCTTTTTTCAAATAATTTTTATCTTAAGGATGGGGGTGTAGTGCGCACCAAGTTTAAGCAACCAAACGTACACAAACTATTTGGTTGCACTGTATTTATGTATGTTTATATTCACCACGCACAATGACCCGTGGTTATATATTTGATTTACATGACGCACTTTCGCACTAAGCTAATGTTCTATGTATTTCACTCGCGCATTTTTAATGTTTATATATCTTGTTATATTTATTTTGTATTACGCACTTACACATTAAGTTTATATTTATTATTCACTCACGCACTTGTTATGTTAAAATTTATGCACTTTTTAGATTTTAAGAAAATACCGTTGTTTGGCTTTATAAGCATCGAAATTTGAAAATAAAGATCATTAATTCTACAAGCTTTAAATCAGCTGCATCTATTTATTTCAAGCCTAAGCGCATTTTTATGCCGGCTGAATAAAAATAATATTTCAAGCCTAAGTGCATTCTTATGCCGGCTAAATAAAATAATTTACTTAGAGCCAGTGGCGTTTTTAAGCGCCGGCAAAAACTCGAGGCAGGTCCTTTCACTTAACAACATAAAAATTCAAACAAAAACATTACAATATAAAAATAAAATCTAAATATTATTATATTATAATAATCACACTCCATTAGTCATGCTGTTCAGAGCAATTACGTATGTGATTGGGTACCTATGTATACTTACATGGGCCAAAAAATGTAATCACAGCATCTTGAACGAAAGCACAAATGAAATATTTTTCTTTAAAAATTAATAGTTTGTAATGAAACACAGACTCAAATTACAATTTTTTTATATTTTTAGTTCGACAATGATTATGAAAAAACCTTATGCCAAAGCAAAGCAAAACTTAATTCTGGTTTCAAGTTTGGTGCTAAAATACTTTTAATTTTGCAGTAGCTGCGGATCCTGGAAGCAACTAAAATAAAATGTAACTTATTCTTTCGATTGGGCTTGAAATGCTTACGGAAGATATGACTTCTTGTGATTAACGAAACTCACACATCTAACTATAAGAAAATGACTAAGAACGATAACTATGTTGAATGGGATCAAACGTTGAGGCGGAGATTTTCCCTCATCACCATTTTATTTAAGTTTTGATTTAAAACTACATCTGCAGAGGAGAACTAATTAAAAAATATTCATTCCAGTGCCGTGTATTCAATCCATTTTCACACAATTTTGTTTTGCACCGATAATGAGTCCTTCCTTGAGAATTTTTTGATTTTTTTTCAATATTTTTTGTTTTAATTCAAACTATTGTTTAAACAATTGATTTATACCAATGATACCAATGAAATGCATGTAAATAATTTTAAGTAATTTAAAATTTTATTTTTAATTTGTTTTCAAATGAGTAAAAAAATCAATATAAATTTGAATCACATAATGTAATGTCTTTCAATAAAATGCACTATTTGGTGCCTTTAACAAAATTATGAGTATGTATGCCTCTATTAAAAAAAACGCAATTATTAATGTGGTAGGGCTTACTCACTCAATCACGATATATTCGGTTTCGGTTGCGGTTTCGGTTACGGCCAGTTTCGGACCTTTTTTCAGTTTCAGCTAGCTTCGGCTACTCGAAAGGCCAACTTTTGGTAAAACTTTCTTGTGTCAGTCAGTATAATTTGGTAAAATAAAAATATTTACAACGCATTGTACAAAACAAAAATTATGAATTCGTCTGTAATTTGATTTATCGTGTTAACGCAAAACATTTTGGTTAATTTAATACGTTCGATACTATTATTTTCTATTTTATCATCTTTTTTGCAATTAATATTAAAGTTTTATAGGTACTGAAGCCAAAAATTGATAATTAAACTTCCGGAAAAATTCCGGAATAAAGGAAAAGAAAACGAAATATTTATATTTTTTTTAATACTTACTTACTTACTTACTCAGTTGGCGCTATAACCGTATGTCGGTCTTGGCCTCATCTATGAATTTGCGCCAGCCATTTCTGTCTTTCGCTTGCTGGTGCCAGTTGGAAATTCCAAGCTTCGTCAGGTTGTCCTCTACTTGGTCTTTCCAACGAAGATGAGGTCGTCCTCTTCTGCATTGACCGCCGCTGGGTACCGAATCGAATGTTTTCTTCACTGGAGCATCGTCTTTCATGCGCTGAATTTGACCAAGCCAGCGAAGCCGCTCGATTTTAATGCGCTTGACTATGTCAATGTCAGCGTACAGCTCATACAGTTCATCATTCCACCGTATTCGGTACTCGCCATTGACGCAGATTGGTCCGTAGATTTTACGAAGAATCTTTCTATTTTTTTAACACTTAACCTTTAAAAAAAAAAACAAAAATACTTTGTTATGTAGTTCTATAAAATTGTAGGTGCATACTATTTTGAGTGTGTACGGAAGTGTGCAATAAAAATACAATAAAATATGATCTCATATATTATAACAGCTAATTTCAATTAATTAATATAAACTTTAATATTCAAATAATAATTTTTTTATATTTAATTTTTTATTATGTGTATGAAAGAACTTTTATTTTCTTTTAATAAAAAAAAAATTATTTGTAAAAAACTTAAATTTCCATATTAATAACCAATTTTAGTCTCGGTTTCTGCCGAATATTTTAAAATGGCAGAATATTCGGTTTCGGTTTCAGCCAAAACTCCGGTTTCGGTCGGACACTAGTTATATTATAATGGAAGAATGATTTTACCCGCATGTAGCATTATTTATATTTTAAAGCTTAATCAAAATCTTGTTAACATTGTTTGATATTTAAAAGAAGAAGCATAACACGTTAAAGTGCCCTAAGCACAAATTTTCTGCAAATTTATTTTTAAATAATTAAAATTACAATTCGTAATAAAAATTTATTTTATAAAATAAAATACTTTATTTAAAATCAGAGACAGAAATCTGACATTTTAAAAAAATGTTTTTGTACCAACTGTACCAAAAAAAAATGTACCAAATTTTTATTCTTTACATATCTTGTCGCAAAAAGCATTTAAATATCAAATTTTATAATTTTAAAGCCGATTTTAATTATTAGTTTTCCAAATGGTTAAAACTTAATCGTGTGATTTTGGTTTTTCATTAGTTTGTTTTTAAAAATACCTAAAAATAAGCATTTAAAAATATTAGCTATTTTATCATTTTCCTTCATTTCACTTTGACAATAGGCCATTTATTCAGAATAAAAATTATTTTTTTAAAAATTTGCTTGTAAAAACACTTTGGGAAACGGAGATAAAAAAAATAGTTTTCAAGCCTTATAACCAGCTGCACATGCTTCAAGAGCAGCTCGTTATTTAGATAGCGCAGCAGTAACTTTACAGAGAATTTATTCTCACCCAGCTGTTTTAGGTTTTTATGGCAAATCTATTTCACTGTCAATAAAACTACAGCAAAAAAAAAAAGAAGAAAACTAATTTCAACGCTTATCAGCAAAGCGTACGATTATAGTATGCATATTTCTGCTATCCTACGTATGTATATGAATGTATACTTCAGTGTATGTTTATTAATATTTCCTAAAGTAGGAAGCAAACGTGCGTTGCTGCTGCTTATCAGTTGTTGCGGATTTTTTTTTCTATTTGCTGCCTGCTGCTTCTTTGTTTTTTTGTTTTATATTTTGTTTAATTTTAGCGGATTTTTCTGGTGTGAAGTTTGCATTTATTTGCCCATATTTTATGAAGCTTGAATATTTACAATTTGCGCGCATTTTTTACTCATTTTTACACTAATGTAAACAATAACAACAACAACAACGGCAACACAAACTATAACGATTATGACTGCTCGGCAAATAAAGTAATGTAAACAAAAGCAAAACACATGCATTTTCTGAAGGTCATGATGCACATTCATTTCTAAGCACAACACCAAATACATACAAACACACTCACTAACACATAAAAAAACACTTACTTACCCTCAAATGCTTAAATTATTAAAAAAAAAACTGTGCTTATCAGCAACTTTATTTGCTTTGTTAAGCTCTTCTTGCTCTTTATAACAACTTTTATTATATTTTAATTGCTGTTCTTTTTTTCTCTCTCTCTCTTTCTCTGTGGATTTTGGACAAATATAAGCTTATTGCGAATGCAAGTTTGTCAAAAGCTTTACTCAGCTGTTTGTAGCAGTTAGCAATAAAATGTTACTCATACGCCTCGAAAAGGATAATAAAATTGCTGCACCTCAGTTCAAAGCTTTTGCTTTTCGTAAGCTTTGTTACTGTGTTCCTAAATTGATGTTGCGTTTTTCTTCCTTTCCATTCTTTTTAACAGCAGGAGCTTTTAAATAATTCATTATCTATTCAATTGATGTCGCATGTTCTCTACTTTTTCCCCTTTCTAAGAGCTGGAGTTGAAGATTAATCATGCTTTTAGTATTCTTTGTTATTGTACTTTCTCATTTTAATTTCTCTTTTTAGCAAAACAATTAACTAACATTAGTTTAATTCTTCTCTATTAATTTTTGAATTATTTCTCAATGTTAATGCACTGCGAAAAAATTTGCATTTTTTAGCCAAATATATTGAGTTGTAGCCTGACTAAAAATATTTATTCACTATTAACAAATATTGTTTAATATAACAAGGCATAGCTATATGTTGTAAAACTAATGGATGTTGATTCTAAACAGATCTATTCCAATGGTTCTGGCTGTTGTAACTAAATATTGCGTAATCAACTACTTAAGTGTAATTTATAATTAGCATGGACTTATAAGTAATAGCTTAATCATATCTTGAGCCATTCATCGCGTGTAGTTTAAATTTTTTTTTTTAATGTTAGTAACTTTATTCATTATTTATCACATTAAATTTACAGTTGGTTTGACCTTAGTATACAGAGTAAAACAGTAGTAATTTTTTAAATGTTACTATGATCCTCAGACGGACTAATATTCCGTGTATGAGATGATATATAACATAACTAAGAGCAATACTTAACTAGCAAAACAATATTATTTTATATTTTAACGATTATTAGATAATATTATTTAAAAATAAAGTTTAAAATAAACTTTATATTTCAGAGTAGCATTTTCGTTCAAAGTAAGAAATATGTATACATTTTTGTAAAAATGATATGAAAATGACCTTAATGACTGCTATAAAAAAAATAAAAATTAAAAAAACTGACCTGTAAAAACTCTCAAAATAAAATAAAATAAAAAAAAACAGGAAAAAATTATAACAAAAAATATAAAGATTACGAAAGAATTTATGGAAAGTATTATAAAAAAAGGTGTCTATAATAAGAAGGGCTCGTCGTAGACCAATACAATTTTACAAATAGGTAAAAATTATTTATATGAATTCAGCGTCAAAAACCCGCTCGACCCCACAACTATCTTCCATATAAGACAAAAATTTTAAAAACTAAATGTTTTTGTTATTGAGCTGCTTTTGTTATTTGTTATTGGTTGATATAAAAACCACTCACTCAAAGCTCTTAAATATATACCTACAGCGCTATTCTTGCAAATTAACAAATTGTTAACCAGTATTTTGAATATTTTTATGTGTTTGTTGTAATTTTTTTATTTTAAAACAAAATTTGACGCTCAAAAATAAAAAATTTTGATAAAATTGTCAACTGCTTTTCAGTTATTGACAATTTCATTAAAAAATTTTGTTTTTTGAGCTTTAAATTTTGTATTGAAAACATCAAATACATAGATATATTCAAAATGTCGGCCTTTGTAGTCTGGTGGAGAGTGCGCTAGACTCTCAACCCAAAGGTCCCTGGTTCGAATCCGGGCTCGGGCATGGTTCTTTTCACTTTCTTTGTTCTTTCTTTGTCCTACATTTAAGAATTATGGAAAACTAAAAATCCACAACTAAATTGTGGAAAATGTGAAGGAATGGAACAACTAAGGGCTTGAAATGCTTGCCGAGGTTAAAGCATAACACTAGCCTCGGTTAAAAAGCAATTCAAATTGTCTTTCGCAGTTGTTTCCCCTAATCAATAATTCACGTATAGTTCCAATCAATTCCTCTAAATAATCTATCCCTTTCCTTTCAGGTCAAAGACCAAATCTTGTTTGTATAAGGCGCATGCCTTGCTTCTTTGATCTTTTTAAAAAAAAAAAAAAAGTACTGGTTAAAAATTTGCTAATTTGCTAGTTTGAATAGAATAAAAAAATATTCTTAATGCCACACTTACCTTTCATAAAAAATGTTTCAGTGCACGTTATTTTATTTAGTATTTTTAAAATATAAACTTTCAACATGATTTTCAGCATATCATTCAAACGGCTGAATTTGGTTTATTTAGTGAATATTATTAAAAAACTTTATAAATTTGCTTTTTAACTAAATTAAATAAATAACACTTATTATAAAAACAGACCCTTTTGTTATTATTAAAAAAAAATGGAGTCAACCATTTTCACTTTGCAGCAAATTAGTTCGGATTGAAAGCATACTTTTTTTCATTGTGATCAGTTGGAAGCAAGTTGTGTAGAATACATGGCATGCATCATGATATAATAACAAAGAGGTGTGAGTTACAGTTCGTGGGGTAACCATCGAATGTCAAGCAAAAGAAACAAAATAGAGAGCGTGTGTCACACACATTGGCCGCATTCAGTGGAGTCAACTGTTGTGAACTGTTATGGTAGCGATACCTAAGTGAGAGATGTTTTTCTCTGAATGTGTTCTGAGTCTAAACGTAGAAAGAGTTGTAAATTATTTAATTTAATTATTAATATTATGTTATTATATAAATAATTTAATCGTAAAGGTTTTTCACACAAATTTTGATACAACAGTTGCCAACTGTTGACCCCGCTGAGTGCGGCAATGTGTGTGAAACATGCACTATTTTTTTTTTGTTTGACATTCGATAGTCGCAGCTCGTGAGAAAAAAAAGTAGCTGTCAAGGCTACCTAATACTGATTGTATCGTGGCTTGTATATTGTAAAGCTATGCCTAAAGTATAAGTACTAAATAAAATTGTTAATGTACTTAGTCTTACGACTGAAAAAGTACTCGAAATGCATTTAGTTTTCGCCAATATTGTGATAAGAGCAAAAATATACTCATATTTGTTACTTGAAATATTTAAGTTAAAGACCAATAAAAAATTACATATATGAAATAGAAGTTCTGCGATGTGTTGATATGTGTTTTATTCTTGTAATTTTGTTAATTTTTACAACAAAAGCACAAAGAAGTGTTTTGCTGAATGTTTGTATGCGGTTTTGTACTAAATGCAAGCGTTTCTTGTTTTCCTCTGGTATAAAATATTAACAAGTTGTACCCA
The DNA here is from genome assembly GCA_963920525.1 of Dichetophora obliterata. Classification (NCBI taxonomy): domain Eukaryota; kingdom Metazoa; phylum Arthropoda; class Insecta; order Diptera; family Sciomyzidae; genus Dichetophora; species Dichetophora obliterata. The sequence continues at coordinate 208,488,641 of OY986438.1, forward strand.
AAAATACTCGTTGATATCTAAACTAAGGATAAAAATTAAAAAAAAAAATTAAGTTTGTCTGAAAAACACTCGAAAAAAGCAAATTATTTTAGGTGGGTACACTTGTACCACAGGTGTGTAATCTAGTAGTATTTTTTGGGTGTATCATTTAAGGTTAATTTATATAGGCTTAAAAGAGTCGTTACAATTATTGTAGTTTTGAATTAATAATTTACTAATTTTTGTGTGGGATTCATGCAATTAAAAAATTTTAAATCGGCATTTTGTATCATTTTCTTTTTAATTTCTATTTAATTTTTAATTTCTTTTAAAATTTTAAAAAAGTACACACAAACAAACTTCTTTCACAATGTTAAGTTAAAGATAAGAGCTTATTTTATCGTTCAAGTCTACGTGAAAGTTTTTACCGTGATCCATTATTTTTTAATAATTACTCAAATATGCCTAAAAATTGATTTTTTTTTAATTCAACACTAAATATCTTAAGATCGAACAAAGATGAGCAAAGTTTGTTGCCAGAATCAGATGTACTGTATAAATCTACTGAAATCGACTACAGTATTGGCAAAAAATAAAAAAAATTCAATACGGTGATATTTAGGGACATTTTGGGATAGGTAGATATTGAGACCAAATTTTTAATAGAAGATTTCCTGACTTATATTAATTTATTGTGCTCATTTTTATTGGAATGAAAATAATTTTTGGAAATCTGTTATTTAAAAGGACCTTCTGCAGCTAGAAAATGGGATGATATCGTGATGAAAGTTTATATTTATAATCATCGCTCCAATATTGATCAATTGCATTCATTAGAAAATTTTTAAAAAATCGGTAAAAAATGTCCTGTTTTTAGCTCAAAACCGGAACAGGAACATGAAGTCCTATCCTTACAAAATTTTGTATCGTTAATGTATGATACCATATCTATCGATCCTTCCCAGAAGCCAGTTCGATACAAGAGTACTTTTTTCATATATAATCACTCCACCCAATTATACAGGCCTATATGATATAGGAGCATTCTACGGTCACGTACAGACAAATTCAACTATTTTTTGAGTTTATTGTACAGCCAGCTCTAAATTTGCACATTGGAAGTGAAGTCTTTTTTGTATAATTAAATAGATTGCATTCTGTTTCTTCATTGTACGTTCAAACTTTCTTTAAATTTTTTTAAATTCAAGAGAAAAAATAAGACATCTACTGTCACGTGCCGGACGGGTCCAGTCAACCAAAGTTGCTAATCATTGTGTTTGATTACAAATTTCAGCGAAAGTTACTAACATAGGAAAGAGGTATTTGAAAGCAAAATTTGTATTGCCCATAAACATGCTTTCGGCGTAAAAAGATTTTAAATAAAGTCGACAGTTTTTTTTTAATATTACATTTACACATCGTCACGTGGAGACAAATCACGTCACGTGCCTGACAAGCTGATAATATTTTAGTTTAACTGGGTAATTAAGTAATTAGGTATTTAAGTAATTATGTTATTTAGTAATTAAAAACTAAATTAAATATATTGTATTTGCCTAGCCTCAACCATTTCTTCATTATATTGAGCCATTTTAACTAAAACAAAAAGCTTACGAAACATTTACTAAACGCTTACGAAAAAGAAAAACTACATTTGTGAAACAGTGCAGGCGATTTGATCATCATGTTTAATGAATTTATGAAGAAATTACTGAAACTAATAAAATTAAAATGTTTCTCTTAAATGATTTAATAAAATAATGCGTTTTTAATATGTTTTAGTTTTCTGGTCACATCCACTTTTCTTTGGTCACATCCATACATATATCCATTTAATAAATATTTACATAAAGACTAACACACCTTTAGTTTTTACGTATGCTTTACGCAAAAAATGTCTCGGCAATATCTATAAAATCACGGAAGTTGCTATAAATGTCCCGCTATTGCACTTTCCAAATCTGGCAACCCTAGTAACGATAGTTTTTCCTAATATATTTCTAATTTAGTCACATTAGAGATGCGATCTTTTTGTGCTGTGTCACTATGTTAGAATCGTACTAATTCATACATAGTATTATATCAGTTGTTATTGCTGTATTTTTAAATTGGAAGACCAATTTCTTATGTCTGTTTAAAACATAAAATTAGTTATTAAAGAAGTGGTGCGATGTTTGTTCATGAAATTTAAATTTTTTAATTTATTTAGTAAGACAATAGAAGATAAAGATAATAGAAAACTGAGAAGTGTTAGATTGAGTTGTGATATCAAAAGCTATGTCATGGCAGGTAAGCAAAACAAGAATATGCAAAAATTCATCAAATTTATTATCAAATTCATCAAAAAGTCACTGCAGTGATTATGCAAAGAATTCTTGTTGTGCTCTTTGTTGACTTCTTTATCTCGAATCAATCAAGGCACCAAAAGTTTGCTGGTATACAAGCATACAAGGCGTGAAGAATGTTTTTAAAAGAAGTTGTTATTGTATGTTTAAACATAACAACAAACTTATTTACTTAGTTCGAGCTTATTTATATTTTGATGGGTTGAAAACACCGACTGCCAAACTATTCACTTTAATTTGAGACAAGTACCGCCTTCTGGTTTAATTTTTTTTTTAATTTAATTTTAATTCAGTGCGTAAGCCGCAGAAAAAGCAGTGTGTTTAAAATATTTGTTAACATTTTTCCAGTGCATAAAACGCTACTTAGAGTGATATTTTTTCAAAAGTCAAAACATGTTGTAAGATTGTTGGTAACATTATAGCGAAATTCTACACAAAAAGTTCTTTGGCTTTGAATAAAATATGACAAAAAAATTGTACAACTACAAAAAAATAGTTCAAATATTATTTGCTTAGTGTTGGGATAGAGCAAGAAAATGCTATCTACAAATCATAGTTTCTGGTTGCTTTAAGTGCCACTTAGCGCTGCAGCAACAATATGAGGCACGAACCCACCTCCCTCCGCCCTTCCTTTACATCAACTAACCCGCATCAACGTCTTCATTAAATTCAACGCATATTCGTGCTCATTTCGCTGCATTGCATTGCAAGAAAGACAGTTCAAGTTGAATGTCAAAGTATATATTTTTTACAATTTTATTTTTAATTCTTGTTGTTTGCTTTTGTTTTCTTTAATATCACTTTAATTAATAGCAGTTTCAGTTGCTTCTTTTTGCTTTGTCGTCTATCTGTCGTCTCTGTTTGCTCGCATTTTGCGCAATTGAAATAAAATGCATGCGACGACGTCGATGAATGTCCTTCAAATGCAATCTAGCTGCGATTAGTTGCAAAACGTCGACTGCACTGGCACTAAAATAGCGTGCGCACACACGCACACGCACATATTATCACACTCAGACACACACACACACACAGCCCCAGCTAGACACGAAAAAGTGCAGCTATGCACTATTTTGTTTTGCTATAAAATTTGTAAATTTATTTTGTTTTCTTTTCATTCGTTCATTTTTATGCATTTTTACTTCCTTGTTCTCGATTGCAATCGCTGCAATGCTATTATTTTAATGTTTAATTGCAGCAACATGCTGCCCAATAAGCAGTTGGCAACAATGTTTATTTTGAATTTTTTATAAATAACGCAACAGCTAAGGCAAAGGAAAAGGGAATACATTTCACTTTATGTATAAAATTATTGAAATAATATATAATAAAACTATTTCAATAATTGTTAATGCTTAATGGTGAATATGTAAAAAATTTTAAATGAAACTTATTTGCATTGACCCAATACCATTCATTTAGATGAATCAAATAAATTAAGAAATATCTTTCTTGGTTGCAGAAATTTATTAAAATCAGCACTGTTATTTAGTAGCTAATTATTCACCTGTGGACATCTTTGACCCGCTGTTAAAATAAAATTCTTTGAGTGTAAATAAGTGTGATCTGCCTACAAATATTCGCTGATTAAAGATACCCATAGATGAACAATGTGCCACCTAATTGTTTAATATTGAGATTAAGATCGAAAGTCCTGTTACGCAAAAATAGCTTTTCAACTCACATTCTTCCCTCACCTAATCGCTATGTTTGTACCTTCATAAAAACATAGAACTGCAATAGTTTGCATTGTAGACACGCTCAGAATCAATTCGCCAGCGTTTGCAAATGCTTTTGTTTGCTTTCTTCTTTACGCTTCTTGACATTTTTAGTCGTTCGGTTTGTGCTGGTTTTTTTTTTTCTTCGAAAATCGAATATCAGGAAATCTTTATAATTACAACGCGTGACTTCTTTGAACAAGTGTTTTTATAACAACAACAACAATAATATGATCTAGACTATTGCAACTTCTTATCGCCTCATTAAGGTTAAGTACAATTATCACAAATACAACAACTACCATATTTTATTAGTAAAATAAAATACATAGACCAAAGAAAACAAAACATGCGGAAAAATTCGCTTATAAAATTTTTAAAATCTTATAACTTGTATATTTCCGCGTCGCGTTGCTTTTCTGGTTGTCTTATTTTTTCGTCATAGTGCTCTCGTCATATTTTGAAGACGTGTTAATTTTGCTTAGTGTAACAGCGCGTGTGGTTGCAGGAGCAGAGAGTGTTAAAGGACTTTTTCAAAAAACCCTTAAAGACTAGCTTAAAAACGTCTCTTTTTATAGTAGCTAGTGAATTTTTAAATATAAAACAAATTCTCTAGTGTAAAGGATATTCTATACACACACATAAAGAAACTCTATTTCGCAATGTTTCAACGATTAGTAAAAGAATAGATAAGATTTTCAGCTTATTTTAAATAAAATATAAAAACCAACACTTTATCATAAATTTGCTAAAGGAGCATTCCACGTCAAGTGTGCAACTGAAACTTGAACTTGAATCGCTTTGATTTCAATGAAGCTTGTTAGTGTTGTTGAACTATTTAAGTACATCAAAAGTGCAAAGGGGGAAGTAACAAGCACAGGTTGCGTAGTAATAGGGCTTTAAAGTTTAGGTCGGAATACATATTTTTTTAAATTAAAAGAAAAATAATATCGTTATACACTCAGAAAAAAATTTCCAGAAAATCTAGAAGAATAGCACCAAATCGTAAGAAAATCGGGGTTCGTTTAGCGCCATGGCTGATTTTCTAAAAATGAAGTGTATATTTTTTGTTAAATTGACACCAGAAGTTTGCTGAATGAAAATTGCTGAATTGAAGAAAGTTAACCCAATTTTGTTGAAATCTTATGTCATTTAAGTAAGTAAGTTTTTCTACTGTTTTTTTATCGTCGGCTATAACTAAGAGAAACATTTTCTCTAAAAATAAGAAATTTTCTACTGTTTATTAATCATCGGCTATAACTAAGAGAAACTTTTTCTTTGAAAATATGAAATTTTTCATTGACTCACGGAAAAATTTTGGATTTTTTATTGGAAAACAAAAAAACATTTTTTAAGATTTTAAACATTTCACACAGGAGTGAGAATTATTATTTTTATACTGACAAAAGACTGCAAACATTATTATTAACATTAAATTTAATTTAAAAATTACCACTATCCGGAGACTTGAACCTCGGCCGCGTGAGTGTAAGTCCATCAGCTTATCCATTTGATCATCGCAGTTGTCAAACAATCGTCGCTTAATTTGCTTTATTTAGAATCATTCGCTTTGTAAGTATTTTTAAAGAATTTTTTGTAGAAATTTAAGAAAAGCATCTTTAAAATAAATCACTTGTAATCACAAAAAAAAAAGAAAAACTTCCAAGTATTTCTATGAAATTCTAGGAAATTTGAATTTTATCATACCTTCATTTCTTATACTTAAGTAAAAGTTCAAGATAACGTTGCAACGAATTTAAGACGTGTGATCGTTAAATCATGCAAAAATTTTCTATTTTAAGGAGAAACTTCTAAAGAATATAAAAAAACCCATGTTTATGAATTGACCCCACAGTTTCTTAATTTAAGGCAAGCAGTTTTTTTTTTGAGTGTATAAAAATAAATAGTTTGACATTCTTTAAGCATTTTTTCTGATCTTTCCGATAAAAATATAAAAAAAAATTTTTGAATAATATATATATTGATATTTTCAATAATATTTTCAAAGTGCCAAAAAAATAGTGGTGCTGACCTTGAAAAATGTGAATGAAATTTTTAGTGGTCAAAAATTTAAAATTTTTTTGGAAATTTTTTATAAAAAAGTACACCACAATAAAGAACAATTCAAGATCTTTAAAATATGTCCGAAATTTTTTTCTTGTAGGACTAACGGTTTAGAAGATATAGTTGTTTGAGTGCATGTCCAAATAACAATTTTTGTTTTTCTTTATAATTTTTCATTGTGTATAACCGCTAAAAAAAATAAAAAATTATAAAAAGAATGTAAATATTTTTTGTTTTTAAAGTTCCATCGACGTGCAAAATTTTAAAAAAATTTGAATCGTCAAAATTATTTTTTGGACAAAAGCGTCCGATTTGACATGAAATGACCGACATACAAAAAAAAAGAATATTTTTGTTTTTCAAGTTTTAGTTAAGTTGGGAATTTTTAAAAGTTTTTTTTAATTACTTGGTCTTAATCGATAGCTTGTTCTTTTTCCTTTTAAAACCTATCGACGACATGATGGGGCGTGAAAAATCATTGAGTGGTTCGAACGGTTTAAACTTGCGCATCGCATGCGCCAACTGATCAGCACATCAGCGATGCCCAAGTTTCAAGCGTTTGAATTACTCCAAAATTTTTCGCGCACCATCATGTTGTAGATATGTTTTTAAAGAAAAAGGATCAAACTTAAAAAGTATAAAACAAAAATTAATTTTTCCGGTAAAAACATTTTTCACATTTTTTTTTTATATTTTTATCGAAAAGAACGGAAAAAATCCTTTAAGAACCTCAAAATATTTTTTTGTAACTATATTTTCGGACTTATAATTTAAAATATATATTTCGGACCTAAACTTTAAGCCCCCATAACTCAGCAACTCGGGCTTTTTACTTCCCCTCCCTTTGCACTTTTTATGCACTCGAATAGTGCAACAACACTACCGGTTGGTATTTCGAATCAAAATTCGAAGAATTACACTATTTTTGGGAGTTTTTTTAAAATTTTTAAATTGAAGCCTCAAATATGTAGATAATACTCAAGAAGATTTTTTTTAGTTAGTTGGCAACAGCTGTATGTAGACACAAGAAGTTTCATAGTGAGAATCGCAATCGTTTAGAAGTTATGCATTTTTTATCACATGCATTTTCACGTAGAATGCGCCCTTTACTAAAATATCCAATGGATCGAGAGCGCCCTAGTTATTGTACAAATTTGCATATGCTAAAATGGTTATTAAAAAACAAAATGTACTTTTTCTTCAAAAAGTTGCTATAAAGAAAAATCAAAGGTCTTATGAAATATGTACTAGCCGCTAGATCTGAGTATTTTTTTAAACTTTCTTCTACTCAAGCTACATAACTTTACTCACCACGGTTTTCCGACCCTTAGACAATAATTTCCTCATTGTGTGCTAGCGTAACTTATTTTCAACATATGCAAAGACAAGCCAACACTTATTGCCAATAAAATATGCAAAAAGCTTTTATTTCGAAAATAGAGCTTTTCTGCCCACATTGCATGAACGCAATTGGAAGAAACAAAAACAAACAATGCAAGTTGAAAACTCACCCTCTCAGCAATAATATGCAATGACTAACACAGACACGCACACACACAGTCAGTCGCACAAGCTTGCACTCTCGCACACACACTCACAATACTTTAGTTTTGCTACCCGTGCACACACAAGCTCAATATTTGGGTCAGTAGTAGCTATGAAAATTTGGTCAAATGCAAAATAGAAAAAAGCAGAACACATCACTGCTCTTAGAATTTCGCTCACTCATACAGCGGTAAACATTTCCGCATCACACATACACACACACATGCACACACTCGCCAACTGACTTCGATGGAGGGAAACTTTTAAACCTTAGCGGTTGTTGGAAGAATTTTCGCACTTTGAACATTCAGTAGTGGGGCTCAGTGCATTTTAGAATGCAGCAAAAAAGGGTGCCAGCGCACGGTATAAGCAATAAAATCAAGTTAGAAAAGAAGAAGCAAAAGTGCTGATAGAAACAAAATAAAGAAAAAAAGCTCAAAGTTAAGCCGATGACCGCAAAGGATACAAAATATTAAAAAATTTGGCCTCGAATCGAGAAAAATAGCCAACATATGAATTACTTCTGGCTGTCGTCAAAATCATAAAAGTTTTGGAAATATTTCCCAAAAGCAACGCAAATAGCAATAAAGCCAGATAGCAACAAATACAACGAAAACAAATAGAGCTTTGAGTGATATGCAAGGCTATTCGCTGGAAAAATTTCTTTAAACTACAAAGTTCTCTAAATAACTACAAAAATACAAACAGAAAAGAAAAATAGTTTAGATAAACTTTTGATAAGTTTTAAGCAAAGTTTCAAGAAAAAAATGTTAAAAATTGTTTTAAGAGGAGAGGACATGCAAAGTTCCTGTAAAAATAAAGCTGTGTATATAAAGTGAATTAAAGTCCTAAACCTCCTATTTTTAAGCCAATAAAGCCAAAAACAAAACCAACAACAATTATGTACAAAACTTTTGACTGGTAAGCCGAAAAAAGGTGATATAAATTTTGCATAAAATAAATAAAAAAAAAATTGTCACCGGGTAGTTCTTCCATTGAAAGCTTTCAGTACATTCGTGAAATCGTATTTTTATTCGTTCGTTCGTCTGTCTGTCAGTCTGTTCATCTGACAGCTCGGTCTGCTCGTCTAACCGTTTCATTCACTTTCATTACCGCCGTTGCAACGCATGCAATGCTGAGGAAAGCTATTTCACTCGCTTCACCTTCACCCGATCGTACGCTTCGTGTTTCATACGCAAGAGAACGACATCCCCTAACCGCAGCACTACGCCATCATCACCACCACCACCACACGCCACACCCCGCTACAGGCACTGCTCGCATCCATGAACGTAACCTCCACTGAGGCCGCAATCTTGAACTACACGACCAACGACTCAAAAGCGACAATAGACGAGACACAACGTACTGCAACGAAGCGCAAAGCGCACCAACGAACATTCCTACCGAATGTCAACGATTGCGTTAAAGATGGCGTCGCCATTGAAATTTTTCGAGATTCGAAAAACTTAGTTGTATTAGTGTCTGGAATGACAGCCGGTAAAACCGTGCGAGAGAGAGGGGAGAAATATGAGAGCGTCAGAACAGAGTTTGACTATAGAAGGGTGATGCATGCGGCGCCTTTTTTTCTGCTGCTTTTTCTATTAATAAAATGCACTTTTTCCATATAGTTTATTATGAGGCAGCAAAAACTTAATATTTAGAAAATGAGCTTTGTTCAGAAAACGCACTCTCTCTCTCTCTCTCACGCGCATACACTTGCAGTGAAAGCTTGCAGCTAAGCTTATTTATTGCATTTATTAATAGACCTCGAGACATTCAAATCGCGCCGATTTCTCGGACGTTGTCTCGGTTTAATTAGCAGACAGGCGAGTCTGAAGCAGAAAGTGAACGTTTTTTGGTTATTGTTATTGGACAGCAACACCAACCCATGCAAACACACAAACACAAAAAACACACACAAGCACATGCAATACACACATGTAAAAACTGAGGAAACTACACCCTCTTCTGGGAAAATGTCCAAAAAGTGGCAAAAATAACAAAAAACGAAGTCTGTATCGAAATTTGAAGCAGCAAGTTTGACCTTGACTGAATGCTATTTGGCTCTTTGACTTTTAGCATTTATTTGGTCCACACTCAAATATCGACTACTTTTTTGGAATTGGGTTTTTTCACTGCTTCATTAAATGACTTTAATGCGCAAAAACATATAAAATTTCCATCAAATAATTCTTAAGCTATATTTTTCAACATTCAAATATTTCGTCTCTCTTTCTTCTTTCAGAACAGCGCCAACAAATACAAGCCAGCGTGCCACCCTTTTTTTCAACCTAACCTCCAACCAACAGCGCATATAAACTACAGAAGCAAATTATTTAGCGACAAGATAAAAACAAAAGCAACCAAAAATTAACCCTTACCTTGATAATCGAAACAAATACAATCAAGCAACATGAATGGTTCAATAAATCATCAACAACAAACCGCCAACATCACCAACAACATCAGTAACAGCAACAGCAACATAAACACATCCGCAATAGCAACAACAATCACAACAAATCCAACATCCGCATCCGCACAAACCAACACACAAACAACAAACACCGCCACATCAATGAGTCCCTCACCACCGCCACCGCCACCGCAACAGCAGCCAGCACGCGTTGCCCGCAGCCCTTCACCGGATGGTACGCAGGACTACGATGTAACGCGCATGCGTGAGGAAGACTTTGAACGGCTGGCCGTTTATATTGTTCCCGATGTGCAGTGCGAGCGGGGTGTACCAAATAGGGCGGACAAGACGTTGCCCCGCAGTTTGACGCTTAAACCTTCGATGGTTCTGTCAACGCCAAATGTTAAGGTAAGTCGGAGCTCGGACACAGCGAGCTAGCAAAAAGATGTCAATTCAAAAGAAAGCCCCAACTAACTCTATGGGCTAAGCCCCCCCGCACGCTTATTTATTTTTTATACCGATGTGTGAGAATTTCTCCATAAATATGATAGTCTTTTTCGTTACAAGTTGAAAATTTCTTAAACGTTAAGGGGGTCTTTTTCATTAAAAATTCTTAATTTTATTTTTTCATAAAGAGGTTATCATATATGTGTAGAATACGTGTTTAAAATTTCTGATCGATATCTTTAATAACAGCGAATATATTGAACGCTTTGAGCGAAATTATCGTATGTGCCATTTTTCGAAATTGACTTTTTGATGCAAATTTGTTCTACACCCCACAACACATCTCCTGGTAAAATATTGTAGCTGAAATCTATATAATAAACTAGTAAATTATCTAAGCACATGTAAAATTTCGTGTTGATATTGCAACTAAAGCACGAAAAAAATCGGTTTCTATGACACCAAAATGAAATCTGTGTCAATTTCAAAACCGATTCCGACAATTGTCGATTTCCATAATTTCGCCTTACACAAATAACAAGTAAACATGAGTTCAAAGATTATCTAATAACTTGACATTGGCTTAATCCTTCAAACACTCCATTTGTCTTTAACCCAAATAGCTCAGACTCGCTCTATTCACTCGCTCTATTCACTCTCTCTCTCTCTCTCGATCTCTCTCTCACACACACACACACTCACTCAATATTATATGATTTTTTACACTCATTTTTTTTTTCTTTGCAGACTGAAGGAGTTTGGAGCACCGGCGTTATACCGCGCGGCACTCGATTTGGTCCTTTCGAGGGAGTTCCAACTCCAAACTATCCCAACGATAAAAATACTGCGAGATATTTCTGGCGGGTAAGCAAATATCCTAAAACACTTACTAAAAAATAATCATCAAAAACTCATGCCATAAATGACTTAATAAATCAGTATAACTCAAAGCTTTTATATAATTTTTTGATGCTGAGTTTGAACTTTCTTTTGTTCATTAGTTCAATCAGAATCGTTCATAGTTATTTCATTCGATTTAGTTTTACAATCCATTGAAATTCAGCCAATACCACCTCATCATTACACAACACCAGTCAAAATTAACTAACAAAACCTCTCCATTCTCCATTTTATTTTCATGTATATAAAATAAAACAAAAAAAAAACCAAATCAAAACCAAAACCAAAACCAAAACCAAATATAACAATAAATCAGGTGCAGGGAACACGCCATATAACCTACGGGAATATTAAGGTATCTATTTTACGCTTATATAAACTGTTTCTCTCTGTCAGTGTGTGTCTCTCTCTCTCTTTCTCTCTCTCACTCTCTATGACTCTTAATCTCTTGTGTTGTTGTGTCTTATTCTAAATGTGCCATTTTTTAACTTATAATTTTTCAATTATCTTCAAAATTCTTATTGTTATTCTCTATTTTCTTTAATATTTTAAATTTTATTTCTTTGCTGTAACAGAAAAATACTTTTGTACTCGTAGCTCTCAATCTTAAATTAATGTTGTCCAAAATACTTTCCCAGCATTTCCTCCATTACTAACCTCAAACCGTCTCAATTCTCTTTCTATTCCCTTTGCTTGCGCTCTCACGCTCTGCTCTCACAGATATTTAAGGATGACGATTTCTACTATCTGGATGGTTCCGAACGTGCGCATTCTAACTGGATGCGTTACGTGGCCTCCGCCTACAGCCTGTCCGTCATGAATCTGGTCGCATGCCAACACCAGGAGAACATCTACTTCTACACCACACGCGACATCATGCCCAACGAAGAATTGATGGTGTGGTACTGCAAGGACTTTGCTAAGCGGCTGGGCTATGATGTTGATCCGGAACGAACGATCTTTGGCGCCTGCAAGGATGATGTTGATGAAGAGGAAGATGAGGAGCTGCTAGAGAAAAAGGCATCCACAAGCTCGCCATATTGCATGCCTGCGCCGGAAATTCCACCCGAAGTAGCATACAATCACATCACCTACGTCATGGGGTTACATATACCGCCGCCTAGCAACAACCGCCGTTCGGTAACACCAAGTCCTTCGCCGCCTATCACCAGCACGAGTCTTTTGCACCAACAACATCAGCAGCAACAGCAGCACTTGGTCCACCACAACCAGCAAAGCCAGCAGGTGCCAACTTCACAACATCGCCATCATCTTCAGCAACAACAACAACAGCAACAGCATCCCCTGCATCATCAACCTACCCACCAAAGCGTGCTGCACCTTAAACAGGAGCCCACGGAGTCACGCATTCAAGTGATCGTGCGTGATCGTTCGCCCTCGCTGGGCAGTAAAGAGAAAGATGCCTGCTCGCCCATGTCCTCGCACAAGGATGCAGTGCACTATGAGCACCAACTGACCCCCAACGACGGCTCGGTGCGCTCGGTACGCTCTGACGAGGGCTACCACAGCAATGAGTACCACGAAGACGGACTGACGCCACCTGAGGACTCTAGCGATAGTGAGAGCGAGCACAACTACGTGCTCGACTGCTCGAAAAAGGCCATTGAACCCAAAGAAACCGTCATAACGCACCAAAAGGCCGCTGTTGTGGTCGCAGCCACCCCTGCGCCTGTTGTGAGTAGCAACGCAAACACCAGTGACAGCGATAAGAACGAGTACCGCAAGTTCAAGGTGAAAATGCCGCTGAAGTTTGAGTTCAAAAATAATAAATGCATCAAGACTGAATCCTGCGTTGAGCTACGACCACCACTTACACCACCTCCACATGACGCAATGGTAGTGGGCAACGGTGTGCTATCTTCTACCAGCTGTGACGAGGAGCTACTGGCCGCAGTTGGTGCCACCTCTTCCACCGTGGATGCGGTGGAACAAATGGACATCGAACGAGAGCAGCAGACTACAACGATATCGACACCAACGAGCTCAGTCATTGTTATGGAGAGCAGCTCGACTGGTAGTCATGCACACAGCGATGTTCGCACTATAATGACCCTGAATAAACCCTACTACGAAGCCGAGTCCACATCGCCACCACTGCCACCACCTGCTAGTGGCTACATGCGCTTCACACCACCCTCGTCAAGCATACTGGAGACAATTTTGACAGGTCAACATCTGGCAGCAGCAGCTGCCCGCAGGCAAGCAAATGCCGCCACTCCTCCGCCCAGCTCGCCCACCGAGATGGCGTATTCGTACAAAAAATCGCAGCGCTATGGCAACGCTGTAAGTCCCGACTCAAGCTCAAATCTGGCACAGAGCCAAGAACTTGCCGCTGCCGCTGCTGCAGCTGTGGCTGCTTCTGCTCAACACGACAGTGAAATGCTCGTTGTCTCATCGCGTGCCAGTCTCAAAGACGATGGCTCACCGGCGCCACCCCCACACCATCAGCATCATGTAGTCTACTCACCGCAGCATGCTCCCTACGTCAACGACGGTCACCAGACGCCACCCTATTCCACCTACTCCAGCTATTCAAACGGCAGTGCCAACGGACATCCACTGCATGCGCCCACTTCAACCTTCCACTCGCCACCACACAGTCACTCGCCCTTCGACCGCCAGTCTAATGGTAGTGGTTCGACACCAAACTTGCACCTGCTACAGAATAGCTCACAGATGCTTAACCATCCGCTCATGCAGCCATTGGCGCCACTTCAGCGCCTATCTCCACTTCGCATTTCACCGCCTAGCAGTCTGAGCCCAGACGGCAACTCGTGTCCACGCAGCGGCAGCCCGTTAAGCCCCAACTCAATGGCTTCGCGTGGCTACCGCTCTCTTCCTTATCCACTGAAAAAGAAGGACGGAAAAATGCACTATGAGTGCAACGTTTGCTGTAAGACCTTCGGCCAGTTGTCAAACTTGAAAGTCCACCTGCGTACGCACTCTGGAGAACGTCCCTTTAAGTGCAATGTCTGCACCAAGAGTTTCACGCAGCTAGCTCATCTGCAGAAACATCATCTCGTGCACACGGGCGAGAAACCACACCAGTGTGACATTTGCAAGAAGCGCTTCTCTTCGACGTCCAACCTGAAGACACATCTGCGGTTGCACAGTGGACAGAAGCCATACGCGTGTGATTTGTGTCCACAGAAGTTCACGCAGTTCGTGCACCTGAAGCTACACAAGCGGCTGCATACGAATGATCGGCCGTACGTGTGTCAGGGCTGCGACAAGAAGTACATCAGTGCCTCCGGGCTGCGAACGCATTGGAAGACGACAAGTTGTAAGCCAAACAACCTTGAGGAAGAGTTGGCTATGGCGGCGGCAGCAACTTCGGAATGTTTGGGTGAGTTTTGCAATAAAAATCGAGTCAGGAGAAGCATAGCTAATATTGAATTCTTTCTCTCTCTCTCTCTCTCTCTCAATGTCTCTCTCTCCAGATAAAGATCATCCCGAGCCAGACTCACGCGAGGCTTACGAGCAGATCCAGCAGCTACACGCTCAGGCGACACATCCACACTTGCGACACATCGGCGGCCACCACTCGCCACCACGACTGATTGCGCTACACTCACAATCGGCGTCGCCTGCACTGCATCTGCAACAACAACAGCAGCAGCAAGTGGCCCTTTTGCAGCAGCAAGCTACGCAGCAGCAGCAACAGCACTTGCCACCAGCGACAATGTTATTGGCAACAGCGAGTCAAATTCAACAGCAACAACACCACCATCAGCAGCAGCAGTTGCAACATCAACATCTTCATCAACAAACTCTTCAAAATCATCACATTCAGATGCAGCCACAACAGCAGCAGCAACAACAGCAGCAACTGTTGCAGCACCAGCAGGCACTGAAGGTAGTAAAGCAGCAGCAGCAACAACAACATCAACAACAACAGTTACATGTCGTGCAATCAACCACCAATGAACAATACATGACCGTATCGCACGCACACGCAGCAGCGGCAGCAGCACACGCAGCAGCTGCAGCGGCTGCAGCTCATGCAGCAGCAGCAGCGCATCAGCACGCGCAAACGCAAGAAAGCCGGCCTTCAGTGATTGAGTCGAGTCAGCCGATGATTATTGAGTGTACGTAAAGGGGAGGAGGTCAGCAGCAGTAGCAGCAGCAAAAAGTTGAGGACTACGTTTTCGTTTAGATTTCTTTCGAACAGCGCTTTCCTTTATTGGCGCACATAAATTCGAAATTATGAACTTTGAGTGGAACTCAAGTTTGAGTCAAACGTGAAACCACAGCTTTGTATGCAAGAACAGTTTGTAGCTGGCTGAACTGAGAGTCAACGAGAAGTGGCAGAGCGAGCGCTCTTGAGTGAAAAAATGGTAAATAAAGCACAATTAAAGCTGAGCGAACGTACTGCGCTCTCTCTGCCATTTGCTCGCCTGCTCTCTGACAAACTAATTGAGTGCAATATTTTATAGTGGAGTGGCTTTTGAGCTGAATTTGAGCTCAATATTGCTCAGTTCACAACTCAAATGTGTGAGATTAAATAAATTATAAAAAACTATTCTCTTCGCAAAACAATAAAAATCTACACCAACGGTATTATTATTATGACTAATTTAAGTGAAACAACTTAAGTGAAAAATTTGTATTAAATTTGTAAAAACTAACTAAACAACAAAACTTACCATTTTTTTCTATTTGGAAAGATCTCAAAATTGGCAAACAATTAAAATTTATTTTTGGAAAAATTTTAACAAAAATACTTGTATCATATATATACACATATATACTTTAATGAAATTTTTGAGTCGCGAGTTTTAATCGTGCTCAATTATAAAACAAATTAAATAATTCGAATTTAAGTTAGAAAATTTTAGAAAAATGTGCATTTAACTGAAATTTAGCAGAGAAGCTGTTGCAGCAGCAAAAAGAGATGTGAAGAAAAACACACTCAAACTGAAGTTAAGAAAAAAAAATACACCTCTTCAAAAGAGACACAACTCTTAATTTCCAAATTTTTACTTTTTCGTGTAAAACTATTGGTAGTGATCATCTACTTCGGCTGTCTTAATTTTGAACACATATTCTTAGGACCTTACCAATAGTCATTTTAATGTCGACTCTAAGTATAGTGTAAGCTTATTGACAACAAATTCTATAGAAATAATGTCAGAAGAGGTCACACTAAATTTAGAGTAGACATCGACTATCGGTAAGGCCTTTAGTCTTTAATAAAAAAACTTTTTATCTCTTTATTTTGTAAAAAGTTCCTTGAAGAAAAAAATAGTTTTTTCTAATGCTGAAAATGTTAAAATTTTGAGTTATGTTTTGAAAAGGTTGTACGATATTTTATTCTTTGATGTAAAAGCTGCTTGCTCTTGCTACTTGCTTGAGCGTAAACTTGAGTGAGTAGCATAATTACACTGTGAGAAACATTATTTGTTTGATATTCTTTGCATAGCTGCTAGCTTAAAGCAATTAATTTCAAAAACTTGAACATAACGACAAAATTTCCTAAAAAAAAGAAAATCAAAAACTTGTAAATAGCCTACAATTCAACTTATGTCTTATTATTAAGCTATACATAGAGAAAAAAAATTACATAAATAACTAATATATATAGTACATAATTTAATATACATATTAAATATTTATATATATATATATATATATATATATATGTAGCTGTTAAGCTTTTTCTACCTAAGCTTAAATAATAGACTTAAATTTATGATAAATCAAATTAATTTTGACAAAATAAAAACATAATTGAAGTTTATATGCACAGTTATATAGTATTTAGTACATACAGACATAAATACATGCATACATAGATATATATATATATTATACAAACATACATATATATATATATATTTATATTAGAATTAGTAAAAACAACTTAGCTGAAGATCGGTGCTTTTGACCTGTTTCTATTTGTACGTTTGTATTGTCAAGCAATTACAATTTTTTAACAACAACAAACAGAATAACAAGAAACAATTACAATCTATTACACACATACATACATAATTCATACATTAAATACAAACATATGAATACAAATTAAAATATTTATTCAGAAAACATGAAAAAACTTATTGAAAGAAAATCAAAATTAAAAAAACTTTTCTAAAAAAAAATAAACAAAAGACTGTTAAAGTTGTTATTATTTATTTTTGTGTCTGGTTTTCTTTTTTGTTTTCCGTTTTGACTATCCATTGCTTTCGCAGATGAAAAGTTTTTAGAGCAAAGTTGGAAAGTTTTCTTTAAAACATTGTGGCGTCTTTTAAACTTAATTGAACAATCAAAATCCTTTCAAAATTTTAGCGTTTAATTTTTAATATTAAAGAATATTTGAAAATATTTTAGACTGAAATGAGTTCAAAATTATAACCACAACCTTAAGAATTTGTTGACTGAACAAATATTCTTATGATACCTATTGGCAAATGAAAACTGATCACTATGTTTAGAAAATAAAATATCTTTATTCAATTCATTATTCATTATTTGAAAGAAAATTAAATTTCATGCTATGATTAAAAGAAAATTCTCATGTTTTATAGAGAATTGTTTCAATACCAAGCAGTTGAAAAGAAAAATAATTTGTTTTTCCCATTATAACAATTGCTCAAAAAAATTCTGATAGGCAAATCCTAAGAAGCCAAAAAATCGATACAGAAAACAAAACACAAACATTCTGACTTAACATAACCTCAAATCATCTGAATGCAATAGTATACTTTTTCAAACTTTTTCTACTTATTGTTACTTTTGCAATGGTTCCAGTACCGCCTACCCCGATCACCTGCAAATCCTACCTTTTCCCCCATCCTGCCAATGGTGCATATGAATAACTCGTGTAGTTAGCGATGATGATCCTAAAGTTGCGAATGCATGCGAATTGAATGGATATTTCCAATATTTACTACATAAAAACATAGCTAAATTCAAACACACACACATTCATTTTCATAGTCATACATTAATAATATAAATAATATATCAATTACCTTAGCTATCAGCAGCTATAGAAAAATCATTTTAAAAAAAGAAACTCCTACTAACTCAATATAATCGGATACAAGAATAAATACCAAATTTCTCAGCATACTTAAAGTTACTAAATTTAAAGAGAATTAAATAGCAACAACAACAACAACAAAAATGTATTGTTAATGTACATTGGCCAAATTAAGCAGGTAAACATTACAGAAGAAATGAGTAGGAAAAAACATTTTTCTAAAAATTTACGAAATAAGAAGAATATGAAAAAGAAACTGCAGCATTAGGCTGAATAGACTTAAGAAAGTCCATAAAAAAGATGCAAGATTACCACGAAAAGAAGAGACTTAACAACTTTTAAACAATTTAATTTTTTTTCGATTAAAAACTTTCATTAATTATCAATATATTAAGATTTATCCACTAGCAGACAGACAGCTCAAAAAACGTTTGTTGATCTGCTGTGCATAAGGCTGAAAACGCATACATATACTACTTGAATGGCCTTGAATGGAATCTGGAACAAAATTTTAAAATCATTTCTTGTATTTTAATATGAAAGCATATGATTAGTTCTTCTCAGCTTGAATTTGATTTTGTTTTTTCTACTTTTAACTTCAACTGTCAAGTTTGTTTTTTTTTAAGAAATATCTTTAAAATTCTCATTTTCTACTCCGTATTTATTAGAATTGTTTTGAATATAAGTGTAAAAATGAATGTAACGTAAAATTAAGCATTACATTATGCAATAATTAATCTTTAAGCTTATATATGAGGCTGATTAATGTAAGTGTTTTTTTATAAGCATACCATAAAACATATATGAAATAAATAAAAATATTTATAAAATAACATGCATACATACAAACATCTCTGCATACATAGATACATGCAAGTCTAACTGCATTTGTAAGCATATGAAAGCAGTTAGCAGTTCAACACTGTAATACAAACACCAACACACACAAAGTATATAAAAATTTTGGAAAAAACTAAACTCAATACATATATAGGTATATATATATGTTGATAACTTATTTGAATACTTCAAATACACTTTAATGTTAATGTATTTGAGTAACTTACTTATGTCTATTAACAAAATTTACAGCAAATAAAATTTATATGTTTGTGTGTATGTTAGATATTAAGTGATACATTTAATAAATTCAAATACATTTGTTTGCAATTATTTTTTTATTTGGCTTTATTTATGTTAATATTTGTTTGATTTTTTTTTTGTTCCTGATTGTTTTTAGCGATGAATTTTTGGTTTATTTTGTATGTATTGTTTCAAAAACACAGTCCAACAATTAAACACATTTTTGCACAAATAATTTTTATATTATTCAAATTTCTTTTTTTACATTTTTATCATGCATTTGACGATGAACTAGAAATTAAAAAATTAAAATTTCAAATAAATGTTTTCGCTAAGCATTATTGTGAGCGAAAATAAGGATACAAAAAGGTTTAATATATCTTTTTCGATTTGGTAAAAAGAACAATCATGTTATTTCCAAATATTTGGTTGTTAATTTTCTTTGCAAAAGTTCCGAATAACCTGAGAAAACAAGAATTCTCTGCACAAAAAAAAATCCAAGTGAAATTTTTTTGACCAAAATTATATTAATTTTAGCAAAATATGAGTTTCAAAATTCAGGTTAACTTTTTCAACTTTTTAAGTTAAAGATATTCTTATATATTGTATTAAAGTAAGTATTTAAATTTTTGTAGAAAATTTCATATTAGTTAGTTGAAGCAATGAACTTTAAATTTGAAAATTTTAACTTTTTGTTTAATAATTCAACTGAAAATGCTGAAAATTAAAAAAAAACATACATAAATAATTTTTCAACTAAAAAGTTTACTTTTCAACCGAAAAAACTGAAAAATTTAACAAAAAAGGAAGGCACAGAAATGATTTGGAACAAGTGACTCTAAGAGCGACTCCTGGCTTTTGGCTTGGGAACATTTTTTAACTTCTGCAGTTTTTGCTTGTCAGCCTGGACAATTTTTTAAATCTCTTAAGCACTGGCTCGTGACACCGAAGCCACTATTTTCAGCCACTGTGTCCGAGCCGTCTTTGCAGCTCGCAAGCCAAGAGCTAGGACAGGGGTGAGCAAACTTAATACTGGTAAGATCGACATTAATTTTTCTTGTTTATGCGCGATCGACTTCGAAATATTACTTGAATTAACAACAAATAAAAATTTAATAAAGGTCTTTATAGATAATAATATATTTATTACATTGTATTTACTATTTTGTGCAATGTACTTAATTGATAAATATTTTGTATAAAATTCTTATGTAAATGCGTAAAGTTAGGTTTGTAAGCATTGATGGCACAATTGAATCGATGCAACTAAGTGATTAATGAGAGAATTCATAAATTTCTATTTGAAGTTTTTAATTTGAGAAAATGCGGCTTCACATACTTTAGTTGAACCGAAAAATGCAAATAGCCTTATTGCCACCGATCTCAATATTGGGTATTATTTTCTGGCAATAAATTCCAAAAATAATTTTCATTTATACGTGAAGTATTTATAATTATTATTATTTAGAATTAAATCTAATTTTATTATTAGAATTTCTAACTCTTAATCCGATGAATTCAATTGAAAAGTTTGAACTAGATTTGATGAAATATCCTCGTTATCAAATTCTCCAAAAAAAAAAATAAATGAAATTAAAATACCGATTGAAGATTTTTGGGGTTTATATATCGTCTCTGAATTCGGAATCAAAATTTTCCTGTTAAAAAAAAGTCATATCAATATTACATTCACCAGTAAATTAAAAATGTTTCTCCATACGTAAGGTGATTTTTTTGTTATTTGTTTTTTCAATGTCAATATTTTGACACCTCACGTGTCATTTGTAACATGCGGCAAGGCCAAAAATGCTCAGTAAGGTTTGCCATTTTACTTTAAATAGACTAACAAACGAACACCGCTTCCAAATATTTGAATTTTACTATAAAAATTCATGCTCTGTGAGACCTGTGTTTCACAAATTACGGCAATTTTATGATCGTCATAATCGACCCACCGAACAGGCTATTCAAGCTTTTCTGACCAAATGCGGAGATTGCGAACCGAGGAGAATATTGCTGCTGTATCGGTCACTGTCAATGAAGATCGTGATATGTCAATTTTCGCCGTTTTCAACAATTGGGCTTGTGTTATTCGACCACCTGGAAGATTTTACGTAAAGACCCCGGTATGAAACGATACAAATACAGCTGGTGCAAGAACTGAAGCTGGGTGACCTACCAGAACGTCGTTTCTTTGGTGATTGGGTCTTTTTTTTTAGACTGAACGAACGCTCAGCGGATGCCCCTATGAATTTGTAGGCATTGTGTTGATTCAGAAAATGGGTGATAGTTAGTTGGAGGGTGGATAGATGGAGTAGTATCGAATGAAATATTTCCTCTATCAAATATATCGCATGACATTGAATTCGATCCAGAAGCTCCAAATGAGATCTTGAAGCCCCTGCCCATGTGTGCGAATTGTACTCCATTTTTGGCCGGATATATGAGGTGTGGATCAGAGAACGGCGTGATTAGCTTCACTAATATAATATAAGCACTCGTTGAAAATGAGTAGCTATCGTGCATTGCATTCGCTACGAATAAACAAAATGTGGACTCGCTCAAAAAGTAAACTTCGCTAAGCTTGCTATTCACCACTGTATTGCTTAAGAGACTCGCTGTAACGAATAGATAATACACTGAACACATTCTCGACTACACGACATTACGACTCGACATGAAAAAAGAGTCAACATTATGGAAAAATCATACAATTGTTTCATTCTTGCATGCACGAACCCTTATATTTGCGCTGTTGTCGCCAGTCAAATTAGAAATAATTCTATACCGGCGACAGCAACCTTGCCATGTAGCTAAGACATTTTCACCAAATTCACCTCCATAATAAAAGCACGTAAAATAATCTTTTGTCGCGTCGTAAGGTCGTTGCCATCTTGAATGTGCTCAGTGCATGAAGCTACGAACACTCAGCCTCTCAAAGCTTCTCACTCGCCCTATTCGCAGAAAGTCGATAAACTATTCGTATGACTCGCAGTTAGCTACTGCGCTATTTTCAACTACGCTTATGTTTATCGTGCATAGGAAATAAAAAAGGAATGATTGCAAGATGAATGTCGCTGGATTCAATTACGAAGATCATGAACACCAGCTAGAATAGATTTGCCTGCATATAACAGGTTTTTTCAAATTTTTTCCCAATAAGACATGAAATACAGAGCACTATGGAAATTTTTTTTGTTACAAGGCAAATTGCACAACTCAAAGCATTTGGCGAGTCCCATTAACAACGTAGCTTTATCTCGAAGCAGGCAGAATTTTCACTATATTTGCAATGTTTGTTCGAAGACTCTCACAACTCTCAGCTGCATCGCGAAGCAGGCAAAATGATCACTATATTCACTATGTTTGTTCATTTATTCGCCCAACTCTCAACGTGAGGACCGAAACAAGCACATATTGTAGAGCAGAGAGTGAGAGCATAATTCGCACTCAACATTAAAAAACAGAGTGAGTTAATGCGAAGCAAACAAAATTGTTTGAGGAATGCGAATGCCTGAGAAAACAGAAAATGTAGTGAAGAAGGAGAGTGCGTTATGAAGTGAAGCGCTTGTAGCAGATCTCTGGTGTAGATCATGGGAAGATCAGCTAAAGTGAAATACTTTTTTGCACCGCCTTGCACTTGGCTGCTTCTTTAGATATATCGAAGATATGATTATTCCAATGTAGATCAGATTGGATCGATATGCCCAGAACGTCAAGAGTGTCTGATTTAACAAGATCCACACCATTCATAATGAGGGCAGCTAAGGGGCAATCCATCCGCTTGTGGGTTAAAAGACAGCAATAAGTCTTGCTTGCATTGAACTCTACTATATTAGCAAGACCCCAATCGGAAATTTTTTGTAGATCATTAAGGAGTGTGTCATTCATATTTTGCCTTTTACTTTCAATCTCCATAGAGCTTGGACGTTTTTTGAATGAATATGAATGGCAAATGCTGCTATCATCCACAAACGAATGGATTGGGTTATAAATCAACGACAGAAGGTCATTGATAAAAATCAAAAACAAGGTTGGCGATAGAACTGAACCCTATCTGAAGTTAAGAAAGAATGGGTAAGCTCACTGTAATTTTTTCAAAAATTTTATATATTCCCTGAAAACAAACGAGATAACCTTTCTAATAATACCCTATTTACGAAAATTGCATTTAAATTGACTGAGCTACGCTGTCGCAAAATATACCCTATTTTGGTATTCACATGGCTGTGGGTCCGCGAAAAAAATTCTTTAAATCTGAAACTCCAGATTTGGTTTTCTAAACAATAAACCAATCTAAGAATAAAATCTTAGCTAAATCGGAGAATGTCAGTGCAGATATTATACTTCAATGTGCATTGGGCGATAAATAAAAAGAACATTTTTGTTTAAATTTTTAAAACCATTATAAGGGGGTTTTATTCAAAGGCTGAGGTATGCTCAGCCGCTACAGGATCAGATGAAAGACCCTCGAACTTTCGCCAATAAATAAGAAGACTTGAACAATTTAATGCTCTTATTATAATTGCTGCTTTATTGTTTGTAAGTTTTAGCAGTGTACATAGTATATATATATTCTCTTAGTATTTAATTCAATGAGCAAGCCTTACTTATTACAATACACAATAAATAAATGCAACGATACGTAATTGAATCTGCCGATGAAGTCTTCGTATGCTGGTTTGATGGTGTTCGGTGTACGTTGGAGTGCGATGATTCGGTGAAATTCAATGATATTCGGTGAAGTTCGGTGACGGTCGGTATGACGACGACTTAGGCAAGACCCGACTACGCTGCTTTATTTAGCATTTAATCTCAATATATATGATTTTATATGTGGCGTGAATCGCCTTGCTATTACTCTAACGATAATAATAAAAAAAAAGAAAGAAAAGAAAATAAACTCTTAAGCATAAATTTATGTAGCGTATGTCCGACCAGCCGAAGTCGACGTGAAAAGTCCTAGCTTAAAAGAAACTACTTCGGATGTCCGACCGACCGAAGCCGACGTGAAAAGTCCGAGCCGGAGAGAACCTACTTCGGATGTCCGACCGATCGAAGCCGACGTGAAAAGCCCGAACTTAAAGAAACTACTTTGGATGTCCGACCGACCGAAGCCGACGTGAAAAGTCCGAACTAAACTACAAAATAAAAATTAAACTTATATATAAAACTACTACTACATGTATTAGCGACGATCTGCAGAAATGAGATCGTCGGAAAATTTCTTATACTTGTTTGTCAAGTAGCAGACGGGCTAAGCACTACGCTTTCGGACCGTGCCTAAGTCTGCCAAACTACGCATTCTTATTTGTCCTCCGGAAAAAACTTGATGGGAATTATACCATGCTGAGTTGGCTGTTGAGTTGCTGGCTATTGACTACGTTGAGTTGCTGTGTTTGTGTGTTTTTTATATGCCTGGCTGTTGGCTGTGTTATAGGTGCACAGTGGCGTAGTGGGACAATGGCGTAGGGAGCTGGGTGCAATTTTGTAACAGGGTCCCCGTTACACAGTTTAGGCATTAAGGCACGTCAGGCCGGCGGTCAGTCTAGCGATCGAAAATTTGTAGTTTTGAGATAAAAAAGTTTAAAGAGAGTGAGTATGACGAAATTTTGTGCACTCAATACCTGCTAAAACGGCTGTAGAATCGGAAATAACTTTAGTATCCTTACAAAAATTAAACAGTATATTCTCGAATGACTATACTTTTGAAATATATATAGAAAAAATAAATAGATTTTATAAAAATTCTAGACCACGCCTGCCTTAACCAAAGGTAAGCCCTAAGCTTTATCAGCATTGTTAAAGTCTGGACTTCAATCAGATGTTACTTCTTCTCTTCCAACCATAATGTGTCCTCAGACAATCGTCACAGCAGTCACCTCAGATGCGCGTTTAACAGTGATTTCTTTGGTCTGAAGTTTCACCTCCCTGAGTTTTTTTTTCATCTTTGTTGTACATTGCGTCAAAAATGTTCGTATGCTTAAAAACCGTGTTAGCCCGGGCTCAATTCCCAGCTCAGACAAAATTTTTTCAATTGAATTAATATTAGATATAATAAGAGGCCGCTACCTTTTTGCAGACAATGACAAACCTCAGATAGTAAAAAAATTTCATGTAAAGCTTCTAAAAGACAGCATAACACTCGTTGGTTCAGTTCTCGATCATTAGTTTTTAAACATTTAATAACACGCACAGCACAATTGATCAATAGAAGCTCGGTCGAAGTGATTTCTGGGGCTGAAACTTTAGTTCAAATTATATATGAAAATTATTTACAACACGCTTTTACACATCTATTGAAAAAATAAAAATAAAAATAAATAAAAAAAAATAAAAATAAAATCTACCACAGAAAACAATTTCAACGGAATTAGTCCATTCTTTATAAATATTTCTATTATGTCCTGGTCTGGGACTTTAAATATTATTTTTTTCCTTTTTTTCATTTTAAATTTTACCTGGATTAATGTATAATTTGAGACCTGGATTAACAATGTAGAACTTCTGTGACAATTGTGAAACCTTTGTGAAACCTTGTTCACTCAAAATTTGCAACAACCACTTTAAATAGTAATGAAAACAGACTTTGAATAAATAAATAAATTCAAACACTACTTAATTTGCAATAATGATTTTTTTTTTCTTATCTTTTCGTTAATATGATATCTTTGCTATATACATTGTTTCCATATTATTATATTTTCTCTTAATATGAACAATATTTTATAAATTTGTAAATTTGATAAAATAAAAGAACTACATAACTTTTAAGGAGAATAAATGACTGCTTTTTAGATATTAAGTAAAAAAATTCAAGTAATTCAACAAAATGGAATATTTATTAATTATTTGTAATTATATCGGATATATATATATATATATTAAATATCTCTAAGCGCAAAATAAATGTATAAATAATTTGTTTTTATATATTTCCTATAAAGACTATCTATTATTATATTCTACACTTTCGTTATTTGTAAATTACTAAAAACATCTAAGTTCAAAGTCATTGCAGAGCCTAAAAACAAATATTTTATTTCTAATAAAATTTTTATAAATAACTCTAATTCTATGTAAAGTCTAAAGTTTAATATTTCCTATATGTTTTGCATATTATACTCTTACCACTTATAAAAACAACTTTCTTAGAACTATTAACAAAATTAAATATTTTGAGAATTTGATAACCAAAGCAATTATTCAAATCTTATTATGCATTTCAAATGGAACAAAATCAACTTATTGTTCTTAATTTGTAAATATGTATTTTATAATTAATAAGATTATCTCTAGGTTCTACTTTTATATTATTAAAATGAATTCGCTTTGAAGAAATTTATTATACTGATATACTTATTAAGAATACAACTTTTTATCTCAAGTTGTAGTGACAACCATCTATTGTATATATATATAATATATGAATTCTTTCATAATCTTTAATTACATGATGCGATAATTTCGAGGTTTTTGAAAGTAACTGCAAATACTTTAATGGTTTTCATCAAGTGGTTGCTCAAAAATAAATACTCAACCATGCATTTTTCTGGATAAGATTATATAAGCCATTCTTTCAAGGTCAAATTTTAAGATTTATTCAAACATTTCAGTTCTTTTATCTCCACAACTGTGTGAAATTTCGACTTGAGACCTTTAACAAAGTTGTTGCAAGTTTGTTGGCCCACAATGCAGCTACACTATTTTCCCCTTCAAATATCTTTGGGAGTCAAATAACACTTTAAAATTCAAATCAATTTCCTGATTCATATTCATATTCCAGAAAAAAACTTCCTTGCAGACATTAATCCTTACTTGTATAAAGCATTCATTTAAAATGTTATGGCGAATAAAATTAAGAATATTTCAACAACTAAACTCAAATTTTAAAACTTCAATATACATGGCTATCATCACTCTAACTACGTTTTCTAAGATAAGTTAAGTTTAAAAAAACAATACTAACTCGCAGAAACCATCTTCAATACAAGCAAAGTTTTTAAGTGCAAATTTTTTAAACAGTATGTTTTACAAAGTATTTAAAAATAAAACGCAATTAATAGACTCAAAAATTTATTTAACTGTTATGACAACTTCTATAATAGTATTTACTAAGAGAAAGTTTTTATGTAGAATAATGTTGTAGATAAGACTGGGAAAAAGTTGTTACTTCGAATCATGAAATTGATATCACAAATCATTCCCGAGAAACATTAATGTATTTAACTTAAAGATATATTTGAGTCCTTTAAAATAATTTAGGGTGTAAACATTGGTGCCTAGGGCCAACAATTTGCAACTATGAAATAAATGAAGAAGCAACTAGAACAGATGGCAACCCTTGATAGAGTTGATGGTGGTGATCTAAAATGGCCTACTGCTTTGAAGTGTCATATGATTAGCAGCCATACAATTCATAAGAATGAATTAGAGGATTTGCACATTCATATGCTGGTTTAAACAGTGAGTTGATCACAGCTTAATAGGGGCCCTCAAACGATACTACATGTCCATCCGACCTGTCAAGTCATCACACATGTAGTATCGTTCGTGTGCAAGAAATCAAGGCGGATGGACATGTCCGATGGAAGTTGAAAAATTTTGACTTTTTGCTAAGTACGTCCGACATGTAGTTCCGTTTGCGTGCGCGGCCATCCAACTTAGTACATTTTGCCATTTGTTGAAAATTTTCAGAGAGAGCACATCTCGCGGCAAAACTGCCGAACGTAAGAAATATTATATTTTGACGCGAATTTTTTTTATCTTTACCTAAAATTGTGATGGCTTAGAATATTTAAAGCAAAAAACATAAAAATAATGTTCAAAACAATTAATATTAATATTTTTAATTGATGTTAACTCTTCGGCAGCTAAAAAATAATGAAGTCTGTCCATCATGTGCGATGTGTGTGAGGGCAACGAAAAAAGTCCCGTTACTTTATCGAACTACATGTACGTCCGTCATGTAGTATCGTTTGAGGGCCCCTAATCACTCAAAGACTACTGAAGAAGAATATGTAGCGATTTGCGAAACAGACTGTCTAGTCAGCTAAGTGATTGACTCTATACAGAGTTGTTGTTGTTGTTGTTGCCTTCTTGAAAACTCACTTGATCTAAAGCTCACAATCTTAATTCATGTAATTATTCAATAGATCATAAAAACTAATTAATTTGCAACAACTTTGCTGAAGGCCTCAAACCTAAATTCTGTTTGTTATTTAATTTGCAACAACTTTGCTGAAGGCCTCAAACCTAAATTCTGTTTGGTTTAGAAGAGAAATTTAAATATATGAATAGAACTGTATTTTTGCGAGTATAACACCTAGAAAAAATATTTGATCTAAGTTAGTCCAGATAAATTCGTTGGTGGGGCTAGTTTTAATGGCTAGCTGTTTTGCAGTTATTTTCTAATGTCGAACTGTTTCATTAATAGTACATATTTTTTAAACATTCTCTTGTTTATGTTTATACGTAGTTTTTGTAAAATATTTATTTTCAAACCAAAAATTTATATACATATACTTGGAACAAAAATAATATATTAATAATAATAATAATAATAATAACAATTTAATACTCTGAAAAAAATGGATATTTTTTTAGGCATTAGCAATTTTCATGTAAATTTTGAACCATAATTGATAACCCTTTTTCATAAACGGCCGAGTTAAGTGCAATTCTCGAGTTTAATGGTTAGTAACTTTTTTCTTGGTGCAAAAATGAAATTAGATGGGCATAGTTATATCAAAAAAGTAAAATTAATTTTTATCAATTTTAGTTTTTTATATTTTTTTTTTTTATTTTATGTGCAGTTTCCATCAATTAAACTCTTATGGCCTTAATTTGTAAAACGAACACTGGTAATTCCATTTCCATATAAACTAGAACAAGCCCTCTCACTGAAAATTTCCATTAAGATATATTGCCAGATAAAAAACTAACGAAAGTGACTGCGTTCGTTTTACAAAACAGGGCCAGAAATTTTCAAATTATGGTGAGTATTCTTCTGGAGAAGATGATGATATATAAAGAGGTAAGAGCTTGAAAATGATTTAAATAATTGTTTTAGTTTATACCAATAGTTAACAATTTCGCTGAATATTATGAAAATGAAGCTAAATGAAAAAAGTTGATAAGCGAATTTTTTTCAAAAACTAAAAGCAAAGTTAGTAACTTTAAAAAGAGATATTTTAAAACTTGATGAAATCACTTAAAATATTTGTCTTTATTAATTTCGTGTTGAGAATGAAAAATGTATGAACTTGAAGATGCGGAGCGTGAATTTCTCACTACTTCTGTCAGCGGAATTTAGGCAGACGTGGAACCACAGCTGAAGATATGGGGGATAAAGTCCCCCAGACGCAAAAAATTTACTAAAATTCCTTATAAATGGTATGGTTTTTTACTCAAAAATAGAAAAAAGTGGTGCCTGTCCTTTTCGTTTCAAGGTCCAAAACATTAATTTTAAAAATTTCATAGATGTAAAAATTCCACTGAACCTTTAAAAAATATTGATAAAATGTAAAATCTTTACCAAATCAAATGTGATTTCATCAGATGATATGCATATAAAAAAAAAATATTAAAATGCCTATTATGCAAACATTGAAATATTTTTGGAATTTGTTATTTATTAACACTATATTTCATCCATATTTCTGCATTTGCCATTTTGTCTGTGATTTTAAGTTTACCATCAGTTTCCAAAAATATTTTTATTTCAGCAAAAGCACTGTAAGTTCAATTTTACTTGGCAGTTTTACAAATAAAGAAAATAATAGATAAATGAAATTGCATCACAATTTTAAGTGCGTGAAGACAACATACATTATTTATGCACCAAAATTTTAACAACTTTAATACTCGATTTATTGTAGACATTTGAAATTCAATTACCATTATCTCCGAAACATATTTCTATTTCGACGTTATCTACACATTTATGTCTCTATTATTAACCTTTCCCATTTTGCTATTTTCCTTATGGAAGCATGTATTCTAAAAATCTGTTTCTACTATAACAAAAAAAAAAAAAATTAACGTTCCCTTTATTTTAACAACAAGTTACATTCATGGCAGAATTATGGGTAGTGCTGACAACTGATTATTTTCTCTTCAAAAGGAAGACATAGCCTGTCAAAAACAGCTGTTAGTGAAAGAAAGCGAAAAAGATACAGAAGCAAGCGTCGAAAACAAAAATCATAAAAATTAAATAAGAATTTTTGTGCGTTTAAATAAACAAATAAAAATTTAAAATTATTAAAATTGTAAAAAAATCATGTGTGATTTGTGCGATATTTATTTTATTTCGGCCATGGTGCTCTGGCAAAGGTGCTCTTCTAAAAGGACACTGCCGCTGCAGCTCTGGTATGGTTCCGCTTTTAAGCATTGTGTACAAACTTTGTAGCTTCTCAGCTGTTGTTTCATATTCTTCATCATCCGGCACACATGAATAACTCCAGATTCTTTGACAAATAATCGACCTCTGTCTCCACTATAGCTGCACATCTGCCCACTTAAGCTAAGTCACTCAAACTCGCCGTAAAATAAGATAAAATGTAATAAATATATCATGGAACAGAAAATATTCTTTACCTTACAAAAATACACCACTTTTAATGAATATTTATATTATTTGGAACATATGCATCTGCAGCTGCTTAGGTTCTGTTATTTTTTTCACTTCAACATTTTTAGCATTGGTTATGTTTTCACTTATTGGCAATGGCCGATTGAAAGTGCTCTCTTTTTGAGTAAATTTTTTGACAGCTTATGTTTTTCATAAAAATTGTCAACACTACCTGTGTAATTCTGCTATGGGTTACATTTTAAAGGTCCCACTGTTTCCGTAATGTTACAAAAGATTTTAACAAAGAGTAGTTACTCTACTACTACTCTTTCTTACTACTCTTTGCAAGTATACCGGAAACATAATCGGAATAAATTCCCCACACCAAGCAATTATTGTGAACTCTTAATTTTTGGTTGGTGGCTTGACTATTTTTCATTATTATACTATTTCGCAAAGCAACCGCACATTAAAACGCCAAACTTGGCTAGCAGATGGCGCTGCATGTATTTGGGATGTGGCAGCACTCTTATACTCGATTTATTGCAAAGAAAGAAGTAAACTAAAAGGAAGTGCTGTCTCAACCATGTCTTAACCAGCATTTTTAAAATTTTTTTACATATGAGTTGTTTTTGATTCTCCTCCGAGATGGTGACAGTCTTGGTGACAGATGGTGACAGAGATGGTGAGAAGTGCGATCGTTTTTTTAACAAAAAATTCATTGTTTTTGGTCTTCTGTAAAAATGGTTTTAAAAAGCGTCACAAATCCTATAGCAGGTGGAAACGAAATCCAACCGTGGCGAACTGGGAAGCTCATAAAATGTTATGAAACGAAGCTACGTCAGCTGTTAGGTTGTCCAAAAAACTATTAGCTATAAAAAGGGTGTTTTTTATAGAATGATACAACTTTGAATTAGCATCACTGCTTAATTTGACCACCCATTTAACAGCTGATAGTTGTTTTTTGTTAACTTTGCTTTGACATTTCATTATGGATCGAATACACCAGAGCAACGCGTGCAAATTGTGGACATTTTTAATCAAAATAATGGTTCTGTTCGTCAAACTTATCGTGCACTTCGTCCATTTTATGGCGTACATAATCGTCCTTCAGAGCTGCTAATTCGAAAAACAATAGATCGTTTTCGGACCACATTTACTGTTACTGATAATGTGCATCCCGTGAGACGCCAAACAGTGCGCACTAAAGAATCTGTAGCCGCTGTGTAGGAAAGCATTGAAGATGATCCTAATCAATCAATTCGTCGCCGTTCTCAGCAACTGGGGTTGTGTCCTTTCACTTTATGGAAGATTTTACGAAAAGATCTTGGCTTAAAACCTTTCAAGATTCAACTTGTGCAGGAATTAAAGCCAAACGACCATCGTATGCGGCGCCAATTCGGCGAATGGGCTGAAGCACAAATTAATATTGATTTTGAATTTCCATGGAAAATTTTATTTTCCGATGAAGCCCATTTTTGGTTGAATGGGTACGTAAATAAACAGAATTGTCGTATTTGGAGTGAGGAGAATCCACAAGCTTTTATCGAAATACCATTACATCCACAGAAAACTACTGTTTGATGCGCTTTATGGGCTGGCGGAGTCATTGGCCCATATTTCTTCAAAAACGATGATGGTACCAGAATGTTACTGTCAATGGTGAACGGTATAGGAACATGATTCGAAATTTTTAAGTACCTCAATTAGCTGGCATTAATCTTGCTGATATGTGGTTCCAACAGGACGGAGCCACATGCCCTACAGCGGGCGCTACAATTGATTTACTCAAGGAAACTTTTGACGACAAAATAATTTCACGAAATGGCCCAATTAATTGGCCCCCAAGATCGTGTGATTTAACCCCATTGGATTATTTTCTTTGGGGTTATGTAAAGTCACTTGTCTACGTCGATAAACTACAAACAATTGAACACCTGAAAATCAACATTCGAAGATTTATCGGCGAGATACTGCCGCAAATGCTGCGAAAAGTTTGTGAAAATTGGTGTTTCAGATTGCGCCTTGTACGAGCTAGACTTGGCCGCCACATGGCCGAAATCATATTTAAACATTAATGTCATAAAATTTTTTATCCAATAAAGCCCGTTTCATTGATATTAAAAATATATTACTATGTTTTATTATGATTTAAACTTGTATTACTCCATAAAAACACCCTTTATGTCTAAGCTCAGTCCCACATTCTCATCGAAAAAGTTGTGGAGCAACTTAGAAAGTATAGGGATTTGTAATAAGCATATAAAGTCTTGCCGAATTGATCCTAATGACCTCAACAATTTTTTCACTGTTAACTCGACGTTTGATGATACTTGTGAATCCATTAACTATAACAGGTCCTCTATCTTCCCTAATCAGTTTCATTTTACCGCTGTAAGTCGGGGCATGTCACACGCTGCATAACAAAAATAAAGTCTAACGCGTCTGATGAGGATGGCATATCCATAAAATTTGTTAAACTTATATTGCCTTATGTGCTCAGCCCGCTCGCGCACATAATCAACCACATCTTTACAACCTCGTGCTATCCTACAATCTGGAAGGTAGCTACTATTATTCCAATCAAGGTTGCCAATCACAATTCGGAACAATTCCCACAAAAATTACCTTCTTCCCATAGTAACATAAATTAAATAAAAAAATCTCTCATCAGCAAAGCCAATAACAAAAATAGGATAGATTTCGCAAAGGTATATAAAGATAAGCAGCTTGATTTCTGGAGCAACGTTCTCTTCAGCGACGAGAATAAGTTTAACATCTTTCAATCGGATGGAAGGGATTCGAGCCTGGTGAAAACCCAATACTAACCTCAAAAAAATAATACAATGGGTACAGCGAAGAATGGAGAGTCATTGGTTGGGGGTTTATGTTAGCGGCAGGTTTGGGGAATTTATTGACGGTATTATGAACAAATCGGTTTACCTTAATGATCTCAAGCATACTGACCATAACGTGCCCATATGGATCATACATTATGCACCTCACATTCTCCCAACATCACCACAACTTCAAAACCAAAATTCCCATGGTAAAGATAAACAAAAAAATTCCCACCGCAAATAAAATATACCAAAAAAAAGTATCATGACCATTAAAAACTACCATTAAAATACCACTCTTTCTAAAAATACCACCAAAAATCAAATACGAGTCAAAATATAAATAAAAAAATTAAAGTTTTTTCCTAAATGACCTCTATATTTATTATGTTGACTTAATATGATTTAAATACAAATTCTTAATGTTTGATAGTTTAAATCATACTTGATTTTAAATACAAATTCTAGTTGTTTGATAGTTGAAAATCGTTTATTGATCTTAAGGTCAAAGTTAGAACAATTAATTTTTCTAACGAATCTTTCCAAAGAAACAAAAACAACAACAACGTTTTTTCAATATGAAAAGGAAAAAATCACTAGCTGATCTTATTGCACAATTTCTGCCCGGCTAAAGGCGTCATCAGAAATCTTTGTGATACCCGTGCAAGCGCGCACTAACGCACTGCACCACCGGGGCGATGAGATTTAAATATATAAAAAATTTCATAAAAAATAGAAATAACACAAAAAATAATAGTGGAATTCAATGAACCGCGTACTTATGATGTGAATAGCTTTAGAAAAATTTATTAGCTGAAGCGTATTTTGCATAAACAAAAATGTAAGCGATTTTATATATGCAGCTTACGACAATGCGGTGTAAGCAGAGCGTATAATGCGTATAATAGCAACTGTGATTTCATTTTCATTTTAAAAGATAATTGAAAACCAATGGATTCGATTGTTTTCTTAGTAATTTTATTTTTCACTTATTTTATTATTAAATTGTTATCTACAGCCACAGCCCAACTACTTACTTACTTACTTACTTACTTACTTACTTACTTACTTACTTACTTTCTTACTTACTTACTTACTTACTTACTTACTTAGTTGCCGCTATAACCGTATGTCGGTCTTGGCCTCATCTAAGAATTTGCGCCAGCCATTTCTGTCTTTCGCTTGCTGGCGCCAGTTGGAAATTCCAAGCTTCGTCAGGTTGTCCTCTACTTGGTCTTTCCAACGAAGATGCGGTCGTCCTCTTCTGCGTTGACCGCCGCTGGGTACCGAATCGAATGTTTTCTTCACTAGAGCATCGTCTTTCATGCGCTGAACATGACCATGCCAGCGAAGCCGCTCGATTTTAATGAGCTTGACTATGTCAATGTCAGCGTACAGCTCGTAGAATTCATCATTCCACCGTATTCGGTACTCGCCATTGACGCAGATTGGTCCGTAGATCTTACGAATAATCTTTCTCTCGAATGATCCTAAAGTCTTTTCATCTGAACTGCTTAGCGTCCAGGTTTGTGATGCATAAAGTAGAACGGGCATGATGAGCGATTTATAGAGCGTGATTTTCGTTCGTCGAGAGAGGGCTCTGCTTCTCAATTGCCTGCTGAGCCCAAAGTAACACCTGTTGGCAAGAGTTATTCTTCGTTTGATCTCAATGCTTATGTCGTTGGTTGAATTAATGCTGGATCCCAGATAAACAAAGTTCTTCACAACCTCGAAGGAAGTATTGTCAACGGTAACGTGGGTTCCAAGACGCTGGGACTGTTTGTTTGTTGACACTAAGTATTTCGTCTTATCTGCATTCACTGTCAGACCCATTCGACTTGACTCTCTTTCTAATCTGGAAAATGCTGCACTGACTTCGCGCGTATTATGGCCAATGATATCGATATCATCAGCATACGCAAGCAGCATAACCCTCGTGTAGAATATTGTGCCACTACGTCTCAGATCAGCAGCTCGGATGATCTTTTCCATTAGGTTGAAAAAGTCGCACGATAAGGAATCACCTTGTCTGAAACCTTGTTTGGTAACAAATGGTGGGGAGAGGTCCTTCCCGATTTTAACTGCGCTGCTGGTGTTGCTCAGTGTCATCCTGCAAAGTCGTATTAGTTTTGCAGGAATACCAAATTCAGACATGGTGGAGTACAGGTGATTCCTTATTGGGCTGTCGAAGGCGGCTTTGTAGTCGACAAAAAGATGGTGAGTGTCAACTTGTTTTTCTTGAGTCTTCTCCAAGATTTGTCGTAGCGTGAAAATCTGGTCGATGGTGAACTTTCCAGGTCTGAAGCCACACTGATAAGGTCCGATCAGTTCGTTTACAATGGGCTTCAATCTTTCACATAAAACGCAGGACAGGACCTTATATGCGATGTTAAGAAGGCTTATCCCACGATAATTGGCACAGATAGTGGGATTGCCATTCTTGTGGATTGGGCAGAGCACGCTGAGATTCCAATCATTCGGAATGCATTCTTCCGACCATATTAGATTTTTTATATTTCTTTATTGAGTCTTTGGAAATATCCTTACAGACTAAGATTAACAATTTAAAAATAAAATAACAGTACAAATAAATAATAGAATTACGATACAAATAAACTATTTAACAATTCTTTGAAACATTCCTTAGACATTGAAAAGTCAAACAAAACTTAAGACGACAGATCATTATATAAAGACAGAGCTCTTTGCTATGGCTCATTACGAGCATAATTAGACCTATGAAATTCAATTGAATAGAAGCATAGAAGCTCGTGAATGCATTTAAGTAGAGCTTCGCCTCCGTTCTTAAACATCTCAGCAGGTAAGCCATCAGCTCCCGCGGCTTTGTTATTTTTAAGCCGAGCTATAGCTGTCAGAAGCTTCATCATAGTCGAGCAGCGGAACCTCGACGCTGTCATCCGTAATTGGGGTTTCCGGGATATCATTTCTATTGGCGGAATGTTGTCAGCGTCGCCATTTAGAAGATTAGAGAAGTGTTCCCTTCATAACGTCAGAGTACTCTGGACATCTGTCACTAGATTTCCGTTTTCATCCTTTCAGGAAGAGGCCCTGGTTTTAAAATCATCGGCAAGGCGTCTTACTTTTTCAAAAAATTTTCGGGCCTCATTCCTGTTACCATACATCTCAATCTTCTCCTGCTCGTGTTTTCCTGCCTCTCTTTTTTTCGGCCTAAAAATACGTCTCTCTTACCTCCTCTTCCCTCCGCCACAGCCCAAATACAACAGCCTAATTTTAACAAAGCCGACAACAACTTTATAAAATTATGCTATTTATGAAACAACATGTAACGACTTAAATAATCGATTAAATATATCCAAAAACATTTTTTTTAATCTACTTAACTAATTTTTTGACCGAAGTTACTCTGTAATCAATTGACTCCGTATTCGTTTTATGCTATATATTCGTTATACTTTATATTCGTTTTTCTCTATAATCGATTTACTCTGTATTCGTTTTACTCTTTCCAAATTTTTTTTTTTTTTGAAAACATTGAGGCTATTCACAACTTGAATACGCTGATCTGCTATTTGTACGATTTGTTATTTGTACGCCAATTTACGTAAGCGTATTTTGCTTTGTTGTTGTTTTGCATGCAAACGAAAATACGCAAACACGCGTAAATTAAATTAGCCCTTGGACGTGTTTTTTTTGTGCCTCTTTTTTTATTTTGTCTACGGCCGCCATATTACATACATCACTAATGCACAGGGTTGCATTAGTTTTGAAAACGACAGTCACATGGTGGAGTGCTACAGTTTCAACAATAACACATGCTATAAATACGATTTGTTAAATGTACGCTTAAACTGTGAATAGCCTTATTGTAGTTCGAAATGAGAGTCGAATAGAATAGGAATTTGAAGAACAAACGAATGTCTTACAAATACAACTGTGCAGCTCTTGTGTTTCTAGCTTTGTTATTGTCTTCAAAAATTATGTTAAACGCGTGTTACTGGAAGAAAAAGGGAAAGCAAAAAATTATGCTCGTCTCCAAATAACATAATAAATATAATAAATTGAAATAACAAAAAATATTTGCCTATATTTGTGATCTAAAGTTATTACTTCTTTAAAAATAATTATTTTTATTCAGTTCACAATCTTTAACGTTCATGAAGAGGAGAAAAAAAGTGTTTTGTTTTAATTGAAAAAAAGTGTGTTTTAAAAAATATACTACCATCTCGATGGTATCTAGAGCATAGTCAGATAATTGATATCCTTATATTAAATGCCTTTCAAGATGCCACTTTTGTTAAAAATTTCAATTGTGAACAAGAAGCTTTTCACTTAGGACAGTAGGAACGCCTCAAACGCTTAAATCAGTTAAAAATGGTTAAAATTTCTTAGTAAAATGGTTAGCTGATAAATTTAGACTCTGACTATCATATTGGTTTAGTATTTATTTCTAATTTTGACATTAGATAAATGAAAAACTGAAACAAAAAACGATTGTTTTCTTAAAAAATGATTTTAAAGATACAAGATTAAAAGCGACTAATACCTTATTTTAGGGTCAAATCATAAGTCTGTAAAATCTTATGAGTCTGATCATTGCGCATGGGATTCGTTATATTCTTTAGATATTTTGTCCTAAGAATGCAAAGCCTAAGAAAATTAATTTATTGAAAATCTAAAAATAAGTATGTGAATGCATATATTTTATCATTGAAAAACGAAAAATGCATTCCCCTCATTAAATCCCGCTTGTTTGCATATCTGTCACTTTACATTAAATTAACACTTGATTTGCTTCGTACAATTGATATGTCAATCAGATGTCCGTCAACTGGACGTCAAACAGCTACTAATACCAATGAAGCTGTGTGACACAAAATTTGACGGAGCTCGAACCGTTACAATGAAACCTTTTAGCGATGCGGGACGCATGCAAATTTTTTTTTATTTTTTTATATTGCTTTTTTTATAAAAATCACGATTTCATGCATTTTTTTACTGCAATTCGGTGTTAGTTTTTTGCAACACAACAACAAATGGGATTATCGCACATGGTGCGCAGTTATTGTTGTTGTTGGTGTAGTGTGAGCTAATTGGAGTGCAGCAACAAGATCAACAACAATGAAGAAGTAAAAGTTTTGCATTTAAAAATCGTTGAAGGAGGTCAAAGCAGCTGGACTCTCGGCCACGCAACATCATGGCACGCGTTTTGGTAGCATGCGCTCTTTATCCACTATTTTAGGGAACCTTTTTCCGGTTTCAGCTCTATTTTGCATTCAAAGCGGATTATTTTCATTTTGCTTGCGCCTGCCATTATTTTCGCAGTTGTATTGATTCTATAGTGCCTACCTTTCTATTATCAGCTGGACAATGAATTTCATCTGTATCTCGCTATGATGTTATGAATGTAAAAAGTGTACTTAATCCAAGTGCAGTCATTGATTGTTGAGCGCCACCAATGTTATATGTTTTTAAGGACATCCGGCTTGTTTTGCGGATTTATTCGGAAAATGAAAATAAATAAGCAATTATGCAAAAAAAAAAATATATTGATTACGTAGAAAATGTATAAAAAGTATCTTTATTATTGCTGCTTTATTGTTTTGTTCTTCTGCTGACAGGGTTGGGCAACAACAAGTGACCCCCTGATTGACCCTAGCTGAGTGCACATTGCACAGAAATTGGTTGGCAGTCAGCTTGCAGCATCATTGTTTTACTTGAAGGAATCTACTGTGATCATCTAAGATTATTTCAAAGGAAATTTATGGCAGGCATATGGCCAAGGAAAATTTTCGGGTTCAATGCCACCCTAAAAGCATTAAAGATATGTATAAGAATTATTATTAGAGTATTAATATTAGAATAACATTAGAATAATAGAAGAAAAAATAAATATTGATTTTTAAAAAATAATTTAACATATTAGGAAAATGTTTTGAAAACAGAACTTTAGGTGCCCAAAAACACTTTTTAAACTTTTAACCTTAACAAATTTTTATCGGCTTTAAAAGAAAACTAGTGAAATGAAGTTCAAGTTTCATTGAATTTAAAAAAACAAAAATTTAATTTTGTATATATTTTAAATAAAAATATAAAAGCTTGTTTTTAACCCTGGATAACCAATCATATTTATAATACGTTATAACCAATGTTAGTCGATTCGACTAACACGCCCCAAAACTCGTTTTAAAGGAGCTGTTAGTACATAAAATACATTAAAAGCTGTTGTAAATGGAAAACTTTTGTATATTCTACTAGAAATAAAAAAAACATTAATATTGGACTTAATTTTTTTTTAATTTTTTACATATTTTCATAAGCTACTTATTTTATCAAATTGAAATATACCAAATAAGATTATTGAAAAAAAAAAATAGTAAATAAACATAAAAAACTTAAAAAGCTCTTCTATCATTATACGAATAAAGCATTATTTATCATTATTAAAATAAAAAAAGTTTAAATCAATTGTTTAGCACAAGAGGCACAATTCGCTGCACCACTATAAAAAACTTATTACTAAAACACTATATTCCTTCAACAATGGAATTAACTTCGACTGAACCGAATTTAAAATACCCCCACATCCGTATTTTGGTATATACGAAGTTGTCAATTTTATATAATGTTGATGACGCCTCTTTTAGGGGGCGTGGTTTTTATCCAAATATACAAAATTTTAAACTCAGAGTTCATCCTAATTATCAAAGCTTATGTGTAAAATATCAAGTTTAAACCATAATTTTTTTGAATTTATTAAGGTTTTGTATTATAATGACGCCACTTTGTGTGTGAGATGGGCGTGGTTTTCATCCAATTTTCAAATATGTGGTGAATATTTCACTCCAAAGCTATTGTGCAAAATTCCAAGTTCATATATTTATTTTTGTGGCATATTAAGAGATACCGTTTTGATAAAGTCACTTCTCAAAGGAGGTAGGCGTGGTGTTCATCCAATTTTGCTCATTTCCGAATTTTATCTTCGTTTTTTTATATAAGCATACATCTTTTATTTCATTATGATAGCTTAAAAACTGTGGCTATAATCGTGTCGACAGACACACAGATGGATAGACGGACAGACGGACATGGCTTAATCGACTCAGAAGGTGATGCTGATCAAAAAAATATCTCCTTATAAGCGTTTCGAACGGAGTAACAAAGTTAATATACCCCTTACGCAATACGCGTGGGGGTATAAAAAGTTACGTTAAAGCAAATGTTAGTCGCTTCGACTAACACTACATTTATAAAAAGATTCACCCCATCCAATTAAAAAGGCAAATACATCCGAACGCAACGAGATCAGCTTAACAACTAATGTGGTTACTACAATATGGATCGAGAACACGATCAGATGAGAGAAAAAAAGGTTGTAAGCAAAAAATTGAGCAGTGTTAGTCGAAACGACTAACATTGGTTATCCAGGGTTAAATCAATAATGTTTTAAAAACCTATTTTTATTAGAATTTTTGAGTAAAATTATAAAAGTTAAAATTTACAAACACGTTACAGACTATTTAAAAAAAAATAACCTTCTTAATTAAAGGATACATCTACTTATATTATTAAAACTCGCCATTTCCCATATGATGTTTCAAAAAATCATTTGAGCAAAAGAACCTGATTTATGCTAAGATTTGAAAGGTCAACTTCTTTTATTAATTGTAAAAAACTATGTGGATAGTTTTTTAATACAAAATATTATATTTTGAAAGAAAAATTGCGTTCGAAAATGTTTAATTTTAAAATATTTATTAACTAGGACATTCCACAGAAAATTCAACCATGACCTCAGAATTAAAACTTATTAAAACTTATTATTTTATTATATTATCTAAGAGAAACCTTTTAATTTTATTAATTAAGCCAATTTATACATAAATTTATTAACCATGATGATCAAATCGTCTGCACTAATTCATCAATAAAGATTTACTTTTTAGTAAATGTTTAGTAAATGTTTCGTAGTGCTTTTTGTTTTAGTAAAAAAGGAAGACATTGAATAAAGATAATGAAAAAACTGTTGAGGCAAAGAAAGGACAATATATTAAATTTGTTTTTTAATTACTAAATTACATAATTACTTAACTACCTAATTACCCAATTACTACAATGAAAATTTAAGCAACGTAACGCCAGATCAAAAAGCCTAATAAAAAAAAGCGATAAGATTTTTAAATTTTATCACTTGGAAAATAAACTTATGCAATTTTAAGCCCTTCTAAAAAAAGTTGTATTCTAAAAGTCCTGCCCTGTTAAGAGAGTTTTGCAAATTTTTTAATCCAAGTCAAAAATCACTTCCTTTTTTGTAACGTAACACTAGCACATATTTTTTCGTATATCTTAAAATTCTTAGAGTCAATTGTTGCCATTGTTTTTATAACCTAATATAGTGCTACTTAATAACTACCCAAATATAAAAAAGGCCTTTAGAAAAATAAGGCATTTTCATTTTTTTTAAATACTTCTTCGTAGAAATCGTCCGTAACGCCAGTTTGGAAATATCCATATATTTAAGTCCGGATCATTTACATAATCAAAGTAACATTCTTATTAAATTTAATTTTTCTATGCCAAGTAGTTTTTAGGCTGTGGGTTGATCAGTGAACGAGTCAGACAGTAAGAATCGATTGCTTTATGAAATTATTTTATGGGAATCCTTTTCGCTAGGACAAATTTTATCGGAGTTATTTGGTTCCAAGCAGTTTTTAACTCAAAATTTCATGTAGAATCTGAAACTGAATGTTACCAGCATGAAAATTTTCGCCCAACACAAATTGCTCCTTCCTTACTCTGCATATTCTGATATTCATTACATTGCATATTCTGAAAAAAAAAATTAAACAAAGAAAACAAAAGTGGATCAAGAATAGGCCCTTGTGAAAAACCACTTAGTACCAATTTATGCTGCGAAAATGTATTGTCAACTTTAACTTTTTGCAACCGATTTTACAGTTACATAACTTGACATTAATTTGACAGCACTTTCACTGAATCCAAATAAAGGCTTAAGTTATTAGTTAAGGTGACAGTGCACGTTGAAAAAAATTAAAACAAGCTTATTTTAAAACTTTTATTGTGAAAAGACTATGATATATTGAGACTTTATTGAGACTTTCTATCTACCTAATTATTTCATTGAACTGCAACATTGTCAGCCTGTCAGACACGTGACGTGATTTGTCTCCACGGTACGATATGAAAATAAAATATATAAATATAAATGTGGGCTTTATTTAAAATCTCCATAACCGCAAAAAAAAGTGTAACCAAAAGGAATTCCAAAATTCACTTTTAAATGACAAACAATTGCACTATCACAAGCCATCTACTCCCAAAATTTCAGATTTTTAAGTTAAATCGTTCTTAAGTTATACACATCACAAAAAATGATTTTACATATACTTCTGACGCAGACAAAACTCGAAAATTGCTTCTCCTGTAAAATTTGTTTTGTGCTTTCAAATACATCTACCCCATGTTAGTTACTTAAACTAAAATTTATAATCGAACACAACGATTTGCAACGTTGATTAACTGCACCGTCCGACACGTGACAGCAGATGTCTTATTTTTTTCTCTTGCACATTATAAATTTTATAGAAAATTGCAACATACTATCAAGAAACAAAATGTAATCTTATATCTGTGTCGATAAGCAATAACAGCTTAAGTCTTATTTCAAAGTTTCCAAAAATCTTGCTTCAAACTTTTCAATCGCCATATAAGTTATATGGAAGGGTCTTTCATTTCGCGTCATATCTTTGGCTAAGGTCATGCTAGAAGTTCTAGATTTTGTGTGGTCATAATGATATATACTTGAAACACAACTATATCAATAACTGAGTTCTGTCTTTAATCGACTTAAGCTACTATTGCTTGTCGACACAGATATATTGATAGGCAAACATGAAATATTGTCGTACACTTTTTCTATATTTATTTTAGAATAAGGCCAAGAAACTATTATCATTCGAAAGATACTGCGCCCTTTATGTGCATAATCATTTTAGATTTTAAATTTATGATCTCTGACCCGAAATATTAACGTTGCAAGTTTGTATTATTTTTAGTAAGAAATCTCAGGGCTAGTAATGTATCTCAGATATTTTTTGCACATCTTAAAAATGTCTTAAATTCGCTCTAACATAATGTTTTCCATCTCTTGAAGTTGAGTTTTTATTTTATAAATGCTTTTTTAACGCTCATATTTCAGGTCAAATGTCACCAAACTAAAATGTAATCAAACTGTGCAGCCAGATCTTTCATTTGATACCTCATTCACAATTCTACCTCTTCCTAGCCCTGAGATCTCTTGCGTATACCCTACAATAAGCATTTTTTATGTTACAAGTGTGAATATATATTGTCATGGTGAAATTTCTCACAAAGAGTAAATTTTAAAAATTGTCCGTTATTTTGACATAAAAATAATTGTGATATCTCGAAAACTATAGATGTTTTCAGTACAATGTATTTTTGTATGAAAAGTCGATAACGGTATACGAAACATTTTTTGGTAATATATTTCACGGAAAGTATGTTAAAAAATTTTCATTATGATGACATCAAAATTATTCAGATATCTCAAAGAATGTAGATTTTCTAAGTACAACGTATTTCCTTGAAGCAAGGTCATCGCCTCATATTGAGAAAAAAAACGATTGAAATTTCAAGTTTTGATTTTGCAAGCAAATGTCTCAGCCATTTTTCAATCAGTTTTATCAAATTTTCTTTGTCTACAAGATCAGTTAAGTAACTTTGAATAAATAAGAAAAAATGCACCGTTATCTCACGAATTCAATGATTTATATTGTTTTAAATAAACCTTTAAAATATTCAGTTTTTGCTCAAAAAATA
Organism: Dichetophora obliterata; assembly: GCA_963920525.1. Taxonomy (NCBI): domain Eukaryota; kingdom Metazoa; phylum Arthropoda; class Insecta; order Diptera; family Sciomyzidae; genus Dichetophora; species Dichetophora obliterata. The sequence continues at coordinate 208,533,404 of OY986438.1, forward strand.
GGCCAATGTTTTTTTGTTGTAATTTTTTTTTTTCTTATTTAATTTTCTTTTTTCACACTCTTTCATATGACATACCATTTATTTGCAGAAATTGCTTCATTTTGTCACATAATTCAATAAGCAGTTTCTGAAATCATGAACCCCCAATGATTTTTTTGATGAAAATTCAATTTTTCAAAATGTTGTTTTTATATTTTTTACAAAGTTCTACAGCTAAAAAAAGAATTTCTGTGAAAAAATTTTCAAATATTTCAAAACACTTCATAGTTATACACCAATCTATATTTTAAGCCATTTCGGGATATATAGAAATATTCGTGGGAGAAACAGTTCTTCCGTGTCTCTGAAACAATTTTGATATTATTTTTAAAGATATTAGAGTAGGGAGGAGAAGTTCACTGAATATTTTTGTGACCTTTGACCGGGAAATTAGTGTTTAAGGAATATTTCTTAAGTAAAACCTAAACTATAAAAAAATGGAAGAACATGCTGTAAGAGAAAATTTTCGACATCAATACAAAGTACAAAAAACATATTTCGCTATCTTTTACGAATACCCTACAATAAGCATTTTTATATGTAACATGTGTGAATATATATTGTGATGGTGGAATTTCTTACAAATAGTAAATTCTGAAAACTTCCTTTTATTTTGACATCAAAGTAATGGCGATATCTTGAAAACTAAAGCTTTTCTCAGTACAGCGTATTTTTATATGAAAAGCCCTGGTTGTGAAAAATAACGGTGTACGAAAGTTTTTATGGGTAATGTTTTTACAAATATTTTTAAAAAAATTTCGACTATTTTTATATCAAAATTATTGCGATAATTTGAAACGTAAGATTTTCTTAGTACAGCACATTTTCTAAAAGCAAGGTCCTGCCTCAGAACTAGAAAAAAAAACGATTGAAATTTCAGAAGGTTGGTCGAATTGCGGCCACAGACGATACTAGTTTATTTAATTAGACAAAAGGACTTCACTTCCAATGAGTAAATTTGGAATTGGCTGTATAAAAAAAAAATTATGTCTTGATATCAATACTAAGTAATATAAAATTTTTTATAGTTAATTGTGAACTATTATTTGATTTTTACATGGTTCTTAAGTATGAGCTATTTAGATCAAGTAAGTTTTGAAGAAGAAAAAAACAAGATAAATGAAAAACTGAAACAAAAAAAGTCCACCCATTTCTGAAGCCGATGGTGACTGGTGATGAGAAGTGGGTCGCTTACGACAACGTCAAGCGAAAATGGTCATGGTCGAACTGTGGTAAGCCTACACAAACAGTGGCTATAGCATGATTTTGCTGTGTGTTTGGAAGGTTTGTGCGTCAGGAAGGTTTTGCTGTGTGTTTGGTGGGACTGCCACGAAATCATCTATTATAAACTGCTCCTCTTCAGCCAAACTCAGACCTGCACTGTCAGTTATTGGGCCTTCTGAAGAAAGCAATCGCTCAAAAGTGGACAGCTGTGGCCATGTTTAGCCAATAGGCGAGGAATAGTGTTCCATTGGGACAATGCCAGGACACACATCGATAGTGACTCGCAAGAAGATCCGGAAGCTTAGTTAGGAGTTCTTAAGTATACACTAGGATGGGTCAAAAAAATCAATTTTTTTTTAAAGTGACACGGAAAAATTCTCACCAAATATAAGCTATTAACTTTAATAGGAAGATGCCCCGCATCGCAGTTTTTTTTTTTTTTTGCTGAGTCCAATTCAAAAAATCATACCTCATCATAATTGCTTGCACAGAAAAATGTTTTCCAAGAATTTTGTAGGAAACTTAATGCTTTACAAAAAAGGTATAAAATATTTTTTCCGTAAACCTTACCATTTAATTGATATTGAAGATAAATGTTTGATTATTTTAAAGCATATTTCTTTTTTGTTTATTAATTTTGGAACTCGATAATAAATTACTATTATAAAATGCGCAATACAAATTTTTGTAGGAAATTAACTGCTCTATAAAAATGGTTTCATATGTTTTGGCGATTAAATTAAGCGTTCAAAAGATATTCATCATCAAACTTTCATGTGTACTGATTTTAAGAGTTTTTGATTAGATAATCGAAAAATTTCAATTTAATTTATGAATTTCATACAAATTTAATTTTACGTCATGAATATTAATATTATTTGAGTTTTATTTTCAAAATATTTAGAAATAAAAATCACTTTTTGATGATACCGTTCCATTAAACATAAGCAAGAATATTGTCGAAGCTGTTAAGACTCGCGAAAGTACAGATTCTACACCAAGAAGATTTATAATTGATAAAAAAAATTTGGATTCAATTTTGCAAAAAAACATAAGTGACTCTGTTTCTAAATAGTCATTGAAACTTCTTGAGCCCTTTGATCTGCCGCATCATGTTCTTGACAAAAATATTGATATATGGTATAATATGGTTTAATTTTTGCACAATTGAAAGTTCTTAATGATGTGGCAGAGTGAGGTGTCGCATAAGTAAGTGAATATAACCAATGCTTAACAAAAAACGAATAGCGATTTCAATTTTCATTGCAAGTTGTTAAAGAGCATAGAAAAAGTTACCCTACTTGCAACAAAAAATTGTTTGAAAATGAATAACTCATTTGAAAATTGAAATAAAAAAAATTTACAACTAATTAGACATTTTTTTCTCTAAAGCTAAAACATATCGTAACATATTTATAATGAAAACTTTGCTTTTTTATTAATAAATAATTAACTAAGCTATAAACAATGTACAATGCATTTTTTAAATGTAGACAAAGATACTTACACGTAAAAAAATTGAAAAATATTTAGAAGTTTTTCAGTTTATAAAACTAAAATTCTTGTAAATGTTCTTAAAACTTACATATTAATCGATAATCGATTAACTAATCAAAAAATCTTAAAATCAGTACACATGAAAGTTTGATGATGAATGTCTTTTGAACGCTTAATTTAATCGCCAAAACATATGATACCATTTTTATAGAGCAGTTAATTTCTTACAAAAATTTGTATTGCACATTTTATAACAGTCATTTATTGTCGAGTTATAAAATTTATAAACAAAAATTAAATATGTTTTAAAATAATCAAACTTAAATCTTCAATATCATTTTAATGGGGAGGTTTACGGAAAAAGTATGGGTAACCTTTTTTGTAGACCATTAAATTTCCTACAAAATTCTTGGAAAACATTTTTCTGTACAATCAGTTAACGATGAGGTATGAATTTTTTCTATTGGACTGAGAAAAAAAACTGCGATGCGCATCTTCCTATTAAAGATAAGAGCTCATATTTGGTGAGAATTTTTTAAGGTGTCTAGCAACCCATTTTTTTGTGTCACTTTAAAAAAATAATTGATTTTTTTTTGACCCACTTTAGTATACACCTTATAGTTTGGTCCTGGCTCCAAGGGATTATCACCTGTTTCTGTCTATGGCGAATGATTTTATTGGTAAAACATTTGCCTCAAGAGAAGCTTGTGAAAATCGACTGCCCCAAATTTTTGCAAATAGGAAAGAAAGTTAATATTTTTTTTAAATCTTTATTTGCAATCTATCTTGCCACAATAAGTAAATGTACTCACAGTAAAATAATTTACAGAGATTGTTGAGCCCCAGCGGGAACAACAATATAAAGAAACACTTTTAAGTTATTGAGCAATTAAAATATACATATGTACATTTCAAAACAACTAAAAGGTGTAAAACATAAACTTAAATATAATAAAATAAAAATAATTACTGCTCCACCTTGTTTTACCAAGACCTGAATGCTAAATCTAAGACGTGAAATCGCTTCAGCCTTTTAGTTTCAAACGTGTCGTCCAAAAGAGAGATTGCCAGTGGATTAGTATGGCAGGCTAGTCGTTGGAGGTATTTTTCGCTGTGTGGTTTAACTTCTTCTTTAATAGTAGGAATACGAAGATCCTTATGAATATCGTTGCTTGATATGAACCAAGGAGCTCCAGCAATCAGCCGCAAAGTTTTCGATTGGTAACGCTGTAAGATTTCAATGTTGGAGTTACTCGAAATTCCCCAAAGTTGAATGGCATAACTTCAAACTGGTTTTAAAATGGCTTTATATAGTAAAACCTTGTTTTCTAGACTTAATTCAGATTTTGGACCAATCAGCCAGTTCATTCTTCTAGTCTTTAAGTTAAGATGCTCTCGTTTCGCCTTGATATGCTGTTTCCAAGTTAGTCTCCTATCTATATGTACTCCAAGATACTTTACGGCGTTACTCTGTGGTATTTCTGAACTGTCTATGTACACACTTGGACAGTCACCTCTTTTCATAGAAAATGTAACATGCACAGATTTAGTAGTATTAACTTTTATATTCCATTTCTTAAGCCATTTTTCTGTTTCATTTAACTGGATTTGCACTAAACAGGACGCTTCTACAGCAGACTCTTCTACAGACAGAGCCATAATAAAACTACCTTCAAAAAGGCAATAAGTTATCTTACAAAAACGGTACATATTTGAACTGAGTAGGATCATTCTAACTATGCTAAATAAAGCCTTAAATTTCATCAAAAATATTGCATTTCTTTTAAATTCATCTGATATTTTTTTTTATTGTTAGGTCAAACAAAGATGTATAGCAAACCTCTTAACATTGAGGTAGTAAAGAGCTGTGTCTGCCTTGAAATTATAAATATGTTAATTCAATGTCAATTATATGTCAATAAGTTGTTAATTTCTTTATGTTGGAACTAAGAAAGCATCGTGTGATGTAAGATCCAATTTCGAACTGCTAAGAAAGATCTGAATAAAAATTTTAGTCACAGTTTTGTTCTATGGATGAGAAACATGAACTTTTTAAAAAAATAAATGTAAAGTTCATAGTAAAGTTCTATGAAAGATATTCTGTGTATTTACAATGTCGTAGGATTTGGAGAAATCCTCAGATCAGAAAATAGCTCTTTGAGCGACTAAGTTGAATACCACGACGTGTAAAGTAAATGGGAAACAACTGCTCTTTCCTTCAGTCTTAGATACTAATCGACCTGATTGGTCATTTTTATTCGTCGAGGCCAAGGTGCTATATCACTTGACATACACCCTAGTTAACACTACCCCAACAACACTCAGTTCGTACGCCTAAATATTTTTTAATATAAACACTTTTAGCTTTTATTTATATTAAGAAATCAATGTTTTTGATACAACACAGTTTTCTTATATTATTTAAGCTTGAAATGTTATTTCTAAGGCCGCGTTCATAGTGGATGCTTTGGCTGAAGCTGATTCATAAAGCAGCTTTTTCGTGCCTTTCTATGATAGTAAATGGTTATTCAAGACTTCACAAAGTAGCTTTTTGAGCTTGTTCATGTTTATAGTGCGCGCATTATGCTTGTGTGAGCAAGCGAGATGCAAATATAAGTGCTGAAAACCATTTTAAAAGTAGCTTTATGCTCGGAGTCAGCTTAACCTATAAACACTGAGCTTTTTCCATGTGTTTATACACAAAGCATTTTTCAGTAAAACCTCTCAGCTCTGCAAAAAACTATTAACGCGGCCTTAGAAATGAAATTTCAAACTTTAAGATTAAAACAAACTTTGTTGTTTTAAAAACATTGATTTCTTAATATAAATAAAAGTTGAAAGTGTTAATATTAAAAAATATTTAGGCGTACGAACTGAGTGTTGTTGGGGTAGTATATAAATTAAATTAAATTTATGCATAAGCTATTCAAAAAATACATACAACAAATGCAATTTTTTCAAACATAACTAAAATTAATTTTGTGATTTCTGTACCATTTTCCCACATTGCTTAAAACTCATAGAACTTTTCGCTCCAGCCCATGCAACATCAATCAAAAATATTGATTTAGCTACAGGGGTGTGTTTTTCTGCACCAAGATGAATTAAAACACTAAATAGTGCGGAGTTTTAGACGTGTTGTCTGTAGGCCACTGAGGGTGTTCAAATGTTGACACGTGCTCTAGTGAAATCCGGCATGAAGCCTGCATTATTTTTCGTCTGTTATGGGTTCATTTTTGCTTTTGCTTACGTTGCAAGCAAATTGCAGTGCAAAACCTTCCCCTATAAATAAAAAGTTTGCCATTTGGTATTGATCGGGGTGGTTTTGCATTTCTGCAACTTGTCAATAAAAGTAAGCAAAATATTTTTTCAGAGGGTTGCAATTGGGTGTTAGGCATTGAGTTTTTAACAACTTTTTATAGAGGATGGCATAATTTTTTAGCACGTTTTTTATGATAGGTTGTTCGAAGTAGCCAATCAGAATTAAATGACTAAAAATGGAAACAAAATAAAAATGACGGCAGTTGTAATAGCATCCAGTTAATCGTTCGAATTCGAAAAAACGACTCATTAAAACCGTTAAATGGGTACATTTAAGTTCAAAACTGTTTTTGTGGCCTCACAACAAGAAGATGCCGCCTTGTTTTGGAAAAATAAATTCAAACTTGTGAAAGTGAGCTGCTTGTACATAAATTATGCTTATATTTATATTCAATAATATTCCAATTAAGTACCAAATGCTAAGAAACGCACCGCATCGAATCGAGTATAACGCTAGTTACAACATGCTGAGGAGTTGTTGGCTGAGAACACGTTGTTGCTCTGTGTTGCTTTATTATTTTTATTTTTTTTATTGCGTTTTTGTTTTTCTTCTAGCAGACATTCTTAGTTTTGTTTTCATTCTCGACTTCGTACGTTTACATGTTTATTTCTTAGATTCTTTGTAGGCCACAGCGTATTTTGACTTCAAGGGGTCCGTCGTATCTTTCAGTCTGTTGACTTGTAAGTGTACCTGTGTGTGTGAGTGTGTGTATTTGTGACCTTATTACTTACAATTTTGTTTGTGTATTTGACATTCTTGGAATGTCATTTTGAATGGTTTCGTGGAAACACTTAAAGTGAAAAAAAAAACAAAATTTCTTAATGAAAACGACGTCGATGACGACGACGCGACGCTATAAAAATATTTGGAATTCTTGAGTGTTTCTTTTGAACCATTTGTTTAGAAAGTGTGTGAGAGATAAAAAGATAGGTACTTGTAACATAGAAATTGTCTTAATAATCAAATTAGAATAAGATGGAGAGCAATTAGATGGTTTACATACTGTAAAGTGAACTGAGTTATCAGGAAAGTTGCAGATTTGTGGTGCTGAGTTTTCAATAACACGGAGATAATTATTTGGCTTGAATCCAACAATGTTTTGCCTAAAAGCAAATCAGCAAAACTTTGCTCAATCACGGTGTGATTTTAGAAAAGGATTGCTACATTGTAATCCCTCCTCATGAAAAGAAAAATTTTGATTAAATTCAAGCAAAATTTTGCTAAGTTATTATAAACTCTAACAGCAAATTTTTTCTAAACACACGAGCAGACGTTTATTTTTAATGAAGAAAATTAGGCGACGATTGGTTAACAACTGCGATGGTCGAATGAATAAGACCAAGCACTTGCATTCACGCGGCCGAGGCTATCTCCAGGTTAAATCTTCAGATGGTGGTCATTTTTCAATTAAATTTAAATTTAATAATTATTTCACTTCAAAAATATGCTAGATTTCAGCAAAACCTAATTTGCTTGAATAAAGTAGAAATTTGCTTCTGCAGCTTATTATTGTAATGTAGCTTGGTTTGCAAATTTTGATAAGTTTTTGCTTAAATCTAGCATAATTTTGAAGTGGCTGAGAATCAAGCGCAAGTTTTGCTTAACCACAATACAAATTTAGCAAACAGTTTTCTCCGTGTAAAGCTACAGATAAACTTTTGATGGTTTTGAACTCGGAATGACTTACAAAAGTGCTACTAATAAAAGTTTAACTTAGTTCCATGACCGACTTGATGTTTTTTACAAAAATGACAATTTGAAAGTGAAAAAACTGTAAATTTTAATGTTATACAAATAGTTCTCCGATTTGGTTAAAATTTTTATACACCTACACTTATGTAAAAAATTGCATAAGATACACATAGAGAACATATATTTTTTTTTTTAGTCAAAGACCTTTTCCGAAAATGAACTTTTATGCAAAAAATTTTTTGTCAGTGTAAATATCAATAATTTTTTTTATTTCTAATCTGGAGCAAATTTGCAACAAATGTGTGTTTTATTTTCATTTTTAAGTCTTAAGTCATAAAAATGGGTTCTAAGAAAAAAAAACCTTTCAAAATGAAAAGTAATAACATTTAATTAAATATCCATAACTTTAATATATGGAATTCTATTTTTTGAATTGATTACTTAAAATTTGCGTAAAACACGCAAAAATTACATGATTTTTTTATTGTTTTAAGAATTAAACTTTTTCAGAAATTCTCCTTTAATTATAAAAAGATTGTATTTACTGTCAATATCAAAGATAGATTGTTTTATATGCTGACTTTTGTACTTAACTTTCTAAAAACTAATTCTTATTTAAAAAAAAAACAGAAATTTTTCTCAAGTAATTTGAAGCAAATCTACATACCTTGAAAAAACGTAATTTTACAGGAACATACTATTTTTCCATTGTACAATAAAACCATTTTATTTTAAATAAAGTATTTTTAACATATTAATACAGGTTGTTCAATGCAAGAGTACGAATATTTACGGAGTTTAGAGAGAACGTTGAGTTAAGCAAAAAATCCCTTGGGAGAGGGTCTACTTTCGCACCCTTTGCAGTTACGAGGTTAATTGGTATTTCATGACTTAGATTCACACTGTTGTTTCTAGCACAAAAACTTACTCATGGAAAACTTATTTTAAGAACTCATTTGAAAGACAATGAAATAACCGTTCTAACGGTGTATCAAGAAAACCACCTGACCTAACCATTCCCAAGCTGTGCTCGTGTGCAGAATAAATCAATTCATTGAAATTACTAAATTTCCAGTTTGAGCGCAATTTTCTCAGAATTTTGGGTAATTAATCAAAAATTTAGTTCGCATTAAGTTTGTGATTTATTTACCTTACATTAAAAAGACATCCTAATCAAAAAATTATCTATAAAAATAAAAAAAGGTAGTTTAACTTTAAAAATATTATGAATAAATAGGGTGGGATTGTAGATAAACCACTAGAAAAAAGTCAATTTATTACCATTTAAATGAGTTCTTAAAATAAGTTTTCCGTGAGTTAGTTTTTCTGCTAAAAACAATAATGTGAATCAAAATTATGATATACAAATTAACCCCGTAACTCCTAAGGGTTCGAAAAAGCCCCCTCCCAATACGATATTTTGCTTAGCTCGACCCTTTCTTTTACCTCCGTAAATATACGTACTCTGACACTGGACACCCTGTATAACTTGATTAAAAGAATTTAAATAACAAATTTGTGAACATAAAAATTTATAACTTCAACTATTTTGGCAATGATAAGTTATGTGACACACAAAATAACATATATATAAGTTTGGTTCAAATCCCTTTTTTTAGGTAACTACTTTCAAATAAAAATAAGTTTTTATTCCTTACTTTGAAAAAAGTTTAAAGTTTTCAAATTTATATACCCTATTTGTATATTAACTTTGTGGCACCACGAAATAGACCCCAACTGAAATAAGCCGCAATAACACCCAATGAAATAAGTCCCAACGAAAATGAAATAAACCCCAAACGAAAAAAATGAAAGAAATCCCAAACGCAATGAAATAATTCCCAAATTGAAAATAAAATTAATCCCAATGTTTGGTGTTTATTTCATTATAAAATAACACCCAACGAAAAAAATGAAATAAACTCCAATGAAATATCCCCCCAAAGAAATGAAATAAGCCGCATGTAAAATATTTCTAAACTTAAAATGAAATTATCCCCAAAACTAATGAAGTAACCCCCAATGAATAAACACTACTGTACTCCAGTTATAAAATGAATTATTTCGTGAAAAATTTGACAAGTACAAATAATAAAAAAATTATAAACTAACAGGAAATAAGTCAACGCATGAAAAAGAATACTTTAGAAGCCCGAAGGCGACTACTCAATACGGAGGATATAATTAATTTTCATACCGTTCCAGAATTTATAATTAATTTCTTTTTCGGAGAGGGAACCTACAAGTCACGATTAATTACAACTACTTTTGGTTTTGTGAATGGTTTAATTACAATTCTGTTATTTTCTTTGATACGATGGAGTTCTTTAAAGATCAATGATAAGCGGAAAATTATATTACTGTGTGAATGGTTGCAAAATCCAGAAAACGGAAGACGTTATTATAGTTTCAATGTTATAAGAAAAACTTGTTATATTCTGTTATGGAGACATAAGAAAATATCGTCAAACACCATTAAAAAAAAAACTCTATTTGCCTTTATACAGAATGGTGCTAATAACATTTCGAACAAGGGGAAATAATTTTTTAAAATGCGCCTTTTACAGAAAAAATAATGACAAAAATGATCAAATATACAAAATGTGAATAAAGCTTTTCTTAAAGTTTTAAAACAAATCCATTTTACCCACTTCTACCGTATAGTTGGTTTTATATGCGCCTTTTACAGAAGGAACAATTTGTAAAAGGCGCAACTAGCTACACTGAAAAAATAATTCCAAAATTGATCAAAAATTACATAATGTAAAAAAATTAAACTGAATTTTATGATAAGCAACTCTTTGATAACTTAAATTAAACAATATTAAATAAACCCCAAATAAAATTAAATAACCCCTAAATTTAAGAAATGAAATAACACCCAACCCGCAAGAAATAATGCCCAAGAAAAAATCAAAATTAAATAAGCCCCAACTAAAATTTAACCCGAACAAAAAAAATGAAATATTTTCCAAAATTTCTGAAATAGCCCCACAAAAATGGGGAGGTATTTTATATGAAGTAACATCCAAAAATATATGAACTATTTTTGGGGTTTACTATCTTTTTTTGTGGGGCTTATTTCATTTGGGGTCTATTTTGTGGTGCCTAACTTTATCACTCCGTTTGTAACGCCGATAAGGAGGAAAAGTACAAATATTATTGATCAGCATCACATCCTAAGTCGATTAAGCCATGTTTATCTGTCTTATGTTAAGCCATGTTTATCCTCTCTCCGTCTGTCTGTCTGTCCGTTTGTCTGTCTGTCCGTCTGTCCGTCTGTCCGTTTGTCTGTCTGTGATCACGATAACGGCCGTAATTTAAGAGCTATCGTAACAAAATTGAAAATATTTTATTAAAAAATAAAGATCAAGTTAAAAAATGAGCTAAGTCGGATGAAAACCACGCCTACCTCCCATACAAAGTGACATTATCAGAACTTTAAAATCTTTTTTCTTTTCCACAAAAATCAGTACAATGGCTTAAGACTTTGCAAATTACTTTTGATCTGAGTTATGCAATTTAAAAAAAAAATTAAAACTCCGCCCACCTCTCATATAAAGTGATGTCATCATAATAGTAAAACCTTTATAAATACAAAAACATTAATGTTTAAACTTGCCATTGTTTACATAAGCTTTAACTCTTTGAAGCACCATGGGAAAAAATTTGAACCACTGAAAAATAAACATTGTGGTACGTTGGGACAAAATTTAACCCATGCAGATTTGTTGTTTACAATAAAATATAATAAAAATAAATATGATGAATATAATAAAAATAAAGAATAATAAAAAAAAATATTTTTGTCTGTTTTTTTTTCTTGTACCTCAAGGGTATTTTTTAAAATGAAATTTCCATACCTCAAAAAGTTAATAAATAAAAGGATTCTGAGCTACAAATGTGAAATATGTGGATAAAAATCATGCCGTATAAAAGTGACGTCACCAAACTAATACAACATTCAAGATTTCGACTTAACTAAAATACGGCCGTGGGGTATTTCACTTCGGTCCAGTTGAAGATATTTCCTTAATAGTTTTCTGAGATTTTACATTTTCTGATACAGAAATTATTTCTGTGCTAGTTAGGTCATTAACTTTGGGCTTATATCAGAATCCATTCAGGTTAAAACCATTTATTGGGGTCATATACAAAAAACCATTTATTTTGAGCATAAGTGTAAACGTGAGATATAGTCATGAAAACTTTTCTAGAATAAAGACCTCCTTGTAAGAATAACTTTGAAATTTTCAAATCCGCTCAATGATTTTTTTCCCATTTAGTTTTATTTATTTAATTATGTTTCTACCATCGCATTATCGGACATTATCTGATCATAGCCGCACCCTTGACGGTAGCCTTTACTTCCTTCCTTCTGTGTCTTTCATCGTTTGACTAATGCTGTTCCACCCAATTCTCAAGTGTTCCGCAAAAGACTTACATCGCCAGACCCTACCAGCGAGGATTATTACAAAATCAAGCTATAAATATGCCCATACTCACACTCAGGCACACTTACTCACACAACAGAGGTTCATTTGTTTGTTCGTTGAAAGAGCATGTAATGCCCACATCAAGGGTTGCTTTATTCAGCTAACTTCGTTCGATGATCGTGCTCACGTTCTTTGCTCTCACTCACTATCTATCGGATAGTTTTTTGATATGACGTTGAATAGTTGATGAATGAATAGATGATATAAGATAGGCTAGACTAGAAACATGTTCCAAACACTTAAGCGTTCCAGCACGTCCCACCATCCAAATGTTCCCCCATCAATGATTGCGTCGTGCTACGCATGTGGTTTTAGTGCACTGTGGATAGAGTTGGTATAGTTGTTATTGTTGTTGTTGTATTCCAATTTCGATTCGTGTGTTGTATTTGTTTGGCTTGTTTTGTTATTTTTCTATTTGGTATTTTTTGGGTTTTGCGTTGTTGTTGTTTGAATTTCTTTCTTTTTTTTTTTGGGAAAAGAATTTCGGGGTTCCTGGAAAACGTAAAACGCAACTAATCGTCAGTGCGTCAGTGTGCGTCATTGGTGTTGTGTCGTTGTTAGTGCATACATGCATATGCCTTATCTACAAAGTGAATAAAACAGTAATTTCTATAATTTTTTTCTAGTACTGTTGCGATATAAAAAATTAAAACGCGTGCATTTATGTTAAAACAGTTAAAAGAAGCTACTTAAAATTAAAAAAACTAAAACTACTTTATAGTTTTTTTTAAACTGTGCTTGCACAGCACTCAAGTAAAAAAAAAAGAGAAGTGCAACATGTCCAGGAATACAAGTGCAAGTGGCAACAATAACTCTTCTTCACCGGATGTACACATGCGTGCTGAACACTCGTCTGTGGTAACCACAACAGCTACAGCAACAACAAGTAGTGGCAGTCGGCAAAGCAGTACCAACATAGTAACTGATGTTGTGGATTCAGCTGCTCCATCGAGCTCAAATAATAACAATAATAACAATCGTAGAAGTAGCCAAATAGGTAAACATTTCTTAAGTGTTCACAAACTGTTCTTTTTTTTTTTTGTCTCGCAAGAGACAGGACAACTTGAACAGATTGACTGATTGGTTTGTCCAACATCCAATCAGAGCAATGTTTTTCGTTCTCAAATCAAGTGCTTCATTTTTTATGCATTACTAAATCATCCCTCATAGAAAATTTGAAACAAAAACATAATCAATGCTGTTTGTGGGTAGAGTGAAATTAAGTTGTTGTTTTGCAAAGTTTTTAGAATAATTCAAGAATAGCAGCAGCTCTTACATAAATTTTTATGTGATAAGTATGACCTCCTTAATCGAAATTTGAGAAAACCTCAGGCCGCTGTCACTTGATTTATAAGATATAGGGGCCTAAAGTTGGGAAAATGTACAGTCATGTGAAAATAAATAGGGACACCTTTATTTTTATATTTGAAGCTGCATGAATTATATACAAGGTGCCCCAGATATAGCATTAATTCCCTCAGCTGGTGATTCTTGATAAGGCGAGTATAACACTTTATGGAGTTTCTTCCCACATTGTAAAACTTACAAGATACAGGGTGTTTTACGGTTTTGGTACGTGTTTAGTATTATTCATATAGAATCTATACTACTTACCATAAAATAAAAAATGATATTTTTTATTTTAGAAAAAATATCAAATTTTTCATCAGTATATCAACCACTTTCGTGTCATGTGTTGTAGCAGAGCTAAAATTTTGAGATTATCCAACGAAATATCAACAAATTTTGTATCTTTTCTTTTAGCGAACCTGTTATCATCCAAAGTTAGAATTTAGAAAAAAACTGATGACTAAGTGTATTTTAACATGAAAAACAGAGATTTAAAATTTTGACGATTACAGCTCTGCTATAACAAAAGATACAAAATTTGTTGATATTTCGTTTGATAATATAAAAATTTTATCTTCGCTGCAGTACATGACACGAAAGTGGTTGATATATTGATGGAAAAGTTGATATTTTTTCTAAAATAAAAATATTATTTTTTATTTTATTATTATTATTATTATATATTATATATATATTATATTATTAGATTCTAGATCAATAATACTAAACACGTACCAAAACCGTAAAACACCCTGTATCTTGAAAGTTTTACAATGTGGGAGGAAACTCCATAAAGTTTTATACTCGCCTTATCAGGAGGAACCACCACCCGAGGGAATTAATGCTATAACTGTTGCACCTTGTATTTAATTCATGCAGCTTTAAATATAAAAATATAGGTGTCCCTCTTTATTTTCACATGACTGTATGTGAAAAACTAGTGTTTTTCCTTTTACGTAAACAATTAATCAAAATAAAGATTAATTAATTACCTATACAACGAGAAATCAATTATAAAAATTGTTTAGAATCCGTTATTTTTATACTTTGTAAAGTTTTACATTTGTAAATGTGAGGTAGCAGAGCAAAAATTTTGAGATTATATAATGAAATATCAACAAATTTTGTATCTTTTGTTTTATTGGAGCTGTAATCGTCCAAAGTTAGAATTTGGAAAAAAAACTGTAAATTAAGTGTCTTTTTACATGAAAAACAGACATTTTAAATTTGGACGATTACATCTCCGATAAAACAATAGATACAAAATTTGTTGATATATCATTGGATAATCTAAAAATTTTTGCTCCACTACTGCAAATGACACGATAGTGGTTGATATATTGATTGAAAAACTGATATTTTGTCTAAAATACAAAATAATACTTTTTATTTTATGGTGAGTAGTTTAGATACTAAACACATACCAAAAATAGGAGAAGATTTACATGGTAATTTTTACTCTCTGAGGTTTGCCATTGACCGAACAGAAAAATTAATTCAATTGAAAAGACTTTCTGTCTGAGCTGGAATTGAACCCGGGCTAACGCTGTTCTTTAGTTTAGGGGTCAAGCACTCTACCCACTAGGCTACGGTCGCCACATGGTTGGTAAATAGATAAATAAATAAATAAATCCGTTAATGTGATAGAAGCAAAAAAGTCACAATGTTTTTTCTAAATAAAAAAATAGATATATCTGTGGTCACCAGGAATAACGACCAAACTCAAAGTATTGTAAAAAACGATATTTTAATTGCTCGAACTAAGACCCATTTTTTGAAATATATGAACCGTTACTAACAAAATATGTGGATACATAAGTGATGATCAGTTCTAGCCAAAAAAGTGGATATCTGCAAACTTCCAAAAATTGGCAATAAAGTAAATTCCATATCGCTTTTTTACGATATTTTGAGTTTAGTCATTATTCCTTGTGACCACAGATATCTTCAATAGTTATGAATGACTTTTTCTGGTTAAAACCTCGTTGAATAAGTTTAATAATCGCATTACCTTTCGTTTAATACCGATAATACTATAAATTGGTTTTAAACTGATCTGATCCATCAGGCAAGGAAAGTCAATTAATGCTTATTAACTAATGAACAAACAAACGCAGTGTGCCTGCGTAACGTAATGGATAAGAATTCCGCCTGCCTGACGTTCAAATCCCGATAGCGGCATGATATTTTTGCACATATAATTTTTGTATTCATAAAGCAACAAAATTCTTAGAAAACCCTGCAGAAAAAATCTATTGATTTTTTTTAAATTTTCAAGCTATCAAATCAACAGAACCAATTGAAGCACAGCCGCGAATAACGTTGTAAAACCCAATTTTTGCAAAACCTGTTTTATTGCAGGGTTACCGTTATCATGACTCTCTTACATTGCCTTAATACCAAATCAGCCAAAAATATGCATCTTAATGCTATCAAAAAGCAATAACAAAGTGTCAGTCAGTGGAAGAACGTTGTTAGAAAATTATTATGTTAATAAAAAATTATTAGAGTTGAATTATATAATGTAATTGATAAGTGCAACAGATGCACAAAAAGGAAGTCCAATGTTGAAAATTGAATTGTCAATAATTATAAAAGATTAAAGAATTGTGGTAATGAAAAAATTTTAAGAAAAAAAATGTAAACATCCAAAAAACGCTCGAGAGCAAGTAAAATGGAACAATGTTGCAAGTTCACATTACGTTTTTAGGTAATTGAATTGTTATAATATGTATTTGTGATTGTCTATGCTTCTTTTCTTGCAAAAACAAAATCGTCATAACTGCAATAAAGGAACATTATTTTAAATTTTATAAAGAAAAACTAAAATGAACAAACAGCTTTTTTAACATCTTTAATCGAATTGTGCGAGGTAAATTCATAAGTACTCAAAAATTGGCAAATTATACGATGCCAGTTCTTCGAAAAGAACCCATTCATGTAAATGATGAAAAGAAAAAGGATCTCCTTGCAATGAATTCTTATTTTCCTGAAAAGTACGCCGAGTTCTATAAATCAATCTGCAGTAATATTAAGTTTGTGTTCGAAAGCAAACAAATATATTTTCTTGAAGGTTTTAAAATATTTTCTTTTCAAATGAATTTTTGTTTTTGTTATTAAGGTTTTTTTCTTAAATAAATTTCTAAATTCTATCATTTACATTTCATTTAACGAAAAGGATCCAATCAAATAAGTTTTCATATATGGGTATGCTTTAATTAAGCGAATAACGTTTTAACAACCAATGGGTTTTGAATATGTAACGTTTTTTCATTGTAAAAGTTACTTAATTTACTAACCAAACAAATATTATTCATAAACATATTTTTTACCAAAATAGTTAATTTACCTAAGTAATTCCATAATGTATTAAAAATGTATTAAAAATAAGTATCTAGAAACTGTCTGCTGTATTTCAAAACGTTTTTTACGTTTTGTGAACGATTTACTTTTTGTAACTTAAAACGTTATTCGCGGCTGTGCTTAAATTGTAAAAAGCTTCGCTTAAAAAAATCTTGTATTTATATAATTGTTTTACAACTATTGATATTTTCACACACGGTTTAACAGTGAAAAAAAACGTTGCACGACACTTAATGGGCATCGTAGGTATAGTAGAGGATAATAAAACTGTGTACTTGGATTTGCGTATTTATCCTTAAAATCTGGGTTTGCGCTCGACAAACCCCCTTTTGGTAGGTGAAAAAATAGCTTTATTACTTTATAAATCTTATGTTACTGGTTAAATATAAGAGATGTGTGTGTGTCAGATCTAACGCGTGCCTGAAGCTTTCTCCTTAAGATCGATTACCTTGTAATTTGAAATTTATAGAAGACGCAAAGGAGGCGAATGAAGGCATCTCTTATATTAGATACTGAAAGCATTATAAGTGTATACTTGTATACATATTTAAAAATACATAACTTATATTATATTACAAGGTAAATTGGTTTCCTTCACTTTTATTTTCACCTTACAAAAATATCAATATTGATATTTCATTTGCAACAACTTCATTATTTTTGTGTGTGTTGCAATTCGAAGAATTCACTTCGACGGCCCATCGCGCTGCGACAGCAAGAAAAAATGTGTCGCGTGGGAAGTTCTTAGATATTTTGGCATTTTGTTACATCGTATTATACAAGTATTCATTTTAGTATATGGTAATATTCAAGTGAATCTAAAGTCATCAAATTTTAAAATATGTCACAGTAAACTATTTAATTTTAACAATGGTCAAGTTCATTCATATTTAATTAAAACAAGCCAAGTAAAACTAGTTCAGTCACTTTAATGAGTTTCAACAAGGAATGATTTCTACGGAACAAAACGTTTTATTTCTCAATATAGTCTTATTTTAGCTCGATACACTTCGTCCAACGTTCCTACAATATTTTGATCCCATCCGAAAAATACGTTTTCGGAATGTTCTCAAAATAGGCCTCTGTTTCAGTAATGAGCTCCTCTCTGGTGGTGAATCTCTTTCCGCCGAGCCAATTCTTCAGGTTTGGAAACAGAAATTAGTCGGAGGTGCCAAATCTGTAGAATATAGTGGATGAGGAAGAAGTTTGAACTTGAATTCATAGAATTTTGCCATAGGAGCTGGGCATGTGTAAACGCGCGCATTAACTTGATGGAAGAGCACTTTTTTCCACGAAAAAATTTGGACGTTCCTCTTTCAAAGCGACGCTGAAACGGTCTAATTCGACTTCATAGTATTCGCCATTGATCGTTTTTTTCGGTGGAATGTAATCGATGTTGAAATACTGTCGCCAGAACCATTCCGGCTGATAGCACCGTCTTCGCCTTCTTCGGAGCACGTTCGGTTGGTTAAATCCACTGTTTCGACTGTTACTTTGTCTCTGGTGTGTAGTGATGGATCCACGGTTACTATGTTTCGTCCACGGTTACTATTCGACGGAAAAATTCTTCTTCTTCGGAAAAAACACGCCTTTGAATCAGTCACACGATCGCGTTTATGGTAGAGAGTAAGAAAACGCGGCACCCACTTTTTTTTTTTTTTTTTTGGATTCGCCCGGAGGTATGAAATCTTCCCAAGATACGTATACCCGACCTATACGCATGCACGATTCACATTCTAAAATCTGCCCGAATCAGCCGGGACAGACATAATGCACCTACGTACTAAAACATACCCCTATTGGCAATTAGGATTTTACACTAAGCACATTAATTGGCTTTTCAGCGGAATTTTAAAATTGAATATATATAAACGCGTATTTAAGTATACTTGATTCTATATAAATAAGCAACATCGAATTAAATAATAGTAATTATCAATTTAAGGTACCCGAAAAACAATCAAAAACACTAAACTCATTTTAACTGGTTTGCGGCCATTGTCCAACCCAAGGACCTACGTGGAAATGAGATAAGTCTCATATCCGCCAAATCAAAATCCCAATTAGTTGGATATGCATTTGGGCCAACGCAGGCATAAACTTGTATGGAAAAGAGATATACTCTGGCACACCAATCCAGGTGATAGTGTGAGTTAAGTCTAATTTCAAATCAGGAAACCACGTGAGCGCGTAAATCCCAATTCGATTAAAAATTAAAATATTGAATAATTAAAAAGTAAGTTTTAAAAACGATTCATATTTGATGGTGCTTACTTTATAAACATAATATCAAGACAAAAAAGAGAAACAGAACAATCTCAATTGCCAATATTACATTATTATAAAATTGCGTTAGGTATAATGGGAGGAAGTTAAATTGATTTAATTATTTAAATGTAATATAATTTTCCGTTTTAAGACATCTACCGAATCAGAAAAATTAATCATGTTGAAGTTATCATTGAAATCACTGCACATACATCGTAAAGGTTCATGAAGAGCGTAATTAGAATTGCACTGACTCAATAATGACCTTGCGGATAATTTTTTAATATCCAAATGATTTCGCAAAATGTTCCACACCCGTTCGTTTGAGATGCCTACGGCCTCAACAATCTCACGTATTTTAACTCTTTTGCGATAGGCCAACACGATATCGTAAATTTTAGTGACCATTTCTGGTGTGATGACCTCATTTGGGCGTCTAGAACGTTCGGCGTCACTTGCTTATATGACCGCATTGGAATTCAGTAAACCACTTGTGAATCATTCCAATCAATGGTGCAGAGTCCCCTTAGTATTTATCAAGCATTTCCTTGGTTTGGCTGATGGTTTTTTGTGCAAAAAATAATGCTTGTTGAGCACACGAAATTCAATTTTTTCCATTTTTGCCAAAATTCACAAGATCGTCTGTTGTCAATGGCTGCCAAACACAAACTAAGCGTCGCAGCGAGCTGAAATTTTGACAGTAGTCTATTAGTCTAGTAACAGATGGTAGTTGACAGGATCAGAGTTGGATTAAAAGTTACTATGCACGAAATTAAAAAATTCACTAACTTCTCAAATTGCCCACGTATGGTTTTAATGGTTCCCGTACATAAATGTTCCGGGTTTTTCTCAACCGTAGAAAGAAGAATTCATCATTTTTTTAATGTAGATCCTGTTATTTATCATCATGATAACAGACGACATAAGTTTCTTTTCAAAACATTGTGTTTGTTTTCTTAATAGTTTTAAAGTCAAAGTCAGCTACTATTTCAAGGATTTGCAAAACAAAAAAAAAATTATCTTGAAGATTTTTGATATTCGACATTTTTGGAACATGCTTCATAGATATTCCCCAGTAGTTGAGTTTGATATAGGTAAATGTGTGTCGCAAATTAAGTCGAATGCAATGACTTCTGATGGCATTACCATCAAGTTTATTTGAATCTTACTGCCTCACATTAAAAAACATCTATCTCCTATTACTTCCTGTTTTATTTCGTCATCGTTTCCTGACATGTGGAAAGTGGTCATTGGTTTTCCGTTTGCAAAACAACAAAATCCTTCTTGTTCCAATGATTTTAGGTCAATATCAAGAAATACCACGCCATTCAGTTGCTAAAAACTTCTTATATTCATTTCAATCTGGTTTCTGTGGTGGTCTAGATGTTTGTTTGTCTGCAGTTATAAAGATTATTGATGACATACGGCCAGAATATGATACTGGTTCTATGTCACTTCTGCGTTTGTAAGATTTTTCTATAGCATTTGATAAAATAAATCATTAACTTTTATGTCACAAGCTTAAGTCATTGTTTGGTTTCTGTGTTTAGTGCCATCAATTTAATGTCTACAATCAGAAAATTCATTTAAAGGCGTAAGGTTACGGGAAATGAATATTATTTGGGGTAATTGGAAGAAAGTTCGTACAACTGAAATTTGCTCAATGTAACTAGAATGATATAAGTACGATTGATTTCTAATTAACGCGAATGATCGTTCCTTTTTATTCGCCTCATTTCCAAATTTTTGTTTAGTTGAAATGAAAATATGACATGTTAGTTGCTTGAATCGCGTAATTTTAATTATTTCAATTCCTCCTGCCATTAAAAGAAACATAATTTGTGTGAGGTAACTAACTAAAG
This sequence comes from Dichetophora obliterata, assembly GCA_963920525.1. Classification (NCBI taxonomy): domain Eukaryota; kingdom Metazoa; phylum Arthropoda; class Insecta; order Diptera; family Sciomyzidae; genus Dichetophora; species Dichetophora obliterata. Next base: position 208,554,517 of record OY986438.1, read on the forward strand.
CCATTACCGACAAGCCACAAAAAAAATTAGTTTATGTAACAATCATATTGTAAGTTATGTCAGTAGCATTATATTTACTTTGCAGTCAAGTTTTGGAGGTTATTAAATTAATCAGAACCCTTTAGTTGCGTCAATCTCATTTGTCAATCTTGCAACTGAAAGTTTGTCAAACCAACCGACTTGTCGATTGAATCAGACATGCTTTCACAAACACGAATTTAAGTAAGCCGACCTTAATCGCAAGACGCTTGTATTTCATTTCTCACAATTCTTCAACGTGATTGGCTCACAACGTTTTGTGCAAATTTGTTTTTTAAAGTGTTGTGTAAAATATATGTAACTTCTATCATATGAAAATATACGTTAACCTATAGCTTCGGTTCCAAAAGCTTCGGACCAATTCAAAATAGAACACACTGGTAGATAAATACGTTTATGAAGTCAGAATATGTAATAAACTTTTCTATAAGTAATGGATTGTAATGTTTTTGTAATTATCTTTTAACATTTCTATGAATATCTATTATATTTTATGTTATTACATTCAAAAAATTCACCTATATCTTGTGTACATTTTTTAAAACAAAAAGTTTTTGTGAACATATTGTCAATTGTTGTGACCTACAAAATGACACACAGCAATAGTCAATAACCGTGTGTAGGTAGAAACTATCAAGGAGTCCATTTATTGAACCGAATTTAAGTCAAAATGATTGACAGGTTCATTCATACAACCGAGTGGAAGCCAAAATGGATAACAGCTAATTTCATACAATCGAATGTAGGTTAAAATGAATAACTTCTACGTTCACACAATTCAGTTTAGGTTAAAACAATTAAAAAGCTCATTCATTTAACTGAATAGAGGTTGAATGGATAAGGGATTCGTTCATAAAACTAGGAACGTGCTTACAACGAAGTGCTACAATTAAGGATATTGAAAACCAGGTAGTTGAGGTGATCACCCTTTTAAAAGTTATCAGCAATCGACTAAGTCGGTAAGGCACTTATTCGGTTGCGATAGTGAATTTAATTCTATGTGTGTAGCTACTTGTGCAATAGGTCTTAAAATGTAAAAGTTGGCCAACTGTTGTCAAGGTACAAACCGGTCTTGGTCTTAGTTCCGCCATGCTCCATACTTGGTGCCCTTCTGTTCTCAATGATCTTAAATGATATTTTTTTTTGTCTATAGTCATTTGTTTGTATGGGCAAGTTTTCTTGTTTCTATTAATTGTCAAAAATAAAGAAACCAAAATAAAGCTCCTAAAATTATAACTGTTAGTAAAAAAATTTTGAGAAATGCTTGTTCGGTATTTTTTTTTTGTGACTGTTTTTGGATACATTTCGATGTGATTTCGACTTCAATCGCTTTAACCACGCCATTGATCATCCATTTGTTGTCATTTAACCACCGTTGGAAAGCCACTAAAATTCCCTACACAAATAAGAACAAAGTTAACTCAAAGGATTGAATTACTACCGTAACTTATTTTTTATTAATAATGCATCTAAATATCAAATTGCAAAATCAATAAAAAATCAAAATTAACAAAAATTGTTTTACTATTTATACCGATAGTAAAGTGGCGGCCGTAGCCTAGTGGGTAGAGTGCGTGGCCCCTAAGCTAAAGAACCGCGGTAGCCCGGGTTCAATTCCAGCTTAGACAGAAAGTTTTTTCAATTGAATTAATTTTTCTGTTCGGCCGTCACCTCTCTGCAGACAATGGCAAACCTCAGAGAGTAAAAATTGCCATGTTAAGCTTCTTGAGAACATAAGCCGTTCGGAGTCGGCATAAAACACGTAGGTCCAGTTCTCGGTCATTTATGATCAAACACTTAATTACACGCACAACACAATTGATCAATAGAAGCTAGGTCAAAGTCCTTCCAAGGACTGAAATGGCCAGTTTTTTTATTTATATATATTAGTAAAAATTTGTAGAATTGAAGGGCTTATTGCAAGAACATGATAAGCCAAACAAAAAATATTTTGAGATAATCGAAATTGTATTTTTGCATGAAGAAATGGAACTGAACAGGGAAACTTTTACAAATAGGTTAGAAAAAAATAAGAAACCTCTTCAGTGGTTGTTAGTAATGCATTGTGTAATGTATTCAGCCAAAAAAAAATTGATTTTTTAGATCATGAGGCTTATCACGTTATTGCTATAAGACCTTCAATTTTATTTTTGATTTTTTTTTTTTTTTGATAATTCATAGAAAAAAACTTCAAAATTTTTTTGTGTAGGCAAGTCAAGCTCAAAATCATGTCATACGAACATATTTGATGATTAACTTTTTTTCATATATTGATAGTGTATTATTGTGAGGAGACTAATTAAGAAATTTTGTTACTACATATTTTTTTTTTGCTATTTTTTAAATTGTGTTTTTGATTTTTTTTTAGTACAAAAGAATCCTTACTTTTTGATCCACCCTTGTATTTAAAAATTTTTCAATTTCTCCAGAAAAAGGCTTGTTTTAAATAAACTTACCTAATCATTTTTTATGACTGTTTTGAAAACCACATCTTCGGGTACTTTCCCCCCTATTTCTCGGAAACCAATCATCAGATGTAAATGAATTTTTTTTTCGTGATTGTCACCACACAAATGCATCAGTAAAATCTCTCAAACCATTCATAATTAAATTTTATTATGCCAAAAACACTTACCTAAACTTTAAATGCATTTATCTCGAAATCACATTTTCGCGATTGATTGTGATACAAACGTATCGAAAAAAAAATAAATTTAAGCACCAGATACTTTCAACATCAGTCTTTCTCGAAGGAACTAGGACCATAAGGGTAGCTCCAAAAGCAGCTTAGCTGTACTCATTTTGAAATTCGGAAGTTACGATTTCGTTATTTTTTGAAAAATCCACTTAATTCTAGTTCCGACGATAACGGCATTAGTTTTTAACATGTTTCCGTTTTATTATTTTAGATGATGCAGAAAAATATCTTCCTATTTTTGTCTATTTTGACAGGACTTACAAAAAAAAAAAAAGCAACAACAACAAAAATAAATTTTTAATAAACTTTGATGCTTTATCTATACTATAAAAGAACAATCTCTTGTCGATATCTGTATCACATTTTTTGTGTAAATTTATTTTTAGCGAAGCATTACAATTTGTGTCGCAAAGGTAGAAAGTGGTCTTAGGTCACTTTGTATTAACAATTTTGGTTTTTATTTTATGTTGCAATCCTATGATTTGTTATTATTAATGTTTAAGTCTATCAAGGTATTTTTTTGTCTTATTTTATTGTACTAAAAAGAGCATAAATCTTAGAGCACTTATGCTTACATTTAATAAGTTAAAAAAATAAGTCTATGACACTCTTCTTCTTATTTTTTAATTACGTATATTTGTATATATATTTTTTTTGAACTTATGAATTCTATGAAATTATTTTTTGTAATTAAAAAAAAAACAATAACTCTGACACATTATGTTTGTGCATTCTTCCAAACACATGAGTCTTAGATACAAATAAAAACATTGATAGTTCTATGATGTAATGAGATACAGCTGTAAAGTTGCCTTCGAGGCTGTTCAACCGGTTCCACTGAAATGCGTTGAACGAACAAAACATATACGCTTAGTGTAACAATTTAACAACGCATAAATAGAAGATACTTTGCAAGAAAAGGCAGATAGTTTTTTGGTCAAACGAAGATGTTTATTTCTTAATGTTTTCACTGATAAATAATGGCTCTTTAGAAGACCGCTATGCTTGCTTATTGTTTCTGTTGTAATTTATATTATGCAAATTATTTGTAATAAAGAGATTAAGCATGATTCAGTGAATTATTAAATAACCTGGGAACCAAAACCAGTTCTTATAGAATATCAATAGCAAAGAAGAAAAAAAGAGGGACAAAAAGTGGAACAAACTCTTTGTATGTATGTAAGGAAAGGAAACCTAAACATTCTAACGGTATATTTTTGCTTAGATGAAAGATGACACCACCTACAACAATACACAAAAAATATTCAAATACTACGAGCACTCAATCTTAAGCGTTACTGGATACAAAGCAAGAAATTAGTTATGTATAAACAAACTAACACAAACTTAGAGTGTACAAAAACTCCTACACTGCTGCAATATCAAAAAACTTAAAAATGTCTTCCAGATACTCACTCAAACTGCGCTCAAACAAGTAGATTAAAAGCAAGATAATTGATTGTATGTATTTTGTGAATAAACAGAAAAAGTTAAAAAAATTCCAGTGTTAAAGCAACTAATACGCATTTACTGATTATTGATAACAATTATCAACAAGTATTTGAGTTGTATGAGTGCGTATATGTTTGTGTGTGCTGGTTGTTTATGTCAACACAGAATGTGTAAAATATACATATACATAACTAAAAACTAAACAAAAATAGAAAGAGACCCAAATCATACACTTCATTCATGAATCTCTGCCAAATTCACGACATGAGGTTATTTTTGTTTATGAATGAAATGCAATGATTTTTTACGTTTCACGATTATCTAAGTTAATGTTTATCGAAGATTAAGTCTTATCTTTATTTGAACTTTTTACTTATATTGTGTCTAGCATATGAGCATTGTGACAACATTTTTATATCTTATTTTTTATTTTTTTTGTAACTAGAAGTTAAGAGTATCAGTTGCTATCTAGAAGTTATAACATTTAATGTGCAATGTGTAGTTAAGTTTAATGAAAATTCGTTAAGGAATTTTGTTCAAGTTTAAAAAATAATTGTCTCAGTAGTTTAGATTATTTTCTTCGATTATTTCGTTCGACTATTTCATTCGATGACAGTAGTCCATCTCTTAAGAAATCTCATGAAGATTTCTACTAAAAACAAAAACAAAGGACATTTTTTTGTGTAGATTCAAACACATACCATAAGAATTAGTTTCTTTTAATATGTTTTTCAGAAAAAGAGCTTTTTTCTTTTGTATTTAACACACATAAGGAATATAAATTTATTAGATCTAATATCTAAAAAAAATTGCTTATGGATTCAACTATTTTTACTCAGCGTAATCATTTCAACATTTTGCATAAATTATTTCTTATTTTTAAAAAGCTAAAAGAAATCGGTGCATGCCATTTCCTCAAGCGTCAGACAAAAACAATTTAAATTTTTAAATGAAAACCTGATTAGCGCAAAACTATCCTATAAAGGAATAACGCACCCTTTTTATATCGATTATAAAAACTAGTTCACGACAACCCGAAAAATATGCCAACACTACAGTAAAAGAAGGTGCAGAGTTTTTTTCCTTTTCTTTTACGGGACGAAGGCTTGCTACACTTTTGTCTGGCAAGCATAATGAATATGATATGGAGAAGGTTTGTCAACATTTTTTTGCATACATAATTGGAATATTATAATCCGAAGAAAAGAAATTAAATAGCATAGAAATAACAATAACAACAACATTAAATAGTTATAAAGAAAAAATTCACGTGAGCTTGAATTAATTGAAAGAAAATAATACGCTCCAGGCATGAGAATCTATGGTGTCAAAATGTGTCAGCATTTTTGAGCCTTTGATAGGCAAGGATATGTAAAATAAAAAAATGTTGGTTGTAATTGCAATTGTAGCAAGTTTTTCTGAAAAACAATCTAACTAGTTTTTGTAGCCCGAGGTGGATGGTCTTTTTGTGTTTCTTAGTGCAAAAATGGATAATAGTCCTGAACTGTAAAAATTAGACTAGATATGAGGGTTGCTACATATATTTGGGGAATAAATATAAAACCTTTTTTTTTCATTGAAAATAGCCTTACTGTTTTTCGAAATATTCTCCTTTATGATTAAAACATTTTTGCATACGCTCGAACCATTTGTCTTAACATTTATTCCATTCCGCTTGAGACACCAACTAAACATCGTTTTTTAATTTATCAGCGACTTCTTCTGACAAAAAAAAAGAAGTCGTTGGGTGCCAAATCAGGACTGTATGGCGGATGACCCATTTATTAGATATTTTTAATGATCAAAAACGCCTTTGTATGTGCTGATGTGTGAAAGGTCGCATTGTCTTGATGAAGAAGAGTTCTTTGTCGCTTGTTTGTGTTCCTTATTTCATGAAACACTTCTGGCAAACAAATGGTTGTGTACCATTCCAAATTGACCGTTCTACGAGTTACAAGTGGTAAAAAGGAGTAAATGATATGCTCAGCAGATGGATATGATAAACGCTTAGCGCTAGAACTGCAGAAACAAAAGTGGGCACCACCACGATAAGAATTAAAACAAAAAAGGCTGCACACAAGGCAGAGTCCTTTTTCCACTGTTGTGGAGTCTTGTTGTGGACGAACTATTATCTAAGCTAACTGAGAATGGCATAAAATTTTAGGATTACGCAGACGATATTGCCGTAATAGCGAGAGGTAAGTTCGAGGATACACTCTGTAAGCTGATACAGAGAAGACTCTCATAAACAAAGGAATGGTGTAACACAGTGGCATTAAATATCAACCCAGCGAAAACTTCGTAAGTACCTTTTAGTAACAAAAGAAGCCTGCCAAATCTCCAATCTATGGGAATGGATGGCATGAAAATTCCCTCCAAGTTCCCTTCAAAATTCAGGAGAAGTAAAGAAAACTTAGGATTCACACAAGAATCAAAGCTTCTCTGGAGAAGACATGCAGAGGAAACCATAAACAAAGCAACTCGCGCACTCATGGTATGTAAAAACCTGGTGAGGAAAAGTTGGGGTTGCAACCCAACAATTCTTCGCAGGATGCATATCATGATAGTGAGACCCATCCTCAGCTACGGAACAATAGCATGGGCTGAAAGAACTAAGCTAACCACAATGAGGAATATGCTAACAAAGGTGCTGAGCCTGGCTAGCGTTTCATCAAATATGCCATTAGGACCTGATACAGAGGGGACTCTCAGTAACAAAGGAATGGTGCGACCCAGTGGCATTAAATATCAACCCAGCGAAAACTTCGTAAGTACCTTTTAATAACAAAAGAAGCCTGCCAAATCTCCAATCTATGGGAATGGATGGCATGGAAATTCCCTCCAAGTTCCCTTCAAAACTCAGGAGAAGTAAAGAAGACTTAGGATTTTTAGGAATTACCCTACAGCGGCACTAGAAGTAATTCTGGACCTAACTCCCTTACACCTTGTCATATAGGGAGTAGCCAAGCGAACTTTGCTATTCATTGCTAAAGAGGGGATAGGTTTAGGTAAACTATCAGTAGTAGAGAGAAGGAGGATATTGCAAAGCACACCCCTTACATCGACCTACCAAGAGACGATATAGTAAAAAGGTACAACTTCGAAAAACACTTCGAAATTAAGCGTAGTACCATGAAAGAGTGAGACAGCGAGATAATATCGCAAGTCAAGAAACCACACAGTATATCATGGTATAAAGATAGCTCCAAAACATTGGAAGGTATAGGCTCAGGGGTGTACGGGCCAGAGAATTGCATGAGTGGCTTCACTAATACATATAAGCACTCGTTGAAAATCAGAGTTGTGGATTTTCTCAAGAAATAAACTTCGCTAAGCTTGCTATTCACCACTGTATTGCTTAAGAGACTCGTTGTAATGAATAGATAAAGCTAAAAACACTCAGCCTCTCAAAGCTCCTTACTCGCCCTATTCGCAGAAAGTTGATAAACTATTCGCATGACTCTCAATGCTTGAGCGAATCACAGCGAGTCATCTACGCAGTTAGCTACTACGCTGATGTTTATCATGCAAAAAAAATAAAAAAGGAATGATTGCAAGATGAATGTCACAGGATTCAATTACGAAGATCATGAACACCAGCTAGAATAGATTTACCTGCAAGTTAAAGTTAGCACTTGCTGGTAACTTTAATAGATATTCTAAGCAAAAATTATTATAAATAAGATTTAATGCTTTTCATATCAAAGTATGCTTCTAATCATATTTCTTTGCTTATAACTTTAATCATATTGATCGGATGATGTTTATGATCAAATTTCTTTAAATGATAAATTCTTAAAAGCATCTGAGTGGGAAGGTCCAAACACATTAATAAATAATATGTAATACGTTAGTGTATGTAAAGATGTAAATAAGGAAATTAAGGTATAAAAGAAGTATGAACTTAGAATACTTCTGCAGTTCTAGTTCCAGTTTCAGTTGTTCAGTGCAGTTCAGTTTCAGTTTTTACTTCAGTTGCAATTTAGAATTTAAGATATTTTTGAATGTTAAGTTTTTATGAATTAAATAAAGATTTTTTTTAACAAAACTTAACGTCAAAAATTTAATTTGCATACAATAGGTTTTTCCGAATATTTTCAGAAAAAAGACATGCGTCGACAATGAAATACGGAGCACCATGCAAATTTTTTTTGTTACAAGGCATATTGCAAAATCAGAGCATTTGGCGGGTCCCATTAAAAACGTAGCTTTCTTTATCTCAAAGAAGGCAGAATTATCACTTTATTCGTAATGTTTGTTCGAAGACTCTCACAACTCTCAGCTGAATTGCGAAGCAGGCAAAATCATCACTATATTCACTATGTTTGTTCGTTTATTCGCCCAACTCTCAACGTGAGGATGGAAGCAAGCACATATTGTAGAGCAGAGAGTGAGAGCATAATTCGCACTCAACATTAAGAAAGAGAGTGAGTTAATGCAAAGCAAACAAAATTGTTTGAGGAATGCGAATACATGAGAAAACAGAAAATATAGTGAAGAAGGAGAGTGCGTTATGAAGCGAAGCGCTTGTTGCAGATCTCTGGAAAGGGCCAAGAACCAAGCACTTTGAACCTATGGGGACAACACCCAGTATCTTCTAAACGGAAATCCTAGCAATACAGCTGTGCGCCAATTCAACCTTTACCGGAAATACAAAGGTCAGTTTAAAATTGTGAAAAAGTAAAAAGTTTCCTGTGAGCTATCATCGAGAATAACATGGGAATACCTAAAAAAACTCAATGAACTAGGCAAGAATAACACTTTTACTATACTCTGGGTCCCAGGACACAAAGAAATACAAGGTAACGAAGAAGCCGATGGCGTAGCGCGTCGGGTTGCAGTCACAAAGTTTAAAGGACCAGAACCATTCTGCGCATTGGGCACACATTTTATACAAGAAGAACTAAAAAAGGAGGAGAGGCACAAACGTTCAAATCTTTGGAAAAGCCTCACGAAGTTAAGACAATCCAAATTGCTCCTCAGAGATTTAAGCACTCGGAGAGCAAAATTGTGCATAAGCTTAGGTAAACCAAATCTAAGAATTCTGACGGGGCTTCTTACAGGACACTGCAAACTGAAATATCACCTGATGAAATTGGGCATAGAAAGCGATAGTAACTGCCGTTTCTGTGAAGAAGCTGAGGAGACTCCAATACATCTACTTCCAAACTGCGACGCCATGGCTCGCAGACGTAAACTAGCACTGGGGAACTATGAGCTGAGCCTAGAGGAAATTTCATCCCTTGAACCTAAGAACATTCTCAAAATCATCACAGAAATAAGTCTGGATGAAATTCTGTAATTCAGCAACCCATAGGGATGCAACATCGTTCTTAAAAACATCGATGTTTGAAAAAATCGATGTTTGAACACTTGACAATTACCGATGTTTAAAAACATCGGTCATAAGACCGATAAATCAATGTTTTTCCGATGTTTTAATTTTTGTATTAGGCCTAGTATTGATATCGAAAAATATGAGTATTATTTTTATAGATTACATATTTTTTATTTGCACTCTTTTATAAAATATGAAAGAAAGAATAATTTCTTACAAAGTATGGACGTAGAATAATTTAAAAAAAAAAAATTGAAAAAAAGGAATCTACAAAATTTCTTTATTTTGTATGAAAAATTTCTTTTTTTGTAATTTTTTTTCGACGTCAAAAAAGGGGTTTTTCTTTTGTTCATACAAAACACAGTTTTTTGTTGTTGTTTTTTTTTAAATTTTGTGAGAAAAAAATCTCATTATGTTTCGTTTTTGAAACTTTTTAAGTTTTTTTGTTTTGTATGAACATTTTTTTTTCATATTTGCCGACCTCAAAAATAGGCTTTTTAACAGAAATAAGCATCGATGGCGTCAAACGATGTATTTTCGGTGATAAATTTCGATAGTTTTGTTCCAACACTTATCCTTACTTATAGCACGGGTAATCTGCTGGTATCACTTGATTGCACCAACAGGCTGGTGTCTTATACCTAAAGACCACCTACCAAAATAAAATCTATATCAAAAAGAAAACATATTTTTCCATTTCATACAATTAAAACATTTATTTGTTGGAGCTTATCAATTTTGAAATTGAATTAAGTAAAAGAAGCTTAGATAACCTAGTCCCTAAAAGCTTGTTTCTTTTTTGAGTGATGGTTGCTTCAGCTTCCGAGAATAAGCGTTTGCTGGGTACAGGCGTGGCAACGATGGGGAAAAATGAGCGAACGATACCGAAATTTTTCCTTTTCAGAACGATGTATCGACTATGTATCGCCCTTAAGAACATCGATGTTTATGAACGATATATCGCCGATGACGATACTATCGATATATCGTTTGCATCCCTACCAACCCAGCGGAGCTTTGAGAAGGAGGTACAATATATCTCATTTAGGTCACAGTGCGCATCTCCAATATATAACATTACATTTCATTACAAGTGGTACAGTGACCACATGACCAGTTTTTTGGAACAAACAGGCGATCATTTGCTTCGATCCCTAACAACAGTCGTTGCATTTGGTTCATTTTGAAAAACCCAAAAAGTTGACTTTCACGATTTTATAAACGTCTTTTGAAGCACCGCGCTTGTATTTCTTGAATGTTTCTTTGAACCAAACAACACGAGTCTTTTTTAACGATAGTCAAATTATGTGGAATCCAATGTGAACAAATCTCTTTCACAATTTTGTGTTCATGTAAAATGTTAAGTATGCTAGTGAAGGTAATCAGTTCGTGCACAGCATTAATATTTTGTGGTACAACAGATTTTGGACGCCCTTCATAATATTCGTTCCAACGATATACAGAGGTTTTTTATAGTGCTTTATCGCCAAAAGTCGAATAGAGTTCATCGATGCACTCACTCTTGATGAGAAAGCTTACGCCAAAAAACGTAATGCAAAATCTATTGTCAAGATATTTTTTTAATTTAATTGGATGGAAGTTTTTGAAACAATAAAATTTATTTGAGTGAACTAAAATTCTTTTTCTCTTTGCAGAAACCAGCCCGTTGCATCCTAGGCCCGAGGTGCGCCATGGCAAATGTAAATGGTTCAACGTGGCTAAGGGCTGGGGCTTCATAACGCCCAACGATGGAGGCGTGGAGGTGTTTGTGCATCAGGTGCGTAATAAGAAAATTTGTCCTGCCTGAAACAAAATTAAAATTATAATCAAAATTATATTGCTCTAGGCATGACAATAATTAAATATTATTAGATTGTGCGTAAGGAGCTCATGATTTCAACTTTGTTTTTAAGAATTAGAGTGTTTCGTTGATCGATATTTTTTCGATCAGAAATAAAAACCAATCGCTGATTGTTATTTTTTCGTTGAAAAATAAAATTCAATCATCGATCAATATTTTCTCAATCAAAAATATAAATCAAATCAATGTTGAGGAGCTACTTTGAACTGTAAGAACAGACGCAAGGTTGTCTATTTCTGCCCATTTTTCAATCACTAGATGTTAAGATGCTATACAATTTTCCAAATAGAAATCTTTCAAAGCCAAAACACTTTAAAGAATTTAAAAGTAGAACTCCAGCGTGTTGCGACATCGATTGATTGAGAACTAAATTGTTCATTAAATATGTTCATCCCTTTTGATCGAAATTTCTGATCAAAAAAATATCGATCAACGATTGATTTCTGTTTTTGTATTATGGCAAGACAACGTTAGAATGCTGAAAAAAAATACTTTCAGATGTACAATGTATTAATGGTGAATATAGATGCTTTTTTTTACAAAAAAAACAATATTTAAAAACTTAATTTTGAGCATACTTGACCCCAGTGAGCAACTCAGAGAAATTTAACTGTTTTTTTATGTATAATGAAGGATGAACGTGGTGCGAAACACGGTAGCTAAACATTTTCCATATCAAAAAAATATTGTTGTTTGTTTCTTTCACGACGTTCAGCCTTCGCTCGGTGTGCAGTTTGAAAAATCTAGTAGGACAAAATTCTAAATTTTTGTGATATGATTCCTTGGTTCATTAAAAAAAAATTTCCTAGAGCTGGGATCTATCTCAAACACCTTCTTGGTTAAAGAATGTTTCATTGAATCTAAATACACTCGCGCTCAAAAAAAAGCCGAGTTAATAATTTGATAACTATTGTAATATTATTTTCTTTAAATTATATCACAGTGTGCCAAAACCATAAATAAACAAGCACATACAAACTTTATAAAAATTCTTAAAGAAGGGCATATTGAGAGTCCAACGCATCTAATTTGACCTCTCAAGGTCATCACAACTTTTTTCAACTTATTTTTAAAGTTGAAGTGTTTGAATTTTGTTGTGCCGATTGGAAATTAAATGGTATTATTGGATATGAAAAATAAAATTCACTTTCTTCGTGAAACAAAGCTATGTAAAAAGATATTCGATAAAATACAAAATGAAGCGCGTAGCAAAGAAAATTCTTGTACTTCTTTTAACTTAAAAAAATGTGCTTCCATAAATTTTAATTAAATAATATTCCACTTATGCCATTTGCATTTGAACAAAAACTAATTGCACGTAATTCATTGCGCCTTTCCATTTAACTTAAGAATATCGAAATCAGTTAAGAATTTTCTAAATGGCGGCAATTTTAACATTTTTTATTTTTTTCTAAACCTAATTTCTATGTATTTAATGTTTGCTACCATACAAGCTGCTCCTATTTCGTCAAATCTTTTTACAAATCCTTATATTACGTCATTAATTAGTTCTATTGAAAAAAAAATAATTTTATTTTTCATTTCCAATAGGCCAAATGGCTGTAAAAATGCAATTAATGTCGGCACAACAAAATTCGATCACTTCAACTTTAAAATTAAGTATAAAAAAATTGTGTTGACCTTGAGAGGTCAAATTAAGTGCGATGGACTTAACATGTCCTTCAAAAGAATATTAATAAAGTTTGGATGTGCTTCTTTATTTATGGTTTTGGCACACTGTGTTATAATTTAAACAAAATAATATTAGTTACGAGTGTATATGAGCTGTTCAGAGCAGAATTAGCGTAAGTCCGTATTTAGGAAAATTGAGTTAAGTACGTAGAAGTGAAGAGGAAAATGTAACCTATTTATGAGTATGAGCCAGAAACTCCTAGCTTACTGAATAAAATGCAATACTTTGCTATTGCTCTGACAAATTGCATAATTTTTTCAGAGCACAATAGGCGTAAGTCCGTTTTTGGTAGTTTTGAGAAAATCGAACATTTAGAAAAATTCTTATGATAATTTTCAAGTATGAAGAACTCTGTTTTGTTTATAAGCTAGGTCAAGAGTATAAAGTGAGCTATTATCGTCGTAAAAATTAAACTAAATAATACCAAAAAATTATGCAGAATATTGCAAATTATTAAAAAAATTTGGACTTGCGCCACTTGTCCACTGAAAATTTTTTTAAATTTCTCGCTTCCGCTGTTGGAATCTAATAGGAGATATTTTTAAAGAATTGTTGATGAGGAATGACAGTATTTTCTCCTAGAAGTTGGAAAAAACCACCCTTAAGCGATTATCTTCATTATTAAGGGAGATATAAGATGAATGGACTTACGCCACTTGTCCTCTGAAAATTTATTAAAATTTCTTCTTTCCGCTGCAAAAATCTAATGGGAGATATTTTTAAGAATTTTTTGATGAGTAATGGCAGTTTTTTTATTTAGAAGGTGAAAAAACCATCCCTTAGTGATTGTCTTCATTATCAAATTGAAACTTAACAACAAATTCAATTTATGTGTAAACATATGCGAACAAAATTTTTTTTTTTTAAAAACTATAGTGGGCAATATCTCGAAAACGGTGTGACCAAAAAAATTACATTTTCGGAATCACCTACCAATTCTTTATTAAAACTGATAGTGGCATTCATTGTACATTCTGGCTGTAAGGCAGTGAAATCTAACAATTACACAAAGCTGTATATTTAGTACTTTTATACGTCTTTTATTTTAGTTAATAGCTAAACTTGGAGTTAACTGAACGTAAGGTTTAAAAACGCTGATATACGCATATTTTTTTATCAGCTCTACCAGAATCCGTTGGTTGAAGCCTGTAATTATTTTTCTTATTGGACTGTGCAATACTTAATATACTTATGACGTCATATTTACTCCCTCTTATAAAATTTCCAATTTCAGAGTGTTATTCAAATGAATGGCTTTCGGTCGCTTGCCGAACAGGAAGACGTTGAATTCGAATCCGAAGTCACTCCACGTGGTGTGGAGGCCACACGTGTCGCCGGACGTGAAGGTTTTGACTGCGTTGGCAGTAATTTTCGGCCGCGACTTCATGGAAATCGCTTTGTGCGACGTGTACGCTGCTACAACTGCAACAAATTTAACCACATCGCAGCCGATTGTAGGTTAGAACCACAGCCGAGACGCTGCTATCTGTGCCAACAAGAGGACCACTTAATTGCTGATTGCCCACGAAATACGGTAAGTTTCTTTCTCACACGAATGTGGTTCATGTATAGATTCAATGTGCGCATTTATTACAGACACAAACCAGCGCAGACAACAGTGGCGATTCAGTAGCGCACGCAGAGGGCGACATGAGTTCGACGTGAATTCCGCACTCATCACCACACCCACTTGGAGGCGGTGACTTGTGACATTTTGCAGCATAATATATTAGGGTTTTGAACCTTGAACGGAGTTTGCAAAACGAAAGTACAAATTAATTAATTTTTTGTAAACAATTTTACCTAAATAAGAGGACAAGAGAAAGGGAGAGATATCTCAATGTAGACCTCTTTAGCTGTAAATTTTTTATATAAATAAAACTAAAACAAAAAAAGTTAGAAACTTAGATAAGTTTAATAAAAACCTAACAAAATCTTTGCATTATTGTAAATTTTTATAAAACTATATAAAAAATAAGATTTTAAGTTAATTAAATGAAAATAAACATATTTTTGATACACAAGCACATTTCGTATACATTTTGCGATAAGAAAATTATGTTTTTCCACAAATTAAGCACATTGCTTATAATATCTTATAGTATAGTATAGTACAGTAAATTGTATAATATAGTACAAAAAGAAAAGTTTCGAAAATACTGAAATAACATCATATTAATTTCGATTAACATGGCGCAACATGAACGAAGAGAATCTGTTGCCAGTTTAGCAATTATTTGCATATTAAGACAATGATAAAATAATTGTTCTCTAGGGAAAGGCTACATTAGTTTCACCCTAGTTAGAGTTAAGTCGTGCTTAAGTTTGCTTAACACACACACAAATCTTCAATCAAAACCATCTTAACCCAAGTGTTGACAGAGCAGGTTGAGAGATACACAATATTGCTCCTTCCCATAGGAATCAAATATTTACTGCATGTGAAAATTATACAGAATGTTGTGATGTTTATGAAAGCAGCATGAAAATTAATGTAAATTAAATAGAGAACATTAGCATTATTGGAGCAACAGGTAGATATGAAGCTATTTGAGTAGAATAATTTAAATAATATCTGTCTGAAAAATGTTGCTAATAAGCAGACAAATGAAGAATAATGAATAAAATAGAATCTTTAAGAAAGTGAGTTATTTCAAAAGAATCCAGGATTTTCTTTCAGTTTGTTTGTGCTTTTGCCACAAATTAATGTAGTTTTTATTTAATATTTTAATATTAATGAAACCTGATCTGACATTGAAGTATATTATTTACATGATGATGCCAAAAAATATCAAATATGAGATTACGTTCAAGTATAAAATTGCAACTAGTCATTGAAAGATAGATATTGTAATAATTAAATGCAGACCAAAATTCAGGGCATAGTCAAAGTTAAGGAAAATACTTGTTTTTAAAATATTTTGAGTGGGCTTCACCTATTTCTAAGTAAAATCAAAGTAGCATAATGATAAAATACAATTTAAACAAAAAATTCTGTCTCAGATAGGATTTGAACCCAAGCTATTGAGGTGCTTTGTCATATGGAACGCCACTAAAATAAAGCTGTATTGTTTAAACCCTCAATTGAACCCGAAAGGTAGGGCTGCGATTGTGTAAGATGCACAAATATCTAAACTACTCATACAATGAGTGCTTTGGCGCTATCTCTTTCAACCTTTCTGTAACAGAAGAGGGCGCTGTAGTACAAATATTTTTCAAAACCGCCAAAAGCTAAACCACTCATATGATTAGCACGAATACTTGTTTAAAAAGTTTCTTAGGTATGAGCTTTTTAGCGTTTTCTATTCTGATCTATCTTTAACACCAGAGGGCGCGGTTTAGTACAAGTGTTTATTAAAACCACCAAAAACTCCAAAGCCGCTCAAATGATTAGCAAAATCAATTTGTATAAAAAGTTTTCAAGTTTGTATAAAAATGTTTCATCGAAAAAATATTTTCCAAAATGAGCAAAAACTCTTTTATACATAAAAAGTTATAGATAATTTCTATATATTATTTCAATATAAAGTGTAAATTAACTCATTAGGCTATCGGGTTTTATTTTTAGAGCGTACAAATTGCTAATAAAATACTAATTGGGAAAGGCCGGGTATATTAGCTAGTAGAAGATAACTGGTGGAGTCCCTTGATGACTAAAATTAAATACTAACTCTGGCCAAGTAACTAAAAGGTTATTTTTAAGCGTTTGATTTTTAAAATTAAAAAAAAATTTGCAAAAGTGAATAAAATATGTATTTGGAGCGATACATCAATGCCTGCCATTTACTTTTTAAAGACTATTTCATGTAAATATTGTCCGTGGCTAAGCCTGAGGTGGTCCCTTCGAAAGCTCTATTTTGGCATACTTTTTCCAGTATTTCGGCCGGTATATCATCAATGGCAGCTGCAATGTTGTCTTTCAGGTCTGCAATGTGGCTGGCTTGTTCCTGTACACGAGAGACTCCACGTAGTTTCACAAAATATAGTCTAATGGCGTCAAATCACATGATATTGGCGGCCAGTGGAGATTGCTCTAAATTGTGAGATTAATTGCTCGGCAAACTCGCCTCTCAATAGGTCCGTGGTATCGCGTGCCGTGTGGCATGGGGTACCGTCTTGTTGAAACCACATATTAACCAAGTGAAATTCTTCAATTTTGTGCAAAATAAAGTCGGTTATAATCGCACGGTACCTTGCTCCATTGACTTTAGCGTTGCGATTTTAATTATTTTTGGAAAAGTACGGTCCAAAGATGCCGCCGCACAGTGCTCTTTTTTCGATTTTGGGATGACATTTGCATTATCTCTGAAACTATAAAAGCTAGGGCCATGAAATTTTGTAAAAATTAGTTTTAGCCTAAATTAAGTAACAGCACAAATATTAGAATTCTAGGTCAACTGCATCGCCTACCTCCCATACAAACCATATATTTTTTAATAAAAAAAGCCCGCATAAAATTGTTTAGTTATGTTTTTAAAGAGTAAATTACGTTTATTTAACTTTAATTAAACGTCATGCTAAAAACATTTCAAATCGGAGAACTTTTAGTTATATTCCTTTAAAACAATATTACCAAATTAACGAAATTAAAAAAAAAAATTTAAAAATGTTTGCTAATACAAAATAAGGTCACAACTTGTTTTGAATTATGAATTCTATTTAATTTTTTTTTAAATTTAAGAGTGCCTACAAATTGTCTTGGAAATAAGTGCATTTTAGGGCAAAATTTGATTTTTAAGACTTTTTTCAAATTAAGTGATTTTTCTTAATAGCAGCTAGATGCAGCAGGTTTTTACAGAAACAGAAGGTAGAAGTACAATATTTTATGATAGTTATAGCTTTCGACTTTAATAATGCTTAATAAGCTTGATATTTTCTACTAAATTTTACTTAAGTTTTGATTCCTTGAAAAATTTACAGCCATATTTCAACGATTTTTCTATTTTTATTTATTAACATTTTTAATTGTATTGTATATTAAATTCAATGGTAATTTAGACATAAAAAAGTAAAAAAGAAACTTTAAAATATACTTTCTGCTCGAAGTTATTATTGTTTAAAGTTAACTTTATTTGGAACATCCTTTAGCAAAAATGGCCTTTTTTATTTTTTTTAATATGTATTTAGAGCTAAAAAGCTTAATAGTGAAAAAATAAAAAACTTGTATTTTTTTCTATTTTCCTACAAAACTAGTAAGTATGGGTATTTGGACTACTTTGGTGGAAGCCGTAAATGCATTTGAGTCATAAAAAAAGTGAAAAAATTAATTTTTGCTAAAATTTACTATGCCCTTTATTTTTTTTTTGGGTTTATTGAGTTTATATTTGTTAAAACAGTTTTAAATTTGACGAATTTTTTTTTAAAAAACAGACAATACATCAAGTTTCCAATACCACATTCATAACACATGTTTTACAATCTGACGAATAAAAATATTTTTTTTTTATAAAATTTAACAAAACAAAAAACTCAAAATGTCATCCAAAAATTAAAAAAAGCGCAATGTGCGCCGGCCCACAAACCGCACCAAACAGTGAATTTTTCATAAGCTTTGCCACGTGTTACAAATCACGCGTGAGGTGTCAAAAACAATAGTATGATTACTGAGAGAAAATCTGCTTTGCTTTATCTGTGCTTACTAGAGTCTTTTTCCTGCAGACACGTGGTTGATTGAGTAAATTAAAATCCTTTATTTAAAACAAATTAGAATTTTGGGCACTAATGAGTTAAAATTATAGTAGTTGCTTGATACAACTTTTTTAATACGAGCAGTTTTTGAACTCGGTTCGCTTTTATTTATTAACACTCGAAACAAAATAGCTCAGAAGAAATGTGTTATACTAGCATTTCAGACAAAATCAGAGGAAAATGACTTAAATCATAGCTAAAATAAATTTCAAATAAGGAATATTCTAAATTAAATTCAAGCTAACAAATTATTGCTACATCAAAATATGTATTTTATTTAAATAGACACAATGAAAAAATAAATTTTTCTTAATTTCACTTAGTTATTCTTTGATGTGTTGAAAATTTTATACAACAGAAATATTGGTAAAAACCCGTTTACATCCTTTCTAGAAAGAAAATATTTAATTTTAGACTGGTTAAAATATTGTACGGTAAGTTTATGATTTATACTTTTAATAGTGCGCGTTGCTTTTATGAAACTAGACACTCCAAATTGGTGCCTAGATGTCCCTACAAGAGCTTAAAGGATTTTTTAGCATTTCAACCAAAAGGTCTACCGCTACTGAAACATTAAATGTTACTGAAATTTTTTTTTAAACCTCCATAATAGAGAAGGAATGTTTAAATTTATATAGTGAGAGTACTGCGAGCTGATCTCAATGTGAATTTTTAAAACTTGGCAACAAACTTGATGAATGGCAACAAAAGTTAGAATTTTCTAAGTATAACGAATACTCGCATAACACAAAGTTTAATGAAATTTTTCTAAGTTTTCGATTCTTACGGTACTGAACTATACATGTTTTTCTAGTTCAATTAAATAAATAAAACTATAAAAAAGTTGCACTTCTTTGAAGGAAAACATCTGTATCGTAACGTATCATATAAGGATAAAAATAATTTTTCAACAAAACAATTATGAAGATATAGCAACATTATTCCAGATGATACTAAAATAACTTTGATAAAAAAACTCGTGTACACTTCGCATTTGGAAATTTTTTTCGTTTATATTGATGCAGACATAAGCCACTTTATAGTAATGCACTTTGTAATCTTATTATTCTAAATATTATTTGTTTATCGAGTTGCCTTGGAATTGTAATTTTAAATTTGTATTTAAATAAATATTCATTCTACTCCAGACATCCAACGACCTCTGTTTTTTGTATCGTAACGCGTCATTTTTTGTTTACTTATATCTTTGGACAATACTTTCGATCGCTTTCCCCTTTTACACTAAATATAGTACTACAAGTAGTTGTATACAAAATTTAAATTGTTCTTTGCTTTTTTTAATTATTAACAACAAAAAAGGCGTACGAACGTTACGTGCGTTACCATGGAAATTCCCATATGTGACTTCTAAAATAAAAGAGATGTTTTTTGTGGATAAAAAAAGTATACATAAAAGAAAATTTTGTGGGTAACAAAACATACTTCAAGGAACTTAATATAAGTAAATTTTTGGATTTTTTAAACTCCTTCTATTTTTACAGCGTTATAAAAAAAATTTTTTTTTTCCAAGATATGGTTTTTAACTGTAGATTGTTTTTCTTATTTTATTTAAAGACCATATTTTTGTATTTTGTGTGGAGCTTAAGCTTTTACTTGATGCCAAACATTAATATATTGTAATTAAAACATTAAAATAATATTGGTAACAAATTTTTGAAAACCTGTGTAATATTTTTATTTATATATATTCACTATTGTCCGGACGAATATTAAGTTTCGGTTTCGGTTAGGACCAGTTTCGGCAGTTTTTGTTAGTTGCGGCCAGTTTCTAAAATACTTGGCATGATTTCTTTAATGGTTTTCTTCTCTTTTAATAAATCTTCTGAAAACGTAGATATTAGCCTTAGAGTCGGCTTAAAATTTGAGGGTTCAGTTTTTGAATCATTGTACACACATTTAATAATGCACACACACACAACACAATTGATCACAAGAAGCTCGGGTCCTTCAAGATATATTGTAATTATTTTGCTTATAACTTGATTAAATTTACTATGATTTTTTAAAGATATTAAATTCCCTTCTTTAGTCATCCAGCTTTATGTAAATTTACCCACCTTTGCGTTATGTAAAAAAGAGAATGTAATAGGTTCAATATTCAAATAAGTTCGAATGTTTTAAAATTTGAATATGAAATTTGTACGGATATTTAAATTGTGAACTAACAATACACAAAGAGAATACAATAAGATTGATAAAATACCCTATAGAAACAAACTAACTTGTTTTTCAAAACAACTAATTAAAAAACTAATTTAAAATAAACTAGTTTATGAAAAACTTTTAATTATATTAAGGTGGCATACTCTTCAATTTTGAATAGTTTTTATTACATTATATATGAAGTAATTGAGATACTACTTAAAAACAAGTCGTTTAAAAACTACTTTGAATTATATTAAGGCGAACAACTGTCTGATTTTGACATGTTCTTATAGCCAATTTTTATTAGATCACAAGTTTATTTATATTTAACCATGCTATTTCATCAAACATTATTAATTTTAGGCTTTCACTAATATGAATTTATGTATTTTTTTTTTCAAAACAGTAAAATAAATGATCTCTTTAATGTATAGAAATTTAAAATTTTAGCACTTTTAAATTCATCTTCAGTAAGGGAAATATTAACTACTTTTCAATAAATTTATTTTAAAATAATTAAAAAAATAATTTTAATTTTTTAATTTAAAAAATTAATTTAAAGTAGCCGAAACTTTTGGTACAAACTTCTTACATCAGTCATTTAATTTAAATATAAAAATAATTACAACGCATTGAACAAAACAAAAATTATTAATTCGTCTATAATTTGATTTCTCGTGTTAACGCAAAACATTTGGGTTAGTTTTATTCGTTCGATACTATTATTTTTTATTTTATCATCTCTATTACAATTAATATTAAAGTTTTATAGGTACTGAAGCCAGTACCAGTTAAAGAAAGGAAAAGAAAACGCAATATTTCTATTTTTACAATACTAAACCTTTAAAAAAAACAACAATACTTTGTTGTGTAGTTCTATAAAAATGTACATTGTGTGTATAGTATGTGTGTAGCATACTTTATATCTTCAGTAGATATAAAGTATGCAATGCTTTTGTAATAAAAAATAAAATAAAAAGTTATCTTATTTTTTATTATCAATTAATTATTAATTAATTATTATTATAAACATGAATATTTAAATAAAACTTTTATTTATATAGCATTTTTTTCTTATGTGTATGAAAGCACTTTTGTTTCCTTTAAATAAAAAAAAATTATTTATAAAAACTTAAATTTTCACATTAATAACCAGTTTCGGTTTTGGTTGCGGTTTCGGCCGAACATTATAATATGGCCGAAAATTCGATTTAGATTACGGCCAAAATTCCGGTTTTGGTTGGACACTAATATTAACATAAAGAAATTAAATAATTTTACACTTATCTCATCTTGTATTCTTCCATTTTGTTTAAATTTTACACTTATCTCATCTTGTATTCTTCCATTTTGTTTAAATTTTTCCATTTCTTCTGAAATCGTTTCAATCGAGCCCTATCATGAATAATTTTTCATGTGGAATCGGAAAGGAAATTTTAATTTTTAAGGGAAAGCTCAAGAAAAATTTGGAAATTTGTAATGAAAATTTGTTGAACTGCAGTCGATGAATTAATTTGCACTAAAATTGTCCAAAATGCTCTTGAGCTTTATCTTAAAAATGAAAACTTTTTTTTCCAAATCCGCGTGAAAAATTATTCATGATAAGGCTGAATATGCACATTTCTGGACTTATTGAAGGTCCTTCACCACTTTTAATAATACCAGACATTATTATTTCTGGTGTATTTTCCGTCTGCCAGTAGCAGACTGGTTTCGCATTGACGGAAGGCGTCAGCTTCCGTCAAAAATATTCTAGCAATTTTTTCGAAATATGGTAATACGAGTATCAATTCAAGGAAGTGTACCCAATACTTAGAAGTGGTATCAATTAAATCGCTTAACTCTATACACAAATACAAAAATATTATCGAGTTTTAACTCGCTTGAATTAAAACAGAAAAGAAAGACACTTGCAATACCTATTTAAAAAAAAAAAATTTGTTCAGAGAGCTGTAAAAAAATAACGACTTTGAATAAAATCACAGACTATATTATTTAATTTTGTATAATTTATAGTTTCGGGAAGTATATTTAATAATACCCAAGAAAAAGAATTTTAATATCTATTTTTAGTTAACGGGCTTAAAAATTTTAAAATATTCTTTAAGCTCTTCAAGAGACATCTACGCACCATTTATTTTAAATTCTCAAGGATTGGTTCAAATTGGTTATCCTAGTTTAAGAAATGCGGCACACCACTTAACTAACAGTTTAACATTTTCGGAAATTAACCAGTTTACACTATATATTTCATACATATGCCACGTTAAAAATTATAGATGGTTTTTTGCTAAAGATAGTGTGGAACATATGAAACTGTGGTTTTGAAATGTCGTTTGTATTTGCGTCTGTAAATTTTTGAATTAGAACCATCTCTTATATCGTATGTTTTTCCATCTGTACAAAATGTCAGTTTGATAATTTTTTTTTTATGTAAATTGAATAAAAAGTAAATTTTAAGATATTTATTCAATTAATTGATTTAAAATAATTTTATTTTAAAAAAGAATGGTCAAAGGAAGACACTTTAGAGCTTTACGGCTTACAAAAATTTCAAAAACAGTTTTCTTAATTTCAAATGACGTGTCACATAGTGTAGAGACAAAAGGAAAAAGCTGTCTAAAAAAAACTTAATTTTAACACACAGATGAAATTCGGTATGTATTTTTTTTTTTTTTTGACATGTCATCTTTGTGAAATATATAGTCGGGAGCCACCTTTACTGAACATATACCGAACATATTGTCTGTCCAAAGTTTCGTTAAAATCTGACCAACACCGTAGATATGGGGGGTTTCAGAGGATTCAAACCAACCCTTAGCAATTAAACATCATTTTATATGTTAAATAAAAGCACAGATATTCTAAATTATTTAATTACCATAACATGAAGATAAATTGAAAATTGTACAATGTACATGTTGAGTTTGTTTAGCAGACATTAAGCTAACTATAATCTATATACTATTATATAAAAGAAGACTCACAAAATTTAATCCAGAATAAGCTCGGTAACCGCTGAACCGATTTTGATAATTCTTTTTTTATTCGATTCCTATGATAATATTGATTGTTATAGCTTACCAAGGTTTTCGAAAAGTGTATTCTTTAATTATTGCAAAATCTCGCATTTTATTTGATGCCTACATTCAACCAGCAGCACAATATAACAGCAAACAAAGTTTTCCTCTCTTTGTCGAGAGAGCTTGTCTCAATATACCACGACAGCCATGTTGTCAGCCAAGCTGAATTCACTTATAATCTTCAGTATGTTATTGGCCGCATTCTAGCCGAAAAAGTGCTCAAGTAGCGAAGTAGCATAAAATATTTTCGCTATATAAATTGTGACATCTCAAGGAACATGTTCTGTGAGAGCATACCATTCAGCCCGAAAGTTGTGGAACAGTTCTTTCCGCTGAATGCAGGCATTGTGTGATTTAAAATAACGTTAATCAAGTTGAGAGCGTGCAGAAATTTTTCTCTGAACGAAAACTTCATATGAAAAAACTTTCAAAACATGCTGAAGGTGATCAGTGAATCCAGCTTTGCTTTCATGGAGATTCTTGCTTTCATACAGTGTTAATTAATTTTCTTTGCTAATGTATTGAGAAGAGTTGCCAGAATTTAGTTATCAGCATTAATTATCTTTTGCAGCCTTGCCAGCCAGCCTTTCCCCACTTGAGATTGTGTTAGTCTATCTATACGAATATATAAAAGCATTGTGACACTGGACGGATGTTTGACAATCACGCAAGAACCACTGAACAGATTAACACGATATAGGTATCAAACTATTTGTTACTCTAACTTTATCGTAATATGCTATGTAAGATTTGCCACGTCTACTTTTCATGCCCACGTTTTGCAAAAAATGCTATATATCAGACGATTTTGGTCGTATGAGACTAGAATTTGGTAATCTACGTTGTATGGTTACTTTCGCTAACTTTACTAAAAATGGGCATGATCCACTTTAGTTAAGTCCACTTTTCGGGGGATAAGCTTGGAGTAAAGCAAAGCACACTAGGTTTAAGCTCAATTGAGCTGAAATGCTGGCATTCTATTGTTTTGAGTATGAGATGGTTTAAGTGGAACAATTTTAGCACACCCCCATTACCGCCCAGAATTAATCAAAAATGTAATACTTCGAACGTTTTTGGTTTTTTTAGACTAAAATTTGATAATTTAGTTCATACGGCTACTTTCGTAGGTGGCCCATGACTTTTAATGATAGAAACTGTTTGTGTCAAAATAGAACAATTTTTGCAGGTAAATTATGTTATATGAAAGAATAAGGAAAATGAAAATTAAAAAAAATTAATATTAAAAAAAATATGTACAAAAAAAGCAACTCTTGGCCTATTGTTTAGTACAAGTTGGATATTTTAGAGGTTTTTTGAAAACAATATAAAACATTGCATTGGTGAGGTAACGGTAAACCTTTTCTCATTTTCCCAATTTACTTAATTGAACTTTCAAACAAAGAAAATTGGATGAAAATCGATTTGAAAATGGCAGAAATGTTTGCTTGCTAAGTCAAAACATGAAATTTCAATCGTTTTTTCTCATTCTGAGGCTTATGAGTTATACTGAGAAAATCTATAGTTTTGAGATATCGCAAGAATTTTAATGTCATAATAACAGGTTTTTTAAAGCATACCTAATATCCGTACAAAATATTTCCGAAAAGAATAGAAAATTACCGTTAATTTTATTAATCAACGTCTGTCCATACAAGAATGCATTGGGAAAGTCTATAGTTTTTGAGATATCGCCAAAAGTTTGATGTCATTATAACGGGTTTTTTTAAATTTAAGAAGAATTGTTGTTTGGCCGAATCCCAATAACAACAATTAATAACTGAAGAAGGCCGAAGAATATATTTATTTTCAGAAAATAAAAAAAAATGTAAAAAAATAACATTTTTGATTACAAATTTTAAAAATTTTTTACACAAATTTTTTTATAACGCTGTTATGCAGAACTTTTTCAAAAGTAAAAAAAGCAAGCCAGGTAAATTTATATCATCATAACAATTACTGTTAAAATAATTTATTCAAATTAAATAAAGTAATTTCTTAATATTTATACCATTTTTTCATAATTAAACAAAACAAACCCAATAATTTTTATATTTTAAATTTGTTTTAATACAACTAAATACTTTCACTTTAAGATTTAAAATTTTTATATAGTATTTAACATTTTTATCGCAGGCGAAGCAGCGGGTATTTGCTAGTACAGTATAAATGGTTTTCTTAATTGCTTGCCTATGTATTGTTGCTAACGTACTAGCATCCTGACGATGCGATGATAAGCAATGCTTCATTGTTCGTTAAATAGCACTGTAGGTAAATTTTCTACTTTTGAAAAGACACAAAAAACGCCGAGGTACGTCAATTTAATTTTCGGTCGTAGAATTTAGTGGCATATTCAGTTTTTCCAAATCAGATCAAATTCTCGAATTATTCAGATTTTTGTTATTTGACCATCATTTGACCTTCATTTAAAAAATTTTTTATAGTATTTTAACAATTAATTTTTATTGTATTTTCGAAAAAACCTCCAACGTGAAAATAGAGTTAGCCTTGTGTAATCTAAGATTTTTCAAAGGTTAAGCAATTTTGCATTTCTCTTCATTTTGACCAAATTTGAATGTTAAATGTAAAATCTTTTTAAAAATCTTAAAATTTTTTAACTCATATTAGTATTTTTATAAGTAGATTTAATTTTGAAAGTTTAAGCAAAATCGGAGGTGGTAAAAATTTTTGTTCTCCAAAAATAAGGAAAATATAACTAAAAATGTGTCTAAAAATGACTAAATTTCAATCGCAAATATCTTGAGATTTTGATCTGATTGGGAAAAACTGAGTATGCCACTAAATTCTTCCACCAAAAAATAAGTTTCCGTTCTCGGCATCTTCGTGTGTCTTTTTGACGTCCCTACAGTGTTGTTAAATGAACATAAAAGTGAATTTCCTTAGTACATTTGTCAGTTTCACGATTTTTTAAGCTGTGTGTGACTATTGCCAAGTGGTTTTACAAAAATGTTCTCCTCAATTTCTAGCGGTGACACTTCGTCTCAAGCACAGCAATTAATGTATGCAGTTAGGGTTCGTCCATAAACTACGTTACTAATTTTTCCGGTTTTTTTTACCCCCCTCCCCCTGCGTTACTTTTCGTAGTGCTTTTCAAAACCCCCCTACCCCATAAAGTAACGTGACATATGAAATTAATTCATTCGAATGATTATATATTTTGACAAGCTCTGACAATTTTCACTAGTATTAGTGTCTAGTATGACTAGATACATTAAAGGAACAATTGGAAAAAAATCAATAATTAATATCATCTATAAAAGCTATTCCATCTGCGATCCAAGACTCGATGCTCTCAATCACTGGGATAGAAGAAGCTGGTAGTTTGTTGAGGATTCTTCAAAATAGAATTTTTCATCGGATTCTATGTCGACCCATTCAGGTGAATCCTCATTTCTAACGCAAAGAAATTCACCTGGTCTTTGACAGAGTACCCTTAAAGGCTGCACCCGAGCTGCACCAAGTTCTGCGTTTTTGTGTAAATGCTTTCTGAAAATTGATTTATTTAAATAATATGTTTTATTCCGATTTATTGTAAACGGTATAATACAAACTTATGACAATTCATAGAAGTTTTAAAAACGAAATAAAAGCCGCAGGTAGGACACGACCTTGAACCGATTTCTTCTTTCTGAGAAGGACAGTACATGTCATACGGTATCTCCTTTGATCAAGAGCATTCAAGCCTTAACGTCAAAGCCTGTCGCAAAAGCAAAGACCCAAATTTTTCAGACGTGTGCCGAGATGGTGAAGGAATACCAAAAGGTTCCTGTGTCGAGGGAAAAGGCGGTGGAAGAAATCGTTGAAACAAAAGTTAACCATCAATTTAGACGATCAAACATAAACATGTAAAGTTAAAAATTTTTGAAATGATTGTGTTATTAATTAGAGGTTTTTCGTCGATTTTTTTAATTTTTGATAACGTTACAATATCTAAACACCTCCCCCCCTAAATTGGTAACGTAGTTTATGGACGACCCCTTACGAGTGCAGAATTTTTCGTTGCAATTCATTTAATGCATAAAATATATTAATTTACGTCAGCTTTGACTATACTGTTGTAAAAATCGATAAAGATCTAATAGAATGATGTTATAGTTTAGCGCTATTAAATATTCATAAGGATATATCTGCGAACGAGGAGACTGCCATCAATAAATTGGACTCGCGTTCCAAAAAAATTAATGATCTATGTAAGTATCTACAACTATGTATATTAAGGCGCCTAATGCTCCATAGAAAAGAAAAAAATTGATCGAGTCTTTCCTTCAAAATAAAGCTGGGCTTAAGTTATGATGATTCCGCAAATATTTCGACTCTGCAGATAACCATCCGTGAGCTGGAATGGTTTGAAATAACCTCTTAGAATCGATTTTTGTGTAAAAATATTGGCTGGCATAATAGTTTTAAAAAAACAAACTATTAGAAATTATAGGCCGAAAAAATCTCATCTAATCTGCATCAAAAAATTTTTGATATTTTTTTATTTTATTGCCATTCAAAAACTTTAAAAATTTAAATAACTTCATAACTTTTTTTTTAAATATTACAATATCTTTTCAGTTGGTGTTCATTTTATAATTAATATTTTAGTTTTCATTTGTTTCAGTGTAAAGCAATTCTGGACAGCAATTCTGGCCAGTGAGAAAATCACTAGAAATAATTGAGTTTTTTTAACTTTAGTGAAAATAACTAAAAAAAAAAAATCATAACAGTGCACGAAAAACATCATTATTTTTAATTCGAATGCAAAAATTTTAAATTTTTTAATGAATATTTTGAGAACTTTTTCAAAAATATTATTTCAGATCATTTCACTTTTTCTAACTAACACACCAGCCAATATTTTTACAAAAAACTCGATTTTAAGAGGTTATTTCAAGCCATTGCAGCTCAAGGATGGTTATCGCTAGAGTCGAAATATTTGGGGGACATCATAACATAAGTCATGGATTATTTTGAGGAACTGCACCGAACAACTTTTTTCGTGAGGCGCCTTAATGTATATCTATGTTTTTCTTTTTAAAATGTCTGTTTTTGTTATTTTACTTAAATAAATACTTGTCATCCTGCTCCAAACTAAGCAATTAAATCGATTTTTGTATTTTTTTTTTTTGCTTCAGCAACCATCCCCCGTCCCCATCACCCATCAAAATCCACAGCTTTGTAAGCTGCTCACATTAATTCAAATAGAAATTGAGTAGGGAAATTAGCCCCATGGTATCACAATAGGCCTCATTGGCTTAAGTATGTCTCTGAAAAGTGACAGTCACTTTAACCAAACCTAAACCCCCCCCCCCCCCCTTATGAAACACCTATCTACTACGTTGAATCGGACCAACCGAAAAAATGTGGCACAGCCGTCATATTATCTTCGATTTTGTAAGAATTTTAATAGACCTAAAGGTAAATGAAAATTTGTATCTAAGAAATTATATAACATAAAAAACTAAGCAAATGCAGAAAATATAACACGTATAATACAAGACTTAATTAACAGGACCAAAAGTTCTTACTTCTGACTTTACGTCTTATCCATTTACTTATCTGTCTTTTATTACTCTATCGATTTGGGCTTTCTACTTTCCAATTGCAGTATTCTTAAGCATTTCGTATTTCTCTATCTTCTACCCAATGTTTATCTCTTAACGCACATGCCTCTTGCCGTTTTTTTTTTTTCAACATAATAAAACAATGTTTCCATCTTCATTTGAGCAGAAATAGTATTTTAGCAAAGGACGAAAAAATAAACATTTGTAGGGCAGAACGACGCGATACGTATACAAGCTTCATGGAATGAGCTTGAATAATCAAAGACAGCTAGACAGACAGACATTCAATTTAAGATAAAAAGAGATATGTAGAGATATGTGTATATATATATATATACAACAACACACACAGATGTATGCTTTTAAAAGATCTATGCGAAGCACAGTCATCAATATAAAACATTTTACTACAGCAACAACTGACAGCTGCATAGTTTTTTTTCCAGCGATAAGACATATAAAAGATTTTATTGCTCAAAACGGAGTAGTTTGCCGAACTTCCACAACAACTGGGGTTGTAGGTCGAAACTACATAGTTAAATTGGACAGACTGTCGGTTGACAGTAGCAATAAATGTTAAAATTCTAGCAAACATTTTTTGCTAGACTTTTGCACTTGCAATAAAACTTTGCTAGGCCGAATAACTGCTCAAACAAGTTACAGCGCTGATGGGGAAAACTACAATATGCCAAAAATTTTGATTTAATTTTGTTTGATTTCATCGAGATTCAGTTTCTAAACTTTGTTTTTTTTTAAGTTTGCAACAAATCAATTACTGCTTACTACTACAGTATCCTATGGCTTTTAAACAAAATGCCCTGGGTTAAATTCGCACGTAGTTTTAGAGCAATCTTAGCTCTACTTAGTTAAGAAAAGAAACTTTTTTTCTATGAAAAGTTTGATTTTTTATTTATTGAAAAAACCCGCTTTGAACACTTTAAAGCGAATCAAACACAAAATAAAAAACGCTAAATAAAACTGTTGCTGTATGTTACTTTAAAAAACTTTGAATAGCATATCCTTATAGCTAGTACTCCGTGCATTTATATTCCACACTTGATTTGCTACGTATTCGCAAGCTGAAATGCATTTCATCGAAGATATGAATCTGCACATTTGATAACTTTGTTAGAGTTTTCCCCTGCTTATTGTTGCTATGATGGTGTTCTATAGAGCCTTGTTGGTACTGGTGGCGGCACGAGTCTCGTCGTCTGCCTGTGCTGATGTGTCTGAAGTAGGGAAGTCAGCCCCGGGATCCTGAAATCCGAACGATTTAAGCTCCTTAAAATCCCGGGATGTTCTTTCCGGGATCCCGGGATTATTAAATGAAAAATTTCGTAAAATCTAACTTGGGCTTATTTAATTAATTAAATAAACATATATCGTCGCTGCGCCTCTAATGCTGGTTATGAGTTTTTCAGCAACTTTTCAGGAGCGCAAAAAAACTTATTTTTTCAGAGCATTTGTACTACTGCGAGCAAATAGCTGTTTTGATCACTTCTAAGCCAAAAGAGATCTAAGAAAACGGCAAATGCAGAAATATGGGCGATTGATAGTGTTGATAAAATATGTAATAAAATAAATTTACAAAAATCACATAAACATTTTTGTAGGTGCAGCGATGATATACATAGAAATTTATATAATATGATAAGCAAACAATGGGTTTAAAAAAGTGAAAAATAAAAAATAGGTATTAGACATAGGAATTAAAAAGGACTTGACTTCTTCCATTACCGTTGCTTTATGCAGATCCGTTTCTTAATTTTATTTTCATCTGACCCAATCTCTCTCTTTTCCTCTCTATTTTTCCAACACTAACACTTCCTGAAGTGCTGTTTGCACCTGCCTGGGAACAGGGTTGCTTGAATAACAGCATGTAAAACCATGCAATTGCAGCACTTTAGCTGCTTTGTAAGGATAACAAAATGCTTTCAATCGAGTCACTTCAACTCAACTTGGCACAGATCAGCATTTTTGCATCTTACGGTAGCTGCATTCGAACCAACCAACAGCACCGTCTTGATTTTTCACACTACCTGCTTTTCACTTTTACACGTAAGTGATTTTTCGACGTAAGGATTTAAAGCCTTTTCAGTGCTAGATGAAGTTTTCAACATTTAGGAAGCTTCTTAGCACTTGGCTCTGCTAGCGAAGAGCCTGTGAGGCGGAAGTTAGACGCAGGAAGTCGGAAACGGAAGTTGAAGTGGATGTGGATAAGTGTTGCTTTTTCTATCCCTTTTTCAGTTCTGATTATTTTATCTTTCTTTGTTTTTTTTTTTGCAACATTTTTCTGCCCACTTCATTCATTGCATGCTGACCACGTCCTGGGTGAGCCAATGATTGCCCCCACCAAAAGCAGCTGCAGTGAATGTTGCTAAAGTAGATAATTTCCCTCTTTTTAAGAGAAGTAAAACTTTTATTTTTAATTTTCAGTTTTATTTTTAGTGGCTTGCTTCGGTTTCACACTATTTTTTTTTCTTTTAGTTTTTCTTACTCTTCTTGTTCATCTTCATCTACTTCCTGATATAAAGTGGTTTTAATTTGATGATGTTGGCTCTCATTTAAGCCTTTTAAGCCAGCAGCAGCAGCAGCAGGCAGCACACCAAAATCTTTAACCTCTATTTATATGGTAATTTACTCTAGCGCGCACACATACAAAACAACAAAAGAAAATGGCGAAAAAGTGTTGCTTGCTTGCGAATCACTGACAAAGAAAATGGTGCTGGTTGATACTACTTCCGCCTGCGCTGCGAAAAACTACTTTAAAAGTAATTTAAAAATTTTAATTGCTTCTTTTTTGCGCATTTTATGAACAAGTGTGGGTCAGAACTAACTACGACTTCCTCATCTATGAAAGTTGCTTTCAGCTGTGACGTTGTCACTTTTCTTTTAAGCAATTACAAATTAGATTAGAGCGTCCAGAGGCAGAAGTTTAAGTTTACAACAAAAGTAAATTAAATTAGAAAATATAGAGCAAAAGTTAAGAGAAGAAAAAAAATGTGCCGCTGTGAAGTTCTAAGCTACAAAGTTGAAAAACTTACACAAACAATCCAGCAAAGTAAGTGAAAGAATTTATGACGTTCACTGCTTACCAAGAATGACGTCCAAGTTCGCTGTCAACGCGTTGAGTGCAGCGACATTGATAAAGCTAATGAATGAATGATGTTTCAGCGTAACTTGGCCAACATCATGGTTTGGGTGTCTCGCAGGACACTTTTTTATGCGCAGGCAACACTGGCATCACGTATGCCCTTAAGTAGTGGTACGTGGGCTGATGATGAGGAAAATAGCGGTCCGTTGAGCTCCATGCACTTTAGCGCTCAGCAAAAAAACAGTAAATTTAAAGTCTCTGTGGTAATTTTAGCTAGTTGAGTGATGTGTGGAGTGGCACTAGCGTGTGTAAGGATTTAATTTTATTTATGTGTGGTAGTTTCTGAAAAATTTCACAATATTAATAATATAATAAGTTTTAAGTTAAGCTCGTTTCATCAAACCCTTTTACCATTTACCACCAAATCGTTTTACCATTTCTTCAGGAAACAGTTTTTCTGAACCTGTCAGTGGGATAAACTTGAAATAATTTCTAAAAATCTCAAGGTTTCGAGCTTTTGCTTTTAAAGTTTGCACTTGAAAAAAGCACGAGTTCAACAACGAAACGAAGGCTACAAACTTTCAGTAGCTGTCCAGACTTCATGCGGGCAGGTTGCAGTTGCTTGCTGTTTCGTTGTTTTTGTGTTTTGTTGTCGCGATCTAAACGAAATGAAAACTAAACTCAACAAACTATCACTGACTCATTTCTTGCTGGGACTTTTATTTTTTGTAACTCTCGTTTTTGTACCCGAAAATGAAATGTATTCAAATATTTTGAAATCTTATTTATACAAGAGTTGTTGAACTGAATAGTTATAGCACAACACAATGACTGCAACAGAGCCTGAACAGAATCAAAAATCGTTGCGACCGACGATTGAAATAGCATAGATTCTAAGTCTGTGATATATCGTTGCAGAAAACGAGCTGCGTATTTTGCATGTATTTTCCAACAACAACGAATCGTCGATCGCAACGATTTTTGATTCTGTTCAGGCTCACAGGCGACAAACGCTTATTGTCAAAATATAGAAGATATGTTTACATATGTAAATGAATTTTATGATGTCAACACAACAAAGAGAGGATGCGAAGACAAATGTTGCTATCGCAGACTTACAGCTCTATACTGGCATCATAGTCACAATCAATTGATACTGAAAAATTGTGATCATTTTGATCTGGTCTCTATTGATCCGTATTCTGTCTAAGCTGTCTCAACCGAAAAGCTTTTTTAACTCTCCACAGAAAAGTGAAAAGCTGTTCTGTGTAATAAGCATAGATTTGTATACATAAATGCATGCTGATAGTCAAATATGCAGTTGGGTGCTTAAAAGAGTTATGTTTGTGCCCGAATGTTAAAACGATGTTATGAACTTTTTGTTATCACTGGCTTTGTTTATGTTAATGGCTTCAATTAAGTTACTGCTACCAGATTTGTTAAGCGATAAATCGTAGCAAACTTAATTTTTGGCTCCAGATTCCTTAAAATTGATATAAGTTTTAGATATTACCCTTATTTTGGCTCTTTACTTATTTGTGACCTACTTTGCTGTTCGTCACTATTTTGATCACTGTTGATACAAAAAGAGCTTTTTCAAAGTGCTCAGAATACGAATTTGTGTCGATTGTGACGTCTGTATTAATTGATACTGAGGTACATGGCAGAATTAGAGAAGGTATATGCATTTTGGAGAGGGAGACTGCCGCAACTGTCAAAACGAAGTTGACGGCTCATACAAAATCTGAAAAAGATGAGAATGCTATAAGAAAGCGAAAATAGGCAAGAATAGCAAAATGCTTGAGTTTGACAATTCTGGCTATGAGAAAAAGAGAGCATTCTGAAATGCATACACCTTTACTAGTTCTACCATGCTGACGTGGCTTTTGTGATTTTGTTAGAATAGAGCTTTTAAAGCCCAAACATAATAGGCTGAAGCTGGCTGCAGCTAATATCAAATTTTATACGAATACATGGTAGTGATGCGTACAAACCATAATTGCTCAAGCCAGCTTTCTCGTCAAGTTTCGTTATCTTGATCTTGC
Source organism: Dichetophora obliterata (assembly GCA_963920525.1). Taxonomy (NCBI): domain Eukaryota; kingdom Metazoa; phylum Arthropoda; class Insecta; order Diptera; family Sciomyzidae; genus Dichetophora; species Dichetophora obliterata. Next base: position 208,589,241 of record OY986438.1, read on the forward strand.
TGCAGCCAAAGCAATTCAAATCGAATGTTGCGTAAGGAATCAGCTGTTTTTTCTTTCAAACGAATTTAAATTAAATTAACATTAACTTATTTTCGCGACTCATTCCTGTTATTACAAATTTAACTGAACAAACCAATCAAAACGAATCAATTTACAAATAAGCGAATTTTTTAAATGACTCAAAGATGAGCGCGCTCAAGTCATTTTGGTCAAATTAAGTATTTGTCAGAACTTGAACTAGCTTTTCGTTGATTTTTGACATAAGCTGCAGTTAGCTCGGGCCTATTATGTTTGAGCCTTTAGATCTATTTCTAATTTGACAGATGACAAAAGCGAACATAGCCGAGTTTGTTTATGTTTTATATGAAAAACAGATTGTCGCTTTTGCATTCATTGTAATCAAGTAGTCGAGAGCACTGCAATATTTCTCTCTGACGACAAGTTGCCGGATTGTCGTCAGACGAATGTAGCAGTCATTGTGTTAAAGCTTTTATTTTTGGGTTTTTTAACAGCTCTTTAGCCCCAATAAAAAAAAAATTTACTTTACTACATTTATGACTCTTTATGCTTTTATATCACGTTAATATGTGCTTCAAAATATAAAAAGAAAATAAATAACTTATTTTGCATTTCAGTAAAAAGGCATTTCTGACCTTTCATCCTTGTTCAGTTTGTATCTCTTTATTTTTTAGTGCACATTGTTTTAAGGCCCATTTCCAATAACGCGTGAGATGCGTTTCGTAAATTGACGCAAATATTCAATACATAAAGACATACCTAACTGGTTCCAATGAACAGCATGCGTTTGCACGAAGCGTAAAATATTCGAAAAATTGAATATTTCATGCGCGTGAAGCTTTGGCAGCGAAACAGCTGTTCAGTTTTACAAAGGAAAAATTGAAAAAGGTTAATAGAATTGGAGAAAAACTAAAAAATTTATTACAGGCATTTAAGACGTGCTCCACACTCACGACACATCTGCAGCGGCATGGCGAAGTACCTGACTATATGGGCGAGGAGTCCAAAACTGCATTTTAGAACAGTCGGTGGTGCAAAAGGTCACTGGCATTTAAGACGTGCTCCACACTCGCAACATATCTGCAGCTGCATGCCGGAGTGCCTGACTATATGGGCGAGTTTCAAAATGTGTGTTTTATTTTGAATTGGTTCGAAGATTATTAGCCAAAACTGCGCAATTATACTATTTATAAGAACATCAACAGAGCTGCGCAGTTTTTCTATTTAAACTTAGCACCAATTCAAAATAAAACACACTGATGCTTTGTAAAAATGCATTTTTGAACTCGCCGTATCTGTCCGTACTGCAGCAAAACCTTTTACGGGACCAATAGTATGCAGTCAGACAAAACACAAAGCATCAGTGTGTTTTATTTTGAATAAACTTGTAAAACTTTTACACATTAAAATTATGCTTCGCTAAGCAGAAGATCGGCAATCATATGTTCACACACACGCTCCATTGGAAATTGATTTTTTTCCGCAGCTTCCGCAGCGTTGAACGCAACGCATCTCACGCGTCATTGGAAATGGGCCTTTAAGCAAAGTTGGTGTTGCCTTACTTATAACTTACTTGACCTAGAGCTCAAAATTACATCTTGCAAAATCACCAAAGTTCACAATTAATTATAAAAAAAAATGTTATTTATGAAGTGAAACTTCTTAGGCTGCGATTTGATATTGAGAATAAAATTTTCATCGCGTCACACGAGTCTCTGTAACGAAAATGTTTCGAGTCTGATGCAAACAATGTTGCAGCGTTGAATTTGCAAGCGCAGCAATAGTAATTACTTGAAGTTGTAAGAATAAAAGAATGCAAAGAATGCTATGTTCTATGTTCCGTCTATGTTCACGTCAATCTCGCGCGCCCTTCCAAAATTTTTTTTAAGTTCTATAAAATTTTCTGTTTTATATATTAGTTTTTATTTAAAAAAAAATATAATTTAATACAACTTTAACTAAAAAATATAATTATTATAATATACTAGCTGATATACCCGGTGTTAATCGAGAAGTTATAAATCTTTAACCAAAATTGTTGACCTTTTTTATCGCCAAACATACTAAAGTCTTTAGATTCAGCAAACACCTTAAATGTTTAAGGTAAATAATAGTTTTTTATAGAAACGTGCTAGTTGCTTAAAATTTTCAAGAAATTCACACCGCAAAAACTTTCGTACCTAAAAAACACAAAAAGTTTTTAATACTAATTTTATTTTTTTGTGAAATAGAAAAACAAATCAATCAAAAATGAAAGTGCTTGCTTTGAAAGTTAATAACTCGGTCATGTTACAAAGGATTACAATAATTTTTTTTTAAATTTTGATTAATTGTCCATCTAGTCGTTTATCAATCCTTTTTATTTTCGATTCCGTTCTAGTTTTTATTATTTTACAAAAAAATCCTTAACGAATTTCTTAATTCGCAAAAAACTTTGTTAAAAATATTTGTTGTTGACAAAATATTAAAAACCAAAAATGGCTTATATAATGCTTTTTCATATGGAATGCATAAATTTAGAATTGATATAAAGTTTCTTTCGTAAAAATTTTAAAACATTTTATACGATCGAAAAAACAAACCAAACTATCAAAAAATTTAAGATTTTTTTTTTGTTTAGTTTTATTCATTTTGTATTTTCGTCATTTTGTTTGCATAAAAAGTAATAGTGTAGCAAAGGAATCAAGACAATTTCTTGATTCGTTTCTGAGGTATACTCTCAAATACCCCTTTAAAGACTGCCACAGCAACAACAGCGCCACCTCACGGGTCAAACTTTAAAACAAAACCAGTTACAGATCCAGCCGCATACACACACACCAAAGCTTAGGAGGAGTTCAGTGACAAAGCCATGTACAGAAGAATTTTATATATAAAGATGTTATCATTGGATTTCAAAAAACATATTTCAGTAAACTTTTTAAAAACAATTTATAACATTTAACATGAAAAAAAAACAATTTAAAAAAAATTTATTTAAAAATGTGCTGGTTAATGTGATTGTTGAGAAAATTTTTTGATCAAATATTTTTTATATTTTATTTTAATATGTTGTGAAGGTTTAACCATTACTGCTTAATTGCAATTTTTAAATGTAAACTAATTGTTAATTCTTTTAATGTTTATTTGTTTTGCTAAATTGTTACATATTCTGTTAAAACAAGTTACAGAACGTCGTGAAAAAATTTAGTTTTTAATGTACATTTAAAAATTGCAATTGAACATTAATGGTCAAAAACTTCCACAACATATTAAATCAATTTATTTGTATTGAAGTTGGCCCAAAAAATCACTTAGTTTTTTATATTTGTACCAGATTGAGTAAGTGCACCTGAGATCATTTCGGGCTGTGTGAATAATCGCCCAAGTTAAAATCGCTCAAAACACAAAAATGAACAATTACCCAAAAAAAATTGGGCGTTTGTTCATAATGTACAATCATCACCTCAAAAAATGATGAACAATCGCCCAAAACTGCGAAAATTCACCCAAATCGTGAAATGAATAATAACAATCACCCAAAAATGCAATGAACAATCACCCAAAAAATATTTTTGGGCGATTGTTCGGTATTTGAAATTTGGGCTTTTGTTCATTATGAGCAATCTCCCAAAAAAAAAAAAAAAAAAAAACAAAACGTACAATCGCCTAAGCCCAAAATGAACAATCACACAAAAATTTTTGCTGATTTTTTGAGCGATTGTTCATTTCCGTACTTTTGGAACAATCACCCAAAAAATGTTTTTGGGCGATTGTTCGGTATTTGAAATTTGGACTTTTGTTCATTATGAGCAATCGCCAAAAAAAAAAAACAAAACGAACAATCGCCTAAGCCCAAAATGAACAATCACACAAAAATTTTTGCTGATTTTTTGACCGATTGTTCATTTCCGTACTTTTGGAACAATCACCCAAAAAATATTTTTGGGCGATTGTTCGGTATTTGAAATTTGGGCTTTTGTTCATTATGAGCAATCGCCAAAAAAAAAAAAAAAAACAAAGCGAACAATCGCCTTAGCCCAAAATGAACAATCACACAAAAATTTTTGCTGAATTTTTGGGCGATTGTTCATTTCCGTACTTTTGAGCGATTTGAACTTGGGCGATTATTCGCACAGCCGTATTAGTCTATGCGAAAATTCGCCCAAGTTGCAATCGCCCAATCCTAAAATGAACAATCAGCCTAAAAAATCTGCCCTTGTACGGAATGTAGTTTTTCAAATTCCATACAAAAGCAAATCATTTTACGGCCATAAAGTCCATCCCCAATAAGACATAATGAAATGAACAATCGCACAAAAAATATTTTGGGCAATTATTCATTCTTCAAAATTTGGGCGAACATTCATTATGAACAATTGCCCAAAATCAAAAAGAACAATCGCCCAAAAATTTTAGTGTTTCTTTTTTGGGCGATTATTCATTTCACAATTTGGGCGATTGTAACTTGGCCGAATATTCGCACAGACTCTACGGCTATCTGAATAATCACCCAAATTACAAACGCCCAAATTGTGAAATAAATAATCGCTCTAAAAATTTGGGCTTTTGTTCAATCGCCCAAAAAAGTGATGAGCTATCGCCGAAAACTGCAAACTTCCACCAAAATTATGAAACGAATATTCGCCCAAAAAATTTGGGCGTTTGTTCATAGTGTACAATCGCCCAAAAAAATATCGAACAATCGCCCAAGCCCAAAATGAACAATCGCCCAAAAATTTTAGCCGTTTTTTTTGGGCGATTGTTCATTTTCATACTTTTGGGCGATGACTTGGGCGATTATTCGCTCAGCCATCATTTCGAAATTATGCCTTGACCTATTTTTTTTTTTTAATTTTAATAAAGCTGAGAAGCTTGAACTCACTCAAAAATATGAAGGAAAGCTGCACTAAAAGGCGTAATGTATCTGCACTAACCAGAGGATAAATTAAGCGGTGTTTTGATCAAAACTTCTCACAAATTATAAGAGAAAACTGACCTTTGGCACATGACTCACTCTTCACTAAATGCGTCACGAACTAAATTATATTTTAAGTTTTCTGACGAAAGGGGGGAAAATGGCTCACGCCCCCCCCCTAGGAAGGCGCACCCCACCAAATGAGAACCAATTGCTTAAGCTAATTTAAATTTTATTGTATATGAAAATATTGAGAGGAGTTTTGGATGCGGTATCAAAACAAAATACTGGTATTTTTATTTTATATAGAGTTTGAAAGCTTCATAAAAAGTTAGTCTTGAATTTAGACGCAGTTAAATACTCAGATCCAAATCTTATTATTTTTACAAGAACGGCATAAAGCCATTCCCAGGTACAGCCGTTTCATTGGCAAGTTAAGTAAATACACCACACTCGTTCCACACGGTATTGTGCACGCGAGCAATGATATTTTAAAATGTTAGAGTTTTTGTATGGGGTACCCCAGAAGGGTAGCAGATAGACTGTAGGTGTGTTTAAAATAAATGTTGAGGCAGTAAAACAAATAGCACCAGCTCATAAAGTTGACCCCTCTATTTGTAAGAAACTTAGTAAAATTAATTTACTAATAAAGATATTACTTAAAACAGCTTCGGTAAAAAGAAACAAAACTGGTGCTTTTAAGTCTGTTAAGGATTTTAATAAATCTTAATTAGAAACATTAACAAAGTGACGCCAAATTCGTAAAAATTTGTTAATAGAGTGTAACTAACACTTAATCAGATATCTTAAACAAAACAATCGCAAGTGTTTTAGTTCGTCTCAAAAAATTCGTCAATGTAAACTTTGGGACTAGCAAAATGTGAACTATTTATGCTCTGAAGATGACGATCCAGACAGGGCAGAATAACCAGGTAGATGCACTTGAAATACGCTCTCTCTGCCAACAAAACAATATCAAAGGCGTAATTATAACGTCAAAATTAGCTGTTTTAAAAATGTTATCAATTTTTACTTACTTATTTATTCAGTTTTGACAATGGATTTTCTGGACTCCTTATAACTTCCTCTCGTCGCGATAATTCGAAAACAGTTCATTAATTGTTAGCTTCCGTTCCAGCACGATAAAATTAGCAAACAATCATCGATTTCATTAAATAAATTTTATGTTTTCCAACAGCAATTTCAATTGTCAAAATATATTTTGACAGTTTAAATCAGCCGTACAAAGCTGCACAAATAAATTGGTTACTACACAATCGAATTAGTAGTCGAATGAATATTATATTAAAAGTAAACTTTCATTTGCTTCATTCAAGACCAAACTACAATTAATTATGTATTATATCTTAGAACACGGCTCATTTTACGAAATTTTTGAAATTGTCTCTTAGTTTTTTTACATGTTCATACATAAAATCTAGGTACTCAATTGATTTATACGGTTACAGGTAAATTATACATCCCTATGGCTGAAAGAAAAAACATAAATTGTCAATAGTGACATTATAGCTACGTCAATGTTTTTCTCTCTGTTTTTTGCTCTCCGAATTGCATCTACCTGGTTATTCTGCCATGGATCCAGAAATTATGTTTATGAGGATTTAATCATAAAATTTCACACTTACGTGTATTTTGCAAACATTACCGCTAAAAGAATACTATGAGCTTTTTTTTCAATGTCTGATCATGGTTGCTTTCATCTGATTGTATTATGATTGTAACAAAATTAAATATAAAAATATTATGAACCTTCCCTGCAAACCTCTTCCATCGCCACAAAATTGCTAGCGAGTCGCTTGAAAGATCAGACAATTGCCCGCAGCCCATTTAGAAGTCACCCAGGTATCGCCGACTGACTAAACAGCTGAGCCCACAAAAGCGATTCGCCGGGAAGATGTGCAAAATAGTCGCTTACAGGGTTCGTAAGCGATTCGCTGGGAAAGTCGTTAACAAATAGCCGAGAGGGGTCTTAAGCGATTCGCCGGGAAAGTTTGCTAACGAATCGCCTAAAGGTTTTGAAAGCTAAACTCTGGAATGTAAGCTAGTCGCTAATGAACGAAGAAAGATTTTGAAAATTTTTCTTGAATCGTGCATTCATCGCTTGGGTGATCAAAAAGCGATCGAACTTTCAACGATTGCCGAAATAAGTGAAGGAAGATATTAAAATTTTTTCTTGAATTGCGCAATTATTACTTGGGCGATCGAAAAGCAATCCATCTTTCAAAGAACGCTTGGGCGAATCGCCAGTGCTTCGCCAAATAAACTCTTCAAATCAAATCGTCTTTAAAATTTTTCCAGTGTTTGTTCCAAGTTTTGAAAAAGAATTGTTTTGATTATGTTTTAAAGTATTTGAAAGGCAGAGCAGACACTTTTCTTAAGGGGTCGAAAAAAGGGGTTTTATTACAACTGCTGTAACAGAAAATCTCGTTCCACCGTCTTCTTTATTCAACACATATTGTCAGCAAATAGTTTTATGCTATCTTAAAGATTGTAAAGCGTAAATAGCTACAGCTGATTCAGTCATTTAGTCAGCCAGTTGCTTCACTTGTTAACTTTATTTCTTGCCTTGGCTCTTTCTCAGCGCTTTTTCATGTCAAATTTGCATAGTAAATAGGATAAAAGCAACTGTGTTACTTTTTTTCATATAGCTTCCTTTGAATCTTCATCTGCATCTTCAGCTTATTTTTTTCCTTCAGCTACTTCCACGTCACTTGAACTTTATGCTATTAACATCAAGTTCTTACATTTGCTTGTTTATGTATTAAAATGTTGATGTTGTAGTAGTTGTTGTTCTTGTTGTTGCAATTCTTGCATGCAAATATTTTAGTTGCTTGCAAGTCAAGATGTTTGCATGCATGCATGTTTAATTATAATTGCAAATGTATGTGCTTATTCCATATCATATTTGTGTTTACATTTGTGCTAGTGAGTGCGTCTATGCATGTGTTTGTATGTACTTTGATGCTGACTGAAACAAAACAAATGTTTGAGCAGCAAGTTTTCTTACTAGACTGCCAAATGCTCACAGTGTGAATAGAAGGCTTTTGTTTATATCTTGCTAGTAAATTGGTAAAACTTACTTTTTAAATTCTCCAACTTCAAATTTATTATCAAATAAAATATTGGCTAAGACATTTTAGGTCAAGCAAAAGTTTCAGTTAAGATAGCTGTATAGATGCTTTACCATTAGCTGTATTAGCAATATTCTTTTCAGCAATTTTTGAGCAAACCATTTAAAGTTGCTTAAGCTGTGCTGTGTCCAAGGAAAACTGACACGAAAACTTTTTTTTTAGCAGCTCATCAAACTTCTTTTCAACTTTCTTCTCGACGTTGTCAACAACAACAGCATCATCAACATCAATATCAACATCATTATCTTCAACAGCATCAAAGCATCAACATCTAAAAATCTTTGCCAGCATCCAGTTGGGCAAAAGTTTTTAATGAAATTCATGACGATGGTGTTAAAACTTGGACCTTAACTTTGGCTCAAACAGCATCATCTTGGCTATTATTGATAATAATTCTAAATGAAGGCATTCAGTAAATATTGATGCTATAGCTAAAAACTCCTCCATAGTTGCACTTCTTAAGAAGTTCGTCTCATGTAAGACAAGAAGCAGAGAGAAATAAAAGCAAAGCTCTAGAATTGCTTAAGCTTAAGACTTAAACGTAATTAATGTTTATGGGCTCAAAAGTTCTTTGTTCAGAGTCACGAATAATTCAAGACATTTAAGCTGAAGTCTCTTTAAGAAAACTTCAGTGACTATTTGGCAAGCAAATGCCTTCAAAGCTATAGTTCTACAATTTTGCTTAAAATATTTTATATGATCTGCTGAATTTTATTAAATTGCCTGCCATTGATTGCATTTTGTGTCGTTTTTATTGCTTTTTCCGTGGCTGCATTTCTGGGCCAAGCCAGAATTAACCTCAACCCTGCCACGTCACTAACACGTAACCTACACATACACTCACATACAAGTTCTGCACAATATTTTGCTGAGAAATATGTTTTTTTATACATTTTTTGCTATTTCTGTTGTTATTATATATCATGTATATCACCGATTTTATGCGCCATTCATGCCTTTACTTTATATCTTGTTGAAAAATTTCAGAAAATATCCTGTTACATTTAATGCTCGTCATGTATTTGTTGCATCAGTTGTAGGCTATGTGTAATGCATGTGTTGGTGTGAGTGTGAATACATGTGCTTGTGCTTGTCAAGGTGCTCTTCATATATTCATACAATCACAACCGCCCAACTGAACTTTTTATTTGAAAGTTTTCTACAATACAGCTACATCAACAACAAAAACGACGTTAGTTTCACCTTCGCAACAACTATTGCTGCATGTCCTGTTCATATTTTACCAAGGGTTAAAATTTATTACACATACACATAGCTAGAAAATATCACACGTGCTTTACATAATGATTTTCTAAAGTGGTGTTGAGTTATTTGAGAAAGTTATGAACAGCTTTAAGTTCAGTTGAAAAAAAAATTAAAAGTCAAAACTTGACTACCTTAGGCACAGAAAATATTGGTAGATTCTCAAATTTTTGAAATTTAAATACTATTATCTTAATAAATAGGAAATGTTTAGAGAGTCTTACTAAACATTGCCAAAATATATTTACAAAAAGTACTTAATGTAACTACTAATGATATACATTAACCCTTTCAGCACCAAAACTTTTCTGTTAGATTGATTAATTTTTTTTTCATATTTGAATACAGAATAAATTATTAAAAATGTAATTATTTTTTTTTCATATATAGTTCTGTTTAGTAGAAATATCCTGAAATATCAGATTTTCTCGATGGGATTTTATGTCCCAATGGGTTGATTTCAAAAACAAAAACACAAAATATGAAAGCTTATAATGATCGTTTTTATTGATGATAAATAAAAATACAAAGTTGGAATATTTTTATTGATGATAATGTTAGAGTTCAATTAAATTAATACTTTTCATAATTCTACTTGTTCATAAGTATTTAGTTTTCATTGACTTTAAAATTTGTTTTGTAAATTTTATTTTAAAATATTTTTCACTTCGAAATAAATTGTCACACATTATAGAAGCATTTTACTTGTGTGTGTTTTTAATTAAATTATACCTGCGAACTGCAATAGATAAGGAGTGAAACAATTATCGCATAACGCTACCTTACACATAAAACATTTAATATATGTTCGCTTTTCTGAAAATCTATTACAGTATACCACAATACTATAATTCGACCGATCTCGACCAAGGAGAAATAACACTAATTTCTTGGGTTATTATCAAAGTGTTCTAATATTTGTGTTATTTGGTACTTAAAAATATAGATACCCACTGAGACTTACGAAAACTTGCAAGTGGTTATTCTAATAATACTGTTGAAACCTTATTTGGGACATAATTTCCCAATGGGTTCGAAAAGGTTAAGAGAAATATTGAAGTATTCTATGCTTAATCAAAGCAAGAGAAATGTTGGTTTTCACTCAAGCATAAATTTGTAAACTTCAGAATAGATTTCTCAATACAAGAATATTAACTCTCAATTAAATTAAGGGGAGAACCTCATTCAGACAACAGGTTTCTCAAACATTTTTTATAAAAAATAATGAGAGTATTTAAAATCTTGTGTGAAATTTTGTTTTGACATTCATGTTCAAGAATTTGAAATTAAGATTCCGGCGTTCGGGGTCTCAAAAGTTAGAAGAAATCATTAAAATGATTTCTGCATACTTTTTTTTTAAATCGGAGAAAATCCGCCGACGCAATTTTGATTCTCCTGACAGTATTTTTTGGTAAAAAAATATGTTTTTTTTGCTTGTAACTTTTTATTTTTCACAAAACGCATACCCACATCGGCTAAAATGTTAAATTTCTTACTCATACCAACATTTTGACATAAAAATTTTTAAAAATTATGTTTGATTACAACTCTTATTGACCACCAAAAATTGAATTTTTTGCTATTTTTAAAAACACATTTTTTTAAACCGCTGTTAAAGACACATTTTTCATTAGATTTACACTAACTGTAAATAATAAACTGCAATTCAACAAAATAAACGTATATAAAAGAAAATTAATAATTAAAGTTTATCTAAATGACCTATGTTGATTTTATCTGATTTAAATATAAACTCTAAACGTTTGATAATTTACATCATTCTTGATTTTATATACAAATTCTAGTTGTTTGATAGTTTAAAATCGTGTATTGAGCTTTAGGTCAAGGTTAGAACAATTAATTTTTCTAACGTATTTTTCCAAAGAAACAACAACAACAACGTTTTCGACATGAAAAGGAATGTTTTCCTTTTTAGAACAAGATTAGAACAACTAATTGTTGTTAATTGTTGTTGACCTAAAGCTCAATAAACGATTTTAAATTATCAAACAACTAGACTTTTTATTTAAAATCAAGTATGATTTTTATTTAAAGAATTTGTATTTAAATCATATAAAATCAACATCGAAAATTAATAATTTTTAGTAAATTAGGCGTACAAAGTACTCATGGGTAAAATTTCACCCATTAGGGTCTTATTTGTGACTTAATTTGAGGTTCGGATGAGAGTAAAGGTATATGCAAAGGCCAATACGTTAGGAAAGGAAAGGAAAAATTATGTTTGAGAAAAACGCGATTAAATTTTTCGTTCTTATGCTCGTTACTCTCAATGCTCATTAATTCACAGACTTTTTATGAACTTTTTAGACTTTCTATTGAGCTTGAAACTTTGAAAATATATTCTTTACGAAAAAGTAATTCAAGAAAATAAAATGAAAGTTCTGGACCAGGTTTCTAGAAACATATAAACTCAATGTCAGAAAAAACAACTCGTTAAAAGAATTTTCTCTGAAATTTTTAAATATTCTAAACAAAAATGTAACTCAACATATGATGGAATGAAAAAATCGAAGAGGGTATATTTTTTATTGAGGGATCACGAAGGTATCAAGAAGAGTCACTGAGTCACAGCTTTAACGAGATCAAGTTTTTAAGACAAATAATTTATAATAATTAGTATCCGGCCAAAACCGCAACCGAAATCGAAACTTTAAGTTTTTATAAATTTTTTTTTTTTATTAAAAGAAAACAAAAGTACTTTATAACGGTACGCTACAAATATTAAAACTACTTAATACCTATTATTACATGTTACTTATTTTTTATCGTTCTTATTACAAATTATATCAAATACATATTTAATACAAAAATATTAATAATTAGCTATAAGTAGTATTTTTCAATTAATGAATGAAGTTATTTCTCAACTTATTAGAAAAAATTTATTTTTGATTACTGTTGAAAATATTATAAAAAAAAATAATAATTATAAAAACAATTAAAATATAATAAACATAAAGTTTAAAGTATTCATGGGCAGCTGCCCATGATTCGAACCTTGGCCGCCAGCTTTCTTATTTTTTATACATTGAAATTTGCAATTCTCAATAAATGATTAAAAATATTTCAAAACCTTTTCTTTTCAATTATCTTGCGAATTAGTATTATAAATAGATTAAAAAAAATAAAGAAAAATTTAAAATATAAAATAAAAAAGTTTAAAATATACATGGCAGCTGCCAGATTCGAACCTGGGCCGCCAGCGCTCATTCAATAAACAATAGCACTTAATGCATATAACTAGAACTAATTATAAGTAGACCATAAGTAAATGTAAAAGACAACAACAACAACAACAATTATAGATACAGCATACTTTCAGACATGAATAATCTTAAACAGGTACCGACAGATAATTCACAACAACTTCATGGCGACATGTATATAAGAATGTGAAGAAATGTCATATTGGGAGCAACTGGAAGTATTAAGAATCGCTCGAAATATCAACCTCTGCTTCCTTGTTCGAGCCTTAAGGCTGGATTACCCAAGCGTAAGGTAACGTAGCGCGACGTTGCCAATTGTCAAGCTAAAATCTGTTTAATGATAAATGTGTACAAGTCGTTACCGAAATCGTAACGTGGCGTTACGCAGCGTAAAAGTCTGTAGAAAATAGATTTCTACGCAGCGTTACGATTTTTGACAGTTCGACAGCTGTGTTACAAGCGAAAAAATTTGTTTAACTTCACATTATTGTAAATTTTAATATTATATAAGAAAGAATGCAATCTTTTATTGACGAGGAGAAGTAAATAAGAGCCTACTAGAATAAAATGAGTGCACTGCACTACGGCGCCTGCACTACGTTGGATTACGATTTCGGTAATCGCTTATCCTCGAGGTAACGTCGCACTACGCTACATCCCGCTGCGCCACCTCACATTACGCTTGGGTAATCAAGCCTTTACCGCTTCGACGTAAGCATGTTGATATTTATTTTTTTGTTGTTTTCCTCTACCTTGCCTTCCTTGTATTCTGCTCATTCTTTTGCATTCCATATGCCTGAATTCTGCTCGCCGTGCTATCTGCCCTTGCAATAGAATTCAAGCATCGCAGTCGAATCTTGTGATCGTTTGCCCCGTAAATTCTTCAGATTCTGCTCGCTGCGCTGCCTCGGTAGTCCTTGCACTAGAAATCAAGTTTTACGTAATTGGCCCTTGCAAAACCTTTGAGCTTCTGACTGCATAATTCTGCTCGCTGTACCGTCAACCGATTAGCATCGTAACAGACGATTACTGGCATTAGAAGCGACTACCGTCATAAGCCATTACCATCCGATAACCATCAAGCGATTCCCGTCGTAAGAACCGATTTCCGTCATAAGCGACGTCTGTCAGCCGATTAGCATCGTTAGAACCGATTACCGTCATAAGCGATTACCGTCAACCGATTAGCATCTAAAGAACCGATTGCCGTCGTAATAACCGAATATTGTCATAAGAACCGATTACCGCATAAGAACTGATTACCGGATAAGAACTTATTACCATCATTATAACCGATTACCGTCATAAGAAACGATTCCCACCGTAAAAAAACCGATTACTATCATAAGAACCGATTACCGTCAATTGCTTATCCGTAACAAGAACCTTCTACTTGATTACCAACAAACCGATCATCCATCATAAAATCCGATTATCCATTACTTAGAACCGAACCAAAATGTGTAAAGTATAATAAGAACTAGTATAAGGAATTAAAACTGTTCAATAAAGATTGAAAACATAAAATTCAAATTGCGTTCTTAATTGCTGGAGGTTAAGTGGATCCTTCAGAGAATCCTGGGACGGCTGAGCTTGACCTTAGTCTTAGACAAAACCACGTTATAACTTTCATACACATAAGAAAAAATGTAATATAAAATAGTATTATTTAAATATTGATGTTTATAATAATTATTTGAAGTTTACTATAATAATAAATGACATAAATTTTTTATTTTATTTCTTACACCGTGTTACACACATTCTGTCCTATGAACCAAATTTACTTTTTCGGAAAGGGTGTAACGGCACCAAATCTCACTTTTGGCGTTTTTGGGGTTGTTCACGATGTGGTGTATTTGTTATCAAATCTTGGTACAAAATTTTCAATCAATACCACGTATCGTGAACACACCTTTGATACGGCCTTGTATTTGGTTCAAAATACACACGGTATTATCAAATGCGCAGCATCGTGAACGACCCTAACTCGACAAGTCGTCAAAGTGTTATTTGACAGTGATATTTTCGATTGTGACCGCTGACATATTTTCAATTGTGACAGCTGACATATTGTCAATTGTGACAGCTGACATATTGTCAATTGTGACAGCTGACATATTGTCAATTGTGACAGCTGGCATGTTGTCAAGTGTGATAGCTGACAGGTTGTCAAAGTTGACATTGACATTTTCTCTCTTGCTGACTTGACAGCTGACACACTTTTAAATTTGCCGGCTGACATCTTTTGCCAACCCAAGTTAATTGCTTGGAAGATTCTGCCAAGGTGTCTTTTGCCAGTTGTGTCTCAATCATTGTGTCACACAGCGGGTATGAGTTACAAAGTTGTATCGTACACTTGCATAGTGCAAACGCTCGGATGAAAGCTACTTGTGTGAAAAAGGGCATTGAGATTCGTCAGAGAAAACACGCGGGAGAGAAAAAAGTTGAGACTGGTCTGAAGAAACAGATAGGAAAATTGCAAAAAAAAAAAAAACTGGAATATATTGCAAGAGTCAAACTACATAAAAACCTATAATTTGTGGATCACAAAAGAAAACTATTTGTGGTATAAAAATAACACAAAAACAAATTTCAGTGTGTTAATTTGCTCGTGAGCCATTAAATTCGACGACTCTCCTTGGCAGGGAACCGTATCACTGAAATCAAATAAGAAAAAGGCCACAAAAAAATATAGACGCCAAGATTTGCACAATTCCGCAAAATCTCTGCAAGAATTTTTGCAAATTTTCATTTGCAAAATTCACCACCGAACAGTTTCTTCGTGGAAGTTGAATCTCGAAAACGAGAGGCGGGCTGCGATTTTGCTTGCCTGATGTTTCAAGACTTGGTACAAAAGCCCACCAAGGAATATATAATTGAAATCATTTCGGAGGCTGTTAAAATTGCATAAGAATTCCTCACTGAAGCTTTGCCCGTTAATCTCATAGGCATGAATTGCAAGCTGATGTCAGAATACATTGAATTCGTTGCTGACCGTTTGTTGAACGAGCTGGGTGTTGACAAGAATTACAGTACACTAAATCCCTTCAGTTTTATGGAGTTGATTTCTTTGGATGGTAAGACAAATTTTTTCGAAAAGAAAGTGGCTGAATATCAGAAGTGGGGCGTTACAACCAACCGTTTGGACAACGTTTTTACGCTAGATGCTGACTTCTAAAAGCTCAGAAGAAATTTGCAATTAGCATATATACATATCCAATCATTAAGCTTTTTAATTTAGTTATATTGTACTTTTCTTGTGACTTCAATTAATGGTCAAGAATTTATTAGAAAAAAACCGAACAAATCTTAAATTATTTAAAGTAGATGAAGTAGTTTGAAAGCAAGTAAAATATTTGGCTGTAGCTATTGATGTTAATTTTACATAAACTACTAGTTGAAATTCCTAAAATGAACATGAAATGAATCTTGCTTACGCTAAACAACAAAAAAAAAAAAAAAAAAAAAACAAAGAAACAACTATTGTTAGAATAACAAAAACGATGAAAAGCAATTTTTTTGTAATACTTGAAGAAATCAAATTTTATAAAACAATGAATATTAGGTACTGTTAATAATAGTTTAAAATTTGCGTTTGTATTTTAGTCATAAATCAGTTTTCAAGACTTAAAACCTATAAATACTTTAAAATTAATATACGTTTTGTAACACAACCTGCTTAAAACATACAAATAGACATATACTAATATTCTTTTAAAACATATTTTAAAATTGAAGCAAACTTGCATTATTGTATATATGAACTATATTATATATACTATATATATGGAAAAATATAAAAAAACTTATAGGAAATAGAAACAAAATACAAAATAGTTGCTTACAGAAAAAAAAAAAAGGTAATATAAAATACAAATAAGAAACCACTATAAAAATAAAAATTTAGTAGAAAACTATACTTAAACTTAAATTAAACTCTGTTATAAAATGAAACACTAAAGTTTTTTTATTTGGTCAGGGGGAGAAGATGTTTGCTTTTGGGAGGGTTCTTATTATATTTAGCCCCTGAACCCTCACGGAAGGGTGGGAAAAGTGTGGGCCGAGCTCGTCCACCAGAGCTCAACGAGTAGGTGTTGGATGATTGGGCCAGGGGTGCCCAAACGGTTTCCTTTATTCTTTTTATATTTGTTTTACTTGATTGATATTTTCTAGTTTCAGAGAAAAATTTTTTTTGGTATTTTTGATTTGGAATCACCGACGTGCCGATGACGTATGCACGTGACATTTGTACGGCAAGGGTACACGTGGACGGCCACAAGACCCCACCCCACATCTCACCGAACTGCTAGCAATGGCTAACTAGCACGTGCAGCCGTGGCCAACCTAGTGTCCGCGGGTCACTGGACCGGGGCGATGGTACCGCCTCTGTGAGTGAGCGGCCTTTTAATACTGGTCATCGAGAACCAGGGGCGCTGTAAAAAGGCGCCCTCAAACTAAATGCACAGGGCCGCCCTCTCGCAGAGATGGTAGCACCGCTCCACAACAACCAAAATGTTAAAATTTTGAAATTTAAAATTCATTTTTGAATTTTAACGTCCATGTTGACTCCAAATTTCGCCTCCGTTACAAATTGGCGCCCAACGTGGGGCCGATAAAAATTTTGTAATTATCGATTCTCTCCGTAAATTTTTTTTTGTGATGTTCGGTAGCGCGTCGGTGATTCCAACCAAAGAGTACCTTTTTTTTTTTGTTTTTTTCTAGCAGTTTTTTTTATCAAAAATTTGTGATTTTGTTTTTTTTATATTTTGAATTGGATAGTCAGGGTTGGCTGCTGGAATATCCGTCTGTGACATTAATCTGCATTCGTATCCGCAGTCAAATCACTGAAATGATTAATTCCTTTGTGTTTGATATGAAAACTGTGATTGATATTAAATTTCAATTTTTAAATTTTCAATAGTTAAATTTATTAAATAATTTTTTTTGTTTTCTTGCGTGATGATATCGGGTTCGGAGGTAGTGTCGAGTGTTGCCTGGAATTGCGATGTTGTTGCGTTTAGTGCGCATGTCGACCGCTTCACTCGGGACTATTTTTCTGGACTTCGTGTCATCACGTGAGCCCATTTAAGTTGTAGTTTCCGGTTAATTAACAAGTTTTTTTTATTATCTATTGGACCCCCTGACTCAATCAACCAACAACCGCTCAAAATAATTTCAAAGCAAATCTCTCTCTTCTAAGGCCAAATAAATAATACCTATACATTTATATTTATAAATTTTTGATTTTTTTTCCATGCCTTTGCATCATAGCGATGAAAATTTGCCTGCTCAGTTGGAGATGGCGGAAAATTGTTGCAGCATTTGTTCGCAGTCCTTCGACAAGGCTGACGACATGGTGTCAACACCGTGTAGGCACATTTTCCATAGGGAATGCATCTCTACGTGGGTAACAAAAGCGCACAGCTGCCCACTATGTCGCACTTTGTGCAGTGTGAAAAAGTTGAAGCCATGCCAGCCGACTCTGGTGGTCGATCCTCCGTTGTCACCTGGTAAGGCAACGAAGAGCCACGGTGCAGTCCGTAAAGAACGTCCGGCCACTAGAAGCCAACGAAACCTAGGTTTCAGCCAGGCACAAAATTCAAATTTGAACATGTCGGGAATGCAACCTGTGCAAAAAGGGTCAGTCGACCTATACTCCCGTCAAGCTGCTGGCGCACATAGCGCACCAAATCTTGCTCCTACTGATAATTTTCAGCCTTCAATGGCTCAACATCAGGTTTCGGATAGTGATTTGCAGCACTTGATCAATGAGGCAGTGCGTACCGAACTCGCTAAATTGCAAATTAATCCAGTCAGACATACTCCTCATGGAGTTACATCCAGCAGTAACCCCTTGCGGAATTTTCAGCAGAATTTGGAGCCAATGCCAAGTATAAATTCGGCACCGAATGTTTATAGTGTTCCTCCACCAAACTTTATGCCCGCTCCACCTTCGACTTCGGGTCACAATCGACAGTTTGTCCAGAGTATGCCAGCTCCTTATACACCAAGCCACATGCCGCATCATAGTGGGTATGCTCCAGGATCTGCCCCACAATTTATACCGTCAGAGAACGTTGCCAGTTTGATTTCCAATTGGAAAGTCACGTTCAGTGGCAAGGAAGATGCCTTAACAGTTGATAAATTTATTTATCGTGTAAACGCTCTGACGATGCAAAGTTTGCGAGGAGATTTTGGAGCATTATGCTGTTATGCGCACATGTTGTTCGTTGGAAAGGCGCTGGAATGGTTTTGGCGTTACCATCGAAGTGTGCCTAGGGTTGAATGGGGTGCGTTGTGCATGGAGCTGCGAAGCCAATTTTGTGATCGCAGAACTGATCTAGACATCATGGATCTAGTGCGAAATAGGAAGCAAAAGTTTGATGAAAAATTTGATGAGTTCTACGAAGCAGTCTTGCAATTGACTGATAAATTACAACGGCCTCTTGACTCTCAGGTTTTGCTGGAAATTCTGCAAAGGAATTTGCGTTTGGATGTTAGGCGTAGTTTGTTGTATGTTCCCATACAAAGTGTTAGCCAGCTTCGCGCGTTTGTTCAGAAACGTGAATTGCTTGATGAAGAGTACGGGAGGAATTCTCGCAACTATCAAAATCAGCGTCAGGTTTCTGAACTGGCATGCGAGTCGGGTGACGCGACCGCTACCCCTAACAATAGGAATAACGATAATTTTTTAGATTTGTCAACCGCCCCTCATTAACTTCTGAGGTGGCCTGCCAAACTGAGGCAATCCCGGATGTACCAAATACCCAAATTCGAATTTTAACACGTGAAAAAACGGCTTCTAGTGTGCCACAACGGACGTTCAAACCGTTGCATGTTCGTTGGCTCGAATATAACGCTGCGCGTCGACGTATATTTCAGAGCGAGGGCTCCATTCAAATTCAATGCAAAAAGAAACGGCGATCAACTGCGAGATTGAGGCAATTTTGGAAAAAGGTCCGAGCCTTGAGAAAGTTTGCGTGCTCGGCGGTTTTGTCGGTTGCTCCTGCGAAGGATATTCGTCCTTACGCACCGGTCTCATTAGCCGGCGAAACGTTAGTAGGATTGATCGATACTGGCGCTACTATCAGTTGCATAGCCAATAATTTGGCAAAAAGACTATTGTCTAACCAGTCGCTGAAGTGGAAAAGGTTTTCGATCAATCTGAAGACGGCGGACGGGACGAGTCATGCTTCTGCAGGAGTCCTCGACACCACCATCACCTTTCGAGGAGTCACCAAACCCCTCAGGTTTTTGATAGTTCCCACTTTGTCTCAAGACTTGTATTTGGGAGTTGATTTCGTAAAAGCATTTGGCTTGGCTGGAGATCTCTTTCTGGAAAATTACCACTGCTTTCCTGTTAGCCAGATTTCTGAAGTTGATTCCAACCACCATGTGTTAACTGCTCGTCAGCAGGCTAGGCTAAACGCCACCATTTTAAATTTTCCATCTTTTTCTGAACAAGGCTTAGGCCGCACCAGCTTGATTAGTCACGTCATTGACGTAGGGCAAGCAAAACCAGTCAAACAACGACACTTTTCGGTTTCTCCTGGGGTCGAAAAACTTCTTTTCGCTGAGGTCGACCGCATGTTGGCACTTGGTGTCATTGAAGTGTCGCAAAGCGCTTGGTCATCACCTGTAGCCTTGATCGTCAAACCTAATAAAGTGCGCTTGTGTCTCGATGCGCGTAAGGTAAATGAGGTTACTGTGAAGGATGCTTATCCCCTGCCTCTCATTGATGGAATTCTCAGTCGGCTTCCTAAGACTCAATTCATTTCGAGTTTGGATCTGAAGGACGCCTTCTGGCAGATTCCATTGGATGCAGCGTCAAGGGATAAGACAGCCTTCACAGTGCCCAATCGACCGTTGTACCAGTTTGTTACAATGCCTTTCGGCCTATGTAACGCACCGCAGACGATGTCTCGCTTGATGGACAAGGTCATACCTGCTCATTTGAGAACACAAGTTTTTGTATACTTAGACGATTTGCTTTTGATAACCGAGACCTTTGACGATCATTTAGCTTTGCTGCAGGAGGTAGCCATCTGTATTCGACATGCTGGTCTGACGATAAATATTGAAAAAAGTAAATTTTTACTCAAACAAATTCGTTATTTGGGTCACGTGATTGGGCATGGAACCATCAGTACTGATCCAGAAAAGGTGCAAGCGATTCGAGATTTTCCCTTGCCAAAAACTGTGCGACAGCTTCGTCGTTTTCTCGGTGTCTGTGGATGGTACCGACGGTTCGTGCTAAATTACGCTTCCGTTTCGACACCGTTGACCAACATGCTGCAAAAAGCGAAAAAATTTGTTTGGAATGAGGAGTCGATAGCAGCTTTTGAGACCCTCAAAAATAGCCTTAGTAGTGCACCTGTGCTTCATAGCCCTGATTTTTCGCGTCCGTTTTCAATCCAATGCGATGCCTCTCAGTATGGAGTCGGAGCCGTTCTGGCTCAACGTGATGATGATGAAAATGAAGTCCCGATTGCGTATATGTCCCATAAATTTAACCAAGCGCAACGAAACTATACCGTTTCAGAACAAGAATGTCTTGCAGCGGTCATGGCCATAAAAAAATTTCGAGCTTACGTCGAAAGGCATGAATTCGAAGTGATCACTGATCACGCGTCTTTAAAATGGTTAATGGGCCAAACCGACCTGCATGGCAGACTTGCTCGCTGGGCTTTGAAACTTCAAGGTTTCAAATTTAAAATCATTCATCGCAAAGGTAGCCAAAACGTAGTTCCCGATTCTTTATCGAGAGAGCATTTGCCGGAGGATGTCGAAATTTCAGAATTGACAGAAACTGCAGTTACGACTTGGCCAGTTTTGGATTTTTCTTCTGCACATTTTAAAACAGAAAATTATCTAAAGCTGGTTGACGAGTTTCAAAAAAATAACGAGCAACAACCAGACATACAAGTTGTGGACGGCTTAATTTACAAGCGTTGTGAATTTGCAAGTGGTGATCCCACCCAAGAAGAACAGTCATGGAAACTCTGGGTGCCTGAGGAATTGAGAAGATCTCTCATTGTTGAAGCTCATGATCACCCAATGAGTTCTCATGGTGGGATTCACAAAACGCTTACGCGACTCAAAATGTTGTATTTTTGGCCAAAAATGGCAAAACAAGTCCGCGACTATGTGCTGGCGTGTGAAGTTTGCAAACTGACCAAAGCTCCTAATTACATACTTCGTCCACCTATGGGACAACAGCTCACTTCGATTCGAATTTTTCAGAGACTCTACGTAGACCTTTTAGGGCCTTACCCTAGGTCACGCTCAGGGAACGTGGGTCTCGTGATTGTGCTTGACCACCTGTCGAAGTTTCATTTCTTGGAACCAATTCGGACCTTTACTGCCAAAAAGATTGTCGAATTTCTAGAGAAGCGAGTTTTCGCAATTTTCGGTGTTCCCGAAATTATAACCTCTGACAATGGCGTACAATTCCGATCTAATAGGTTTAAAGATTTAGTACAAAAATATGGTGTCAAGCATAATTTAACTGCAAATTATTCTCCTCAAGCAAACGCTGTCGAACGTGTGAATCGTTCAATAATCGCAGCCGTTCGCGCTTATATTCATCCGGACCAAAAAGATTGGGATGAAAATTTATATGCGATAAGTGCCGCTCTCCGCAGCTCAGTTCACTCTTCTTCAGGTTTTTCACCATATTTTGTTGTGTTCGGACAAAATATGATATGTCATGCTAAAAGCTACGACCTTCTGCGAAAACTAAACATGCTGGAAGATCCCACAGCCGAGGTAAAACCTGAAGAGAGAACTGAGTTGATTCGAGAACAAGTGAGAGAGAATCTGCGTCAGGCATTTGAGAAAAATGAGAAAATTTACAACATGCGCTCACGTCCCGTGAGTTTTGAAGTTGGTCAGATTGTTTACCGAAGAAGTTTCGCCCAAAGCAAGGCCTCTGAGCATTTTAGCGCAAAGTTGGCAAACGTTTTCGAGAAAGCTAGGATCACTAAGAGGATGGGTTCGGCATACTACGAGCTGGCTGATATGGCTAACAAACGGCTTGGTGTTTTTCATGCGAAAGACATTCGAGAATAGTGCCTTCAGTTCTTGTAACGCGTGCTAGACGGTTTCGAATAACTGCTTTGTAACGGCACCAAATCTCACTTTTGGCGTTTTTGGGGTTGTTCACGATGTGGTGTATTTGTTATCAAATCTTGGTACAAAATTTTCAATCAATACCACGTATCGTGAACACACCTTTGATACGGCCTTGTATTTGGTTCAAAATACACACGGTATTATCAAATGCGCAGCATCGTGAACGACCCTAACTCGACAAGTCGTCAAAGTGTTATTTGACAGTGATATTTTCGATTGTGACCGCTGACATATTTTCAATTGTGACAGCTGACATATTGTCAATTGTGACAGCTGACATATTGTCAATTGTGACAGCTGACATATTGTCAATTGTGACA
Organism: Dichetophora obliterata; assembly: GCA_963920525.1. NCBI lineage: Eukaryota > Metazoa > Arthropoda > Insecta > Diptera > Sciomyzidae > Dichetophora > Dichetophora obliterata. The sequence goes on from OY986438.1 coordinate 208,612,255, forward strand.
GCTGGCATGTTGTCAAGTGTGATAGCTGACAGGTTGTCAAAGTTGACATTGACATTTTCTCTCTTGCTGACTTGACAGCTGACACACTTTTAAATTTGCCGGCTGACATCTTTTGCCAACCCAAGTTAATTGCTTGGAAGATTCTGCCAAGGTGTCTTTTGCCAGTTGTGTCTCAATCATTGTGTCACACAGCGGGTGTGAGTTACAAAGTTGTATCGTACACTTGCATAGTGCAAACGCTCGGATGAAAGCTACTTGTGTGAAAAAGGGCATTGAGATTCGTCAGAGAAAACACGCGGGAGAGAAAAAAGTTGAGACTGGTCTGAAGAAACAGATAGGAAAATTGCAAAAAAAAAAAAAACTGGAATATATTGCAAGAGTCAAACTACATAAAAACCTATAATTTGTGGATCACAAAAGAAAACTATTTGTGGTATAAAAATAACACAAAAACAAATTTCAGTGTGTTAATTTGCTCGTGAGCCATTAAATTCGACGACTCTCCTTGGCAGGGAACCGTATCACTGAAATCAAATAAGAAAAAGGCCACAAAAAAATATAGACGCCAAGATTTGCACAATTCCGCAAAATCTCTGCAAGAATTTTTGCAAATTTTCATTTGCAAAATTCACCACCGAACAGTTTCTTCGTGGAAGTTGAATCTCGAAAACGAGAGGCGGGCTGCGATTTTGCTTGCCTGATGTTTCAAGACTTGGTACAAAAGCCCACCAAGGAATATATAATTGAAATCATTTCGGAGGCTGTTAAAATTGCATAAGAATTCCTCACTGAAGCTTTGCCCGTTAATCTCATAGGCATGAATTGCAAGCTGATGTCAGAATACATTGAATTCGTTGCTGACCGTTTGTTGAACGAGCTGGGTGTTGACAAGAATTACAGTACACTAAATCCCTTCAGTTTTATGGAGTTGATTTCTTTGGATGGTAAGACAAATTTTTTCGAAAAGAAAGTGGCTGAATATCAGAAGTGGGGCGTTACAACCAACCGTTTGGACAACGTTTTTACGCTAGATGCTGACTTCTAAAAGCTCAGAAGAAATTTGCAATTAGCATATATACATATCCAATCATTAAGCTTTTTAATTTAGTTATATTGTACTTTTCTTGTGACTTCAATTAATGGTCAAGAATTTATTAGAAAAAAACCGAACAAATCTTAAATTATTTAAAGTAGATGAAGTAGTTTGAAAGCAAGTAAAATATTTGGCTGTAGCTATTGATGTTAATTTTACATAAACTACTAGTTGAAATTCCTAAAATGAACATGAAATGAATCTTGCTTACGCTAAACAACAAAAAAAAAAAAAAAAAAAAAAACAAAGAAACAACTATTGTTAGAATAACAAAAACGATGAAAAGCAATTTTTTTGTAATACTTGAACAAATCAAATTTTATAAAACAATGAATATTAGGTACTGTTAATAATAGTTTAAAATTTGCGTTTGTATTTTAGTCATAAATCAGTTTTCAAGACTTAAAACCTATAAATACTTTAAAATTAATATACGTTTTGTAACACAACCTGCTTAAAACATACAAATAGACATATACTAATATTCTTTTAAAACATATTTTAAAATTGAAGCAAACTTGCATTATTGTATATATGAACTATATTATATATACTATATATATGGAAAAATATAAAAAAACTTATAGGAAATAGAAACAAAATACAAAATAGTTGCTTACAGAAAAAAAAAAAAGGTAATATAAAATACAAATAAGAAACCACTATAAAAATAAAAATTTAGTAGAAAACTATACTTAAACTTAAATTAAACTCTGTTATAAAATGAAACACTAAAGTTTTTTTATTTGGTCAGGGGGAGAAGATGTTTGCTTTTGGGAGGGTTCTTATTATATTTAGCCCCTGAACCCTCACGGAAGGGTGGGAAAAGTGTGGGCCGAGCTCGTCCACCAGAGCTCAACGAGTAGGTGTTGGATGATTGGGCCAGGGGTGCCCAAACGGTTTCCTTTATTCTTTTTATATTTGTTTTACTTGATTGATATTTTCTAGTTTCAGAGAAAAATTTTTTTTGGTATTTTTGATTTGGAATCACCGACGTGCCGATGACGTATGCACGTGACATTTGTACGGCAAGGGTACACGTGGACGGCCACAAGACCCCACCCCACATCTCACCGAACTGCTAGCAATGGCTAACTAGCACGTGCAGCCGTGGCCAACCTAGTGTCCGCGGGTCACTGGACCGGGGCGATGGTACCGCCTCTGTGAGTGAGCGGCCTTTTAATACTGGTCATCGAGAACCAGGGGCGCTGTAAAAAGGCGCCCTCAAACTAAATGCACAGGGCCGCCCTCTCGCAGAGATGGTAGCACCGCTCCACAACAACCAAAATGTTAAAATTTTGAAATTTAAAATTCATTTTTGAATTTTAACGTCCATGTTGACTCCAAATTTCGCCTCCGTTACAAGGGGATAAAAAATAAAAATACACGTGTATCGGCGATTTTCATGTACACGTCAGAATTTTTTTTTTAAGTTTGAAGTATATATTTTTTTTTAATGGTTATCGTTTTTTTTAAGGTTTCAGTTCGTTAAAAAAACAATTTTTTTATTGCTTTTGTTTTATAAAAATAAAGAATTGTTACATTAAAAATTTTTATGTTTTTAAAGAAATTTAGGCCTTTTATTTTTGCGGTTGCAAGCATTTGTTCAGTATCGCGACAAATAGACCAACAGTATTCGCAAAGCATATGCGTAATGTCTTTTCCTTTAAAGCGCTTTTCAATAGCCGCAATGTCCTGATGGAACCTTTCGCCATGCTCATCGCTACAAGCTCCTAAATCATCCGGGAAAAAATCTAAATGTTTGTGAAGAAAATGGATCTTTAGCGACATTAAAATGCCCATTTCGCCATATGCCGAAATCATTTCTGCGACAGTATTTTTATAATTGGCAGCTCATTTGTTGCCAAGAAACTGCTCAATAACGGCAAATGTACCTTTCCATGCACGTTGTTCGATAGCATTTAATTTTGATGAAAATTCAGAACTTGCAATTCTTTGTTTTATCTGCGGACCATTGAAAACACCTTAAATCAAAAAAATCATTAAAAAACATAAAGTTACTGAGTGACTTCTTAAAAAAAAAATACCTGCATGAATCTTTGCGCCGCTCAATTTCGGGAAAATGTTGCGCAAAGTTGCAATGGCCTCGCCATCACGATCCAGTTTTTTAACAAAATTTGATACGAGACCGAGCTTAATGTGTAATGGAGGCAAATGATTTGAGACGGCTGCACCAATGGTAGATTCTCTATACTTTCTACGCCTACTTTGTGGCATGTTCGCGGCTTCTACTTAAATTCAGTGTAATGCTCATCTCTTTTTCACAAATTCTGATGTGTTGCCACAAATTCTGATACTTGTGGACTCTCGCATCTCGCATTCGATGGAAGAAAAGTTGATAGCAGTTTTGGTACAACTGTTGATTCTGCATCGCTTATTTCGGGAACATTATCAAAAATCTCCACTGAAGCCGCTACACTCACTTCTGGTGAGTATAGAACTGCTGGAATTACCGATTCTACATTAGCGTAGCGAATTTTGTTGCGGTGAATGTATTGGTACCCTTTTGTTTGAGCAAAAGTTACACAAAAGTAGCACAATTCATTGCAGTGCTCCGTGCGTGGTAGCCAAATTGTTGGTACAGCGTACTTTATTGTTGACCTTCCATCAGTAAACTTGCACAAATTTCTGTAGCAATAGTCGCACACGACTTCCGGAGTATACCACAAGTAAGGAACATAAACAGTCTTAAATATTTTCTGAAACGAATTCACCACTGTTTTAGTAATATTTTTGAAATTTTTACTTGGTGCGAATAAGCCACAAACGTAACAAAAGTTATGTCGCGTCGTACACTGCATTTTTTTCAGATGAAATATATAGAAATAGGTTTTCGCACACCAGAACTTAAAACAATATTGCAATTCCTTATTTCATCTGTCAGAAGGGGCCCTCAAACGATACTGCATATCCATCCGACCTGTCAAGTCATCACACATGTAGTATCGTTCGTGTGCAAGAAATCAAGGCGGATGGACATGTCCGATGGAAGTTGGATGGACATGTAGTATCGTTTGAGGGCCCCCAGACCAGTTGTAAGTGTAAAGTCGTAAAGTCAAAAACTGTTTAGTGTTAGAAGGTTACTATTGATTAACTACAACTATATCGAGTAGGATGGGCCAAAAAACATTTTTTTTTCCTAACGCTTTAGTAGTTTAAAAATTTAGAGTCCCTTCAAGTTATGCTAAGAAAAGTGAAAAACATATTTTTTTTTTCAAAAATAATAAAAATTGGGGAAAATCTGAGAATTGATAAAAATTGTTTTTAAAAAATTTGACGTGCTACAGACATTTCCTCGAGTCTGCCTGCAAAAAATCAGCTCGATTAGATCACTGAAAAAGGGTTAAAAATCGGTCCAAAGGCTTCCACACAGGCCACTACGAGCTTTATACTTCAAACTTTAAAAAAAAAATTCTGACGTGTACATGAAAATCGACGATACACGTGTATTTTTATTTTTCCCCTCTTTCCGAATATGTGCACTTGGTTCATAGGACAGAAAAAAAATTATTTCTTGTAACACCGTGTTATTACAGCTGGTATTGCATACTTAATATCTTCAGTACACACTCAAAATAGTATGCACCTACAATATACATGTTTATAGAACTATAAAACAAAGTATTTTTGTTTTTTTTTTAAAGGCTTAGTATTATAAATATAGAAATATTTCGTTTTCTTTTCCTTTACACAGACAGAATTCGTTCGGAAGTTTAATTATCAATTTTTGGCTTCAGTACCAAAAAATAATAAAACTTTAATATCAATTGCAATAGAGATGATAAAATCGAAAATGATAGTATCGAACACATAAAATTAACAAAAAAGTAAAAAAAAAATGTTTTGCGTTAGCACGATAAATCAAATTATAGACGATTTCATAATTTTTGTTTTGTACAATGCGTTGTAAATATTTTTTTATTTGAATTAAATGACTGATGCAAAAAGTTTTTACCAAAATTTTCGGCTAGTTTCGGCTATTCGGCCATATTGAGGCCGAAACTGGCCAAAACTGACAAAAAGGGCCGAAACTTGCCGTAACCGAAACCGAATATTCAGTCGGACACTAGTAATAATTATCGACAGTAATTCTTATAAGTTTTAAATTACAACTAAAAAAGTTGTTTATTTAGAACATAAACATTTAACAGACCTAGCTACTTAAAACTTTTTCACTAAGTGGAATTATTAAAAACTTAAAAAGTACTTTTTAATAGCAAACAAGAATTTTGTAAGAGCAAAAAATTATTTCTTCATTAATTCTTTCAGTTCAAAGTTCATGTTTGAAATATTTTAAAATTTTCTTTGATTTCACACTTTTGTAAACCTTTTTTGATTTCAAGTAACATAGTTTTACGAAACAAATAAAAGTCGAAATTTTTTACCAAATATAACAGAAATAATACAGGGTTGCCCATATTCGACGGACCCATGTTTTTTTTAAAAAAATCAAAGAAAAAAATAAAAATTTGGCGGTTGGCAATCTTAATCATTTAATTTGTTCCAAGTAGATTTGTTTACATCAATTTTTGAATATGATATCTCTCAAATGGCCACCTCTGGCGTTGATGGCGTATTGTGCCCTTTTTGCAGCATTTTCCATCGTTTTCGCCAACATTTCGGCCGGAATAGCGGCTATTTCTTCCCGAATGTTGTCCTTGAGCTCTTCTACGGTCTTTGGCTTGTTAACGTAAACCTTTGACTTCAAATATCCCCACAAGAAGAAGTCAGGCGGCGTCAAATCGGGCGAACGCGGTGGCCAGTCCAAATCACCACTTTTCGACATCAAACGGCCCGGAAACAAATTCTTCAAAAAATCGATTGTTATGCGACTTGTGTGCGGTGGAGCGCCGTCTTGTTGAAACCAGAACTGCCTCATACGCTTTCGACGAATAATTGGCATCACAAAATTGGTCATCATGTCGCGATAACGCTCCTGGTTGATGGTAACAGCATGGCCATTTTCATTTTGGAAGAAAAACGGCCCAATGACCGTTTTCGCACTAACGCCGCACCAAACTGTGACTTTTTCGTCATGAAGAGGCACTTCTTGAATCTCCTGAGAATTTTCAGTGGCGTAAATACGGCAATTTTGCTTATTTACGGTCCCATTCAATGTGAAATGGGCTTCATCGGACATGATAATTTTGTTCCAAAATTCCTCGTCATCTTCGGCCATTTCTAAGACTCTTTCAGAGCGCTCGCGTGACGTGTATTGTTCCATGGTAAAAATCTGCTTGGACTGACGCTTCAAACGCGGTATGTCATTAAGCGAGCTGACATCTCTGTCAAAAGTTATGGCGTTGCCAGATGGGTCCGTCGAATATGGGCAACCCTGTACATAATAATGAGTCGGATAAAAATGAATATAAAGCCTCGTTGAATTTTCATATAATTTCTCAAAAGCGTGTTTTTCTGAACCGCATGATTTTTTGCTTCTGCAAACTCTGTCCATTATTTTGTTCAGCATCGAGGAAGATATTTGATTCAAACATCATAAACTTGAAAAAAAAACAATAAGACAAAGAAATCCTGAATACTTTCATTTCCTACAGCGTCCATTTTAAAATTATATTATTTTATAATTATGTACGACTTTTTAACTAAAGTGCCTCAAATCCAAAAAACAAACTCATTCTCTAGTACGAACAAAATTCTAAAAGATGAGTTTACTAAAAGCTTTTCTCAGCGTTTTAGTTTTCTTACTATATTAATTTCTTTATAATTCCTTTAAATCTTCAATCAAAGTTTTATATTAGAAAAAAAAAAAACAATCAAAAGATCATTTAGGATTGGTTTTTCTAGAGCACGAGCAAATCAAATAAATGTTTATTGCATCAAATAGAACGTAAAAAAACGTTCAACAATCAATAATAAAATAAATCCAATAAAAAAAATGGAGGACGAAAAACTAGGAGGAAAGCTTGTATTAAGAGCAAAAAGTTTTTCCTAATTGCAAAATAAATAAAAAATCCAAACAATCAGCCAAATTAAAGACAACAAGAAGAAAAAGTTTGGGAGAAGTAAAAAAAAAAAAAATAAAAACGAAATGCACGTCTTTATCTGCCTGGTGTGTTATGGGTCAAGATACAATGAATTGAAAATTTTTAGTAAGCAGGTTAAAAAAACTAGCCTGATTTGTTATAATAATATTTATTTACATATAAGTTTATTGAAATTATTAACCTTTTGCAGTAGTAATTTAAGTCATTTTTAGAATTGCTACAAAGAAATATATCACAGGCTCCAAAACTTTGCTAACTCGCTTGACCAAGCTTTGTCTTAGCTTCAGTATTTTCTCCACTAAGTTACTGATTGATATATGATCGTTATTGTTTTATTGTAATATTTGTAGAAAATATCGAAAATGTGACAAAAACGTCCAAAACTTAGCTTTAATTAGCTTTAATTTTTGGTGATATTTTGTACTGTAAGTAAAGTAAAGATGAAACAATAATGACGAAACACAAATTGTGTTACTCAAAAAGTTAACCAAGTAAATAACGGCAAAAAGAAGATACAAATTCAATAAAAAAATAAAATAAAAAAAAATCGCTAACCTATTAAAAAAACTCAAACACTTTTCCGCTTGGATTTCTTTCTACAAAATTTAATTAACTTTCACTGCAAGAATAACATCTATATATAAGCAAAAAAAAAAACAAAAAACAAAAATAAGGAAACACTACACTAACTTCCTGTTGGCATTCTCTGCTTTTGTTTCCGTTTAGGTTTTGACCCATCATGTCATAAAAAAACGAAAGAAAAACGATAATGAAATAACGCCACTAAAGCAGAAAAAAAAAAACATTTTTAAGAAATCGATTTTTTGTTGTGACTCAGGAAAAGCCAGTCAGTAACTGAAGGAAAACACAGCAAAAACAACAAAAATATTTTTTATGATGCGGTGAATTTTGTATTGAGGCAAACGCATTCACTAAACACTCGAAATCCTTCAAATCATCCAGTAAAATTTTGAGTTACCCTTTTATCCCTTTTCATCCAGCCTAGTTAAAACAAAGAGCGCAGACTTGCTTGCTCCTCTGAAAAAGGTCAAATGCTTGGAGTTGCGCGAAAATTTTCGAAACAGATTTTCGAAACTAATTAGTTAAATTATGACAAAGGCAGTAAAAGCTTGCACAGGAACTTTTTAACGGCTTTTGTTTAAGTTGCGGTTGGGTTGCGTGGTAGCAATCCAAGGTCCTTTGTGGATAAATAATAAGGTTTGACTTAATATAAATTGATATTCATATTATCTGGTGCTAAGTTGGCGAATAACGATAACCATAAAGTTGGATTAAAGCTCTTTAGATTGGCATTTTGGGTGATGATGTTGGCATGAGTGATGATTATGAGTTCTAATAATTTTGTAAGGGAAGCTGTAGCTTAAGCGTTATAATTGTAATCATTTTTATTTCATTGAAAACTCCAGGGAAAAAATTAGTAGATAAGTGGTGAACAAAATGTTGGAATTAGAATATATTAGAAAGTTTTGCTTATTTTATTATAAGCTGAAATTAATTATTTAATTATTATTTTTAAACTAGTATAAAAGCACATCCTACGAAAGGTCCTCCACACACTTCCTTTTTGGAGCCTTTTGTCCATACACTTTTTCTCTTTTTAAAGCTTGATTTTTTATACACTTGATTTTTGCAAAATACAAATGTACCATTTTAAATAACAAGTATTGAAACAGTGCAAAAGTGCAAAAACTCGAGTTTGGTAGCAATCATATTCATACACAACTTTACAAAGTGGCCTTGAAACATTCATATACGCAGCAACTCAGGTGTCGTTTTGCGGCTGATACAATTATATTTGTTGGCACAATCGACTCAAATCGACTCAAAAGAATTTCATTAAATTCGTCATAACTTTTAATAAAAGGATGAAATTTAATTTTATAAAAGGATGAAAAAAGAGGTAGATAGATCAAAAACGTACTATTGTTAAAACCCAGTATTGTCACTGATAAGTATCAAATATATTTTCTTTGCATACTTTCAGGCTGAACCATGGCAGAATTAGAGAAAGTACACTCAGAAAAAAACATTGGTAAAATCAAAATTTTTCTTTGGTATATCTGCCAATTTAACAATTTGTTTCATGCCCAAATGTTTTTTATTTGAATTGAAATGGCTGAAGTTACTGCTTTAAAATTTTTTTCCCTTTTGAAATAATATGTAAAACTTTTTCAAAAAAAAGTTGAAACAAAATTGGTTACTGTATAACCAAATACTACAAAATGTTGTTTTTAAAATTTTAAATGTTCTGCTCTAACTTTTTTGTTTGAAAAAAAGCGAACGAATGAAAGAAAAAAAAAAGACAAAGCAAAGGCAATGCTTTCCTGTTATTTTAAAATTTTTACTGTTGATTGTCGTGTAAACATTTGATTTTTTCTTAAAGAATTTCTTGATTGAAGAATTTAAAGATAAAATTAAAAATTTGTGGGACATAACAAATCTATATAACATTCAATATTTTTTTTTATTCATTTAAGCATCAAAAGCTTGTTTTCAAAGGTTTTTATTTTAATATTTTTTAGCATTTTTAATAAATTTTTCTTGGATTTTGAAAAAAAAAATTTTTATTTCAAAATTTTTTTTGATACAAAAATTTTTACCTTGATTTCAAAATTTTTATAGTAAAATCAATAGTGTTTATCTCAAAATGCTAAAATGCTGATTTCAAATTAGGATTTTTTTTTGAGTGTATATGCATTTCGAAGAGACAGACTGCCGAAACTATCAAAACAAAATTGACAGCTCATAAAAAATCTGAAAATGATGACAAAGCGGAAACTGGCCGCATTTAGTGGAGTCAACTGTTGTGAACTGTTGGAGTAGCGATACCTTAGTGAGCAATGTTTTTCTCTGAATGTGTTGTTACTCTAAACGTTAAAAAGCTTAAAATTATTTAATTTGATTGATATAATTGTTTAATTATGTAAATAATTTAATTGCAAAGGTTTCTCAAGGAATTTTACGACAACAATCAGTTACCAACTGTTCACTCCGCGTAATGCGGTCATTGATTTCCTTTTGTTTTCATTCATTTCCCTCCTGATTGATAAGGCTAAGTCTTTGATCAGAGAATGGTTAGAAATGTACCCAAACAAACAATTTGAAGGAATAAGTAGTGGATAAAAGAAGGAAAATTTTGGAATTGTATGTAATTGTATGTAATGTAATAAAGCGTTATAGTTCGAAACACTTTTTTTATTCTTTATATATAGTTTAAAATATTTCTTATATTGCAAAATAGTATTAATATTGGACGAACCACCAATAAATGTTACAGATACAACATGACCTACTCATGACCTAGGTATTTTATACTCACTTAACTATTGTGGAGGTATCTGTTTTTCAACAGATTTCTCTATATTAAGTTTGCCTTTTTGATTGGTTAGCATTCGTTCTGTGTTATTTGGAGTCTTTGTTCTGTTAAAAAACTGTGCCTTGTACGAAGCTCACAAAAACTATTGCTCTCGCCATCAGAGTGCAGAAGAGAGAGAGAGAGAGAGAGAGAGAGTTCGTAACAATGGGCGCATTCAGCGCAGACAACTGTTCTGAACTGTAATGGTAGCGCTATCAAGAGTGAGCAATTTTATTTCTCTGAATGCGTTGCTACTCTTAACGTGAGAAATAAGATTTAATTTATGTACATTTAATTGTTTATGTAAATAATTCAAATGCAAAGTTTTCTCACTTAAATTTGCTGTGCGTTCTTTCTGTGTTTATTAATTTAACAGCGTCAGTAGCAGCATCTGACAGTTAACTCAACATTTGTGTTCATGTAGCATAGAATTTTTCGCTCGATTAAATGTCGTCCAAAAACTGTTCCATTCAGCGAATTTTTACACAACAGTTCCCAACTGTTGTTTGCGCTGAATGCGCCCATTGTGTCTTACGAACACTTACCTTTTTGTTTGTTGTGATTTTTGCTCGCGATAGTAAACCAAAACCCTACTAAATGCAGCTTTTATATTTGCAGACGTTTTATATTGTAGCTTGTAGCGATTTGAAAAAAAAAATACCAATACAGGAAAGTTTTGCAAATTTTGGCAGAAATTTATTAAAAAATTAGCAATATTAATGCTTTTTTTTAAATAAATAACCTTGGTCCTTTATATTAAAGGCTATTTCCTCCTTTTTGAAAAAACTTCTTAATAAAGGGATTTCATACGCTTTAACCTTTATGTTGACAGCATTTCTATACTCCTTAGACATTAAAAAAAACGAAAAAAAAATCCGAGTTAATAATTTCACAACTAATATTATTTTCTTGAATTTTAATACAGTGTGCCAAAACCATAAATAAACAAGCACATCCAAATTTTATAGAAATTCTTAGTTAAGTAAGTTCGATCAAAAATAGCAGTTATAGTTTTACTTTTATTTTTTTCGGTCAAAAGTAATCTTTTAATTCAGAATGTACCTGTCCTACGAATGTGCAATGATGAACAACGAAGCGGTACAACGCAACGATATGAAGATAGATAGCTATGTGTTTATCTCTGTGCAAAAATGTTACGAATAGAGGTTTAAAAGAATAACAAATTATAATAGCTTTTAACTTTTAAAATAGTTAATAAGAAATTGGATCTGTCAAATTTTTAATTTCTAGTTTTGATCGGAAAAATAAGAGTAAAATTTTTTGAGCAAAAATAAAAGTAAAACTATAACCTTTTATTTTTGATCGAAAAAAATAAAAGTCAAATTATAACTGTTATTTTTGATCAAAAATTAAAAGTCAAATTTTGACACTTATTTTTGATCAAAAGAATTAAAATCAAATTTAAACTTACATTTTTGATTGAAGAAATAAAAGTCATCTTTTAATTTTTATTTTTGAAAAAAAAATCAAAGTTAAATTTTAACTTATATTTTTGATCGAAAACTAAAAGTCAAATTTTGACTTTGACCCATTTAGAGTGCCCCAATCGAGCCAAATGTATGACCGACCCCACTAATTTTGAAGGGCCGATCCGACCATGCCAGTGGCACACCCCCTGGAACCCCATGGGGGTTCCCCATACAAACATTTCAAAAAATCACCGTTTGTATGAGGAACCCCCCGGGGGGTTCAAGGGGGTGTGCCACTGGCATTTCAAAATATCACCGTTTGTATGGGGAATTCCAGGGGGTGTGCCACTGACATGGGTGGATCGGCCCTCCAAAGTTAGTGGGGGTCGGTCATATATTTGGACTCGATTGGGGCACTCTAAATGGGTCAAAGAGGGATTTTTCAAAATTTGACCCTACGGGACAAAAGTCAAAAGTTGGGGCATTCGAATTCGTTTTAGAGGTTTAGTTCCTCGGGCAAAGTTTCTTATTTTGATCCCTAAAATACAATTTTCACTGAGCACAAATCGACCCCGCCTAATATACATATTTAAAAACACTCCAAAGTTATCTATATATAAATATGCGTTAAGAACCATTTAGTCTCATGTTTCTCAACAGATTTTAAATTTTTTTTAAATTAATTTGAGTTTTCTACTCCGAAGTAGGGCACCGAATATTTTTTAGCGATTCACCTAATTTAAATAGATGAAATGATGTATGATGTCTTTCACGCATTGTGGATTTAAGTAGAAGATTCGCACAAAAAGAAGACAAAAACGTACGGCATTGCTTCGTTAGGTTTTTTTTTTTTGTTCTTTACACTGTAATATGAGTTCGATTAAAAATCCCACGGTTAAAAATCTTGAACTAAATTTTAAACTTTTTTGGATTGAATATAAGACAACTCCAAAAAAAATATTTTTTAATCCAAAGAAAAGTTTAAAATTTTTCAATCCAAAAAAGATTAGTTTTCAATCCGATAAAAGTTTAAATAAGTAATAAATATTAACTTAAAATAAAAACTTTTCTGACCAGTTCATGATTTGAACATACGTCCTCTGTGGCACTGGTCCAACACCTTATCCACTAGTCCATCTCATTTGTTAAGTAATTTACGTTTAATTTGCTTCATAACGAATGCATGTAAGCAAGCGAGCAGAAACGTGGGTTCGAGACCCAGCTAAATTAAAGTAAAATAAAAAAATGTTTGGATTTAAACACACGTCTTCTGAAGTGTTGGTCCAATACCTTATTCACTTATCCAACTCAGTTGTTAACATGGTTTCGCTTATTTTGCATCATTACGAATGCAATTAAGTTCTTTTCAGGAACGAGGGTTTGAGACACAACTAAATTAAACTAATGTTTGGATTAAAAAGTAGTACTTTTTGGATTAAAAATTCCTTTGAAACAAAGTTTGGATTAAAAATTAGTCCAAAATTTTTAACCTTGTGGATGTAAATATTACTTCAAATCTCTGATATAATATTACTGTTTCAAATTACAAAAAAATTATTATGGTAATTCACGATCTTGTTGCATCTTTGCTACTGCGTTATTGCAAAGGTAGATTTTTGTAAGCTCAACTTAAATACTACCCCGTTGCAAATGCTTTACAACAGCTGTTTTATTTTTGTATCATCCGATTGTGAGAAGAGTTAAGATAGTTGAATGTTATATTTTATGAGTAAATGAAATGAAACTTCGCTTTTAACTTTCATTTTGAAAACTTCTTCTATTTCTTTACCACTTTTTATTTTATTATAAATTCAACATCAAACTTGAATGAAAACTGCTGCACAGTCAGCGGAGTTCAAAAATATCGGTGGTGGTTTTCAATGCAATATTATCTAGATCCGTTCTCGACTTATCGACGATTAAGAATTTGGATCCAAAATTAAGATCTCTGTTGCTCTATCTCAGTTTCTACTCCTAAATAGGTTTCCAAATATTATTATTATTATTAGTTTCTAAAATTCATAGTTATTCCGTATTTCACTGACCTACTTTTTTGTAAATAAAATCAAATTGAATGCATAGTTTTATAATTCTATATTATAACACAGTATTACAAAAAGAAGGCGTTGTCCTTAAAATCGAACTCTACTATTTTCATATATTTCTGACTTAAGAAGTTTGAGGCTGAAAGTATTTTGTCTTAAAAAATAAGATGCACTGGTGAAAGAATATTTTATATACACAAATTTAGTCATCATCATAAGATTTTTTCCTCTTTTTATTAAGCAAAAAACTTACAACTTTAAGGCCAAAACTCTTCTTATGTTTTTTATGCTGTCATCGAGTTGTTAGCAACGCCATTTTGTTTGTTTATTTAACATGCTACACTCAATATCTATAAAACTAAAACCATTTTACGCATTTCTCAGACCATTTTGCACAACCGAAGACAAATTTTATTTCAACAGCTTCTTTTTGTTATTTTATATCAAATTGTTTTTTTTTTAACTTTTATCCTATGTTGACAAAAAAGAAAGTAAAAATGTTAGTAAGCGCTAAAAGTGATTCCAATAAAAATCCTTGCTGTCATGGATGGAATGGAATTGAAGAAAGTATTTTTTTCATAGTAAAAAAATAAAAAAAAAAGTAAGAAGTGCGGGTGAGCGGTGAGAGAGGGGGAAGGGGGGACAAAAAACACGGAACACAAACATGAAAAACGACGTTGAATTATGGAGACGCGTAATAAAAAATGAAAGGAAATCCTTTTTAGCGAATGTGGGTTAAAAAAGCAAATAGGTTAATGCACAGCCTACGAGTAGACGCGAAGAACGAAAATCGACATAAGAACAAAAAAAAAAACACAGAGTGAACAAAGAAGTCTGCGAAGAGTTGGAGTATTAAAGTATAGAGTGTTTAAATGGCGGGCGTTTGCTTGGTGTTTAAAAATCAGTTTTGAAACTAGCACGAAGACGCCATTATAAACAAAAACACCAACAACAACAACAATAACAATAACAAGCAGAAGAAGAGGAAGAATAATGCTTGGAAATCACAAAGCCTTAAAAGCATTTGGCAACAACACAAAAGAATTGAGATGTCGATAAAGTGGTTTCTGGCACTTTGTATTAAATACTAGCTACAAGTATTCTATTCTAGAAACTCGCCTTACGACTAACGAAAAGTCGTGTGTCCGAGTTTATGAACAAAATCACAACTATCCCTTTTTTTATTTTGTCATTTTTGATTTTAATATTGTTTTGCTAAGACTTTGGCAAACTGCAATAACGACTTTTTTGCCATTTTTCAAATCAAGTTTCAAACAGCTTATATTTTTGCAATATATTTGTGGAGTTGTTGTTTTGTTGGTGTGTATGTGTGTGTGTGTGTGTGATAGTGTGTGAATGTGTCTTACAGTTTCCAAACAGCAGCATCGCATCTAAATGTAACGCGTTTTCTGCCTTGTATCCTGTTGTCCTTCCGTCTGTCAGTGTGCCAGTTTTTCGAATTTTTCCTTCTTCTTCTTCTTCTTATTTTGGTATTATTATTGATGTTGCTGTTGTTGCTGTATTGCAGGGTGTGGCTCGCATATTAATGCTTATGTTCAAATGTAGATTCGCAGCTTGGCGAAAGAGCGAATGAATGAATGAATGAATGTATGAATGTTTCACTGTCTGACTGACAGTGAGTTTATCCTGACTGACTGTAAGTGTGACTGTAAATATGTCTCACCAAGATGCATCCAACAAAAACTACGTAGAGTACGACACACTTGGCAGAGGTTGTCAGAGGATTTAGTTGGAGAAAAACTATTTGTGTTTGTGTTGAATTCGTTTGCAGTTCAGTGGTTAAAGATATGAAATATTTTCACAGAGACTGTTTATATCATCTGTCGCCCTTCAACTATAGAGTTGGTGGAACAGTATCATATTAAAAAAATCGTTATATAATCAAAGATTGAGTGACTATAACGCATACTCAACGGTTGAATCTATTTTTTATTTTATTTAATTTTCTTTGCCTAGCTTGCACTTGTAATAAAATATTTTTAAAGCTTGATTCTTATTCACAAGCACTCACACATACGTATTGGTTTGCTTAGCTTGTTTTTTGGGCCAATGTCTGCAGGCAATATCTTTTTATTTGCAACGTGCTCAATTTGGTCAAACATTCTGTTGCCTAGTGTTATTAGTCGTCTTGCTCTTTGTGGCAGTTTTTTGATTGACAGCACACATGTGTGTGCTTGTGCTACTCCTTTGTTAAATTTAGACACTTTTGAGTCCTTTTCCTTCTTTCCTAGAACACTATTTTCAGTTGCTTAGCCTCGAGCTAACAAACTTTCATTTATCAACTCGAATTTTCGATGTGAGTATATGTATGTGTATAAGTGTGTTTGTGTATGCCTTTAAGCACCTTTTGTGCGCTCAAATTCAATTAATTCTTACAGTTTATCAAATTTTGGATAATCCTTAATGACAACAAATTGTCTCAAATTTGAACGACATCAAAAAGATTAACTTTGACTTTTTTCAAACTGCTCACTCACTAATACACTCACTCGCAAGTGCTAAAGTGAGCACTAAAGACATGTTGTGACAGTCTGCAAGCTCTTCAAAATCCACCTCCTTAATATCCTGCTCCATCAGACTTCACAAATCAAGGCTTGTCACAACTCTCGCTACAGTCGACCGGATTGTCACCATAAACTACACGTTTTGTGTTTCTTTTTGCTGCCTGTTAAATATATTGTCTTTCACATTTTGTTGTTGCGACGAATGCTTTTGATTTTATTTCTTTTGTCGTCACTTGAACAGGATTAAAAATTTAATTTTGAAGCGCTCATAGACATCGACATTCTTGTTTTTGATGGTAAATAATGTTTTGTGTCCATAATGAGTAGGTTAAGAGTGAGGGTTTGTGAGTGTATTTATGAGTGTGGTGGTTGCGCGTATTTGTGGAATGTAACGTAAGAGGATATTTTTAAAGTGAAAGCTCTTTTTGGTCAACTGAAGAAAGCTTCACAGTACACATCAAATCGCAATTGGCTTGGCAACATTGTTGTTGTTGCAATTGGCCTTGTCAATTTGTTGTAATATATATTTAAATATTAAAAAGTTGCAAATAAGGATTTTTAGTATTGTTAAAGTATCATAGGGTAAAATTTGATAGCATCATTTTGAATAGTAAGGAATAAGTCCTGATAGAATTCAGAAAATGTGATCAAAACAAAAAATATTGTAAAATAAGCTATTGTATTTCATTTCATATCACCATCGTAACATGAAGAGCGTCCAAAACATAAAAGTTAATAACATTTCTACACAACGAACAGTTCCTTTTTTTAGGGGACAAAACTTTTATCGCAAAGAGTATTGCATCCAGAGATCTGCAACGAATCACATTTTTGTATCAATGAGTCACTTACTCAAAAATGAGTATGAATAAGTACAAGTAGTTTCCAAAGTAGTACTCATATGTGAATGATTCGAAAAAGTGAATCATATTTTTGAATCATTAGCCACTTACTTAAAAATGAGTATAAATAAGTACAAGTAGTTTCCAAAGTAGTGCTCACTTGTGATTGATTCGAAAAAAGTAAACCAAATAAATAAAGAATGAATTAAATATAAATGTATACTCATGTGTGAGTAAGTGGCTCATTGATTCAAAAATGTGATTCGTTGCAGATCTTTGATTCGAATCACTGAGTTGTAAACGAATAGTACTCGAGTATTACTTATTTTTAAGTATTCGTTGCAGATCTCTGATTGCAACTAAAGACAGGATATTTTGCGCATAGATTCTGAGAATTAAAATTACAAGTATCGCCTGTGGCCGAAATTCTACAAACTTTCTAAAATTTCAATCGTTTTTTCTCATTCTGAGGCGATAACTTTGCTTTAAGAAAATTTGTTGTACTAAGAAAATCTGAAGTTTCAAATTATCGCCAAAATTAAAATATCAAAATAGCCGAAATTTTTTTAAAAATATTATCTGTTAAAACATTACCAAAAAAAAACTTTCGTACTCCGTGGTTTTTCACAACCAGGGCTTTTCATAAAAAAAAAATACATTGTACTGGAAAAAGCTACAGTTTTCGAAATATCGTCATAACTTTGATGTCAAAATAAAGGAAATTTTTCAGAATTTACTATTTGTAAGAAATTTCACCATCATAATATATATTACTACTACTAGCTACTACGGGCTTAGTAAGCAATTACGTTGCAGAGCCCTCTCTCGATCGACAAAACTGACACTCTACAAGACGCTCATTATACCTGTGCTTCTTTATGGCGCTGAGGCATGGGTTGTCTCGCAAGCAGACGCAGCCGCTCTTGGGGTGTTTGAGAGAAAAGTTCTTCGCAAAATCTTCGGCCCTATTCGAGTTGGCGACGACTATCGCATACGAATGAACCACGAGCTGTATGAGCTATACGACGACATTGAAGTAGTTCAGAGTATCGCAATCCAGCGATTACGCTGGCTAGGTCATGTCCATCGTATGAATGACGATGCTCCAGCGAAAAAGGTGTTCGAGGCGAAGGCCGAAGGCCGACGACGAAGAGGGAGACCATGCCTCCGATGGATTGACCAGGTCGAGGAAGCCCTAACCGCGCTTGGTGAAACCAATTGGAGAAGGGGCGCGCGAGGCAGAGGCGCCTGGCGAGAGCTGATGAGATCGGCCGAAACCCGACGACGGGTTGCTATGGCCACCTAACTAAGTAAGTAAGTAAGTAATATATATGATGCTTATTGTAGGGTATCTGTAAGAGATAGCAAAAATTTTTTTTTGTACATTGTTCTTCCATTTCTTATAGTTTAGACTTTACTTCAGAAATATTCTTTCAACGCTCATATTTAAGGTCAAAGGTCAAAACAATATTCAGTGAACTACTTCTCCTAACTCTAATTTATTTAAAAAAAATTATCAAAATCGGCACAGAAACACGGAAGAACTGTTTCTCCTGAGCCTATGTCTATATTTACCGAAATGCCTTAAAACAATGATTTGTTTAAATAACTTTGAAGTGGTTCGAAATATTTGAACATTTTTTCGCATAAATTATATTTTAAGCTGTAGAACTTTGTAAATAATATAAAAACAACATTTTGAAAAATTGAATTTACATCACAAAAATCATTGGGGGGTGGGTAGCTCATGATTTTCGCTGATAGAAACTGTTTTCTGAATTATGTATCAAAATGAAACAATTTTTGCAAATAAAAGATATGTCATATGAAAGAGTGTGAAAAAAGAAAATTTTATAAGAAAAATAAAATTACAGCAAAAATACATTTGACGGTGTTACTATTCTAAATTTCATGATGTTACAAAAAATAAATTTTTTTCTGTCCTATGAACCAAATGCACATATTCGGAAAGAGGGGGAAAAAAAAAATACGCGTGTATCGTCGATTTTCATGTACACGTCAGAAATTTTTTTTTAAGTTTGAAGTATAAAGCTCGTAGTGGCCTGTGGGGAAGCCTTTGGACCGATTTTTAACCCTTTTTCAGTGATCTAATCGAGCTGATTTTTTGCAGGCAGACTCGTGGAAATGTCTGTAGCACGTCAAATTTTTTAAAAACAATTTTTATCAATTCTCAGATTTTCCCCAATTTTTATTATTTTTGAAAAAAAAAATATTTTTTTCACTTTTCTTAGCATAACTTGAAGGGACTCCAAATTTTTAAACTACTAAAGCGTTAGGAAAAAAATGTTTTATGACCCATCCTACTCGATATAGTTGTAGTTAATCAATAGTAACCTTCTAACACTAAACAGTTTTTGACTTTTACAACACTTACAACTGGTCTAGGGGCCCTCAAACGATACTACATGTCCATCCAACTTCCATCGGACATGTCCATCCGCCTTGATTTCTTGCACACGAACGATACTACATGTGTGATGACTGGACAGGTCGGATGGACATGTACTATCGTTTGAGGGCCCCTTCTGACAGATGAAATAAGGAATTGCAATATTGTTTTAAGTTCTGTTGTGCGAAAACGTATTTCTATATATTTCATCTGAAAAAAATGCAGTGTCCGACGCGAAATAACTTTTGTTACGTTTGTGGCTTATTATTTATTCTCATCAAAATTAAATGCTACCGAACAACGTGCATGGAAAGGTACAGTTGCCGTTATTGAGCAGTTTCTTGGCAACAAACGAGCTGCCAATTATAAAAATACTGTCGCAGAAATGATTTCGGCATATGGCGAAATGGGCATTTTAATGTCGCTAAAGATCCATTTTCTTCACAATCATTGAACGCATATGCTTGGCGAATACTGTTGGTCTATTTGTCGCGATACTGAAGCAAATGCTAACAACCGCAAAAATAAAAGGCCTAAATTTCTTTAAAAACATTAAAATTTTTAATGCAACAATTCTTTATTTTTATAAAACAAAAGTAATTAAAAAAATTGTTTTTTTAAAGAACTGAAACCTTAAAAAACGATAACCATTAAAAAAAAATATATATATACTTCAAACTTTAAAAAAAAAATTCTGACGTGTACATGAAAATCGCTGATATACGTGTATTTTTATTTTTTATCCCCTTTCCGAAAAAGTAAATTTGGTTCATAGGACAGAATGTGTGTAACACGGTGTTTTTTAAGTAAAAACTGAATATTTTATAGATTTATTTAAAACAATATCAGGGGTGTTTTGTTCCTGAGAGCATTCTCTCACAGTGGAGTGCTGGGTACTTGGCTGCAATGGCGAGATACGTCAGTAGCTAATTTGCATACAAGCTTCGTGCAATTGGTGCTCGAAGTTTGTATGGCAGTGCGAGGAATAAGAGCAAAAGAAAAAAATCACAACTAGTGTAAGTAAAATAAGACTTTACAATTTTTATTTATATACCTTGGAATGCAGCTACAGTTATCTTCAATTGGTGAATAATAAAAGTTGAATTGTACCGCGGATTTCCAATATGTGGATGTTGCAAAAAATGTTGGTTTTAATCTTAGACGTTTCGGTTGTTCGGCAATCCAATTAGTGATTGCTTGCTGATAATCAATAAGTGATTACTGGTTTCTAATTAGTGGAAATATTTAATTTAATGTTTAATTAAATGCGGTTTTACAAAATGAAATATACTCCTTTCATAAATCAATTTGTGATAAAAGTAAAAAGCCAAAGCCACTCGTCGGAGAAGCCGATTGGGGACTTGTTCGTGTATCGAGAATCGATAAAAAAAACCAACCAACTTAAGAACCTCCTCCTTTTTTAATTCGGTTAAAAAATAGTACTTTTTCTATTAAAAATTCCTTTAAACCAAAGTTTGGATTAAAACGTAGTCCAAACGTTTTAACCGTGAAGTGCTAGAGTGTTTAATGCTTTAAAAAAAATATATCCAAATTAAATACTACTCATTATCAGACGTAAATTTTTATTTTATAAATTTACCTTATTCTGTAACACTTCCACAAATTATCCTAACAAGTAAAAAGGGTCATTAAATTGTTTGTTAATATTGCAGCTTAATATATGAAGATTTTTGTAAATCAATGAAAAATAATACTCAATAAATGTCTGAGTTTGGTCAAACTCATACAAATTTGCAGGATGACACTGAGCAACACCAGCAGCGCAGTTAAAATCGGGAAGGACCTCTTTTCACCAAGATCATCCGAGCTGCTGATCTGAGGCGTAGTGGCACAATATTCTACAAGAGTGTTATGCTGCTTGCGTATGCTGATGACATCGATATCATTGGCCATAATACGCGCGAAGTCAGTGCAGCATTCTCCAGATTAGAAAGAGAGTCAAGTCGAATGGGTCTGTCAGTGAATGCAGATTAGACGAAATACTTGGTGTTTCTTAATGTTTTGGTCATTATGGTCATTAGTTTTTCTTAATGACCATCGTTAAAATTATGCATTTTCTTGCATGTATATTTTCTTTTATTCTTATTGCCAACAGTAAAATAGTGTACTACAAAAATATAATACAAAAATTGCTGAAATTTATCAAGTGCTAAAATCGAAATCAATGTATATTTTATATCCCGCACATAACGCTTTATATTAGGTCTGTTCGCATACTCGATTCAAGTAGCTTGAAGTTGCTTGAAAGCTTTATTTTGAAGCTCGGAGAGAGGAATTACATGCAAAATGTCACTCTCTAATCTATTACAATTAATTGGAGTAAGAACACGAACAGACAAATTAATTTAAATATCATTGAATTCTTACCATGTACCAAACTAAATGTTACGTTATCATTTCCATTAACATTTTTAAAAAGTACTATAGGTTTCACTTCTTCTTTCCAATCAGTGGTCTATTAAAAGCACCTCAAGTAGTCAATTAAAAGCATTTCAAAGTAAGTACAAATGTCCTACTACTTTTAAAACATTGTTTACGGAGAAGTGCTCAATTATCTTCAAAATTAATCATAATTAAACTAAATTCAATAAACAATATGTAAAAAACTCGCCTGAAATTCCACCAGCGATTTTTTTATAATTTATCGCGCCAAATGACATCAAAATCCGCTGATTTGGCGAAAAATCCTGTTATCTGGCAACAGTTCTGTAGACAATAGCAAATGTCAGAGCGTAAAAATAGCCTTGAAGAGGCTTCTTGAGAATATTTATCGTTCAGGGTCAGCTTAAAAAAAAACCACACAGAACACAACTGATCATAAAAAGCTCGGTCAAATTCGTTTTGTTCTACTACTATTGCTCCTATTTTCTTCCAACTTTTTTCTAGGTTTAATACACTGTGAAACATTAAAAAATTTTCAAAAAAAATCCTTAAGTGTAAATATGGCTTATAGGTTGTCTTTCTCTATTGCAACA
Source organism: Dichetophora obliterata (assembly GCA_963920525.1). Lineage (NCBI taxonomy): Eukaryota > Metazoa > Arthropoda > Insecta > Diptera > Sciomyzidae > Dichetophora > Dichetophora obliterata. Next base: position 208,634,998 of record OY986438.1, read on the forward strand.
TAGATATAACTTTGAAATGAAAATATTTTTGTCCAAATTCAACCAAAAATGTGTGATACTTTCCTTCTTCTAAATATGTAAAATTTGCACTGTGCAGCTTCGATCATTTTGACACAAATTTTGTAAACAATATGATATTATTCAGAATGTTAAAAAAGGAATACAATTTCGGGTATTAATGCTTTCTTATTGTTCATTTAGATTGTGACTAGACAACAATTTAGAAACAAAATAAATTCAAACACTCTTTATATTTTTCGCAACATTTTCAAAATGTATGCAACATGTAAATGAGCAGCATGAAATTGGTTAAATTCTTATGCAACATGCACCAAAAAAGCAGCTTTTTACTCTAAGAAAAAGCTTTCGCTCTTTCTCTACCTCTGTTTGAGCATTGCTCAGCATTTTGCAGCAGTATTTACCACACTTTCTGCTAGTTGCCAACTTTCACTGATAACAATGTTGCTATACCAAGTCACGTGCTTCAGTCTACGCGCCCAAAAGTAATAACAACAATACGACACGAGCGAATGTTCTTGCGTCGTTTTTGTTTCGCTCGTTCGAGTGTTCGTTGCTGCCACTCAATTCGCAGAATCCTTGTAACGAATACGTTTTGGCCAGACTCTCGCTAGTCCTTTACGCTTTGTTCGGATAAACATCCTAGAGGGATATCCTCACATAATGTATGATGTTGTTGTTGTGTTTGTTGTTTTTATTGTTGCAGCACACTTTTTGGTTATCTCCGCAAGTTTTTACAACATCCTACGAAATAAGGCGAAAGGATGCAACGGCAAGTTGAGCAGAAACATTTACAGGCAGTTGTAGTTTGACTTCGTTCGGGACTCCTTCGTCTTTGAAATCGCCAAGCAGAAAACAAAAAACGCTAAAAAACAAGAGAAGAAAAAAAACACAATACATTTGTATAGTATAAAAGGCGTTATTCAATATTTGACTGCCACGTTTTGTAAGAGCGTGCAAAATTAAGTATGGCTTTGTGTATTTGTGTGTTTGTGTGTGAGGAGTGTTAAGTGTTAATATCGTAAAAGTGTTAATTAAAAGTAAAAAATATAAATAAAATTATTTAAAAGTCTGTGCAAACCGTGCGTTATTTTCGAACTTTAATATGATATAAGCTTTGAATGATTTAAGGCTTAATATTATAATATTCATAAATAGCATGAGAATATTAACTACAGCTAAAAATGGGGAAAATATTAATAAAAAGCTTTTAAGCTATTAATTCAATACTACGTTATGATATAAAACAATGACAGCTTGTGAGGTGTTGAGTAAGCAATGGCTCAAGGTCGTTACTGTTCAATAAGTTGGAAGCATTTATAACAACAACTAAAAATAAAAGAAAAAAATAAAAACACACACGACCAAACCTCCAAAGGCAATAAAAGGCTGGTGCGTGTGTTTTGGGTTCAAGCAGCTTCCACTCACTTCAGCTCATAGAAGCGTGTCTTTTTTTTGCATGCTTTTATTTATAACAATCATATATCACCTTGTTAGGTCCTGCAAAATAGTGTCATAATGTTAAAAGCTTAAATTTTTTAATTAATTTTGAGCTTAAGAATTTATGTTTATTTAACTTTTATTTTCAGATTTTCACTTTGTTTTGCACAAATTATTTGTTTTTTCCGTTGAGTTTTCTTCGCAAAGGAATTCATTAATTTATTTTTTTTTGCTTTTCTGATCATGTCCTTTGTCTGTTCCACAAATGAGTTTCTTGCCGCATAAGAATAAAAATGCGAACGTGTTGAGGTTTTCAATGAGCTCTTCCTGTATTTCTAATGCATAGCTAATACTTATGCCCAGACCAGCCTCCAGAATCATGGTTGACGTGATGCTAGCCATGAACAAAGAAATTATGACAGACATCTAAACGTTTCTTAAACAGATGCTGAACCATGACTATCCGAGTACCAATTTCGCGGTTCATTTCACTACATATCATGTGGAACGTGCATTTGTTCTATTTTTCTGGTTTTGTGTGCTTTTTTTCGCTTCTTTTTTCTTCTCTTTCTTTTTTTTTTCCTTGTCGCCGTTGATTTTAATTTTAAGCCAAATTTAATTAACACAGCTAGGTGTCTCTTTCTTTGGATAACTTTATTCATCAGCTGTCTGTATGGTAAGAAGATAATATTAATAAATATTTTCTGCTGCATTTGCTTTTGATATAATTAACAGTCAAAAATGGTTTTTTAATGGTGTACACAGTATTGTATTATTATATTTAGCAAGTTGGATACATTTTTCTTTGTCAGGAACAATTGACTTTCGAATTAAATTCTAAGAAAAAACTTTTTGCTGGCATATGGTCACATTTAATTTATTTATTTTCTCCTAAATTTCGTTTAAGAAATTTAATTTTACTTAAAAGTGCTCCGTGAGGTATGAGTGTTATTTTCTTTGAAATAATGTATACACACAAATATCAAATAATCAACAAAACATTGCTTTTTTTATTTTATATAAAAGTGCAACTTGACGTATGAGTGATTGTTTTTAATTATAGGACACTCACACTTCACGGGACACTTTTATTTAATATGAAGTCAAAATTAGCAAAAAGTAGTATAAAAAATTGGATTTGATATGAAAATTTGAATTAATATAAAATTTTATATGATTTCAAATTAAACTCGTTAAATTAAAGACATTCATACGACACGGAGCACTTTCAAATCAAGTACAATTTTGTAATAAAATTTAAGGAAAATAAAATTCACAGTCCACTTGCTATATGCTATGGTTCTTAGAATCTAATGTATAATTGAAAAATCACTGATTCCTACACAATGATTTTAAAAATGACCTTTCCCAATTATAATTTGTTACCTATCACATACATGATTAGAAGTTTTTTTATAACTTATACGTAATTCATAAGTAAACAACAGTGCCGGTAAAATGAGAGGAATTATGCAAGTCTTGATTTCTAATATCATAAGATACATACAATCAAGTGTAATATTGGAGCTTGTTACATTAAAGAAACGGAATCGGAAATTGTTTTTCAAAAATTCATCAAATCACAGGACTCAAATCAAAAGCACAAAATTTTCGCACTCTTCAGCAAAAGTTTCCATTGATTGTGTATTTGGTATTTCCTTTCGATTATTATTTCACTACATGTAAAATTCTTGGAAATTTGTGCTCAAATGACAAATATACAGAGAAAGGCTGTTTGGGTATATGATCCGAAAAAATAGTGGTAAAATAATTTAATGTCATACAATTCAGCTTACAATCAGGTGATAAATTGATTATTATTGTTAAAGAAACCAATTATTTATTTCCCAAAAACATTCACAGTGTGTATCATGTTCTCATAATTTTAAATACTTTGCTATTTTTTTTTTTTGTTATTGTAAAGTTTGTGCTCAAATAAGAAACATAAAGAGAAAGGCAGGATAACATCAGTAAAAATTTAATGACAAAGGATACAATGTCATTAAATTAAATACAAAACCACATGCAATGATGAATACATTATTATCATATCCGTAAAATAAAACAACAAGTAGTTATGTAATGGGATTGACTTACAGATATTCTATATATAAACAATAACCATGGGCTATGCCAGTATAAAAATACTGATAGTTTAGTCAGATTTTGAGACGCAACTTTGTTGTCATATTCAGAGACCGTACCAAGTATGCATTTTATAATAAAAAGCACAAAAGAATTATTATCTTTTGTCTTTTGAAATTTTAAAAATTAATATAAAATCAAGTGTTTGATTTGAGAGGATTTTAATAGTACCTCAAAATAGCAGTAAAACAATTTGTTCACAATACTTTTTTGGTTTAAAATCTAAATATAATTATTATTTACAGTCTTTGGCTATATTTGAAAATTCAATATTTGTTATGAAAACTAGGAGACATTACCATCGTGTATCGTTATACTATGGTAACGCCTTTTTTACTATATATCAATTTACTATTGCTCTCCTAGTGATTTACGGAAGCTATCAACCCGAATTAAAGAAGGTGTAACTGGCACCGACCTTTTTGGTCTCCAACCATAGCCAGTACGTGTGAGCCATTAAGTCCCAGCCCAATGACAGTCAATACCCGGGCAAAAGGTTCCACCATACAAGGCTCTTAAACATCCCGAAAAAAGATCAAAAGTTCTTTAGAACATTTTTATTTCACCGTGACAACTTCGGTCACTAGAATTGTACATGACTGGGCTACAATAACCATTGGTATTCTGGTAACTTCATACCGTTGGATAACCGCAATCCTATTAGGCAACTTCGTTAGCTTACTTAAAATAAATTAAATCTTATTTCGGAAAACTTAAAAAAGTGACGATAGTATACTTGTGCTATACTATGGTTAAGGATTACTATATCTAATTACCCGCACATAGAACCCTCATTCTAGAGAAAGGTCTGAATTCAACCATAGATCAGGTCTCCTCATAATTAAATGGACGACTGCTACACAAGGTTGCGAGTATTGTGGGAAAAATCCCATTCTTGGTAATTTTTAATTGATCTTGGGAATTTTTTTTTTTTTGGGAATTCCCATGGTATTTTTTAATTCAGCGTGGTATTTTTTAATTGGCGTAGGAACTCAGCGTGTTATTTTTTAATTGCATTTTTTGCGGGGATTTTTTTCTTAAAATTTTTTTTACTTTTATTAAGCAAAATCTTCATCATAGTATTTGACGATCGACGTGCATATATAGAAGAGTAAAGCTATAAGTTTCTTTAAGTACTTTTCTTCGAACTTAACCTTAATATAAACGAATAAATTGCATATTTATTTTAAGAAAAAGTTGACATCACAAAATTGCATAAAAACTAATAGAACATTCTTTTCTAAACAAAATTCTGACCTTTTGTGAAAATTCTACATTTCTGCATGCAAGCGTTAAGCTTACAAAAGTTATTTTAAAATTCTAAAAAAAAATGAACAAAAATTTTGATTGATTTTTCGTGGTATTTTTTAAACGGATGGGATTTTTTGTGAGATTTTAAAATGCATATGGGATTTTTGGTGATATTTTTAAAACAAATGGTATATTTGTGGTAATTTTTAATGATCGTGGGATTTTTTTTTTGGTATATTTTAATTGCTGTGGGAATTTTTTTGGTTACCTTTAGCATGGGAGTTTCGGTGGTATATAATTTATGTCACTTTGGGAAAAAGGTAATTATCTTGGGAATTGTTCCGAATTTTGGCTGGCAGCCTTGCTGCTACAAGCTATTTTGGATTGATTGTAAATCGAAGACTTAGTTCTATTTGTTTTGATAATTTTTTATCATAACCATGCCCTCAAAGATTCGGCAACCAACAACAAAGATTCACAGGTGGACCTTTTGTTTTACAGAAATCAGATGAAGAATTCAAGAGTCGTGTCTCAAGAATAAACTCATTTTGAGATCATATCATGGGCCGTGCCCCATGAATTCTACATCTAATATGCAGCCATCATCCTTTGTCCTAGCTTTGTACAAGCAGACATCCCAAAATTTCTCTGGCGGGTTTAAGGTTGGCTCACACAATATCAATGCAATAAAATCTGAATACATATGGTCATTCTTTCACAAACAGCACACCTAATTTAGCTTGACATTTTAAAATCGGCCCAACATTTTTTCTTACATCTAATATACATAAAAAGGTATCAACCTATTTTCGGAAAGTACACGAAAGTCTTCTCACAAAAAATAGCAACTCACATAGATCAGGAAATATTAAATATTTACGACCAAAAGTTACGCCGCGCTCTCCATGTGAGTCAGAGATCTCAGACGCCTGCACCTTTTTCACTTCAATGAACGCGCAAAGTTAAAATTTTCGACTCGTTGCTCACCTTGCGCTTCGATTTTTTGTATGTTGCGTAAATTTCGCTCGGTAATATTTAATATACTCCGATCTAAGAGAGCATTCTTTCGTGGGAAGATTTTCTTAGGTATCAAAAAAATGGAATTAATTTAAATAAATTTAAGTTGGGTGAAAGGTATGTTATACTCAGTAAAAAATTACATTTTAATTATTTGTGATTACATCAGTAGAAGTGGAGATATTAAATTTCAATTCAATGCAAACTCCTGGAATACGTGTTAGCTTATCATAATGTGATGTAGAAATTACATTTTATCACATTTCAAGAAGTCGAGTTTTGCTCAAAATCAGTGAAGTTCGTTAAAGAAAGACCTGTTGCTAAAAATAAGTTTATTTTTGATAACAAATGCTATTGGTTCAAATGCTTAATTCAAATTTACAATCCAATAACAATTATCACCATTATTTTTCATACAATGCAACTATATTCGTGTATCAGATTATCGTTTTTTTAAAAAAGTATAAAAAAGGACTTGGCTATTTTTGAATCTTAGTCTCCCATATATCAATTTATCATATTTTTCATTCTATTTTGATAATTTCTTTTATTTTTTATTTAAAAAATTTTCTTGTCTTATACGGAGAAACGTCCTGAAGTGATATTGTTTTTCTTGCCGACAAATATTTTTATAAAATGCTTTTATTTCTGTTTTTTTTTCTCTGTTTCTGAAAACAGTGAAATTTTGCAAAGGCAAATTTATACTAAGAGTTAGTTTTAATATAAAATGTACTCTTAAAAAAATCGCAGTAAGCCGCAATTATAAAAACCTTTATTTTTGATTTATTAAAAGGAGGAAAATAAGATATCTACATCAAAGATATGATAAACCTGAAAACAAAGCTTATTATTTTACTCATATTTTTAACTTAAGTTAACAAATTGTCGAAATATACACCAAACTTTTAGAAATACTTAAAATTTGAAGCATGGTTTAAGTCCATTCTGAATGATTTTTGAAAAAGCATGACAAAAATAAAACATGTAGTTTTCAGCCATTTTGAGTGCAAATTAATTTTGAACTATGTATTTTTAAAATGCAAACAACAACAACAAAAAAAATAACAAGAAAATCAACAACTCAGTCTAGTTAATGGTTTTAAGCCATCATTTGCTTGGTTATTAAATATAGTTTAATTACTTTCCACGTACTTGTGATTTATTGTGTTAACATGGAAAACTTCAACAGTAACAACAACAACAACAACAACAACAACAACAACAGAACAGTAGCACTAGTAGAGGCAACTAAACAACAACTAAATAGCACAAATAACAAAAAGTCATCATTAACAAAAACATGCGCAGCTTAGCTTCCGTTGCTTTGCTTCCGCTTCCGCTTCTTTCGCTGTTTGCTGCACAAGTACTCATTATTGTTGCTTTGCTGCACACTTGTGTGAGTGAGCGAGTGAGTGAATGAGTGAATGAGTGTTTGTTTGTGTGTGTATGTTTGCGATGGTGTGAATGTTGTGCGTGTGTTTGTTTCTGCTTTCATTTAATCCATTTTAAGCCATTCGCACTAAAAACAAGAAGCAGCACAACGCAGCATTGGCAGCAAAAAACTATTATTATTAAATAAACGTAACCTTTTTAAGCTTGTTAAAAATTTCAAAACGAAGAACAGTTTAATGTTTCAGAAATTATAAATTAACTACGAGCAAAAGCGTGCAAAATGCAAGCAGCTAAATTTTGCAAGTAGCATCAAGCTAGTAACAGCGTGTAGATTAAATAATGAAAAATATTAACTTTCGAAAAATAATAAAAACATATTAACTCTCAAAAAATAATAAAATAAAATGTGTTTAAATAATCTTATAAACACACACAGACACACACGCAAACTTTCAATCAAACTCTTAGTCACATACCCAGTGGGCAATTGCAGGAGTCCGAAGGCCTTCTAGCACGCCTGCGTTAGGTTTAAAAAGGCCTTCCACACTCCTTGCAATCACCGTTTTATTGCTTGTATGAAATGGGAAGATTTGTCAGGCCTTCCGCTCTCCTTGCTCAAAAGAGACCCGCCAGAAGCGCTCTTTCGAGAAGTCACGTTAGAACGAAAAGCAATATAAATATCAACTTGAAATAAAAAACGACTAACAATTTCAGATTTGAACCATGGTCCCCTCATGTGGTCGTCCGACATCTCACCCACTCGTCTGTCATGGTTGTTAAGAATCAATAGCTTATTTTGCATCAATACAAATGAAAGTAAGCTTTCGGGAGCTAGGGTTCGAGACCCAACTCGTAAATAAAAAAAAAATTTTTTGTTGTTTTTATAAGCCTACATTTTTTTAAAAACTGTTCTGTGTATTTAAATTTTTTTTCATTTTTTTATAAATTTTCTTAATACAAAAATATAAGAAAAGTCTTAGAGTTTTTCCATTTAAATATTTTTATATAATATAATTTGTAATGTGTTAATTTTCGGGAGCCCTTCGGTCTCGAACCCAGGCAAAAAAATTGTTTTGTTGTTTTTTTTAAATCTACTTTTTTTAAAAACTGTGTATTTAAATTTTTTTTGAAATTTTTTTGTAATCTTTTTCATATAAAATAATATGAAAAGAATCAGAACTTTCAAAAAGTAGGCCTTACAGAAGTACACATCAATGCAGTGATCATGGAAGGTGTATTGACGCCAATAATAGCAGTGCTAGCCTTCTTTTGCGGAGCACTCTCTAAAATGCCCACTGGGTACAATCTTTTGATGACCTTTAGTGAGTTTGAATGCCCCGAGCAGAGAAAACAATGTGGCATATTTTTAGGCGTTGGAGGAACCAACAATTTTTTTGACACTTTAAGAGATATTTTATGTTTGCTTGGTACTCATTGGAGTGCACTGAAAAAGTTATCCATATAAGAAAGATGAACAGAAAAAAATTAAATGTATTTTCAAAGTTCAGATAAGATCTAACACACACAATTTAGCAGTGTATCTCTTTGTCAATAAGGGCTTCTTAAAAAAAAAAAAAAAAAACAAATATATATTCCCTTTAGTACATAGTATGTATATTTTTTTTGTTCTTCGACTACATATACTTTTGTCATATTTTTTCTTTCTTTGTCAAACTTTGACTGTATAGGTTATATCACGTTTATTTTGTTGCGTGTTTGTATTGTTTTTTTTTTTGTCAATGCATTTACACGCATAACCGCGTTCTTGACACCACCCACTCCAATTGATTATGTGATTATGTGACTGAAACAATGTAACATTATGTTTAACATGAAACACATTGATAGATTACGTTGGGAATTGTTCGGGGCAAGTTTTTGTTGTATTAAGTGTGGGAATTTTTATTCCAACTAAACTGATAGATAGTAATAGCATACGGAATATCTTGTTTGCAGATTGGTATCGTAAATTATTTATGAGATGCTGAAAATAACAAGAGATAAAGGTGAAGAAAGTATACATGACGAGTAACGCGATATTCGTGTCAACAGAAATTCTGAATGCATAATGTGTGTATTGATTGATAAGCTCAAAGCTTAAGGCTCTTTTAATTAAGCTTTGCTAAATTTTGCAAAAATATCTTTTGTTCTAAAATAAGCGCGTTTACTAAATAAATTTATTTTAAAATTATTCATTTTTTGCTGATTTTCTTATACGTCACACACTAGTCAATGTGAGGAAAAACACTTATTTTCAAGTTGTATTATTTTATTATTTAACAATGCTATGAGTAAAAAAAATTAAGTCTCACAGATTTAAAAAAAATATTTTGTTTCATAAAATTTATGAAACTAATGTGGTTTTAATGTTGCAAAAACTGAATTGAGCAAAACATGTACTTAATAGTTTTAAAATTTATGATTTATTTAAATTTGTATTGATTGAAATTGATTATAAAAGAAATTATTTAAATTTTCAAAATTTATTATAGAAGTAACATTAAATCAAAACACAAACTTCAATAGAATATAACTATTTTAGCTTGGCTTTGTTTGGTACGTAGATTATTACAACAATCACCAGCTGAGTGTCTTATTTGTCCCGATGTAAGTTGCTATTGCCCAAGATTGCCCTTTTCATAAATTTAACCAGATATTAACTTTTCAAGGAAACGTAGAAACCTGCCAGTAGAAAACGTAGAAAACTGTTTGCTAAATTTGTATTGCGTTTAGGCAAAATTTGCGCTTGAATCTCAGCCACTTGAAAATTAAGCTAGATTTCAGCAAAAACTAATCAAAGTTTGCTATTCCAGTTTATAATAGTTTAAACTGCTTAGTTATTATAAACTGCAAAAGCAAATTTCTACTTAATTCAAGCAAATATTTGCTAAGTTATTATAAATTGGAATAGCAAGTTTTGATTAGTTTTTGCTGAAATTGAGCATGTTTTTGTAGTGAAATAATTATTAAAATTAAATAAAATTGAAAAATAACTATTATCCGAAGACTTGAACCTTGGCCGCGTGAGTGTATGTGCATGGACTTATCCATTCGACCATCGCAGTTGTTAACCAATCGTCACCTAAAGTTCTTCATTAAGTACAAAACGTGAGCTCGTGTGTTTGATAGATATTTGCATTTAGTAAAAATTTGCTGTTTGAGTTTATAATAACTCAGCCAATATTTGTTTGATTTTAGTAAAAATTTGCTATTTGAGCTTATAATAACTTAGCAAATATTTGTTTGAGTTTAGTAACAATGTACTATTCGAGTTTATAAAAACTTAGTAAGTATTTGTATTCGTAAGTTTATAATAATTTAGCAAATATTTGCTTGAATTTAGCATAAATTTTCTATGAGTTTATAATAGCTTAGGAAATATTTGCTTGAGTTTAATATAATTTTGCTTTTTTCTAAATACATGAGGACTGATTTCAATTTAGCAATTTTTTCTAAAATCACACCATGATTGTGCTCAGTTTGGCTGATTTGCTATTAAGCAAAATAATAATCTCCTTTTAGCAAAGCCTTGAGAGTAAAGTTCCTGTGAAGTCTGGTACCAATTGTTAATAAGGCCGTGGCACCTCAAATACACCCCAAATTTTCGATAAAGAATAGCTTGTGAATTATAGTTCGCGCAGCCTTGGAGTTTGGATTCATAAAACTTTAGGATTTTATTAAACACATACCAAGGAACACATCGGATTTTAGCTAGTTATATTAAAAAATGTTAAAACAATATTTTTTGTAAAATATCCTGTGAAATAGAATTATTCAAATCGTTGCTTACAAACATTGTTATTACCAAACGATGAATTCCTAAAAGGTGTAGTTTTTATATTTGGCAATATTCATAAATGCTTTTAGCGCAATTTGAATCAAATTTTTAGGATATTATTCAATGCCCCGACGTACACACACTCAAAAATATTTGTGTAAATATTGTAAAAGTCCATTCTACGATTTTTATTCGTAGTTTTCAGATACAATTCGTAGAATCGACATTTATTAGTACATATTACGAATATTTTTTTCGTATTCGTACAAAAACATTTATATTTTACGAATATATTTGTTACATTTACGAATGATCATAATATCTAATACAAAAAAAAAATTCTGTCTGAGCTGAAGTTTGAACCTCGGCTCTTTAGCTTACGAGCCATGCACTCTACCAGCAGGCTACAGCCATTTTATAATCATACTGTTGCTTCTATTCTGTAGTTTTACGACAAATCAGCAAAAAAAAAATTCTGCCCGAACTGGGGCTTGAACCTCGGTTCTATACCTTTCGGGCCACGCACTCCATCAATAGGCTACAGCCACTTTACAATGACGAAGTTAATTATATTCTATAGTTGTTCAACAAGCCAAGTTGAAAGATTTCAGTTTTAAATTTTTTAAACTCAACTAATAATTCGTACATTCTACGAATAATTCGTACGGTCAACCTACGAATGAATTTTTTCTACCAATATGATTTTTCATTCGTAAATAGTACAAAAGCATTAGTAATACTACGAATGTAATGAAAGAAATTACGAAGTTATTCATACGAGAAATTTAGGAATATTAATGCATATTTATATTTACTCAATCATTTGTACAATGCACTAATACGAATTGATTTATTTTTGTTTGCGAATATCATTAGTACATAAAACGAATATATTCGTAGAAACAATATCAGGTATTAGCAACATTGTACGAATGAGCTTGTAAAGATATCACAATAAAAATACTTTCTGTATTGTACGAATATTTGTAGAATGTAGGAATATTTTTTGTACCAGTATCATTCGTACACATTTTACTAATAAATGTTTTGACTGCAAAAATTGATGCGGATCCGTTTCGTTCCCGTTACGAGTCTGTCAGCGAAACAACGTAAACATAAAAGGCAGCCTTAAATTTGCTTTAAAATACAATTGTGTACTTATTTTTATTTTAAATAACTTTTTTATATCATAAGGCACGTGTACCTCAAGCTCTCCTTCAAATCGAATAAAACTAATTTTCAGAATTTTAAATAATTATCATGAGTGAATAATTTACTTGTGACAAAAGGGTAACCGTACACAAGATTTCGGAAACTTACTAAAAAATTTCTTTAAATTACTACAAAAAATAAAAATAAAAAAATAAAATTTTTAATATTTTTTTTTACAATAGTACATCCACACTTAAGATTAATACAATTAGGGTATTCACAGTTTCCTTTTAAAGTTAATATTTGGTAACTTTAGAGAGATAACTCATTAAAAGTGTGAGCACCCCTTTACTTATTAATTCTAAAATTCACATTTTGCAAACGCTTCTGCTTCACCTGAGAAGAAAAGTTCAATCAATTCAAAGTTCAACATTAATTTATTCAAATTTATTTCACTTTCCTTTCCAATTGGATCTTCTGCTTCCATTTTCTGAACAATAAAATAAATCAGTCAGCATTGCCACCTTACCACAAAAGACAAACACTCTTCAAAGCATGGCAATTGTAATAATTTGTGTTATCTTTATTTTGTATGCAAAACAAAAACAAAAATAGTTACCAGATGGCAAAATATTTTAAAGTTAACAGTCGGCAAAGATACCACACCAGATAAAACGAAACTATGAGCACCCTAAATATAAAAATTGATTGACAAATCTACATTCTGCTGTTCAATATGAACAAGTGGGGAGTTGAAGTAAGACATATTTTTAATATTTTAAGCAAAACATAATTAAAGTTTTTTCATGAGGTCATTATTTAGCACAAATCCGTACTATTTTAAAAACGAGTCCGTCGATAATTCACGTTATTAAGAAAAAACGCGTTTGTCTCAAATTTGTATTGCCATGAAAAAACGAATCCGTCTCAAATTCGTATATGAAGTCCATTCTGAGCTCGAGACGGATCCGAAAAAATTAAAAAAGCTATTCCCGTTTTTGAGAGAAATTTCATACAAACAAGTGTCAGTGACGGACTCAAAACGCAATTCGTTTCAAATAAAATGTACGAAGAAGTGAGTCCGTCTCGAACTCAAAACAGATCCGTTTGGCACACATAACTATGTGTTGGTTTTGGTTCAGTGTTACGTTTGTGATAAAGTCCGAGAGGCTGTGTTTTTAATCCCAGCTAGATAACACCAGCAAAACTGTTTATATTTTTCCTGTAAATATTTGGAAGACGATTGGAAGAAAAGTTGATTTTGCCAAGCATTTGCGATTCACCAAAGGGTTCTTTGATGGATCGCTTTTCGATTGCCCAAGCGATGAATGCGCGATTCAAGAATAATTTTTAAAATCTTGATTCGTTTTTTTCGGCGATCGTTGGAAAATGGATCGTTTTTCGATTGCTCCAGCGATGAGTGAGTGGTTAAAAAAAAAACTTCAAAATATTCTTTCGTTCATTCCTGCTTTCGTCGCTTTTCGATCGGTCGTTGAATATGAAGCACGCTATTTTATGAAATTCCCCATAAAAAATAATTATCGATTTATATCATTATTATTTATATCATCGAATAAACACGATTTGAAGTGGTACTTTTGTTGACCGATTTGACAAAGAATGTCCTCTATAACTTGTAACGCTCAATAAAGACGCTTCACAACAAATCGCTTAGGAACCCCACAAGCGATTTGTTTGCCAGTTCTGTTGGCGAATCACTTAAGACCCCTTTTCCGATTCATGTGCAGCTCTTCCCGCTTCTTTTCTTTTCTGTAAATAGTTCTCTTAGCGATACCTTGGGAAAAGTCTCAAACGGATCACTAAGACATCTCTTTACAAAAAAGAAAAAAAGCGGGAAGAGCTGTCCTTAAGACCCCTCCAGGCGATTCGTTTGCGACTCTTCCCAGTTAATCGATTACGAACCTTTTAGGCGAATCGTTTGAGAATCCTCCCCTGCGAATCGCTTAAGACCCGATTCGGCGATTTGCTAGCGACTCCTCCCAGCGAATCGCTTAATTAAGAAGATTCGTTTTATTATTATTTTGGTGCGAGTTGATATTCGGAAAGGTAACTTAAAAAAATTTTTTTAAAATGCTTTAAAGACTGTAGTCCTTTAAAATTTTGCAAAACAAAATACCTTCACAACCACTATTATAATAATATTTAAAAACATTTAAAAAAATATAAAACAAGAAAAATAGAAAATCAATATAAAAATATAAAACATTATTTTTGGTTTTTTTAAAAACACATCAAATCCCTTATATTTTTTTAAATAAAAAAAAAATATTAAAATCTTAACTGGTTTCAAAGTTGAATAATTTTTGCAAAAGTACTCTAATTTTGACCATTGTGAGCCATGGTAATTTTATAAAAAACTAGCAAGGAATAATCTTTGACTGTACCGAAGTTCATATACCTCACAGCCATATTTTAAATTATTCGAAGTCTTTAATGTTGAATTATTTTAATGACGTCTCTTTTATAAGGCGTAGTTTTTTTTACACATATTTCACATTTGAAACTTGGCTTCGAAAATTAAAGCTTATATGCACAATATCTAGTTTAAAGTATAATTTTTTTATATTTATAATTAAATTGTGACTTTTCATGATTTAAAAGATTATATTGAGCTTTAGGTCAAGTCAGCGATGATCCAAGAGGGGGTTCATGAAAAAAGGAGGAGCTACTTTTGCCCATACAAAGGCTTGAGCAAAAATAAAAGATCCATTTGTTCTGAATAACAATTAAGCATCATATGAGATTGGATGTGTTTATTTTAATATGTTTCGAATCATATGCACGTAAACTGGGTCACAGATGAATCACTCAAGACTACTGAAGAGGAAATGAAGCTATTTCCGTAGTAGGCTGCCTAGTCTGCTGTGTGATTAATTTCTATGCAGAGTTATTGTTGTTGCTTTCTTTCACTAATTTTTCTTTAATTTAAAAAGGTTTTACTATTATGATGACCTCAATTGGAATGTGAGGTGTGTGAAATTTTCAGTTCATTCAGTATTCATTTTAATTTCAAAAAATATCTCTCTCAACCTTCAAAATGGAAATATTTTCACATAAGCTCATACATTGACTTATATGAAGAAAAAAATTTTGGACGAGATTTGTTAGCTGTAAACTCGTAGGAGTATGGCATATTTTTAATGAAAACAGCAGTTAACATCTTATAAAGTAATATTAATTTCTTGCCAAATTCAAAAACATGCTCTTTTATTTTAGCTTTTAAGTTTTAATAAGCTTTTCTAGCAAAAAACAAATAACGATGTAAACAATGAAAGCTAATTAGTTACCAAAGAGCTCAACAAATAGCTTAAGTGTCTTAATCAAGATCTCTCAATTTTGCAATAAAATTACAAATTATTTCAATAACAAAATCTTTTTACTTTGCCGCAAAAACGAAATCGAAATCAAAATCTGTGCGGCAAAAACTCACAATAGACGGAAATTAATTTTTACCGCTGTTATATTCTTCATTCTTGTGTTTGGTTTTTTTTTTCTCGTGGCTGCTCATAGACATTAATTTTGTTTTTTTTTTTTGTGCGATTCTTTTTTGTGTTCATTTCCCTATGTTGGTTTTTGCGCTTACTTTGTTCTCTTTTCTTAACTGATTTCACTGCTATTGCAAGGAGTCGATGTTAAAGATTTCAATATGACCAATTTCCATGGATGAAATGGTGGTGTAATGGTATGCTGATATAGAGAAAAGAGGGGGTTGGTTATGATTTTGTGGGAAATTACAGCTTGGCATTCAAATTGAGAAATTATTTCCGCTTAAAGTTGAACGCTATTTGCTGGTGATTCGTACTGAAGATTTATTTAAAGGTAAAAGATTGGAAATATACAAACATTACATAATGTGTAGTTTTTTAAGTCATGGCAAAAAAGCCATATACACATCACTACGTGATAAAAGACAAAAAAAGGACCCCTGTCTCCCAGTTTTGACCAAAGTCCTCCAGGTTTTTTTTATGGGCCCCCAAAGATGTGGGGCCTCGGTGTCATTTTTGCAAAAAAATTATAATTTTCTCAAGCTCATATCTTGCAAACAGTTCGGAATTTTGATTTATTCTCTGAGGCAAAGTTGTAGCTCTTGTCAAAAAGAACAAAAATTGTGAACATAAAACTTTAAAAAATTCAATTTTTTTTACATTTTTTCCCCTGTTCAGGTTCATAGGTAGCAAACCGTTCAAAATTCAAGGAAATACTCAACTACAAAAATGAACCTAAGATTTCAATAAACAACTTTTTAGAACATATGAACTTCCTAGGAATGATTCTTAACACCGTTTAGGTAGCGCTTAGGTAGCCGCAAAAGTGAAAAATTTCCCGAAAATTTTTTAATTTAATTTGTTTTTTCTTTACTTCAAAATTGAGATACTATAAAGACTTCTCCCGTATGTGAAAAGGCGTGTTGCAGGTTTCATTGTTATACTATTACTGATTTTATTAATCTTAGTTCTTAGGTGGTATGGGTTAACATTTAGAGTCAACATCTTACACTTCAATTGTTTTTTTTACTAGGGCTGTTTTTTGAGAAAACCAGATTTTATTAAAAAAGTGAGGTTAAAAAATCTTTTTTTTTTCTTATTTGCCCCAATAAGTTAATAAAAATTTACATATTTATATACAGATTTATAGCGTTTTCAAAGGTCTTTTCAACGATACCCATCTCAACTAGATCGGATAAGAAATGGGTGAGATATAAGCGATTATATACTCAAACTATAAAGGCCTATATCTCAAGAAGTTGGATCGGCCTCCTTAAAAAAACTTTGGGGATTTAATCAGCACTGTAAGCTCTACCAGGCCAAAGAAAATTGGCACATTTTTCATGAAGTTAATTTGTTCGTAAAAACGGAAATTTAAAAAAAACGCTTTTTGGACCATTTTTCGCTCATTTTTCAAAGTTTTTTGCGATTTTGACCTTGAAGATGAAGTTTTTTTTATTTTATATGTTCAAAATTTTTGTTCTTTATGACAAGAGCTACAACTTTGCCTCAGAGAGTAAATCAAAATTCCGAACGGTTTGCGAGATCACATCTTGAGAAAATGATAATTTTTTTGCAAAAACGACACCGAGGCCCCACATCTTTGGGGGCCCATAAAAAAAACACCTAAAGGACTTTGGCCAAAACAGGGAGACAGAGGTCTTTTTTTTTTGGTATTTTATCACGTAGTGGTGTCCGTATATGGTTATTTTTTTCGTGTTGCACTGCGTTATAGTTCATGAGTTAAACTCATATTTTATTTGAAAAGAAGAGAAGAAAGGTTAAGCAGCAATCAAGTTAAACACACAACAATATACAAAAGTTTGCAAATAAATTAAAATATAAATTTTTCATTAATTGAATATTTTATAACTAACTAGCTGAAACCCGGCATTTTGCTGCCACGCCCCCGTTGCCAAACATCCATAAAATGTTATCATCCACGTGTAAATTGAGTTGGAATACTGAGTTCCAAGGCTGTGCAACCTAAACTTTAAATCTATTTGATATCACAAATTTATGCTGTGTGAGAGACGCCACGCGCTCTTTTACAACGCAAACAGTGCGAGTTGATCTCGTCATATAGCCGGTGACGGTCATTTATATTGTGTTATTGTTTTTGTTATTGTATTTTGTTTATATCGGTTTTATTAATCTCCGTGTGTGCTGTTTTGTGTTTGAAAATTATTTTTAGTGTTAATAAAGTGAAGTTCCTTTTTTTAATGGTGTAGTATATTAATTTTTTTAATGTTTATTGTGGTACATATATCGTTTTATTTCTCATCGTAGTTTGATAGTTGAGCTGCTGCTTAAGTATATACTTTTTTCTTTCTCTTTTTTTTTGCGTTCCTCTTTGTGCTTTATTTGTTTATTTGCACAAACTAAGCACAGCGAATTGTTGCAGTTGCTTTTAAACTGTAACATTTTATATTAACCCATTTGCACTTAGTGGACATTATTTTTGCACACATATAATTTTTAACTTTATTTTTTCGCTATGGAATATTTTTCCGTAGAAAATTTTGCAGCTTGTTCTTTAGACGAGCTTTGCAAAAGTCAAAACATTCTGAACCGTATGTTCAGTTGTTCTGGCCCATGTGGGCGTTTGTTCCATACTTCATGTGCTGGGATCTCTAAGTCGTGTCTTGATGATTTAATCTCACCACGATCAGGTCTTCGCTGGTATTGTGCTTCGTGCAGGGTTCTTTCACCAGATGAGTTTTTCTCAAAAATTAAGCTTTTCGGTGATAGCCTTAATGCTTTAAATAACAATTTTAAAGAAATTGTTACATTTTTTAATGAAGTAAGCACCTCACCTAGCACTAGCATTTATGATGAAAAGTCTTCATCGGTAAATATTTCGACCGCATTGTCTCAGACTCTTCCAGCCTGTTCTTCTGAGACTCAAATCATTTCATCTAATAAAGACCTAAATATTTCGAAAAAAAAGAGAAATAATTCAAAAAATAAAAATAATAAGCGGCGTATGACGCTTCCAGCCACTTTAGAAACGAAGCAGTTCTCGGCTAAACCAGTGTCTACGCCAGTGAGAATGGATAATACAGTTATCACTCCATCTCCTCCATCTCTTTCTCCGCCGGCTAGTGACATAACTAATGAGCGCAATAGTTCATTAAATTTAAGAGCGTTGTCGAGGAAAAAAAAGGTTTTCATTTCACGCCTTCAGCCCGACACAACAAGTGAAAATGTATTGACGTTTGTCAAACATAACCGTTTAGTAAGTCAGACTGCTTTCTGCTCATGCAAAAAAATTGGCAATAAACCGTCCCACGCATCATTTATTCTCACAGTGGCTGCTGAAGAGTTTGCAACTGTTCTGAGCTCTAATCTGTGGGCTGATAATATCTTTGTTTCTGAGTTTAAGCCTAAACACAGGTCTAGAAGGACAAATAATATCACCAGTCAGACCCAAAAAAACTAAATAGGCTTTCCCTTTACTATCAAAATGTAAGGGGATTGCGTTCAAAGACGCGCGACATTTTTTTGTCAACTCAGAATTTTTCTGAAGATATTATCGCGTTAACTGAAACTTGGTTGAACGGAGGAATTACTGACTTAGAACTGTTTGACAATAGTTTTGAAGTATATAGGAAGGACAGACACGCTGACAATAATTCTGCAGTTGGTGGTGGTGTCCTATTAGCTGTAAGGAACTCCTGTGTTAGTTCCTTTATTGATATTCCCTGCTCTGCTAATATCGAACTTATATGCGTTAAGGTTGTACATTGCAATTCAAATGTATTTGTTATTAATGCATACGTTCCTCCCAAGAGCAGTGTAGAGGTCTATGCAAGCCTTGCGGATTGCATAGAATTTATATTAAATATACTTGACGTTAATGACGACATTTTATTGTTGGGCGATTTTAATTTGCCTGACTTAAAATGGCATTCTTCTGACGATGAAACACATTTTTGTGCATCTAATTCGAAGACACGCCAAGAACATATATTTGTTGACAATATATGTTCTGACTTACAACAAGTTAGTTGTATTTATAATAGTCTGGAAAGGCTGCTTGACCTAGTCTTAACTACAGACAGTAACAATGTCATTGTTCAGAAGGCACTTCATGCTTTGACTACTATTGATAATTACCATCCACCTTTGAGTGTTTGGTATAAATCCGATAGGGAGAATATGGTAAATTCAAGCTCTGTTGACACAGTTTATGAATTCAATTTCAAAAAAGCTGACTTTTTGGGGTTGAATAATTTACTTTATAGTAAATTAAATATAATTACAGAATACATAAATAATAATAATCTTAACAGTTCAATAAATTATTCCTATACGGAGCTCTTTGCCATGTTTTCTCAGTCTGTACCATATAGTCTCAAATTTGCGAAAAATTCTGCGTACCCTTGGTACACAAAGGATTTAAAGACTCTTCGCAACAATAGGAATAGGGCATGGAAGAAATATGTTTGTAGTTTTGACTCAAATGACCTAGAAGCATACAAACGTTTGTTTCTGGAATTTGAGAATTGCTCAGCTGCATTATATAATGAGTATTTGGATAATATGAAGCTGAGTATTTTGTCTGATCCAAGAAAATTTTGGGGATTTATTAATGTTAAGAAGAAGACTGATGGATTTCCTTCTTCTTTCAAACTTCAGGATGGATTTACTGACGATTCCACCATTATTTGTGGCTTATTTGCCAATCTTTTTAAAGAATCATTTTGTTCAGATTCTTTTAATCCTGATTTAGCATATTTTGATTATATGAACAACGCATCCAGAGTTTCTTTGGGGCATATATCTTTTACCTCAGAGGATATTTTTAAGTATATTGAATCAATCGATGAGGATTTTAGCGCTGGACCAGATGGAATTCCTGCCGCAGTGTTAAAACAATGCGGCTCCATTTTATGTCAGCCACTTTCGTTACTTTTTAATAAATCAATTAATGAAAGTAATTTTCCTCTTTTTTGGAAAAAATCTTATATCAGTCCTATTTACAAAAAAGGTTGCAGGAATGACGTCACTAATTATAGGCCTATCGCTAAATTGTCTTCGATTCCTAAACTTTTTGAGCGTATAGTGTACGATCGAGTGAAAATTCACTGTGGGCAAGTCATGACAACTCGTCAGCATGGTTTTGTTACTGGCAGATCCACTGTGTCTAATCTCCTTGATTTCACTACATTCTGCTTAAAATCTATTAATTCTGGTAGCCAAGTCGATTGTATTTACACTGACTTTAGCAAAGCATTTGATAAATTACCACATAATCTAATTTTATTTAAACTTAAATTAATGGGATTTCCACAATATTTTGTAAACTGGATCAAATCGTATTTGATGGAGCGATCTTATCAAATACGGTTCCGAGGCGTGTTGTCTTCTGAATTTGTTGCAGAATCGGGTGTTCCTCAAGGAAGCCACCTGGGTCCACTTCTGTTTATTTTGGCAATTAATGATGTTACCCACGTCATCAAACACTCTCATTTGCTTATTTATGCAGATGATATGAAAATATACAGAACAATTGATTCTAAGGACAATTCAGACCTGCTCCAGTCAGACTTGAACTCCTTTGAGGTTTGGTGTTCTAAAAATAACATGTTTTTAAATCCAGATAAATGCCAAACTATGACCTTTTCGCGTAAAAGGACCAATTTTATTTTTGATTACAAAATTAAAGATACTGCTTTAAGTCGTGTAACTAGCGTCAAAGACCTTGGTATATGCATGGATTCTAAATTGTCGTTTAACATGCATATTGACACAATTTGTAAAAAAGCGTCTTCTATGCTTGGTTTTATAAAACGGTGGGCCAAAGAGTTTGATAGCTTAATAACAACTACAACTCTGTATTATTCAATCGTCCGTCCTCACTTGGAGTACGCAAGTCAAGTATGGTCCCCACATTACAATGTGCATGTTGATCGTATAGAAAGAATTCAAAAACGTTTTGTTCGGTTTGCTCTAAGAGGCTTGAGTGGAACTGACACATTTAACCTTCCTCCATATGAGGATCGTTTGAAATTATTAAAAATGCAATCTTTAAGTGAGAGAAGAAAATCTGCTGATATCGTCTACTTGCACCAACTCATAACTGGTGTATTCGACTCTCCAGAGCTTCTTTCTCTTATAAATTTTAACACTAACCGTAGAAGCAGTAGAAACTCTAACAACTTGATTTATTTACCATTTAGTAGAACAAATTATATGTTAACTGCTCCATTAAATCGCATGAGTACCTTTGTTAACAACTGTAACGTGTTTGATGTTAACTTGTCGAAAGGTCAACTCAAAAGTAGATTGAAAACTAATGAAGGATAAGATCTATGTAAACGCATGGTTAGCTGTTATGTCTTGTGTTGTCCCTGAGCCCAACCCATATTATGGTGGGTAAATTTTTCTCCCTTTTGGTTTTTTTTTGACCACTTCTATCGATATCTTTGAGATATTTCAATGATATTTGGATTGGTTCTTAAAATGATCTATTGCGGAGAAAGTGTGAAAAAGCTGTAGTAGCTGAACTCTATTGTTATTGCAAATAAAATGTTATCTTCGAAACGGTACGTGTAAATTTTGGTCGAATACCGAGAAAAGAATTCCAAGACTGTGCGACCTGTAATTCTTAAGCAATTCGATACCGCAAATTTTGGTTGTATGGCAGGTGCCACGCCTCCTTGCCCAGCACCCATAAAATTTGATCAATGAAACGGCATGTTTAAATCTTGGTCTAATACTGAATTCCGGTGCTGTGCGGCCCATAACTCCAAAGCTATTGAATATCGCAAATTTTAGCTGTATGGGAGGTGGCACACTCACTTTTCCTCTTTAAACCTGTCCTGAGTAGAAGCTTATCTCTCTGCCAAATATCGAAGCAATCGTTAAAGAATTTCCAGAGGTGTGTTATATTTCGGGTTTTTGCGATTTTCCACACAACTTTTCCAATTTTTCTTTTTACACAAACCTTGTCCTAACAATAAAGAACATAAAAAAACAAAATCAATCAAATCGGTCTAGCCGTTCTCAAGTGATGAAGGGACATACATGTGACAATTGGTTTTTATTTATGTACCCGGTGTTACTCGAGAGTCATTTATATAAAAATTTTAATATACACATCTGGATTAAATGTTTTTTGCATTCTGGAATAATGAAATACATGTTGAATTGAAAACATGTTGAATACATGTTGAAATGAATAATGAGTTTGAGCTACCATATAGGGTTATTTTCAATAAGGGTCATCTTTTGTTATTTCGTGGCTCTTTAGGTTATTCCCAAGTTTTTATTATAGGAATTTACAGAGTTGCAACTCTGATTCAGAGTAAAAATTCGACAATCGCGCTATTGTAATAAATTTACTATATCTGCAGTAAATTTTTGTATGTACTAGAAAAAGTGCAGTACAGTCATCCTCAAAACTCAAAGTCGATTTTTGTGCACTCAATTTTGGGTAAGTTCACTAAAACGTCTGTAAGTTATGAATCCGACCTGCTACAAACATGTAATATATCTTAAAATTTTTGTAAAAATATTTCTCTTAACATTTAGGGAAAAAACTGGAAAACTTTGCATTTTTATTATTCTTTGGCGTTCTTGAACTTTGGATTTTTTTAAAAAAACGTTATTTTTTAACTCTTTTACTGAAGTAGTATTCAGAAATTTTCTCCAAAAATTGTCGGTACAAGTGACTGCTTAAATGAAAGCTGTGAGTGTTTAGTTTTTAACCATGTATCGAGTTTGTTTATTGATTACATAGTTTTGGAGTTATTTAAACATAACTAGGGCAATATTTTTTGAAAGATAAAAAACCGAAAAATTGGTTTAAAAATAAAAATTGAATCAACATTAAAATTCGGAAGTGGTTTTTATAATCTAGAAACAATACTAAATCGAACAAGCAATGTCGTTTTCACCGCGCAAAAGCACTGTTTATATATTTTATTATAATTGAACGAACTTTAATCCAAAAAAGTTTTTGGAAATTTTTCCATCATTAAAATTAAATTCAAAGAAGGGGTACGAAAAATATATTTTAAAAATTAAAAACAGTTTAAATATTTACATAATCTTAAAGCTAGCAAAATTATCATTTCAACAATAAAAAAATTATGGTATGACTCCATGAGTCCTTGAGATATGGATAATTTAAAATCTAAACAAATATTTGTATTAAAAAATATATTGAACTTTTTAACAAAAAAATTTTAATGAAATATATTAAAAACAGCGGAGATATTGGCATTAAAAGTACAAACTTTGATTTTAAAATAATTTTTTCTCATTCTTAGCTATCAAGTTTTTATGAAAAATTCATTGTACTAAAAATGATTGTACAACGTACAACGTACATCTGTCTGTAAGTATAAAACATAGCAAAAATTGATCTGAAGCATTTTTTTCACAATTGATCTGATCTCCCAAGAAAAAACGCAGCTATTGAGCCAGCCAAAAGTGTGAGGTTAAATTTGAAGAAACTTGTGGTAGACATCATTGGGCTATTCACCGCAAGGTGTATAGTTTGTACCCATAGTTCTTTAGTGTTAATAAATAGACTTTATGTTTAATTAACACTTTAATATATTAATATCATTAAAAACATCTAACAAGATCAGTTGAACGTAAAGAGAACAAAATAAGAATAAGAATAATGAAAAGTCAAAGAGCAGTGTTGCCAAATTGTTTTAAACGTCAATCTCTTATCGTGGAAAGTGACTCGTAGGTGGCTTACCGCGTTGCCACAGTACTCCTCCTTCAGTGACAAAGTCACGTTTGAGTCAAAAATCGAACACGGTTTTTCTTTTCATATGTCCGTAGAACAGGTTTCAATTGCGAAGTTACTTCTGGGCTTGACGTTGAATCTTCTTTGGTTATGAAGGCCGGTTTCAATCTATCAGTTGAGACTGCTACTTCTTTTTCGTTAATTTTTAGAGTGAACACTCTATCTGTTGGTCGATCAATTACTTCGAACGGCCCTGTGTAAGGTGGTTCCAACGGTTGTCGAACTGCGTCTGTTCTTACGAGTACATGCGAACAATCATACAAGTTTTTAAGAACAAAAATGCTTTTCTTTATGTGATGCGCAGCAGGTGCTGGACGTATATGGCGCATGTGCTCTCGGAACCTCTCTAAAAAAATATTTGGGTGGATAGGCTTATCCATATCTTCAAAAAATTCATTAGGTAATCTTATTGGTCCACCGTATAACATTTCTGCTGTAGACGCGTGTAGATCTTCTTTATAACAAGTTCGCAACCCAAGTAAAACTGTCGGCAACAGATCTGGCCACGGAGTTGCTGGATCGCACATCAATGCAGACTTAAGAGAGCGATGCCAACGCTCTACCATCCCATTTGATTGCGGGTGATATGCTGTTGTGTGTATATGTTGGCATCCAACCAGTTTCGCAAGAGCTTTAAAACAAGACGATTCGAACTGAGTTCCCTGATCAGTGGTCACAGTCTTAGGGCACCCGAATCTAGCAATCCAGTTGGTCCAAAACGCTGTAACAACAGTTTCAGCCGAGATGTCCTTAAGCGGAACTGCCTCTGGCCAACGTGAAAACCTATCAATCATCGTCAAGCAGTACCGGAATCCGTTGACCAATGGCATTATGATAATGTCAAGATGAACATGGTCAAAACGATTGTCTGGCATGTCAATTTTTTTGGGTAGAAAAGAATTGTGTCTATGTATTTTCGCACGCTGGCAAGGTAAGCAAGTCTTTGCCCAGGTTGCGACATCCTTCCGCATCGATGGCCACACATACTTTTGGCATAGCTGTTTTAGCGTAGCTCTGCCACTCGGATGCGACAAACTATGGAACAATGCAAAAATATTGAAGCGTAATTTTTCTGGTACGTAAGGACGTACGTGTCCAGTAGAGATGTCACAGTAAACGGAGTTGCCATCAAAATGAACGATTTGTAGCTTAAGAGATGTGCTTCCTTGTAAAAGGGTTATCAGCTCCTCATCTTCGGCTTGCGCTTGAGCAAGATCTACAAAACTTACGCTGGTAGGCATCGAAATAGCATTTACACGTGATAGCGCGTCTGCTACGGTGTTGGCAGTTCCAGAAACGTGAATAATAGTGGTTGAAAATTGGGATATGAAGTCCAAATGCCTCAATTGACGGGGTGATGCTTTTTCAGCTTTTTGTGTGAAGGCATGTATGAGCGGTTTGTGGTCCGTTTTGATGACGAAAACTCGAGCCTCCAGCATATGTTTGAAGTAGCGTATGGCGTCGTATATAGCTAAGAGCTCCCTATCATACGTTGAATAATTTCTTTCAGTTTTGCTTAATTTTCTCGAGAAAAATCCAAGTGGCTGCCAAACGTCATTGGCATATTGCTCTAATGCTGCCCCAATTGCGGAGTTCGAAGCGTCGCATACCAAAGCCAGTTTTGCATCAGGAGCAGGATGTGCGAGTAACGTTGCGTCGGCTAAGCTGCGTTTACAATTTTCAAAAGCCTGAAGTGCTTCAGAAGTCCACTTTACAGAGCGTTTGTCGTTTTTTTTCATGTTACGAGTGTATTCGTTGAGCTGCGCTTGAAGCTCTGAAGCATGAGGAATACATCGACGATAGTAATTTATGAAACCGAGAAACCTGCTTAGATCACAAACAGTGTCTGGTCGTGCATAATTCGATACGGCTTCTATGCGTTCCATAGGTGGACGTAATCCTTCGCCATTGATAACATAACTGAGGAAAACTACTTCCTGCTTCCCAAATTGGCACTTATTTGCATTAATAGTCAAACCATGTTGTCGCAGTATCGAAAAGACGGTGCGAAGATGTTCTTCATGCTCGTCTGCTGAGGTGGACATGACGAGAATGTCGTCTATGTATATGTAAACAAAATCAATTCCTTTAAAAATACTGTTCATAAAACGCTGAAAAGTTTGTGTGGCGTTCTTTAAACCAAATGGCATGTATAAAAACTCGAATAATCCAAACGGTGTACATACGGCGGTTTTTTCAATATCATCTTTTGCCATCGGAATTTGATAATATGCGCGAACTAAATCTATTGTGGAAAAAATTTGTTTCCCATGCAGCTTTTCTGAGAAATCGTGGATGTGAGAAATCGGATAGCGATCAGGAACTGTCATTGCATTTAACTTACGGTAATCACCGCAAGCGCGCCAACCTCCAGTTTTTTTGGCCACCATATGCAGTGGGCTGGCCCAAGGACTTTTTGACGGTCGACAAATGCCTTGGTCGAGTAAAAAATTCATTTCAACCTTGGCTGTAGAAAGTTTTTCGCCAGCGAGACGTCGCGCGCGATCGGCAATAGGAATGCCTCTTGTTTCGATGTGGTGCTCAACGTTATGGGAACAAATGCCATTGTCATTGAACTTGTCGGTTGATTTCATAACGTCTACAAACTGTGTCAGCAACCCTCTGAAATCGTTGGCGTTGTTCACCATCGAAACGGCGAATTCGGTGGTGTCTGCAAGATTGCCGCGAGTGGTCAGGCCAGTGGCTGTATCGATAAGGCAATGCTGTTTTAAGTCTATCAATAAATTAAACTTAGTGAGAAAATCCGCACCAATTATTGCCGTGTGCGTGTCTGCTACGATAAATGACCAATTGAATACTCGTCGAAGCCCTAAATCCAGTTGCAGCACGTGGTCGCCGTAAGTCTGAATAATTGTTTGATTTGCCGCATATAGTTGAAGTACATCGGCTTTGACTTGCATTTTCACCATGTCGCGTGGAATGACAGAAACCACTGAGCCGGAATCAACAAGAAATCGCAAGCGATTGCGGCGATCGTAGATATGAAGTCGTGTTTCATGAAGGGCATCGATATTTTGGTTTGAACTGGAGCTGGTTATGTTGTCGCTGCCGCCAACCAGCGTGACTGACGGCAGCCGTTCTAGTTTGACGTCTTGAAATGAACGCAATTTGGACGACAAGTGCGTGCCTTATCGCCAAATTTAATATGATAATAACACAGATTCGATTCTGGGGCATTACTGGCTTCAAATGAGTTGTGCTTAGTCGAACGACCTCTGGAAGTAGACCTCTGTTTAGAACTCTGTTTTAAATTTTTAAGCTCACCTTGAATTTTTTTGACGGTAACAGACAGTGCCTGAAGGGTAGCTGAAATCTCAGAAAGTGACATGTTGTCATTCGAAATTGCATTTACTGTAGCTGTTGTCAAGGTTGGTGTATTTGGCTGTGCTGACAACATGTAAATCGAGTTTGAGTTGACTGCTTCTAACATCTTATCCGCTACGTGCGCCAATTGGTCGAGATTATCCTCTTTCCATACAGTAAGCAAGGGACGGACAGAATCCGGCATTTGTCCCATGAACAATGTTCAAATTACTGCTGCACTACCAGGATCAGGAGCAAGACGATTCATATGCGATAGTATCTCTGTTGGTTTCATCCCAGCTGTGCCTCCTCCCTGTAGCAAACGACGCAGCTTACTCTCTGCTGATTCGGAGAATTTTGCCAACAGCCTCGATTTTAGCGTCTCATATCGATTCTCAGTAGGTGGATGCGTGACAAGATCTTCTACGCAGAGTATAACGTCGTGCTCGAGATGTATAGTGATCCAGTCAAATTTGTCGGTGTCGTTATTGACGTCACTAAGTCGAAATGATCGCTCTAGTTGAGCAAACCATAGCTGGGGATTTTCTTTATTAAAATTTGGTACATGCATGCGTTGCCAGTTTGCACGTGAAATTGCTGGTGCGTACACATTTTGTAGCGATTCGATACTATTCTGCACCGTTTGCAGTTGCTGTTTTACTTCATCATTTAGTTGAGCCATTTCGCTGTCGAAGTACAAGTCCTCGTCACTTGATCGTATCTCTCTTGAACGCAAATCGTAACGGCCGTTTTGCATCACCTTTTTCTCTTCCTAGAAAGAAAGTGTGTTTGTGTTGCAATGTTCGAGAAAATTCGCAAGAATTTGACGCTTCGCTGGCCAGCTACTTTGCGTATGCCCAATTGTTGTTGCTTATTATTTAAAGATGTATTTTGTAATATCAGCCTTTTGGCTGGAGTCGGGGTCACCACTTTAGTGTTAATAAATAGACTTTATGTTTTATTAACACTTTAATATATTAATATCATTAAATACATCTAACAAGATCAGTTGAACGTAAAGAGAACAAAATAAGAATAAGAATAATGAAAAGTCAAAGAGCAGTGTTGCCAAATTGTTTTAAACGTCAATCTCTTATCGTGGAAAGTGACTCGTAGGTGGCTTACCGCGTTGCCACAGTTCTTACACAAGTGGCGCCATCTATCTGTGAATTTAAAGCACAGATCAAAACCAATGAAATAATTGTGCTAAACAGAGGGTGGTTTTTATAGAGTGATACAACTTTGAATTGGCATCACTGCTTTATTTGATCACCTATTTAAAAAGTTGATAGTTGTTTTTTATTGAGTTTGCTTTGACATTTTATTATAAATTGACTTACGTTAGAACAAAGCGTCCAAATTGTGGAAATTTTTAATCAAAATAATGGTTCTGTTCGTCAAACTTATCGTGTACTTTATGGCGTACATAATCGTCCTACAGAGCTGCTAATTCGAAGAACAATAGATCGTTTTCGGACCACATTTACTGTTACTGATAATGTGCATCCCGTGAGACACCGAACAGTGCGCACTGAAGAATCTGTAGCCGCTGTACAGGAAAGCATTGAAGATGATCCTAATCAATCAATTCGTCGCCGTTCTCAGGAAGGTTGTGTCCTTCCACTTTATGGAAGATTTTACGAAAAGGTATTGGCTTAAAACCTTTCAAGATTCAACTTGTGCAGGAACTAAAGCCAAACGACCATCGTATGCGGCGCCAATTCGGCGAATGGGCTGAAGCACAAATTGATATTGATTTTAAATTTCCATGGAAAATTTTATTTTTCGATGAAGCCCATTTTTGGTTGAATGGGTACGTAAATAAACAGAATTGTCGTATTTGGAGTGAGGAAAATTCACAAGCTTTTGTCGAAACACCATTACATCCACAGAAAATTACTGTTTGATGCGCTTTATGGGCTGACGGAGTCATTGGCCCATATGTCTTCAAAAACGATGATGGTCAGAATGTTACTGTCAATGGTGAACGGTATAGGAACATGATTTGAAGTTTTTTCGTACCTCAATTATCTGGCATTAATCTTTCTGATATGTGGTTCGAACAGGACGGAGCCACATGCCACACAGCGGGCGCTACAACTGATTTACTTAAGGAAACTTCTGACGAAAAAATAATTTCACAAAATGGCCCAATTAATTGGCCCACAAGATCGTGTGATTTAACCCCATTGGATTATTTTCTTTGGGGTTATGTAAAGTAACTTGTCTACGTCGATAAACCACAAACAATTGAACACCTGGAAATCAACATTCGAAGAGTTATCGGCGAGATACGGCCGCAAATTCTGCGAAAAGTTTGTGAAAACTGGTGTTCCAGATTGCGCCTTGTACGCGCCAGCTGTGGCAGCCACATGGCCAAAATGATATTTAAACATTAATGTCTTAAAATTTTCTAGTCAATAAAGCCCCTTCCATTGATATTAAAAATATATTACTATGTTTTATTATGATTTAAACTTGTATCACTCTATAAAAAAACACCCTTTACTAGTACCGCCTGTGGTCAAAATTTGACCATATTGGAATAATAGTATTTTCTTTGGTTTTTATTTTTATTTTTATTGAAAACAAAGTAAAAACATTAACTTTAGAAATACTTTTGGCTAATGAAACTTGAAAATGCATTTTACGTACTCACCATACTTGGCAATGTATGTAAACATTGGCCTGTAAACAGAATCATTAGTGAATTAGTGATATTTTTAACAGTGAACGAAAATTTACCTAACGTTGCGTTCGTTAAGGTACTAAGCGTTGATTTGAGAGAACTGAACATTAATGTTGTGTACCATTCATTACGGCGCTCATTATTCGGTTACATTCAAGTTTGCATACTTGAACAAAAACATTATTATTCCGTACCATAAACTAAACTAAATAACCGTTTACGAAGCGTTGTTCGAGAAACTGAGAAAGCAGAGAAAAAACCCATTTTATTTGCTTTAAAGCACATGCAGCCCAGGTTGCCAGTTTTTCAAAAATCCCAAAAATCTCCTTTACCCTTTTTTTCGTGGGATTTTCCCATGGAATTTTTCTGCGAAAAATCCGTTTACCCGTGTAATTTACTCGAAGAACTTTAACCTTTTTGGGGATTTTGTTTCCCGGAATCCCATACCATGAGATTTTTTATTTTTTTATTTTTGGACCTACTAAGCCTGTTAGACTATAATTTTATAGTTGGAAGAGCTAGTAGGGTCAAGTGCACCGTATCAAGAGCACTATTCTGAGACATAAAAGGAGAGAGAGTAAAAAAAAATATCGTATGCCGTAAAAATATCGTATGCCGTATGTGTTCAGTAGTTTATACGCACACATTATAACAATGTGTTTGTATACTATGCTGTTGAACGTAACAGAATAATAATGTTTATGTTCGTATCCGCACACATAAACGCAACCGAACGAAAATTCATGCCATGTGAGGCACATTAAAATATCGTTTGGTAAAATTTCGTTCACAGATTTTTAAACAATGAAAAGAACAGATTTTTCCAATAAATTTGTCAAGATTAGCTCCCATTTTCCTTAAACTTTGCTAAAAGACTACAAAGGATTCAGCAATCATCTGCTCAAGTTGACCAACATGCTTTATCAAGTTATCGCAGTGGGTTGAAATCCCAAAAAATGGAGATTAATTCACCTAGAAGTAGGGGGGAATTTTTGACTTTTGTTTTAGTTAGATTGGGTACAAATAAGAAAAAAAAATGTCCGTCTGTCCGCCTTTCGATATGATTAAAGTAGACATTTAAGCTTGTATCTTAAATGTAAAGATTAAGTTAAAAAATGTGCTCAATCAGATGAAAACCACGCCTACCTCCCATACAGAGTGACTTTGTTTTAAACGTAAAATCTCTTCAAAATCTACAAAAATTATAAAAATGCCCTGAAATTTTGCACGTAAGTTTTCCTCTTCAATATAAATTCTAACTATAAAATTCGGCAAAACCAGATAAAAACCACGCCTACTTCCCATACATAATGACGTCATCTAAATAGAAAAACCTTCATAAATTCCTCAAAAATTAATTCATTGCATAATATAAATAATTTTAACAATAAAAATGCATTCTAAATTTTAAATTTGGAGAAGTTGGAAAAAACCTCGCCTATCGTTTGTAAAAAGTGACGTCATCAATATAATAAAAAATTACAAACTTCGGCAATTTTTAAAACTTTTAATTCATAACAATATTATATACGAGTAGCAAAAAATTTATTAATTTGTTAATACTCCTCCTGATGCCCAAAGTCGTCATACTCCTCTGCATCGACCTCGTCACTTTCATCATTGTGTTATGAAAAAACAAATTAAAGACAAGAGTCTTTGTTTTTGTAAGAGTGACTATTTTCGCGATTTTTTAAATAAAAAAGATTCGGGTGAAAACGAGCCATTTTTTATTGCTGAATATTGAAGCTGAGATACTGAAAAAAAACAACATATAACACTGAAATTTTCAGTAGTGATGTACAATTTTGTGCTCTTTAATCGAGTAGTAAAAATTTAAAAAAAAACATATTTTCATTTTTCAATTAATCTCCACTTTTCTCAATTCAACCCTCTGTGCGCCACAAAGCCATAAGCATACTAAGCCACTATAAAAAAATAAAAAAAAATTTAATTTTTAATCGATCTTAATCTTATCAAATAAAGCTTCATTTAATTCAGCAATGTTCACCGTTGATAATTTTTTTTTTCTATCTATTTAACAATTCTGTGTCAACAATATGTTTTTAGTAAACACTAAAGGGCTGCACAATTACATTTGAATCGCTGTACAAAACATTTGTGGGGATCGCAATTACTTTCGTTCTCTCACTCTCATTTGCGGATAGCGTTGGCGTGAGTGAAAATTGTAGGTAATGTGCATGATACAAAGAACTACAGATAAAGTATTGCGCATGTCCGCCATCTTTGTTGTGACGTAGTTCGAGCTTGTCAAAGTGGATAAATAAAAACGTAGTCACAATATATTTAAAGGGGATAATTTATTTATAGCGATGAAGAAATATCGACATTTTCTTATTGAAAATTGGTTTATTGAAATGAAATAGATTACATTATAAATATATTTAAAAATAAATTTAAGCAAATTTATTTTTCAGTACTATTCTTGAAAAGAAATGCATATATAATAGGGGTATTTTCTCCCATTTGTTCTTCTACACAAAAAATAGCTACGTTACTTGATGTGTTTGACAGCACTTTGATAGCTTCTTTGTTTTCATTTTCTTGTTCTTCTCGTTTGTTGAAAAATTGTAAATTCATTTTATGGCCCGAATTAAAATCGTTGTTATTCTCATCAAAAGCTCTAAAACTTTAGAACTAATTTTAATTACATAAAATATAATTAAAAAGTATAATTTACGCGTACTAAAGTGCACAATATTAGAAAATGAATTAAATATTTCTTAAATGCTTGAAATTTTGCTGCTTGCTGCTTGTGTTTACTTTTTGCTTTTTCACATTTTCTTTTGTATGTATGCACCACGTGTTACAGCTGACAAGCTCGAGTGACGTAGTGCGCAGAAGATTTCATTTTTTGAGCACGGAGTAAGCTATCTGTATATCTCTGTTTCATGGGTAATGTGCGTAAGTGGGAAAACCGGTTGAAAGCAAAACAAATAATAAATTGTCTATCGCGTACTAGTTATGCACATAAAAATAACTTGCAAGAGGAGTACAAGTTGGCAAGTACTTGAAATACTTGGTACATAATTTCTGTAATTTAGAAGATGAATTTGCAGTTGCATGCTTTAATTTAAATGTATATTTTATTAAAAACAAAAAATCATTCAGATAGATATAACGAAAAGCCAAAAAAAAATTCAAAAAACTAAACTTTATGTGTGGTAATATATATTCATTAATTATTTATGTTTGAATGTAAAAACATAATTTTTGTTAAAAAAAAAAATAATAAGTTTAAAATCGCCGCTCACAATTTTTACTTTTATAGCGGCGTTATTAATATGGTCATTTAAAGAAAAAGAATCACTGTTTGTTGGCTGTAAACATTTTAGTATTAAAAAATTTAAATAAAACAATAATTCAATATTTACTTACTTTATCAGTTTCCATTTTTTTTTTATTTTAACTTTTACTTTATTTTTACCTTACTAATGCTTCCATTAGCAACTGATAGTGACTTCTGCTTTCAGCAAACGCAAGTATTTGCAGTATAAAGTAGAACTAAACAGACTTTTTTTTTCATTTGTCGTGATAGCGACCGATAATTACTGTAATTGATGAGAGCAAGTTGCGTATGCATTTGATACGAGAGAGAGAGAGAGAGAGAGAGTTAAAATATTACTTTTTCTCTGAGAAACAAGCAACGGTAAGATATTTCTTTGCTTAATTCTGCTACAAGTGATGTGCGTAGCTAAAAGTACTTGATGGAATCAAAGAAGCAAATACATTTGTGCAGCCTTTTACTAAAAACCTTTTCATCGTAATTTTCTTGACGCTGACGCGGCGGCAAGTTTGTTCTGTTCAGGCTATCAGTTCGAGAAGAAAGTAATTAAGTAACAGCAAAAACAACCTCAATGATACACAGCTCTGTTAAATTATCTGAGTCACTCTCGCATTCTATTCATTATCGTGTATGTTACAACAACGATGTTCAACAGAGCTGCGTCGCTATGTATTTTGTGGTTTTTCTCATTGTTCCATTGGGAAAAAGTTTTTTCATTCGCTTTTAGTTTTTACAACTTTTTACGTAGTTTTCTCTATCTTAAAAACAATATATTTGAGCAAAAATAATATTCTGCAAGTCTATTCGCAAATGCCTTTCCATTGATTTAAGATTTATGTGAATATTTTGACGTTAACGCAAGTACAACTTTTTGTTTTCATATTAATATATAGATACTTTTAACATCCTCTACTGAAAAAAACTATTCTTTACGAAAAATTATGTTCTAAATGAAGTTTTCGGTTCCTAGGAATTTTATTATACTTGAATTTTGTTTCACAGATGAGTTTCATTACAATAATTGCATTTACATCATAATTAACAAAAAAATAATGTTATTTAAAATAAATATCTCAATATTTATCTTCGTCCAGCAATTAAAAAGTGGATGCTCGGAAAGCAACTTAAAGACATTTCAAATATAATTTAAATGTATTACGTGAGAAACTTCATATGCTCCGCAATACAAGTGCGGATCATTCAATATACAATAAACGAATAAAATTTTCGTAATATGAACTAATTTACGTCGATTCTGTCAATCCTATTCGTAGCTGAAAACTACGAATAAGATTCGTAGAATAAGCGCAGCTATTAGTAATATTTGTACACAAATATTTTTGAGTGTATGAACAACACGTGTATAAAGTGCTTAAAAAAACCTTATTTTAACTTTCAGATGAGTTATCAAACATTTCATTATACTTTTGTGTTAAATTTTAATTGCTTTAAAGTAAATGCAAGCACATAAAAACATTAGTATGTCAAAAACTAGAGCCAATTTGATAAAAATAATTACGGGGTTGATATAAATTCAATAGTCGTTTATTGGTTTTTTGCTTAGTCATTAAAAATTCGCCGAAAATATATGTTATTTTAACGATCAGTGTTTTAGCTCTGGCTTATAGCTTGTACCAAATAATTTCTTAATAAGAAGAATAAGTCCCATGAAAGGCTGAAAAATCTCGCATAGATTATACAAAAACATTTGTTATTAAATCAAAGTCAAGGAATCTCACAATTTGAGCAATTTTTTTACAACATTTTCACAAGACTTTGAGCTAGCAACTGTTTCGGTAAAGGTCTTAATAATGTATGAAAAAAAGTTTTTTACTGAAATATAATTTAATTTGACAGCATGACATCAGCAATCTGCATTTATTTATAGTCTTTAAAATCCTTACTGATGTCGCGTAAGGCAGCATGTCCTTCTTGCACCTTAAGCAGTAGGAAATAAGAGCAAAAATAAAATATTGGGTACTTGAAATAGCAAGCATAAGGAAAATATGTTTGTGTGTTGCATATTTTTGAAGGACGATTGAAAGAAAACCTACATCGAAACATTATTTATACATTGCAGCTGCACTTAATGCAATTATTTCAATCACTTAAAAAAGCACTCAGTAACAATCTAGGAAAAGCAAAGAATGACATTAAGTGCAAATTTGAGTGAATTTACTTTAAACATTATTACATTTAAAATAAGTGTTGTAGAGCAAAAAAAGTAAAAATATCATGAAAGGAACTGAACTGCAATTAAGAAAGAATTCAAGCACAAAGTGTAGAAAACTTTATTCTTCACAAATAAAAAACAACTTCTATTTTAAGAAATACATAAAGCTAAACTCTTTGAGAGTCTAAAAAAGTCTATGTTTTAAATTTTTCCAATTTTCTTTATTTGTATTTTGACAAATGGTATGTGTGTTTGAAAGTTGGAAAGTAGAATTAGGTTGCTTTTATGTTAGCTACTCCAAAGCCGGTCAGCTAATAAAACTGAAAAATTTGCAAATAAAAAAATAAAAATATATTATCAGTAAAACATTCACGTACAAAAAAAAAGCTATGCCTAAAGGTTTTTTCAACCTTTTTACCCTTTTTTATATTGATACACTCAAAACAAACTAAAAAGTTTTCACCATAACTTAAGCTAACTTTCGAAAGAAAATAAATCTTGAAAGTTTTGGTTTTTCTTACTTTTTTATATGTTTTAAAATCAATATTTAATTATACACACACAAACACATTCATACAGACAAAGCTTTTTAATTTGCTGCCTATATGCTTAATGCGAATGTGTTCTCTAGTGCCTTTTTCTACTTTTGCTTGTGTAAAGCAAAACTAGCACACACACAACTACACAACGTAGAAGAAAAGAGAAAATTTTTGTTTTAGGCCACCAATTTTTTGTTTTACCCTTTGTTGGCATGGGCGCTCAGAAAAATCTATGCATGTATACGAATGTATCTGGAGCAATTTTTGGAACTAACATCTTTTTGTGCTTCCGAAACGTCAAGCCAGCATAGAAATCTCTGCAGTGGCAGATTGTTTATATATGTTGACATGCATGTGAGTGAGTGTGTGTATTGCGTATGTGTGTTTGTTGTCTTTCAAAAGTTGCTCTTTGTTTTTGCTGCTGTTGGCAAAATTCTTTGGCAACACAATTTGGCAAATCTAGGTATTCGAACAATGCTCTATTTTGGCTCCGGCAGATACAGATGCTTGCTTCTATGCCTGCGTTCCTGATAAGCAACGATAAGAATTTTTTTCTAACATTATTTCGTCCTATATGGTTTGTATATTTTTACAATAAATAAACAAAAAGTTGGTAAAAAAATTCTCAAATTGATAGAGTTTGCGAAGAGTTAAAGAAAATATCTGGCAGAACACCACGTGGTATGAGTAACATTTATTTATTTGTACCTATTCATTTAATAGAATGTTGAACAGCTTAGTTCACTCAAAAGAGCTTAAAAGCTTAATTGTATGGAACTTTAAGCAATCACTGAAATCTGAAGATGATCAAATCGAAATATTAACATCAGCTTCAGAAATTTTTTAAAATCATGCAAGCACATTAGACAGATTTTTTTCTATATCTTGCATTAACAAACATAATTTATTGGTAATAAAAAAATTATGCTGAGTTTTTTAAATAGATTACGTTGCAAATGAAAACTCATGATTTTTGCAAATCTAGTAACTCTTTATCATTTGAATTAGCAACTTGAGCTCATTCAATAATTCTTTTCAAAAAATATATAATTTTAAAATATATTTCTCAATTTATTCATTATTACACTGATAAGCGTTGAAGCAATGAAACTCATTGTAGTACTTTTTCACTCCTTTTCCAGTACATTGTTATCCTTGTTATGGAATATGTTACTGTGTACGCGTATCCTGCTATTAGGTATAAATTTTGTGTTTACATCATTTGATACACGCGCATACTCAGCCATACATACGCACAAACGCATATATATATATATAATAGAAAGTTTTTGAAACTATAACAACAACAACAGCATCAACAACAAAGACAATTACTTTTCATGGTAAATGTTCAAACGTGACTTTTTGTCCTTTTCCAAAAAGTAGCGACAACTATTGTGCAGCTGCTATGATGAATGAGCTTGGCTATTCAGTGCAGTATATATGTCTGTGTGTGTGTGTGTGTGTAAGTGTGTACGTGTGTTGTATGTGAATATGCAATTTAGCAAGAATGCATGCTTACAATAAGCACAAAAATCTGTCAGGTCAGGACATGCAAATAATTGTGGTCAGTATTTGGAGCATTGAGCGCATATTTCCGTTACGTGCGCCCACTATTTTTTTCAATTTTTTTTTTTTTTTTTGTTAGTTGTTAGACATACACACTTATGTGAAAGGCATATGCCTTTTTTATTTTTATTTTTTCTTCTAAAACATTTTCATATTTATTTCTCAACGTCTGCAGTAGGGCTTTCAATTTCGGGACTCAAAAGCAATTTTGGGATTGATAATTAAGAATCCCAATGATTAGTCCCGGGATTGTTGAAACAGACAAATATTATTTTTTTAAGAAAACTAGTAAGGAATTATCTTCGACT
The DNA here is from genome assembly GCA_963920525.1 of Dichetophora obliterata. Classification (NCBI taxonomy): domain Eukaryota; kingdom Metazoa; phylum Arthropoda; class Insecta; order Diptera; family Sciomyzidae; genus Dichetophora; species Dichetophora obliterata. Next base: position 208,673,373 of record OY986438.1, read on the forward strand.
GGGCCGAAGTTAAAATACCCCCACGGACGACGATTTTTCCAAATTTCATACCTAAATTTTATATTAATTGTTAAAGGTTTTGTGCAAAATTTGAAGACATTAGATTAATTTTTGTGTAATTGAAAGAGGTTTTACCATTTTGGTGAACTCACTTTGTATGGGAGGTAGACGTGATTTTTATTCGATTTTTATAAATTTTATACTAAAAATGCATACTAAAGGTTAAAGCTTATGTGAAAAATTTTAAGTCATTAGATTAGTTTTTGTGAAATTGAAAGAGATTTTAGCGTTTAGGGTAAGTTACTTTATATGGGAGGTAGGCGTGGTTTTCATCGCATTTTTACAAACTTAATACTCAAAGTTTAAACCAAATATTTAAGACGCTGTGCAAAATTTGAAGTCATTATATTAATTTTTATGGGTTTTAAAGAGATTTTACCGTTTTAGGCGTGGTTTTCATTCGATTTGGCTCATTTTCGAACTTGACCTCCGGTTTTTGAATAAAAAGCTTTTATATTGAATATCGTAATGATAGCTGAAAAATGACGACTGTTATCGTGACCACAGATGGACAGACGGACAGACGGACATGGCTAAATCGACTCAGGAGGTGATGCTGATCAAGAATATTTATACTTTTCTATACCGGCCACGCCTCCTTATTGCCGTTACAAACAGAGTGACAAAGTTAAAATACTCCTATTACGTTTTTTAAACGTGGAATTATAAAAAAGAGAATTTGTATGTAATGTATGAAAATTAGTATATTTTTTTAATAAAAAATTGTCCAAAGGATGAAACAGTTTACTTAAATTTTTTATAAAAAGTTAATTTATTTCACTTCAATATACAGTGGGTAATCATATTATTAAAAAAAGAGACAAAATGCTACCACAAGTTCAGGAATGGTTTCAAAACAACAAATTTATATTTATGCATGATTCTGCCCCTTGTCATAAGGCTATGAGAGTCACAAAATTCCTCAAAGCAAAAAAAGTCTATGCTCTTGAATGAGCAGGAAATTTTTCGTATCTTAACCATATAGAGAACCTTTGGGAAGAGTGAAATTTCCAAGGAATTTGTGACCAACAAACACCAATTAATAGAGCTTTTGATAGAAGTGTGGCACCGAAATTAATCCACTCAAAATTAAACTGCACCAAATGCATAGAATTTATGCCTAAACGAGTAGCTGCAGCTATTGCAGCAAAAGGTGGAGGTACCAAATATTGGCAATACAATTTTTTTAATATATTTTTCTTCAGTTATAAAAGCTTAATGTTAATATCAATTTTACTAATAAAATAATTGTTATGCGAAACTAAAGAAATTAATTTTTTTAAGGTGTCTCTGATAATATGATCACTCACTGTTAATAAATAAAGGATGAGAACATATATATTTACTATATATATCTATAGTATAATTCATTAAATTCATATCTTCTGATATTAGATTAGATTAGTTAGTTAAGTGAGGAGGGAGTTAGTCACCTAATTGCTGCGGCCTCAAGGACCTATTGTAACAAACCACTATATTTCATTCTTTATCGTTAAGCTCGTTGGGAATAAGACTATGTCCTTTGGTAAACTATCCGCTGTTTGGTGTGGTTCTAGCTACAATGCACCTAAGTAGCAAGTCGGGTCCTAATTAGAACGATACAGTTACACAAAATGACCTCTGCTGTTTCGTCATCTGCATAACATAATCTAAACAGATCTTCCTGGACTATACCCATGGCTGATAAGTGCTTAATTACCTTGCAATGTCTAGTTAAGAAACCTGTGATAAGTCTGAAAGATTTCCACTTAAAGTAAGGAATTGTTTCGTTTTTTGAAGCGAAGTGGTTTGTATGAATGTTTTTGTCTGTCTATTTCCTTCGGTTTCCCTCCAGTAATGTAGTGCCTCTCTGTTAAGCCATATAATAATATTATGGAGCATAGTGCCCCATGTTAGCCCGCAGAATGGTTCTAAGCCTATGACGGAACTTACAGCTCCTTTTCTGGCTAGTTTCCTAATAAGCCGCTATGATCTGGTACCCAAATGAGGTGGTCTCTGTTATGGGTAGACACTTTGATAAGCAGCTGCAGGCAGTCCCATACGAGTTTGGACGTGATTTTATATGCGCTTAGTGCAAGTAGAGCAGCTTTGCTGTTAGAGTGAATGTAGATGTTTTTTTTCTTAGTGGGACTGTTTAAATACTTTGTAAGGCAGATCTCAATTGCATGGACTTAAATTGGAAGACTGAGTTACTTGTGCCCATGCTAGCATATATAGATTTTTCCTGCCTTGAGCCAAAACCACCAGCCCCGACGCCTTTATTTGTCTTTGAGACATCAGTATACCTGGCTTAATAGTCACCAGTGAACCGGGGCATTTCTGTTTCCCATGTGGCTCTGTTTGGGAAGGAGATTTGGAAGTTTGTGCAGAAGCTGTATTTTGAGAGACAGAGATCGCAGGGAATAACCTTAGATTCTCGTTCTGAGTTATTTCGTCAAATATCCCTGGGTAAGTGTTCCTTGTTATAATCAAATTGTTATCAATGATGAGCCTGACTGTGCAGGTCAGACCTTCTTTCTTGACAAGAAAAGTGGTGGTATACTAAGCAAAATCTCTAAAGCAGCAGTTGAAGTAGTACGCATCGCTCGTGTGATACAGACACAAGATAGTCGTTGCAACTTGCTGAGCTTGGCTTGAGCTATTTTTTTACCATATTGGTGCAGCATATAAGACGATAGGTCTCGTGATGGAAGTATATATTCACATGGCTAGTTTGGGACTTAGGCCCCAAAAAGTTTTTCATACAAAACTTCTGCTGTTGTTTAGGTTTTGGGTGTTGTTTAGCTTTGGGTTCTATATGAGCTTTTCCATTATTTTTCTGACATACTAATACTAACATAAAAAAGGTACATTTCTTGAGATCACTGAAGTCTTTGAATTGTTAGTCAGGCTGATTGACTTTAAAAATATGCTTTTAAAAATACTAGGGCATTTAAGGTGTCATCCCCCAGGCTTGACCGAAATTTAACTCACCATTTAACAAATTTTTTTATTTAATTTTCAAACATTTGAATTAATATCAAATTATTTTAAAAGTTATTACTTGAATGTAGGCAATTTGAAGGCAATCCTGGGATCCCAAAAATTCCGGGATCTTATGCCTTATAATCCCAGTACTACCGAAACTGGGAAAAGTCAGAAATCCTGGAATCCCGGGATTGGAAGCCCTAGTCTGCAGCATACAAAGCTTTGAATACAAGTGTCCTTCGTGCTTTGATAAAAACAAAGTTGTATGGTTTACTTTGGTTTAGTTGTTGTTCATTGTTGCTCCTGTCGCAAAAACAGCGTGCTAACATATGCATTAATCACTACAATTTTTGTCCTTAGAGAACAAAATTAGATTTATTCATGAATATATTTTATACTATTTTTAAGCAAATGGTTACTTATTTCTTTATTTACTTATTTATTTATTTATTTATCATTTGCAGTTCTAAGTGTTACAAGAATCAATACTTCTTAATTATAGCACTAATCATTAAGAAAAGGACATATGGCAGTAAATAGTTAATATACGAAACACCTATATTTAATATACGAAAACTTAAAACTAACATGAAGAGCTTATAACACAAAAAATAGAAAACATAAAAATTTTTACAAATAAATATGAAATTTGATTAAATACTTTAAAAAGACTTGCCTCTAATGGATGACATGTAAAACTAATTAAAGGACGACAATGACGATAATAGTTTCTTTTTAAAATTGATAGCGTTGCTGATTTGTCGTGTGTTATATACTAAGGAATTCCAAAGACGTGGACCACATAAGAAAAATTGCTTTTCGGTGACAAGGCTGGAATGTCTTGCTAATATAATATAATTATTACGGCGCGATTGTGTAAAGCGAAGTCTCTCGAAGAGATAGATAGGTTCAGCGGATTTGCTTAAAAGTTGACTTGTCCTTATCAGCTGTAACAAGCACATATAAGAAATTAGATACAAAAATAAATTTATTGTGGATTTATAAATCCATACCCAACAAACCAACAAAAATTGATACGAATTTCTCTTTCTCTGACAACTTGGACGTTCACGAGTTTTGTTAAAAAAATCCAATTCTATCAGATCCGATACTCACGATTCTTTAAAGAATCGTAAAAATTAAAAAAAAACCAAATAATTCTTGAAAACAATTACTCGTTAATGAAAAAAAAAACTTTTTTAAAGTAATCAAAAAATGTGTGCCAATTTTTGGTATTCCTATGTATTTTGAACTACTGTACAAAATTCAAATTATGCGTTATTTTATGCAAGCATCTCGGTTGCTAGCTGAACACCTTCTTCATTCGGCTATCGCAATTATTGAATTAGCATTGTTCAATATGCTTAACTGTCTTAATTCTTTTAACACATACAAAAACTACTCGAAGTAATTTTTTTTACAAAATTATACATTTTTTATGCATTTTTGGTACATTTTTTTTCGTTTTCATTAAAATTTGTATCAATCTGTACTATTAAGAAATACTGACTTAATGGCAATGCAAATGAACTCATCAAACCCTTTAATAAAGTGTCCGCAAAAAAAAACTGTAAAATACAAAAGTTTTTTGAAGACAATCTTGACTATGTCAAATATCTATTTGTATTAATGTTTCTATATTTATTTATTTATTTATTTATTTGTGAACATCCCAACATTAATAATAGATATTCTTATTGGAAAATAAGAAACCAGCTAAAAGTTCTTTAAATATTAGTATTAAGTAAAAACTAAATTTCTATTTAAGAAAATGTCAAAAATTGTAAAATTACGATTATAAATTTTTTTTCGATTTTACTTATTTTTGAGCAAATTTAAAGCCGAAAAAGTGCACATATGGCAGCATTTTTCTTAAAAAGTGCTTTTTAGAACTCGAAAAAGATGTATCGCTACCAAATTGTATATATTTGTTACCCAAATACAATTGATATTTTTCATTTTTCGATTTTTATTTTGAACAAATACTTTTTTATAACCTTAAAAACATTGCTTCAGAGTCAAAAGTCGGGTTTTCAACTAACGTTTTAATAAAAATCAAAATTTATCTAAAGAGTCGAGCTGTGTTCTAATTTGGGACTCTTTATATTTAACGAAAAATTTTAAATAATAAATTTAAATAATATAGTAAAATAAAATAATAAGAGGCAAAAATTGGAAACACCAACAAGGATTGTTTTGCACGGTTTGCAAAGCTATTCCGAGCGCTAGATTTTTTTTTTTTTTTTTAAATAATTGTAAGATCTATAAAGTAGGTAATTTAGCTTTAAAAATCTAGAATCTGATTTCTGAATTTCATAATTATTAGACCCCCACCAATATTCACAGTCTTTCACAAGCACACACAAGTGAAAGAAAAAATGTATCGCAAAAACATATAAAGCCTTAACTAGGATTTTACTACATTGGTGCAGTTTACGCAAAAATTAACCTCATTGCCTTTCATAAATTTTCAGCAACTTTTATCAGCATTCAGCAGCAGTCTGGAAAGAAGTAGAGTACAGTTTTTGTTCAAATAAGAACAGATAGCATTTCATTCATGTTTTGTCCCTAACTGAAGCTTCAGATTGCATGACTGAACTTGACGGATTTTGGAGCTCGTCGCTTTCGTGCATTGAGGCACCTTGAATTTTTCACCTTTTTTCTAATAACAATTTATTTTCTAGCTGCCATTCCATGACTTGGGTACATAAGCAAAAATGTCAAAAATGTTAAAATAAGTACTTTTATGTTACCCAGTGGGCAAAAGCAGGTCTTTGCAGCGCTTCTAGCAGGCCATCATATGGATTTCTTAGCCCTTCCGTGCTCGTTTCCAAGCCCATAAGCTTTTTTATATGAAACGAGAAAATTTTCTAGGCCTTTCGCTCTCGCGACTCTAAAGAAGCCTGCTAGAAGCCCTTCTTTAGAATGTACATTAGAAAGAAAAGCAATATAAATATCAACTTGAAATAAAAAACTTTTGACAAATTCCAGATTTGAACCAGCGTCCTCTCAGCAGGCGGTCTGGCATCTTACCCGCTCGTCCACCTCAGTTGCTAACAAACTTTAGCTTATTTTGCATCATTACAAATGAAAGTAAGTTTTCGGGAGCGCGAGTTCACGACCCAGCTCGGCCCAAAAAAAAATTTTTTTTTTTGTATATTTTTTTTAAAATCTACATTTTTTTACAAATTTTTCTGTCCATTTAAAAAATTTTTTGGAATTTTTTTGTAAATTTCTTCATACAAAAATTATAGAAAAGACTTGGAATTTTTCCATATAAAAGTTTTCATATAATGTGATATGCAATGAGTTAGATTTCGGAGACCTGGGTTCGCGTCCCAACTCGGACAAAAAAAAATAATTTTTTTTTTGTTTTTTCTTTAAGATTTGATTTTTTTTAATTGATCTGATCATTTATAATTTTTTAAAAATTTGTTTTAAAATTTTTTTTATATAAAATAACAGAAAAAGACTCCAAACCTTCAAAAGGTAGGCCTTACAGAAGCACTCATCAATGCAGCGATCATGAAAGGTATATTGACGCCAATAAGAGCACTACTAGCATGCATTCTTTTGCGTATCGCTAGCTAAAATGCCCACTGGGTATTATCTAGTCTTAAAAGTGTGTGTGTGTGTGGGTAGATATGTGTGTGTCTGTCAGAGTGACTCCTTAAGAATGCGTGTCGCAACCTTTTTGCTCTCTCGAACTGGCATTCTTTTTCTATGCAATGTTTTTGGCATTTTCGACAAACTTTAAACATTGTTGGTTGTTTCTCTTATTAATAACATTTTACTGCTGCTGTGAATTTTATGCTCCATATTTAGTTGTTGTTGTTGTTTTTTGTTTTTGTTTTTTTTTATTGTTTCATATAAAAATGCTTGTTTCAGTCCTTCAGATGATGACATGAATACCTTTTTTTATTCTATGTTATTGTATTTTACTTTGAATTTTTTCAACAACTTACTGCTACTTCATTTGTTTACTATACATATAAAGATGGTGGTGTACATTTTGCATACATAGCTGTTACTTTTATTAAATGCTCAATTCCTTGCTGCTCCTATGCTTTTCTTGTAGCTATTGTTTGTTTATATTTTTTTTTTCATTTTCTATGCTGGTTATCATCTAGCATATTTTTTGTAGTACAAAATGTAGCATAAAAAGAGCACAACAACAACAACAACAACAACAACAACTAAGACCAAAACGCTAACAGAAAAAAGATTCCACAGAAAACATTCCTACACAAATACCACAAATCGAGCTTGCAAGAGCTTTAGGTAAACAAAGCAAGCTCGACATTGACATCGTTTTAGGCAGATAAAAGAAAAAGGAAGCATAAAAAGGACAGCACTACAACAACAAAGAATAAGTTGCAAGTTTTATTCATATTTTTTGTTTTATACGGGTTCAACTATTTTGTTATCTTTGATTTTTTTTGTATAAGACAACCTTGTTAAGTAGCTAACAAAAAAGTTTTTCTAAGAGTTCTAACAGCTAACAAAAGGAAGCTGCTTCTGCTTACTAGCAAACTTTAAAACATCATTAAATTTTTTGCTAACATATTGAAAAAAAAATTATGTTTAAGTAACTTATTACAAAAGGAAAGAATAAAACCTCAGAGCTTATTGTTGGACTTTATTTTAAATACAGTAACTTAAGGGGAGGTTCTCATGAAACTCGACCAAGAAACACAAAAATTTTTTAATTTTTCGGTAGCTTATGATGTTTAAAATATGTTTTCGAAGCGTTTAGGCTGGTAACAAGTTCATGGAAAAGTTATCGCATACGAAATAACCCATATTTTCATAAATGAACTCAAAAAATCGGTTACAAAATATAAAATCGCGTTTTCTAAAAAATCACATGTTTTTCAAACTGGTCTCCACAAGATCTCAAGAACTACTCTATGGATTGACTTGGATTTTTATTATTTTAAAGTAGATACAATTTATTGGATCCCAAACTTCAATTGAGATAAAAATAGTCGGTTTTTTAGAGAACTTTAAAGAGCATAAAATGGGGGATATGGCGAAATAAGAGGGAAAATGGCGCACTAAGAAATGGACTAGGGCATCCAATTTCGGGACGCTTCGGCAATCTCGGGATGCCAGGACTAGTCCCAGGTTTGACCAACAAAGTAATTATGCTTTGTTTTACAACACAAAACATTGTAGAAGAATATAAAAAACTAAAAAACTAAAAAACACAGTTTCGATTAAACGTTTGGATAGTATTATATGTTTATTTTTGAAAAAACACAGATCAATTCTTTAAAAAAAATAGTAAAATTAGATAGAAATTAGAAGATTCATAAAATTATAAAAAAAAAGATTAGTTTAATAACACTGTAAGTAAATTTTCAACTTTTTAAAATACACAAAAAAACGCTCAGACACTCAAATTTAATTTTTTAATGTTTTACTTTAAGGTACTATTACAGTGTGTATTATTACAGTGTGTATAAAAAAACACCTTTTTTATTCATTTTTTTCACCTAGTATAATTAATTTTATTGATTCAAATTTTTTAAATAATGAAGAATTATTCATGAGAAAATAAAATTTTTTTTATTGTCTTTATGGTTGTTGTTAATTTTCTACAAGGCGTTGAAGTTAGCGTGTTTGAAAAATTGTTGCAATTGGCTTCTCGTCTCAAGCATTTACAAAGTGTCTGAAAGTAAAAAATCAAAGTGCATTCTTGAGTTAAGGGTTCTAGTTGAGCACTCAATCTACGCAAAAAAAAAATAAAAAATGGCATGCGTTGAAAAAAAAATGTACAACAATTCCCCTTTTTTTGCTGAAACTTTCAGCCATACAAAAAAAAATATAAACTTTTTTGGCTCTTTATAGGTCAAGTGCTCAACAGAGTCTATAAGGATCACAATGAATCAAGATTCTTCGAAATCGATCAAGTAGAACTCCAGATATCTTAGAAGCTTATTCGAAAAACCTTGTTTCGAGAAAAACATGATTAAAGATTTAAAGGTTTTTGAATATCACGTGACATACGAATATAATATATGAGCATTTCCAAATTGTCATTACGGACGATTTGAACGAAGAAATATAAAAAAAAAAAAATTTAAAACATATAATTTTTAAAAAGTTTTTTATATGTGCGTAGTAATGAAGTACCATTTTATTAAGTAAAAACAATAACAACAATCGACCTTAAGAATTAAGAAAGATATAGGCAAAAACATGTGCTGGTGTTACGTTACAAAAACGGAAGTGATTTTTGACTTAGAATACAAAATTTGCAAAACTGTCTGAATTTGGCAAGACTTTTTTTTATACAACTCTTTTTGGAAGGTTTTGAAATAATATAAGTTTATTTTCCAACTGATAAAATTTAAATATCTTGTGCGGGTTTTTTTATTAGGCGTTTTGACCTGGCGTTACGTTACTTAAATTTCCACTGTAGATTAATTGAGTAATTAAGTAATTAGATAGTGAAGTAATTATATAATTAAGTAATTTAAAATGAAATTAAATATATTGTCATTTCCTTGTCTTAACCATTTTTTCATTATCGTTAGCCAATACTTTCCATTTTTACTAAAACAAAAAAGTTTACGAAACATTTACTAAGCATTTACGAAAAAGAAAAACTACATTTTTGAAACAATGCAGATGATTTTATCATCATGGTAAATGAATATATGTATAAAATGTCTTAATTAATTGAGTAAAAATGTTTCTCTTAGATAATATCATAAAATAATAAGTTTTTAATAAGTTTTAATTTATTGGCAATAGTACACTTTTCTGTGGAAATGCCCATGTGTTGTAACGTTTTTCAATTTTATATTTTTTTCTAAAATTTTGTATACGTATTCTTAAGATCTTAAAGAACCATGTTCTAATGAAAAAAAAATTTTTTAATTTTTACAATTTTTAAAAGTACCTTAAAAAATGTTTAATGTTTTTACATATACGTAAGATTAAAGTCTCGAGCTATTCAGATTATCGATGTTTGATTTACATTTGATGTTTGACTTCATTTACAAAATTTTAATAGTTTTTTAACAATTAATTTTTATTGTTTTTTCAAAAATACCTCCAAAGTGAAAATCGAATTAGCCTTGTTTAATCTATGATTTTTCAATAGTCAAGCAATTTCGCTTTTTCTTCCATTTGGACTAAATTTCAATAATGAACGTAAGAACTTTAAAAAAAAATTTAAAAATGTTTTTGCTCAACTTAGTGTTTTTATTTCATAAGTAGACTAAATTCTGAAAATGCAAGCAAAATTGGAGTTGGTCTCCAAAAATAAGGAAAATATGGCAAAAAATGGGTTTAACAGTGACTAAATTTCAATAGCAAATATCTCGAGATTTTGATCTGATTGGAAAAAAACTGAGTATGCCACTAAATTCTACGACCAAAAATAATTTGAAGTGTCTCGGTATTCTCGTGTTTCTTTTTGACGTCCCTACAGTGTAATTTTAGTATTTCTAAGTAGGAAATTTGTGATATTTTGTACAGGTTGTTTAAGGAAGTTCTTTTTTATTATTTTAAGGTCAAATTTTAGTTTTTTTAAGTTAAAGTTTTTGAAGTTAAGTTAAGTTTTTTAAGTATTTTGTAATATTTTTTACAGTTAGTTCAAGAAAGGCTTATATTTTTTTTTTATACATAATATTTTGTAAAGCTATTAAAAAAAAATTTTATTTTAGTATTATTAAAATCACATTTCAGCATTTCTAAGGAAGTATCATGTGTTTCAGATATTGTGTTATTTTGTTCCGCTAGTTTAAGAAAAGTTTATATTTTAAAGTTTTTAAAATCACATTAATGTTTTTCTCAAGTAGCATCATTAAATTTTTTGACATGTTCATAAAATTATTAAAAAAAAAATTGATAAGTATAATAACTTTAGCATGTCTAAGTAAGAATTTTGTGATATTTTGTACAGCTTGTTTAACGAAGTTTTGTTTTTTTAATTTTTTAGGTCACATTTGGGTATTTTCACGTCATATATTGTACAACTAGTTAAAAAATACTTTTAATTTTGTATTATTAAAATCACATTTCATTATTTTTTTATGAAGTTTCATGTGTTCAACAAATTGGGCTTTACCAATAGTCGATTTAATTCCTACTCTAAATTCGGTGTGAGCTTTTCTGATATTATTTCTATAGAATTTGTTGTCAAAAAGCTTACACTAAATTCAGAGTCGGCGTTAGAATGACTATTGGTAAACCCATTGTGTTATTTTGTACAGATGGTTTTAGAAAGGTTAATATTTAAAAATTTTTTAAAATTACATAAATTTTTTTTTGGTAGTATCATTAAATATTTTGTTGGAATATGTTGGATTTTTTTGAGGTGGAGGCAATCCCGGGATCCCAAAAACCCCGGGATTTTAGGCCTTACAATCCCGGGACTGTCGGGACTAAGAAAAGTCCGGGATCCCGGGGTCCCGGGATTGGATGCACTAAAATGGACCATCGATGAAATTAATTTACTAGTTGATTATTTGAAGCAACCTGAGGTTTTGTAGTATGGTTGATTGATAGTTATCAGTACATCAAAAGTTTAACGTGTATGTGTTAGAATTGTGCTGCATGATATCTCATGTGCAACATCTCTTGCACTCCTTATGTACGCTCACAGTTAGTTCCAAATGCATAATATAATTTGGAACTGCACAGCCAAATGCAATGGATTGTGAATACCACTACTATAAATCTTTCTGTTAGAAAACATAATGTTGCTACACAGACGAATAAAGTCAAACTGTTGTTTAAACAATGCAAATAAAATTATGATCTGAGCAACACAAACAAGATTTTGCCAAATCTCACTTACAGTTCTGCATTACAATGTCATCACCGACATTTTTACTAGCAAGTGGCAGCAAAAAAATCTTTTTCGTATGTACTTGGTAGCTTGTATTTGAATGCCGCTCAGTGCATTAAACTCAATTTTAAAAATTTTTTAAGTAAACAAACCGATTTTAACCCATTCAACCCGAACCTAAGCTACCGGGCTAAAATCGACGAAACTTCTACCAGAGACTACATATACGCTAACTAAATGGGACAGGTACTTTGAGACCTTTACCTACTCAGGTTTCGTCCAGGTGAGGTGGTCGATAAAACAAAAAAACGTCGCATATCTTGCAACTAAATAAAGCATGCTTATGACACTGACAACAACGAGGCTTTAGAATATGCTTGTATGTGTGTCTGTGCGCATACTGTTTAAAGCATTTGTTCCGGTTATTTTAGCGAGGTTTTGGAGCTTTAGGGCTCTATCTCTGTCTTGACGTAGCAAATTTTAAGCAACATCTATGCGGAAATTAAGTTTGTTTAGCATTTCAGATCGAAATCGTTCTGTTTTAATCCTCTTGTGTTTGCGCAGAACGTAATGAAATTGCCACGCATTAAACATTGCTGCATCAAGCGCGTTCTTCAACAATGTCCAGTACCATTTCTTTTCCCGAATGCGGATCCTATAGTTGTTCATAAAATATCTACCGATATTATATGCGGCATTTCCAACGTTGCCATTCGACCATTTTTCTATCCCAACGTTTCGTGTGATGCATTGTCTCGAGCTGCTCATGGTTAGATGCATTATCGTTCAATCGAGCCATCAGTTTTTCATTGTTTTTATCAAACAAGTGATCCATCGTGTAACGCGGCTTTTTACGTCTCGTTTTTGCCTCTATAAGAGTTTGTTCGATTTTTTCGAATGGAGGCAGACAAAAGGCACATTAATTGTGTGCGACGTAAAAAGTTTCATCTGCTCATCGATTGAAATATTGTGTCGAAACACTCCAAATTGCATAAATTTTTCATTCATGAAATCGTTGAGCGGCGTCACGTTCGCGAACTTGTAATTTTTATCTAACTGACGGTTATCAAAAGAAGTGCTTGATCAGTTTGAAGCATTCTCGAGTCATCGTAGCACGGATTTCAATCGCATTTCAATGTGGGATTCCTACTCCAGTAGTTCTGTAATTGCAGACGTGTGTTGTACCCAGTCACGTACAGAATACCGATAAATCGACGCATTTGGTCAGCGTCAGTGGTGAACTGAACGTTGTTGCAATCTTTTTTTGCGTAATCAATCATACTGTTAACGATCCAGCAAGTCAATAACGTCATCAGCCATGAACCAATTGAACAATTCGATTGGTGAAAGTGTTGCCTACAATGCAATAGCAAATAGAAAACAATGTTGATTACTTTGCAATTACTTTGTCAATTATAACAACCAACCATATTTTTAAACAATACCGATATTTTCTCCTCTTTAACTTTTATTGGTTTCTGAGAAAATGATATCCTTTTCTACTTAGACCACTTTTGGGTATACGGCTGTGGCTTCACCTTTTTCTTCTTATTCAATTGACTAGGCTCAACTTTACTGACTTCGACAGCATCATTCTCCAGAACCTCGGGACTGTTATTGTCATAGTCTTAGGAGCAATCGGGCATACGTTCATTCTCATCATCATATTCGCAAGTCACTTCGATTTCACCAGTCACTTCTCAAATTTGTTTGCGTTTGTTGTGTTATATTTTATTTTTATACAAATATCATTTTCCATTTTGAGATACCGGTTTAGCCCAGTGGTCGAGTACTCGACCAGTTTTGTTTGCGTGCACACGGATCGCGGGAAAAATGGCGGATCGCGATCGTACTATATTTGCCATCAAATATACGGCAAATACTAATTGGCATTGATAGGAGTTAATTTTTTGCTGATTTCAAATATTTTTACCGAATAACAAAAGACCAAAAAATTCCGAAACTGCTTGGCGAAAAGACGAAGCCAAAAATAATGTATGCTGGCAAAAGTCCAAGAAAACATATGTGTTAGGTTGCAAGTTGATATAATTTTCAGGCTCACCTAGGAAAAATTCGAAACTGACCGGTCGATTACTCGACCACTGGGTTGAAATGGGTTAATTTTTCAACTCTTTATTTTGCAAAAAACACTGTTTTACATAATAATAATTTAGAGCAATGTTTTTGATTTCTGTTATAGAATATTATGAATTATAAATTTTTGTTATAAGGAAATTCAAATAAGATCCTTTTAAAGAGCATTAAATATCAATACATTTTTTTACAAACCTTTTTTTATGTTCCATATTTTTCAAAGCTTTGCGCAGAATTTTTAACTTTTTAAGCCACTCCCATAATCAATATAGCTAAATATGTTGCCACATACATTAGCTTAAAAGCTGTTCATGTCTTAAATGCAGCTTTTAATCACTTGCATCTCGCTGATATCACTTAATCATTGCCAACCAAGCCTATTTTTTGCATGTCTAAAGCAATCCTTGAAAATATTTTATAGCACTTCAAAGTTTCTTCTTCTTTTGTATGCGTATTCATTTCCCTAGATTGTTATAAGTATTATGCTTTTCTTTACACCCACTACCACTTGTCTTCCCACTACTTCTGCTCTTACTTCTTCTTGTTTTACATCTTCCTTATTTTCATGCTTTCACTGCCTCAGGCAACGTTATAAATTTTCATCAAACTCATTTTATTGAAAGGATATGCGTTGTGTTACGGCATGTGGCAGAATATATGGCAGGCGCTCGTATTTTATATGGCTTACACCAAGTATCCTTGCAGGACGCATGAAGTGTCGCGTATCTTAATGAAACTCTCGGCTATGCTGCGCATTAAATTAGGATTATAGAACGGGGAGTGTGCGTGAAAATGTTGGCTTCATGCTTAACCACGATGAAATTGCTTAATTTAAAGTCATTCGACTTAAAGTAAGCGGAAAGTAGTTGGAAGTTAAAGTTAAGGCAAAAACTTTTGAAGCTAAGAAATTGTTGCAGTGATTGTAGTAATGACTTTAAATTTTTAGGATTAGAAATAAGTAATAATGAAGATAAAGAAAACTATTCAATTTAAACAAATGCAGTTTATTTATCTTAAAAAAATGTTTATAAATAACGCTTAGCTCTTTCGTTAATTTTGTGATTTGTTAGTAATAATAATAAAAAAATAAATAATTTAAGTTTATTTTGTGATATTTCTTACAGCAAATAACAGCAAGTGTGCACGATAACTACTATAAATAAAGCTTTTTAAATGAGTTTGTCAACATTCATATAAATAAAATATGTAAAACTGTGAAAGATGTTCCAAAAAGGAAATACCAAAAAAAAAATTTATTAAATCCAAACTTCACCAAATTGTAAGCTTTTTACATCTCAGTGCTTATAAATAAAAAAATTCTCACAAATATGAATAAGTGCACAGCTTAAATATAAGCGAGAGAACCAGCGACAGAGGAAGTGCAGCCATTTTGCACTGCATTGTTTTACGCAGTGCAGAACTTTTTTTTTTTCTTACTAACAAAAGCCATTCATTAAAAAGTTCTTTATAAGTTTAACAACAAAAAAAAAAGCAATAAAAAAATTGCAAAAAAGTTCACAAGCAAGACGGATAAAAAGGATTTTCAACTAAGAAGCTTATTAAAAAACAATTACGCTGTAATTCAAGCCAAAGCAAGAGATGGCAGAATAGCAGAAAATCTCAAATAAATGAAGTTATAAAAACTACAACTCAAGAACAGTAGCAGCAGCAGCAGCAGCACGAATAGCACGAATAGCATAGAAAGGATATCTTTTAGCAGCTTACACACTCACAACTAAGGTAAGTGTTGTAGCAAATAAAATTATTTTGATTAGACTCACAAAAAATGCCATCCTATAGCACAAACAAAATATGTACATAAAATGTTGATATTACTTTTTAAGACCTTTAGCAGCGACTCAAACTTTGATATTTGCTTTCTGAATCAACTTTGCCTCAGTGTGGTTGCGGTATTGATTTGAGCTACATTCCAGAGAGGAGGAGCCCAGCTACTTGTATTTGTTTGTGTTTGATGTTGATTATGTATGTGTCAGTGTGTCGATTTTTAGTGCTACTTGACAACTTATTGGCCCATTTGGCACGCACAAACAACTGCAGTAGAAAAAAAAATCTCATCAATATTATTGAATACCAAGTGGTGCTGTGTCGAGTGCCTCCATACTATATATAAATATACTTTAGTGTTGTAATGCACCAGCAGGTTATTTGTTGGTTTATCCTGTATACATCTGTTTAGGTATCAGTTTTGTTTTTTAATTCATTTTGAAGTCACTCTATTTCATTTAATACAAGTTCTTCTTCTTCTTTAAAGCTTTTGATGGTAGCTTATAGAAGCTTTACGAAGACGACAGCTACCGCTGAACAGCATAAAAAGCCATTATTCTTCAACTGTACTCATTTTGATGATAAATTGTTTGCTTTGCAGTTTCAGCTGCGGCTACGACTGATTATTGTTTGTGCCAAATATTAATGTTGGTTCGTGTGTATGTTTGTGTGTGTTTGTGAGTAGATCTGTTTCTTTTGCAATTGTATTATCCGTGAGTCCTTAAAGCAGGTTACTTCTTTTGATTTTTTTTTTTGTGCTAGTAATTTTTCATTTTTATTATTCTTATCAATATCTTTTTCTACTTAAAGACAAAAAACGCTATTAAATAAAAAATCCATCCAAATAGAAATCTTATTAAAACAATAAAAATAATCTTGTTTAACTTTTGAATCTTTTTGCATCAGAAAAATCAAATAATTTCAAATATAATCTTATTTTTTTTTTATAAAAATATTTTTTTTTTATTTTATAATTCTTTTATCAGTAAAATTTTAATTTTTTTTAAGTTCTTCTGTTGTTTTAAATAAGAAAACTTGTAAATTTTGAAAATTTTTTTCTTATTTTTAAGAAATAATTTTGAAATTTTTTAAAATTTTTTAATAGTAAATCTCAATTTTTTATTGTTTTTTTTATAAAAAAATATAAATACTGCAAATGATATATATTTTGTATTCCTTTTGAAAATTTAGATCTTTTTTATTATTATTATCCTAAAATTATTTATAAAACAAAAATTAATTATCTTCCTACAGAAAACTTTACAGTCATTCCACATGAAATTATTTAACCGTGTCACGGTACCATTTTAGATTTTGCTTAAGCTTCGTAGTAAAACTACTTTTATTGTATTAAAAGAAATACATTACGCTGAAAAATATAGTACTGAAAAAATTTTAATTTTACTTCTAATTTACGATTTTCCATAAGCTCCTGGTCTGATCTATGTTATGTAGAAAGCTAACTTTTCTTTAACGTCATTTTTGTTTTTATACTGTATGAATTAAAAACGTAAAATGGAGTCGACATGTTTTTGTCTCAGACCAAATTATTCAAATAGATATTCTGAAATTCAAATAAATAAATAGAAAGAAAACATCGACGTCGTGTGATGCATATGGGCTTTACAGACAAAATTTTACCGTGACCAATAAATAAAGAGTTATTAAAAACGTATTATTTGATGATATTATCTAAGAGGAAAATTTTAATTTTATTAATTTAAGCAATTCATACATAAATTCATTGTTCATGATGATCAAATCGCTTGCATTGTTTCACAAATGTAATGTTTCTTTTTCGTAAATGTTTGTTAAATGCTTCGTTAATTTTTTTGTGTTAGTAGAAATGGAAGGCATTGGCTAAAAATAATGAAAAAAATGGCAAGTAAAGAGAAATATATTAAATTTGTTTTTTTATTACTAAACTACATAATTATTTCATTACCCTACTAAACTACAATCCAAATTTAAATAACCTAACGCCAGACCAAAAAGTCAAATAAAAACAAACCAGAGAAGATTTAAAAATTTGATCACTTGGAAAACATACCTATATTATTTCAAATCCTTCTAAAAGTTTTATACAAAAAGCCTTGTTCAACTTAATTATATATATTATATATAGTAAATATTATGGCTGGTGAAATGTTTGTAAAAAATAATACTCTCAGAAATTATAATCCTGAAAAAGCTCTGCAAATTTGCATCAAAAAATTATAAATTTTTGCTGTCGTATTAAAGATAATGCTCTTTTTCATGAGTTTTTTATATGTTTTTTTTATTTCCATACAAAAATTTTCAATATTCAAATAACAGCATGACTTTATTTCTTTCTTTTTTTTAAATTCTAACAATATTTGTTACTCAGAAGGAGTTTTTTTTATAATTATTTAAGCTTTAATATGTATCAGTTTATAAATGATATCTTGAGAGCATAGCTGTTAAATTGCGATTACGATTAGTTATTAATTATATTACGTTTTTAAAAGAATTGTAATCATTATATAATCCTTGAACGAAAAGTATATATTTAGTAATTGATTACGATTATAAATAATAAAAAAATAATTTCGATAACTTAAAATTACGAAATAATCAAAAAGAATCATAAGTAATAAAAAAAATAATCCGACTACTTTTAGAAATTCTAGAAATAATAAAAAAAAAATCAAAACTAATTTCTTAAAGTAGTCGGATTATTTTTTCGAGATTTCTTTTGATTATTTTTGATTATTTTCGTAGTATTGAGTAATCGTTACAAAAATAATCAAAAAAATCAAAAGTAATCAAGAAAAAATCGTAATTATTAGATTACGATTACAAATAATAAAAAATAATTACCCACTACTTAAGATTACGAAAATAATAAAAAACAATCAAAACTAATCAAGATAAAATTATCCGACTACTTTTAGAATTTATTTTTTATTGTTTTTGATTGTATTTTATAATATATTTTATTATTAGATTACGATTACAAACTTAATCAATGTACTTAATTTGTACTTAATCAATGTTCAATCACTTTTTTTAAAAAAATAATCGATTTACTAATGATTACGTTTCGAAACAATGGAGTCATTTGATTTTTAGTGAAAAGAACTTACAAAAAATTAAAAAATGCGCGAAAAATAGCAAAATTTTCAATCCGATTGCAAAAATTGAAAATGTTTTGATGATTGTTTATTTTTTTACAACTATAACACCAGCTAACTAACACACCAATATATTTACGAAAAACATGCTTTTTGAGGTTTTCGCAAAAAGTTTTAGCTCACTGAAGGCTTTCTTTACAATTTTTTAGAGGGGAACAAATGTAACTGTTTCCCCCCCCCCTCCCCATACAAGTCATGGTACCTTAATATACATTAGGCCAGGTCGGTCTTCATATAAAAAAAGTGTTTGATAAACTCGGTCTAACGGAAGGATTGCATGATGAAAATTTTTTGTTCCTAAGAATTTAAAAAAAAAAAATTAAACTAAAGCTTCGAAAATTGTAAATGTCATCATAAAAATTTTTAAAAAATCTGCGCGTTTTAGATTTTTTTTCTGTGACTTTTTTGGATGCGTTTTTATGTGATTTAGACCTCAATCGGCATAACTACTCCAATTCTTGTCCGATTACCTTCGATAACCCACCACTGGAAAGGTAATAAAATTCTCTACACATATTTTAAATCATGCAAGAAAGGTTATAATCTAAGTATATAAAAATCAAAAAGAAAAATTGAACAAAAAAACACGGTACCAATTAAACCCTTTGAAGACGAGGATCTTTTATCCTTCCTCAATGGGTTGACTTTGTTAAAAAGCGTTCAAGTTAGATATGTGTAAAGAATATTATTACCATTCCAATGGTGGTTTATTGAAGATAATCGGACAAGAAATGGCGTAGTTATGCCGATTGTCACCTAAATCACATAAAAACGCACCCAAAATAGTCACAAAAAAAAAATCAAAAACGCGCAGATTTTTTAAAAATTTTTATGCTCATATTAAAAATTTTCGGGGCTTTAGGTTAATTTTTTTTTGAAAATTCTTTAGTACAAAAAACTTTCCCACATAAAAAGTAGGTTTTCGCCCAAAAAAGGAACGTTTTTAAAAAAATTCCAGGAAGCCTACGGGTTAACACATGTTATCCTTCCGAGCAGTTTATCACTTTTTTTGTATGGAGACCGACCCGGCCTAATATACATATATTTATTGTACAAACTCTGCAGCGGCTGAAAGAGTTAAACTTGATGCTGTCGAAGTCCTTGTGTTGCTAAGGTCATAAGACATTTTTCCAACTAATCCGTGGCCTTACAGCAAGCTCATGTTGACGACATGCTATCTTATGGCATAGAAATATGGATTTTGTGGCAAATTAAGTTAACTCGTTGAAGCTACCAAAACACTTGCAGACTTTTAAGGCCTTTGGGCTCACTCCGAAAATTTTATATAAACCCACAATACGGTTTAATTTTCGAGAATCTTTGTTTTGACAAAAATAAATTTTGAAGTACAAATCCTCTAACGATAAGCAAAAACAAAAAGTATGATTTCAAAGTCTAAAAAATAATCTTGTTTTAGAATAATCAATAATAAATTGTATGGAAGGGCCTCTGAATTTCTGTCACAACTTTGGCTTAGATCACGCTAAAAGCTTCAGATTTTGTGTGTGGAACTGTATGCGTATGCTGCATGCCTAATGAATAAAAACCAAGCAATTTTTACAAGCAATTCCTTACAGAGGAACTTCGGATATTGTGGTTTAGCATTATAATGTGGTATAAGCTAATATCTCAGGTTCTGCAAACCTTATTTTGACGCATGAACCCATTGAGTCCCACCCTAATTTTTATATTATTAAAAACGTAATTATACTAGCCTTAATAAAAATTATTTAAAACTTTTAAATGGTGTTCTTCGAACCCTTTCTTCCAAATCATTTACCAAAATTTCATTTCACCAAAATTTCCCAAACTTATTTATCAATCAAAGTCCGTTTGATAGCCTTTCCAACGGTAGTTCGGTTAGGAAGTGTTTGAGATATAAGTTTTCGAAGAAATCAATTTTCCACGTTTTTCACGATTTTTGTATATTTTATGCACCCTGTAATTCCGCCAAAAATTCCTCAAAATTAAGTTTTTTATTTCCATCAGTGATGCTCCATGTAAAATTTGATCCAAATCGGTTATGGTAACAAGTAATTTTCATTTTTACGGTACCTACGTTTAAAATGAAATTGCTGTTGTTTTCTTAATTTTTTTTTTTTTCATCATTTGCTGAATTTATATGTGAAAATTAGAAAAAAATAAGTGCGAAATCGGATATGGGCATCCCGTGAGGCCGGTACGTTTAAAATAAATATGTTTTTTAACAATTTCAAGCATAAGGTAAAGCAGTTTGAAAATTTTTAAGCAATTACATAATTTAATCAAGCAATTCCTTGATTTATTTACTTGCTTTTTGCTTAAAAAAAGAGAAATCATAAAAATTCCTTATCTAGTTTGTTAATTTATTTAACATGTTTACTATAAACCTCGAAGGCTACTCGAGAGATGTCGGTTTAAATTTTACTATCCCACTTTTTTTAGCGAAGTTTGAGCTTTTTGCGATAAGACTTCTTAGATATTTTAAACACACAAGTTGAAATTGATCACAGTTTAAAATATAAAATTTTTTATTAAAAATTTGAAAATATTAGTTAAAACTTTAGTGAAATTTAACTTATTTTATTCCTTTTGCCAATAAAAAAAGTGATTTAAGATTTCAGTAAAATCTGATTATTTCAATCCTTTCAATAATAATCCTTTCAATCATGAATTATTTAAAGGTTGCTCTCTGCTTGGCTCTCAATGTCACAGTAACATCATTATGCTAACAATAATAGTATTTTTAGCCCTTTTTTTTTTGTTTGTTAACATTATATGATATTAAAGTCCTTTTTGCCAAATGTTTAGCAACAAAATTCCGTATACTTAATTATATAGACTTTAACTTTTCATATGACATCCTTCACACTTTTGGGATGTCAAATAAGAATATACGAAAAAAAAGCAAAAAAACACAAGGACGAAATCTTGGCTGCTGAATAGAAAGAGCAACGGATGCTGTGTGGCATAGAGGAAATAGCGGAAACTTTCAATTGTTCTGTAAACAATGCAATCTAAAAATACTAAATTACTTCATAAAAAATATCTTTGAGCGTATGTGTTTGTGTGTGCGATGTGGGGACATATGCATATTATTAACAAATAAAAAATAAGATTTACTTTTTGTATAAATAAAAAAGAAAATGCGGTTATCATTCTCCTAAAAGTTTTCCTACTAAAGGGTTTGAAACCATATATCAAGCCTTCAGGCGCAAGGCTACCACGCAACACATATTCACACTACATCACACACACACAAGACCACACAGCGAGTGTAAGCAACACATTTCATTG
The DNA here is from genome assembly GCA_963920525.1 of Dichetophora obliterata. Classification (NCBI taxonomy): domain Eukaryota; kingdom Metazoa; phylum Arthropoda; class Insecta; order Diptera; family Sciomyzidae; genus Dichetophora; species Dichetophora obliterata. The sequence continues at coordinate 208,695,516 of OY986438.1, forward strand.
CTTGGCATGAGTTATTGTGCATTTTTTTAAGCGACATCCGTTAAGCGCGTTACCACAACGCACAAAAACAAAATTTAAAACAAGAAAAACAACAAAACTAAACAATAATATTAAGGCAACAAAAGCCAGCTCTTTAACCCCAGCTTAAATGACCAACTCGTGCCAAATGCCACTTGCAGTTTTAGCCAGGATATAAACCAGAATATGCCAGGATATGCATTTCATTGCTGACAACGAGCGACGAAAAAAAATGACTAACGCGTGGCTTAAAAAAGTCAACGCATTTAAGTTAACTGCTGTAAAAAATAGGGTGCAGCACAAGAGTCACTGCCAGCAATATGATCATAAATAAGATAAGCCATCTCTTATTTCGCAATGCTTTGGAGGGAAAAATTGAGTCAAAATTGCAGTTAACACTTGCTAAACACTTGCTAAAAAATTCCTTCTCTCTTCATGTCACTGTCCACATGAGAGAATTAACTGCATGAGTGCATTTATTGAGCAAAACAAGTGGTGTCCTCAAAAAAGTCTTGAGTGTGTGTGTTGCTTCCACACAACGTCCCAGCAAATATTAAGACTCTTTATAGACTCTTTAAAGACTCTTTTTATACTCTTATTTATGAGGCTTGATCGTCATTATGCGATCAAAAAGACTCTTTTTTTGGCTTTTTTTCTAAGTTGAGGGCACTCCATAACTCCTTTTAGTGATTCTTTTATGACGCAAAAAAAGAGACTGATTTATTGCTCTAATTAAATACTCTTTTAAGACTCATATTAAAGACTATTTTATGACCCTTAAAACCCTCGTTAAACCCTCACATTAAATTCTCTTTTATGACTCACATAAATGACTCTTTTAGGACTCATATTTAGAACTCTTTTTAGACTTCTATTAAAGACTCTTTTAAGACTACTATTAAGTACACTTTTAAGACTCATATTTAATACTTTATATGTCGCTAATTGCTTTCTAATATTTTTGGTCCACTGCTCAATAAGGTCTAAATGGTTGCCGGAATTTCATTATCAGGAGTTCGATTATCAAAAACCTCCTCAATCGCTACCTCATATTCCTCACTATTTTCTCCTATTAAAAAATAATAGGAGGTGGAGTCTAAACGAATTTTTCAATTTTTAAAAAACTGTATTATTTGCGAAGACTCTTTCTTGCACCTTTTTTTTGTCATTATTATCATGAAAAATTTATAATAACTTACTTGATTATTTTCTATATTTAATATGTTAACATTTAAATGTAAACATTAAAATGGAATCACTTTCACAAACTCCAACGTTTAAACTTACAATGAATATTTTAATTCTTTTTATAATGGTAGCTGCGCACCAAAAACGCAACAAGCTGATCGCAGCAAGAATTGAATTCCCCGAATTATGGCGCCAGCATAGCAAGCGCCCGCTTTATACAGGAATAACATTCACAAGAATCACAGGAACGCATAAAAATTAATCTTTTATGAGTCATTTTTATGAGCACTCATAAAACATACATTAAATGTTTTCTTTTGTGAGTCCATTTTATAAGAACTCATGAAACACTCATAAAGCATGCATAAAAAGGTTTCTTTTATGAGTTCTATTTATGAACACTCATAAAAAATGCATAGAAAGGATTCTTTTATGAGCCCTTTTTATGAGCACTCATAAAATACTCATAAAAAGTATTCTTTTATGATTTATTTTTATGAACACTCATTAAAAATGCATAAAAAGGATTCTTTTATGAGTCCTTTCAATGAAAACTCATAAAAAATGCATAAAAATATTCATTTATGACTCCTTTTTATGAACACTCATAAAAAATGAATAAAAAGGATTTCTTTATGAGTCCTTTTTATGAACACTCATAAAACACGCATAAAAAGGATTCTTTTATGAGTCCTATTTATGAGCACTCTTAAAACATGCATAGAAAGGATCCTATTATGCGTCATTTTTATGAACACTTAAGCAAGGAATTATTGTTAAGCCAAAGTCTTAGAATATACTTCATATCTCCATCGCGTCCTATAGGGGTGGAACTCATCTCCAATTTCTTTTTTTCACCCTCCCAATATTTGTTTAAAGGACTTCTACCTCCTTTTTGCCATCCTTCCGAGGGTTTCCCTACCAAAAATAAAGAAAAGTATCGAAAATATTTCATATCTATGTATACGTATATGTTTCTTTATAAAGGTATGTTTAAGAAAGTCCTATTATTTTTTCACTTTCAACATTTCTTTCGAACACAGCTACCCCAATCTGCCACCCTTCTGAGAGTCCCTTACCAAAATCACACAAAAAATTAAAACTTTCTTAAATTGTTCAAATCTCTTCCGAATTGACCTCGAGAGGGTTTTAAGGAAGGTTATAGGCAAAAATTTTTTTGAAAATCAAAATTTTTCAACAAAAAAATAATCGAAAAAAAGCAAAGTGTCGAAAAATTTTAAAAAAAGCACCGTCTTCTTAAAGAAGTCAAATGTATGAGCAGGTACTATTATTTTTTACCCCGTCCATTTCTTCCAAAAAAGCTTCCCGAAGAAGGTATGGACACCCCCGTATCACAAGGAGGATAAAAGCCCTAGGAAGGGATGTTGATAGCGTGTGGATCTCTTCTAAAGTAATGTGGGGGGTAAAAAAAATAAGAGGGCCAGCTCATAAATTTGACCTTTTTAAAAATCTTATCTCTTTTTTATTTACAATTTTTGAGACTTTTTATTTTTTAATGGGAATCACCAGAAGAGTATCGAATAGGGAAGGATGTGTCTGGAATATCTTTTAAGGTCTTCAAGCGGTCAAATCGGAAGAGATATAAACTATTTTCAGCTTTTTTTTTAAGTGAAAACTTCTTTAAGCGCTTTGAGCGAGTGTTGGTAGAGAAAAATCTTATGGTTTGCCTCATCATTTTAGGGAGTAGCTTTTGTCATCAAACTTTAGCGTTGGCATTTAGTGAATAACTAGTAATTAGCTTATATGTATAAAAGTAACGAGTATTTCAATACTTTACGTTTTAGTCAAGAAACAAACTCAAGACAAAGTGCAAAGTCAAGAAACCATCCATTTTTTCGTTTCTAAATTTCTAATTTAATTTTACAATATAATGCTTCACTCTGTTTGAAAATATTTAAGATTTGTATGATGTCCAAAATAAATAATAAAAACACTCGCATTACCTATATAAACAATAACAGCTGAGAAGGAGGAAAAGTGTTTTTGATATGAGGCGTCTAGATCCAGAAATGGCCACTTTCTTTATTTATTATTGAAACAAAACAAAACATGTATGATAGTTTTGGTAGAAAATATATTGGTTTAAAAATATTCTTAACAATGCCTTTACAATTAATGGTTGTGATGTCATTTCAAAATTTCATAAGGCTCTCTGCAAAATAGTAAATTTTGAGTTGTGACTGTCTTGCACGCAATAAGCGATGTATAAAAAGCAAAGCACTCTCTGTCTGTGTGATGACTATATACCCCAAAACTACTGGACCGATTGAGCTGAAAGTTTTGGCAGTCGATTTGTTTTAGGAACGAGATAGTTTAGGAAGAAAACTTTGCCACACCCTCTTTTTACCACCTAAAAATCATAAAAAATGCTATATATCAGACGGTTTGGGTTTTAGATTAACGGTTTGTAATTTAGTTCATATGGTTGCATTCAGCAACTAAATGGGCAAGTATTAAAAATGGGCATGGTTGCGCTTTACTTACGCCCACTTCTTATTTATGGGCCGGTTTTGCTCAAATTCCCAATATTCAATTTAAATGTAATAATATAGCTTGGTATAATTACAAAATAAAACCAACATCTTAATATAAAATATATTGAAAAAAATAATCAAAAGAGTAGGGGGGTGAAAAAATAAACATTTTTTTCTGATTACATATCATAAAAATTCTTATATACTCGTAGCAGTAAGGCGATCCGTGGCAGGACCTAGTCTGACCGGGAATACTTGTGTTTTATGTATAGGTTTTAACTTCGGACGGCACTGGCATATTTTATTTTTTATGTAACGTATAAATTACAAAATATTTACTTAGTTAATTTATCGCCCATATCAAAATCTGCAAGTTAACATGTAAAAATTAGATGTTTTGATGAAGAATTTGGGAGGCTGAATTCTTGGTTTTTTGTTAATTTAACATAGGCTTTTTTCTCGGTGTGGAGCTCATTATCCAGTCCCTCAATGCATAAACAAGTAACCAATTTTAAGTGTCACGTTAACTTGTTGGAATGACAATAAAAAATGTCACTCAAACCGACATGCAGACACATTTATCCATCCTTGCAAAGTAAACAGAAATCCATTAACGAAGATGATTATTATATAAAATTCAATTTATCCATTAAAAAAAAAACAAACAAAAATGTGTTTGTTGCAGCTTTTAAACGTGGAAAAATTCTGAAAAATCGATTAATCTTAGTTTTGCAGAACATCGACTGAGTTCAATTCATTCTGTTGCAGCATCAGTAAAGTGTTACATCAATAAAGTCCAATGCGTAAATTTAACATGTTGCCAAAAATAACTGGAAATGTTCATGCAAAGTTTCACCAAATGAGTGAGTGTCACCCCAACCGTTCCACAAAATGGCCGCAAGTTCTTTGTTAAACACTTCATTATGGCCATTAAATATAAAGCAGGCTCCAACGGAATGTTGCAATTAATGTCAACCGCCGCATGAGCAGCAAATAAATTTAATTTCTGGCTGATTTTTATGGTTGCTGTTTGCTGGTGTTGTTGCTTTTGTTGTTGGTTGCAACAATTTACGTTGACTGGTTGATTGAGGTGGAGCCGAAATAACAATTTGTGGTTTCGTCATATCTTGCGTTTATGAGCTAAACTCAGACGGCTAGTGCACCAGATGATGATAATGATGGCGATGAGCTGAGGTACTATGTGCGCATGTGTGATGTGTGTGTGTGCCAGTGTTGCACTATCAAATGTTTCACATTATAAATATACTAATGTTACCAAAACAATTGCCTTTAATATTGGTGGAGTTTGAAATACTTCTAAGGAACACTAGAAAGTGTTAACATGTTATAGTTTATATGTTGAAAAGCTGTCAAGTCTCTAGTGCACTATTTTTTTTTAATTTAAAACATAAAAATAGTCGTTTTAAGTAAAAACTTTTCGCTTCTCATTTTGTTACGCTACCGCATCCCAACTTCCGACATTCAATAAAATTTATTTAAAAAGTTCTACAATACAAAAACACTCACTCCAACCACAACCAACAACAACAACAGCAGCAGCTTACACTTTGTTTGCTCCCTGCAGGACATTACAAAAGACAACAAGAATGCTGAAATGTCTTTTCCATTCTAATAAATTCCACTCGCAACCGCTAGAAAGAACAAAGTCAAGTGCCTATAATTCATTAGCGTTTTGCTGTTTTGCATGCTTGTAGCAAAGGATGTAAGCTATAAAGGCGATAAGAGGACAACATAGATAAAAGAGAGTTTAAGTAGCAGAATAGAAACGAGAAAGCAATTTAAGTTTTCCAACCATTATTGTTGCGGCTTAGAAAACAGTACTTTGTTTTATTTTTTCCCATTTTATTTGCTATGGATAAAATGTATTTGTTGTCTTTTAAACTATTTAACTTTATGCTACGGCTTTATGTTATGTTATGTTATGTTATGTTATGTTATGTTATGTTATGTTATGTTATGTTATGTTATGTTATGTTATGTTATGTTATGTTATGTTATGTTATGTTATGTTATGTTATGTTATGTTATGTTATGTTATGTTATGTTATGTTATGTTATGTTATGTTATGTTATGTTATGTTATGTTATGTTATGTTATGTTATGTTATGTTATGTTATGTTATGTTATGTTATGTTATGTTATGTTATGTTATGTTATGTTATGTTATGTTATGTTATGTTATGTTATGTTATGTTATGTTATGTTATGTTATGTTATGTTATGTTATGTTATGTTATGTTATGTTATGTTATGTTATGTTATGTTATGTTATGTTATGTTATGTTATGTTATGTTATGTTATGTTATGTTATGTTATGTTATGTTATGTTATGTTATGTTATGTTATGTTATGTTATGTTATGTTATGTTATGTTATGTTATGTTATGTTATGTTATGTTATGTTATGTTATGTTATGTTATGTTATGTTATGTTATGTTATGTTATGTTATGTTATGTTATGTTATGTTATGTTATGTTATGTTATGTTATGTTATGTTATGTTATGTTATGTTATGTTATGTTATGTTATGTTATGTTATGTTATGTTATGTTATGTTATGTTATGTTATGTTATGTTATGTTATGTTATGTTATGTTATGTTATGTTATGTTATGTTATGTTATGTTATGTTATGTTATGTTATGTTATGTTATGTTATGTTATGTTATGTTATGTTATGTTATGTTATGTTATGTTATGTTATGTTATGTTATGTTATGTTATGTTATGTTATGTTATGTTATGTTATGTTATGTTATGTTATGTTATGTTATGTTATGTTATGTTATGTTATGTTATGTTATGTTATGTTATGTTATGTTATGTTATGTTATGTTATGTTATGTTATGTTATGTTATGTTATGTTATGTTATGTTATGTTATGTTATGTTATGTTATGTTATGTTATGTTATGTTATGTTATGTTATGTTATGTTATGTTATGTTATGTTATGTTATGTTATGTTATGTTATGTTATGTTATGTTATGTTATGTTATGTTATGTTATGTTATGTTATGTTATGTTATGTTATGTTATGTTATGTTATGTTATATAATATTATATTATATTATCCTCATCCATTTTACTTATGAGGTCCTAACTTGGAATTTTTTGACAGTTATCACGATAAAATCACAGCGTGTGTGGCTGCGAAGTTGCGTAACTCATTGACGATTACTACTTAAGTTGTAGTAAAATTAAAATCGTTTAAGGTTCTTTTACAGTGTGAAGCTATAAAAAAACACATATTTTATTTATTTTTTTACCTAGTATTATTAATTTTAATGATTCAAATTTTTTAATAATGAAGAATTATTCATGAGTAAAAAAAATTTTTGTTTTTATATTTGTTGCTAATTTTCTTTTAGGCGTTGAAGTTAGCATGTTTAAAAAATTGTTGCAATTGGCTTCTCGTCTCTAGCATTTACAAAGCGTCTGAAAGTAAAAAATCAAAGTGCATTCTTGAGTTAAGGATTGTAGTTGAATAAAAAATGTAAAAATGGCATGCGTTGAAAAAAGAATGTACAATAAACCCCCTTTTTTACCGAATTTTTCAGCCATACAAAAAAAAAAGTATAAACGTTTTCTTGCTTTTTATAGGTCAAGTGCTTAACAGAGTCTATAAGGATCACAATGAATCAAGATACATAGAAATCAATCAAGTAGAACTCCAGAAATCTTAGAAGCCGATTCGAAAAACCTTGTTTCGAGAAAAACGCGATTAAAGATTTAAAGGTTCTTGAATATCACGCGATATACGAATATAATATATGTTATAACTTTTTTTCTATTTGATATTTTTTCTAAAATTTGGTTTAAGTATTTTTAAGACCTCAAAGAACCATATTCTAACGTAAAAAAAAATGTATTATTAATTTTTTACACACTGTAATAGTACCTTAATAATTTGGTCGCAGTTGCTGTTTTTTGCTGCGTTGTTACTGCGTTGCATCGTGAATGGCAAAATGGATTGCTGCAACCTTTGCAGTGTGTGAATCAAATGTATTAAAAAAGACATATCCTGGTTGCAGTTCCACTAATGTTTTGGTTGCAGCGTGAATGGGCTGCATTTTAAGCAAATATCCATCTATTTGAAGTTCAGTTGAATAGGTTTATAAGTAAAAATTAACTGCATTATTCTGTATCACGAAGAAGCACACCAACGATGAGAAAGACACGAGAAGCAATACAATTTTGTATGGAAGTCAGTATTGCTTCTCACGTCTTTCTCATCGTTAGTGTGCATCTTCGTGGTAAAGAATAATGCAGTAAGACAGGTTAAATTGTCTTGCAATTATTTTAACCTGTGACCCTTCATTTTCAAGCTGTTTATTTAATGCATACATAGAAAGCTCTTTTAATTTACATCGCCTTGTTTTTAAATATTTTCCTATAATATTATTTCAATTCTCAAATTTAGGTATTTAATTGGTTTGTGATAGACATTAAGCATACTCATATTTTTGATAACAAAATATAGGCAAAACATTTCAATTTGTTTTTTTATGACTAGAAATGAAAATCTCTACAAATTAAAATAAAAGCACTTAAATAAATTTTAAGCATGACGAATGCCATAAATATATATTTGCTTCAACGCAGTGTGGTACAGCGGAAATAGAGACAGAATAACAAATGTTTTCAACACATACAAATACACAAGCAAGCATCGCACATGGCAACCAGAGCAACCATTTTCCGTGTCAGTAGTTGTTGTGTTTAACACAGTTGTTGCTTCATTTCCGTCGTTTAACCAACGGTTATCATATCTGGTTGTACATTGAAAATTGGTCGAACATTAAAATTTCATGTTTCCAAAAATGTACTGTGCCCTTAAATTATTGATGCATACATTTAGGCATTAGCAAGAACTTGAGCTGTGATTTTCTATGGTTCAGCTATGCCATGGCTGAGAGGTGGTAAAAATGTGATTGCGGAGTTAATTTAATAGAAATTGAGCGTAGTTCCGAATGAGATATATTTTTAAATTTATTTTTTTGTTGGGGTCAAGAGTTCATAGCATTCGAACTACAACGAGATGTAAATATATCACCGACACTGTTTTTGTTTTTTCAACAAACACTTATTTGTATTGGAAATTTTTAATCCATATTTGCACGCCAACAAACTCTCGCTCAAGGCAAATTGTTGAAGGCAAATTGAAATTTTTTTAATTTAAATTAATTGTTAAAAAATTGCAGAAATTATGTTAAAAAAAACGTGAAATTGCATACACATTACTTACATAAACCAGAACTAATGGGAAAATTAAGTATCGCTACCGACAAATTTAACACAGCAGAAGCATGTACAGGAATTTTCGATCATGATAGTTCGTTGAATTGAAAATTTATTAAGTTTTTAAAAGCAATAAAAATGCTTTAAATTTAAAATATGAAAAATTTGCATTGAATTTTATGTATGAAACTAAGTTTCATGAAGTTTTTATATTGACGAAATGGCAGCATTTATTTTTTTCGAAAAAATGCTGTATTTAATCTGCCCTCATTAAGAACTCTGCATTTTTTTTACTTTTGAGGTCAACATTTTCGAAAAAAAAGAGCACGATTCAATTTTAGAGGTCACTATTTTTTTTCTCAAGAGGGTAGAATTTTAAAAGATGCCTGCAAATTCTTTCGAGAAAATAAACAATCCTAGATATAATGTCCCGGGGTTTATACTCGTCAAGACTTGACGTCAATTTTTGGTCATTCCCTTTTGAACTTCTTCCTCTCTCACGTTGATGTTCGTGTCTTTCATCCACAAAGGTAAGACTTGACCGTCAAGTCTTGATGAGTATAAACCGGGACATTATTTGAATTTCATATTGAAATCAATTCTTTGTAAGAGAGTGTGAAACTCCATTACTGATGCCTTTGGCTAACTCTGTCAGTTCAAATAATGTTGCACAATTTTGGGCACAAATGGAAAAAAAAATCAGTTTATGCCGATTCGTTTATCTGAGTTTTTGTTTAATTTTGTGGTTTAAACCATAAATAAGTAAAATTTGTTTGGTTTTTACATAGAAATTTTAAAATTTACTGCTATTTTATGTTATGCGATTGCGTTAAGTGAAGCAATTAAATGATTGAACTTAATTGCAAAATATTTGAGGATAATTATAAAGAGCTGTTGCTAAGCAGGCAATTTAATACTTTTGATCTAATCCTTCTAATCAATCTAATCCTTTAATCTTAGCTATCTTCCTCTTTATAATTTACTTATTTATAATTGCCGTGTGTATTACTTGAAAGTCAATAAGACCCTTTATTGTAATCAAATATTTGTTTAATTTTTAATTTTTCATATGGTTTTTTTATATTTTTGCATTTCCTTTAAAATTTTATTGTTAATTGAAATATTTCTAATGTAATGTTAGTTTTAAGTTACTTTTAATAATCTCAATGTTCATGTTTAATGTAGTACTATAAAAGACTTAGTCTTAATGTACACCATAATAAATAATAATAATATTAATAATAAAAAAAAATTAGAGCTTACGGATGGATCACCTCATGCGTAGCCGCGGGCAACATTTTCATTAAATAATCTTTGAAAGTAAATGGCAGGCATTAATCTATAGCTCTAAATAAGTATTTCATTCAATATTGCAAATTTTGTGTTTTTTTTCTGCAAACAAACGATTAAAAAATCACTCTTTATTTGTACTGGCATTTTTTTAAACGAAAATCAGAAATATTTTTTAAAATTATTAAAGTCATTTTAAATTATGCATATAGTTTTTCTAAATTTCTTATGATTTTTGTTTTTGTGTTTGAAATGCCACCAACAGGAGCTTGCAGGGTTTTTGAAAAAAAAGTCAAGTTTCAACAGCTATTACTTTTTGATCCGAATTTTGTTTTTATCATTTTTTTTCACAAAATAGCTAAGGACTCCCCGGCACCCCGTTGTAATTTTTTTAATTTTACATTTTTGGGGATTTTTTGTGGATTGAGTAAGCACATAGAAGGTTAATTCGGCCAAAAAATTACCCATTTTTACGAATTTTTGAGTCGCTACTGTCAAGAAATAACAAAATGGCAGCCGTTTTCCGGAAGCACCTCAAAAAAGTGCTTTTGCGATGAACAGCATAGCCCATCAGCGGATCATCTAAAATCAAAATATTAAGACGTTTTGAGAAGCTAATAAGATTCCCGAGGTAACGTTGTCGGGTTTTTTTTTTTAATTTGTTTTAGATTTTGGGCAGTCAAATCTATTTTTGATTAAAAAAACGGCATATTTCTTACTGTAAAATAAAAAATAAGGGCTCTGTGAAATAAGGCCTCAGGAAATATGGTCCCAAAACAAAAACGAAATTTGAACTAAATCTTTTTATTAATTTGTAATCTAAATCGTTTGAGCTTATATGATATAATAATTGTTTTGCAAATCTATCTTAATTTACAAATATGTAATTATTAAAAAAACTTAGTTAGTTCTCTTATATTTCGTACCTAAAGTTTAATTTCAATAGAGTCCAATTTAAATTCAAAGAGTTGTTTTCCTACCCGTAAGAGATCTTGTGAAGTGCGAACGTCATTAAATTTTCCTTCCGCCAAAAGGAAGTCCACTATCTACTATTCTTTACTGCGTACTCCAGGACATTGAACGTTTAGCAAATTCTAGAAAAAAAATGCTTACGTTTTTGATTGAGTGGTGATTTTTTCTTCAAAATTTTTTGCTGTAAGTGTTCATTAAGTCATCTACTTAATGACGCGACGTACTGTAGAACTCAACTCCCGTTTCAGGCTAAATTTTAGCTGCGGTATTAGTCGAATTAAACGCTGCAAGTACTATTTTCTATTCTATTTTCTGCTACTGTAGTGGCTCTAAAGTGCGAGTTTTTTGAATTTTCCATAGCTTACCATAGCAGAATTATCTCAAAAATTTATTCATCACACTCTTGCTTCTACCAATTTTAGCAGCAATTACTGAAGTGCTGTACACTTCTTCATGAAACACTTCAATTTTAGCTTTTTTAGCTTCACTTAAAACTTTCTCTCCATTTTTTTTTTTTTTTAAAAAGTATTTTATGCATTTACTAAGCAAGTAGAATTTCATCACAATTTTATCAACTTTGGGTTTTTTTATGTGAAAGTAGACGTAATTTTCTAAATTTTTCTGTACTTTTTTATGTTTTTATGTTTTTTTATTCCCTCCTCCCAGAGCGATGAAACTGGGTACGTAAAAATTAGAAGGCAAACGGGGTGTCGTTTTTCTTGATAACCAGATGTCGTATCGAAATTCTGCGGGCGCCATTTTTATGCTAATCACGCACGGCCGTAGCCAGGAACGATCACTTGGGGGCGCTGAGCAAGTTTTTGGGGGAGCTGACTTTTCAAGAAAATAAATAACTATTTATTCATAGATAACATCTATTTGCAATGCAATGAATCCAATCTTTTCTTTTGAAACCAAGGAACATAAAACCACGCAATCGTTAATTGGTCATTGAGAATCGTCGTATCGAATCAATTATCGATTTTGACATGCGATAAAGGTTTGCATTTTTCGTTGGCCACTAAAGTTTTGACAAAGGAAAATTCTTCTCGGTACGACAATTTAATTTTATTTAATGGTTTCAATGCATCGAATTTAAAATTTATGCTTAAAAGTCGTTAACAGCTTTTAAGTCGTCATTATTTTTCTCAAAACGTTGATCAATTTCTGAAATAATTGAGTCAATTATTTCATAATAAATGCGCCTTACACAGTGTCTACACTTGCATTGTTTTATTGCATGCGAACTGTCAAATTGAATTTAATGAGCAATATCGCAAGTGTAGTACTGCTCATGAAATTGCACAGATCATGAAATTTATCTCTTGAAATATTTTTTGAGATATATTTCATGAGATGAGCAGTCACTTTTCAGTAAAATATGTAAGTGTGTGCACTTTTAAGAACCTTTCAAGCAAAAAATATTGCAATAGCATTAAAAAAGTGAAAAAACATGAAATGTAATGGCGAATGGATAAAATTATGAATTTAATAAACTTTTATAAGCAATTTGAAAATTAATAGGCCTATTACGGTTCACAGAAATACACTGCTGTGTCTTATTTTATGTATTAGCAATGTACACAATAAAAACAGAAATTACTGTTGTGCTGTGAACCGTAATAGACCTATTAATTTCATGAGATGAAGTGCCCACCTAAATATTATAGCATGAAATCTAGGTATCATGTAATTCTATTTGACAGTTCGCATGCAATCAAATATTGCAAGTGCAGACACTGTGTTAATGCAGACTCATTGCAAAGATCACTTTCATGTCAGCAAAATTTTGTTTGCTGTTTCTATTACTCCCAATATTTTGCAAGAAAACCCAGCAGTCTAACAGCTAAAAGCATTTCACCTGCACCAAGATGAAATTCCGGTGTCTTGAAAAGTGTCCGGTATCTTCCTTAATTCTTATCAGTGAGTTAAGAACTTGATCGAAGTCATTTTGAATTACAATACAACAATTGCTTTGTAATATACTGACAACGTTGCTCGAAAAGCAGAGAAATTGTAGTCTGTTCGTACATTTTTTTGACTTTGAAGCGACTCAAAAAATCGTCTAATATTTTTATTTGGTCGAAAAAAAGTCGGGAGTCATAAATTTTCTTCACGATTTCGACAACGACAAGATGAAGACGGTGATGATTTGAACCGGTGGAATGAACCTTCAGAATTGTTCGATTGAAAAAGTCCTGTATCAAATTCTGCAGTCCACCTAATCGACCACTCATTACAGCAGCACCATCATAACCCTGGCCCAAAATATTTTCGAGCTCAATTCCAAATTCTGTCAGTTGATCTATGATAAGTTTAAAGAATGCCTTAGCTGTGACTTCATCAGCTTTTTTTAACGCAAAGTCACGAACAATGTACATAAATTCAATCGAAAATATTTCGTTCTCACTTCTATCTGTCGTATCTGTAATCAATGCTAAATATGATTTAGCTCATTAGCACTTATTTCTCGGACACAATTTGCAATAATATTTATGATTTTATTTTGCATTTTCAACGATGTATAGACAGCATTGATAAGCACACCATCTTGACATATCTTTAAGTTTTTGTGCTTTTCTATCATGTCTTTAAACTTTAAACATATTATGAAACAGTCTTGACTCTTAATTTTCTTCGTCAAAAAACCTATTTCCTCAAAAAGGCAGCTTATTCTTAGCCAGAAACAAATTGTAGAAACAATCCCTTTAACATAAAATTGTCGCTTTTCAAGGAAAGTGTCATTAAGAAGGCTCGAAATTTCTAGATTATTTTCAATACTTGAAGAATGTTCTTTCCACGCAACCATAGCAGAAAGATGTATACTGCGTTAACCTATAGTAATTAGCCTTGCGTGTAAACGACACAAATTGGCGCCCTAATTTTACTTCAATCTTTTCTGTTGAGAGCTTCTTTTCTTAAATTGAATTCTGAAAACTTCTCTGTCAAAATTTTGAAAAGAAGCATAGTTTTTGGGGGAGCTCGGAAAACTTTTGGGGGTGCTCAGCTACCTCAGCACCCCCCTGGCTATGGCCGTGTAATCACGTTAGGCAGGTTCTAAACTAGGATATTTCCAAAATATAAAAAATTGACAAAAAGGCGCGATTTTTTAAAAAAAGTTAAAAAATTAGCTGTTTTTTGGGGTTTTTGCCCCACCCCTCCCCCGGTAGTAGAGTTAGCCTAATTATCCTAGTTCAGGACCTGCTTGACATGATTACCTACAAAATGCCGCCCATCGCATCTTCATCAGACTTCTCGAGAAAAACGACACCCTAGTTTGAAAAAAGTGATTTAGAGAAAAACGCATTTACAGTTTTATTACTGCATTTCGGCGCGAGTGTATATATATTGGGGGTTGGAATTAATTTTAAAGGTTTTTTTTCGGTTTTTGAGCATTTATTTAGAAACAACGGTACAATGTATATTATTCAAAGTATTGTCCATCGTTAGCTACAACATTTTCCCATCTTTCTGGCAGCATATGGATTCCGCGCCGGAAGAACGATTCGTCTTTTGAGGCAATCCACGAATCGACCCATTTTTTGGTATCCTCGTAAGAAGTGAAGCGCTGCTCAGCCAAGCCATGCGTCATCGATCTGAATAGGTGGTAGTCGGAAGGGGCTATGTCTGGGCTATAAGGCGGGTGGGGTAGCACATCCCAATTCAGCGCCTCCAACGTTTCCTTGACGGTTCTTGCAACATGTGGCCGTGCGTTGTCATGTTGAAAAACCACTTTGTCGTGTCTTTTGGCATATTCCGGCCGTTTAACCTTTAATGCTCGGCTCAATTGCATCAATTATTGTTGGTAGCGTTCCCCAGTGATGGTTTCGTTAGGTTTTAGCAGCTCATAGTACACGACACCCTTCTGACCCCACCAAATACACAGCATAAGCTTGGCGCCATGAATATTCGGCTTGGCCCTCGATGTTGATGCATGGCCGGGTGGTCCCCACGATTAGGATTATCGTAATGGATCCACTTTTCATCGCCAGTGACAATACGATGCAAAAAAACTCTTTCTTTTATGCCGTTGAAGCAGTTGTTCGCACATGCAAAATCGCCGTTCAACGTCTCTCGGCTTCAACTGGTACGGCACCCAATTTCCTTGCTTTTGAATCATTCCCATGGCCTTCAAGCATTTGCCGACCGTTGATAAGTCGACTCCCAATGATTCTGACAATTCTTGAAGGATTTGAAACGAGTCTTCATCGAGCAAAGCCTCCAATTCCTCATCTTCAAACTTTTTCGGCTGGCCCGGACGCTCTTTGTCTTCCGTATCAAAATCACCACTTTTAAACCGACGGAACCAGTACTCACAAGTAGAAATCGATGGAGCATAGTCCCCGTAAGCCTCAGTAAGCGTGCGTTGTGCTTCAACCGCTTTTTTCTTCAAATGGAAGCACAAAAGTAAACCTTCCCGCAAATTGCGTTTTGTTGGAACGAAAGTCGACATGTTCACAGAGAAAAAAATATATGTTGTTTACACTTCAGTGGAATGACACATACTGAAAAATGAAGCTTAGACAATGTGCTTTGAAATGAATATAGTCACAGGTGTGCCCGATGCGATCTATTGATAGTTACGCCATCTCTTAGAAAACCTTTAAAACTAATTCCAACCCCCAATACATTAGAGTGGGTCAATTTGTATGGGTTAAAAAAAATTCACCACGCGGTTGTCAAAATCGTAATCTGCGACGAATTCTAAGAAGGATTGTTTCAGAAACCATGGGTCTAAAATCAAAATCAAGGTTCCCGTTTTTAACCAGAAACTTTTCGTATTTTATAAAAAAATGCTAAAATTCTTTGGCGTTAGGTACAAAGGACTTAAGGCAAAAAATTTGAGTTAGGGCTTTTGAGTGGGTTCTAATCAGTTATTTTTTCTTCATTCGATTGCTGTTAACAACTTTGGTGTTAACAGCATCCCATTTAAATAAATTAAAAAATACTTCACCTGGATTTGCAATAAATAAAACAATCTGAAATTTCAATTTACTAAAAACTATATTTTTTGACTTAAGTCCTTGGTACCTAACGCCAAAGAATTAAGATGGAAAAGAAAAACGAATAAGCAAATATATTCAAAATAATCCAAAAATTGGAATGCTTTTTATGTTAAGTTCTGTTACGTGTCCGCTCATAAAAATTAAAATAAACAATTTGTGGACCGAGTTGTAATACTTTACATTACAGTACATAGGTACCTAAACTTTCATAACAAACGTTGCTAAAATTATAAAATTTTCGGATGTTAAAGTTGTATTAGTTGCATACAATCGCAGAAGTAACTCCAAAAATAGTTCGAATTTTAAAAAAATCCTTTTAAGGCATTATTTTTGGAGGATTTTAGATTATAAAAAAAAATATCGAAAAAAAATTTTAACCGCAGGTCATACATTAATGACACATTTCAAATGGTTCGTTCTCACATGCTTGCAATTATTTTTCGCTTGAAATTAACGGTACTTATCACAATGAGCCTACTTTTTTACAAAACCGCAGTGAAATATATTCAAACTTATTTTTCATAAAAAACAAGTTTACAACCTTAATGGAAGATATCATTTTTTTAACTTTTCACGAAAAGCATATGTCTTTAAGGTAATGACGCGCAGTGTACATAAACAAGGTATCCATGTAAGTCAAAAATGTATCCAAAATTATTGACCTTAGAACAAAGATATCAACGTTTTAGAACCATTTCTCCTCCTCAGCAATAAATTAGCTTTTTTGTTACATTATTTACCCGCCAATCCGGGCCCCCTTAACACTCCGGGACCGGGGGGAAACACCCCGTTCCACCCCTTTCGGCGGTCCAGGGCAAGGTACAGGGAATGAATTAATTTTTTTTTTCTTTTCTGGTTTTTTGGTTGGGAAGCTGATGAGTGTTTGTAGTCCCCCAATAAAGGTATCAACTGAAGATGAGCGAGATTTCATGGTTGCTTCCTTAATTTCGTCATATAGAGAAAAGGTGTTGTGGCTTTACCACGAAAATCTGGTATGCACAGAGAGAAATATTCAATCATTTTATGCTTGAACCAAGCAAGAAGCATAAAATTCTCAATTCTAGTAAATCAATTCTCAATTTAAGTAAAAAACTAGTAAGGAATTATCTTAGACTGGGCCGAAGTTAAAATACCCCTCTGGCGACGATTTTTCCAAATTTCATACCTAAAGTTTAAATTAATTGTTAAAGGTTTTGTGCAAAGTCATTAGATTAATTTTTGTGGAATTGAAAGAGATTTTACCATTTTGGTGAACTCACTTTGTATGGGAGGTAGACGTGATTTTTATTCGACTTCTACAAATTTTATACTAAAATTGCATATTAAAGGTTTAAGCTTATGTCCAAAATTTTAAGTGATTAGATTAGTTTTTGTGGAATTGAAAGAGATTTTACCGTTTTGGTTAAGTCACTTTGTACGGGAGGTTGGCGTGGTTTTCATTTGACAATTTCATACTCAAAGTTTATATTAAATATTAAAAACACTGTGCAAAATTTGAAGTCATTAGATTAGTTTTTGTCGAATTTAAGGAGATTTTACCGTTTAGGGTAAGTCACTTTGTTTGGAAGGTTGGCGTGGTTTTCATCCGATTTTGACAATTTCATACTCAAAGTTTATATTCAATATTAAAAACACTGTGCAAAATTTGAAGTCATTAGATTAGTTTTTGTGGAATTTAAGGAGATTTTACCGTTAAGGGTAAGTCACTTTGTTTGGGAGGTAGACGTGGTTTTCATCCCATTTGTACAAATTTCATACTCAAAGTTTATACTAAATATTAAAGACGCTGTGCAAAATTTTAAGTCATTTTATTAATTTTTGTGGATTTTAAAGAGATTTACCGTTTTGGTTAAGTCACTTTGCATGGCGTGGTTTTAATCCGATTTGACTCATTTTCGAACTTGACTTCCATTTTTGAATAAAAAGCTTATATATTGAATTTCGTTACGATAGCTAAAAAATTACGGCTGTTATCGTGGCCACAAACGGACAGGCGGACATGGCTAAATCGACCTAGGAGGTGATGCTAATCAAGAATATATATATTTTTCTACATCAGCGTTACAAATAGAGTGACAAAGATAATATACCCCTATTATGTTTTTAAACGTGGGGGTATAAAAAAATTCAAAAATAAAAACGTTCAAAAATATTTTCCTTAAAATTGTAACCGAATGAAAATGAATACTTTTTGCAACAAGCACAAACAAATTTTTTGCATTGAAATGAAGTATCTCCGATTCATTTTTAGCATCGTGCATTTTAAGCTATGTCAATTTTTCGACTGAAAATTAACACTCGGCTTTGTTTAAAGCTAACGTGTTGTATCAAATTCTTTTTCATTTCTTTTCATTTTATTCATTTAGTGGTACGTACTATTTGCATTTTTAGCACTTGATGATGCGACAGTTTTTTGCAGTTAAAAAAAATGTATCTACATCATCTGCCATTCAGCACCGAATCAATTGATTTATGCTATGCAGCAACAGCAGCGAGTGGAAAAGTAAATAAAATAGCAACAAATTCATGCATTTCAAATGAGTTTTATTGCGGATTTCATGAATGAATGAATGAATGCAATGACAACAAACAATGAATGTCGGAGTAGTCGATGATTTATTTGTTTGTATGATTTGCTGCTGTTGTTTCCATGTTCAAATAAATAATTTCGCAACATAAAATATTGACACAACACAAAGTTTGTATGTCAACATAATTAGCGTTTGATTGTATTTACCGCTCTTAACTTATGACAATATTACAATTTGTTAAAAATATTGGTTTGGGATTAGTGCGCTACAAAAACAAACGAATCGAAAGGATTTACAAGGACTTTTCGAAATTAATACAGTCCAGTGGCAATAGCAAAACTTGCTCTGCTGTTTTAGCAGCTTAAACATTTTCGTGTTTCTTGCCAAAACTGTCAGCATACAAGTCAGTCACAAAAGAAGTTGCTATAATTTTATATTTCCGTCAGACACTTTGAAACTTTTATTTTATAAACTTCTGACAGGGAATTGTACACCGCAGCTGAATTAAAACAACAACATCAAATTACAAGAGTGCGAAATGCGAGCTTATTAAAACTTTGTTCATGCAAATTTATAGGCAACAAGATAAAGCTGAAAATAAATTTAGAACGGCGGCAGAGTGAGCTACAAACTATGCGCTTCTTTGAAGAAAATGTTAATATTTTTGTAAAAAAAAATCACAAAATCTGCTGCACAAACATGACAAAGAAGCTTAGAAATAAAATAGCAAAGCGTTGGATAGTATTTTTTTAGCTTCTTGCAGCACAGTGTGATTTTTAAATTTTAGGAGAACAAAAATCATCATGTTACAAAAAGTATTGCCGCTACACCATTTCCAATTATGATTCAGAATAGATAAATTGCAATTTGGAATGGATCAGTTTTTGAATTTCAATTGATCTGCTATGAATTAAAATATATCTATTCTAAACTTCAAATGATCTTCTCTGAATTACAATAGGAAATAGCGTAGTTTTTGTTTTTTTTTTAATTAGATATAAATATTACTAATGGAATAAAAATTCAACTTTAACAAACAATGGAACTTTTGTCTTTGTAAAACTGTAAAAATCGCACTGTGCAGCGGCCGAAAAAAATGCTTTTGAGCGCTGTTGCAATGCGGAAACTGCAAGAGTTTGCAATGCAAATTATTTTGTTGTACAAAGCAACACACAAAACACAACACTCCAAGGAGCAGTGGATGCAATCAGTTGGCTTAGAGCGAAGAAAGTTTTGCGGTATTTCTTTGACATAGTTGTAGCAAATAGTTCAGTTGCAAAAAGTTAAGTAGTATTTTATAAATATTTTAACATTTCGAAAGCTGGCTTAGTTACAACAAAACAAAACAAAAGTTTGCACAAATATGAGACTTAATTAGATACATTAACAAAATAAAAATTATACAGAACACACAACAAATTGCTTAATTTTAAAACATACACACTAAGCATTACAAATAAATTCATATAAATTATACACAATCAAAGTAGATAAAAGAAAAAACTTTCAACTAGCGCACTTGAGATAATAAATAAATGACTATAGGATAAAATACAAATTAAAGCACTGCAGCTGTAAATAATGCTTGCCTACGGAAGCAGCGGCTGCACACTCCAGTTCCAAACGGGCAAACCACGACAAACATAGCCAACAGAGTTGTATAGTTTTCCATCAAAGCGAAGCTGATGAACACGTGCAATGATCTCACACAGGCTGCCCACATGATAATCAGGCGTATTGGCCATTTTTGCTGCAGGCTGCTGTGTCTTGGTTTTAGCTGCAGCAAAAAACTTTGACTAAT
The DNA here is from genome assembly GCA_963920525.1 of Dichetophora obliterata. Classification (NCBI taxonomy): domain Eukaryota; kingdom Metazoa; phylum Arthropoda; class Insecta; order Diptera; family Sciomyzidae; genus Dichetophora; species Dichetophora obliterata. Next base: position 208,716,083 of record OY986438.1, read on the forward strand.
TAAGAACAACAGCAGAAAACCCGGCCACAATACTTACCTTTGATGATGCCATCTTTCGACCACTGCCGTGGATCAATCTCAGTCCATGGCACAATGTTATTTGAGCTGGGCGCAGTCCAGTGACTAAGTATTTGCGTTGAAATGGAGTCCATGTTGCCATCCAGACCGGTCAACAAAGTACCCACTACAGCTGGACTGTTTAAAGAATGTGCGAATTGGGTGGGTGAGTGAAGGAATGAGTTAGTGAACATGTTTGTGATAGTAATTACACTACTCCATAAATTTAGGAAAAATTTCACCACAACGAATGGCGATAACATTTTATGTAGTAAAATGTTGCGTAGAATCCGAATATACTAATGATTTTTCTTCGATTGGTCCCAATTTTCCATATAAATGGCAAAATTCAAAAAAATCCCTTTTTGAGAGTAATTCTTTAAGTAATGCTTTATCTACGTAAAAACTTAAAGTTTTTGCCAATTAATTGTCAAATTGTTGCATATTGTAGAAAAATTTCAAGGTAAAAACCCTGCCAGTAGTGTCGGTGATATAGCTGTTATAATCGAATACAGTTAAAAAAAATAACTTTTTTCCTTGTTTTTAAACAAATTTCAAGTTTCAAGCCATAAATTGTAATAATATTTATAATAATTATAATAATAATAATTGTAATAATAAAAGTAATAATTTAGAAAATTATAGTATTTTTTACATTAAGGCAAAGATTTTTTTTTTAGAAAATCATTTTGTTGCAGTCAAATTAATAAAATACATAGGTACATGTTAGAGTCTATCGATTTATATAGGAAAAATGTGAGCCCCTATCCCGGTACGAAAATTCAATAGTATATAAAAAAATCCATTCGATTGGTATACTTAATTTTGGTCTAAACCATTTTTGGAGTCCCCCGAATTGCATTTTTGCGGATTTGTAAGCTTCTTTTTTAAAAAATTATGCTTATCAATCAATTATTTGAATATAAAAACATAGAACTGTAAATGCTCTAACGAGCTTTGACGGTTTTTTTTTTCAAAAATAATCTGCTTATTTAATTTAATTGAATTTTTTGTTTTTTATATGAAAGTTTTTAACACATTTGGTTTTGTTTTTCTTTAATACAAAAGATAAGTACATTTTGGAACTGTTTATATTGTATATTAAGTTACTGAGAATATAGCTTCTAGTTTTCTTTTGAATTGGAATAATTTTAGGAATTTTCCTATTATTTGGAAAGTAACTTTTATTAGTAACTTTTATTATATATAACAGCTAAGAATTTAAATGCTGAAATGGGAAAATTCTTAAGAATGAAGCCTTTTGGAAAAGATAGCAAAATCATTAGGGGATGCAAAATGAACACGGTCAGAATTTTGTAACGAAGAAAAATGTTCAGAAAATGTTATTTATTGAAGGCTCGATGTTAACATTATCAGACCTTATTGGGATATTTTTTTATATATTTCAATGAAATGTTCTTGAATGGCTTCTACTTTATCATTATCTTACACAATTATATTAAGGGTTCTCATCTAAGCAAGTAAACATGATAAAGTGTAAATAGCGTAAATGTCGACAAAATGGCGGCTGCTGCTGCGACATTATGACTTTTTTAAATTTTAAACCTTTTAAAAACCTTCATTAACATAGAAAAATAAATAAAACGTGTTCATATTTACTTCAACTACTTTAAATATGTAATGAGTAGCGCCAAAGACAACCCTCATTCACACACGTAGATTTACATGCTAGTTTACACTACAAAATAGGCTCGGAAATGATGTAAACTCACGCCCATACAAATTTTGACAGATAGTTTACGCGCATGTAAGTTCACAAGGTTTACAATGTTTACGGGTCAGTTACATGCTTAGATGAGAAGCCTTATTGTCATTAACTGAAATTTTTTAACACGGCTTAGATTTGCTGTAACAAATGATATTGTAAATTTGTTTGTATGCCGTAGGACCCGGTTTAATTTTACTTACTCTCTCATTAAACTTTTTACCTTGATAAATTTTGACTTGGTCTTTGATAATTTTATTTAAAAGTTGAATTTGAGTAAAAAGTTAGTGGTTTTCTGCGCACCTACTATTAAAATTTCTATGAAAAATCAGTTTTCATTCACAACGAAATATTCGTGGCAAAGATACTTTTAGTATTTTCTGGGAATAAGGCTGTGTGCGAATTGATCTAAATGCGACCTAAACTAAATAGTGTCGATAAGGCAGTGCTTCCTAATGTAGGAAGCATTTAGGTAGCTCGATAATTTCCTAAATTATTTAGGAAGCACTGCATTATCGACCCAATTTAGTTTAGGTCGCATTTAGATCAATTCGCACACAGCCTAAATAGGTTTTATTTTTAAGTTAAAATTTTTCTATATGCAATTATGTAATCTTCATATTAATACGCAAGCACATATCATTAGCCCCAGTTTAACCGACTTTTAGACAACACATTTGAATGAAACTTATATCATTTGAAAGCTTTGGTTCAAAGCAAATGCACAATATAATCTTTATTCAAATGTTTTGTTAAGATAGGTAAAAATTAGAAATTAAAAACGCTTCCACACATTCTACTCACACATTCGCTCTATTGAGAGTCGCGAGAGTGAAAAAAACCGAGCTGTGTGGTTGTTGTAGCTTTCCGCTTGTACAAATTTGTCGATGATGACATTGTAATGCAGAACTGTAAGCGGAAACAAAATCTTGTTTGTGCTCACATTATTTTATTATCATTTTTCATCGCAACATCGTGTTTTCAAACAGGAAGTTTTACAGTTAATTGTGTTAGTGAAAATGAAAACTATTAAACTTTATGTTTAAACCAGAACAAAGGTTTATGTATAAAATAATAAAGTATGATTAAACATTAGCTTTGAAGTGCTAGATAAAGGGTAATAAATTCGTTCATTAAATTGTAAAAATTATTGTGAAAATAATTTGTGGCGTCATTTGCATTTGTTTGCTTCTTTTCGGTAAGTTCTCTTTCGTTTTCGTTGTGTATTTGGCGTAGAGAGGATTTACGTTAAATTTATTTATGTTCTCTCATATTTTGTGCGTATTTTTTTTGTTCTCTCCTATGTTGTGCATATCTACTCCCATCGACGCTTACTGTGTAAGGTATATGTCATCAGTGTTTTAGCGGCCATGTCCGAACATGTCCGTAATTGAGAATTGCAAACAAAGTTGATATTTTTATTTCATTGTAGACATTTTTCGATTTAAACATTCGTGGGGTGTCGGGGAGGGGTTAAGATGTGCAAAAAATGATGCAGTAATTTTTCGCCATCTCTTACGGATACCCTACAATAAGAATTTATTTTATGTAACATGCTTGAATATATATTGTGATGATGAAATTTCTTCTGAAGTTATTTTATATCAAAACTAGCTGAAACCCGGCGCGTTGCTGCCACTCCCCCTTGACAAACGCCCATAAAATGTTATCAGTTAAACAGCATGTCTAAATTGAGGTAGAATACTGAATTCCGAGACTGTGCGACCTATATCCACAAAGCTATTCGATATAACAAATTTGGGTTTTATAGGAAGTGCCACGCCCTCTTGATCACCGCTCATGGAATGTAATCAATTAAACTGCATGTGTACATGGAGGTTGAATACCGAATTCCAAAACTGTGCGACATATAACTCCAAAACTATTCGATAGCACAAATTTGGGTTGTATGGGAGGTGCACTGCCCTTTTCCTTACGCCCATAAAATTTTACCAATGAAACTGCATGTGTAAATTGAGGTCAAATACTGAATTCCGAGGCTGAGTTACCTATAACTCCAAATCTATTCGATATCGCAAATTTTGGTTAAATTGGAGGTGTCACGCCCCCCCAACAAACTCTAAAAAATTTTATCAGTAAATCTGCAAGCGTAAATTTTGGTCGAATACTGAGTTCCGACGCTGTGCGACCTTGACCTCCAAAGCTATTCGATATCACAAATTTTCGTTGTAAGGGAGGTGCCACTCCCCCTTGATCAACGCTCATAAAATGTAATCAATGAAACTGCATTTGTACATTGAAGTCCAATACTGAATTCCAAAGTTGTGAGACCTATAACCCCAAAACTATTTGATATCTCTAATTTGGGTTAAATAGGAGGATTTACTCCCCCTTGTCGTACGCCCATAAAATGTAATTAATGAAACTGCATGTATAAATTGGGGCCGAATACTGAATCCTGACGCTGATATTTGATATCGCAAATTTACGTTAAATGGGAGGTGCCACGCCCCTCTTACCAATGAACATAAAATTGAATCAATGAAACTGCATGTGTGCATTGAGGTCGAATACTGAATTCCGGCGTTGTGCGACCTATAACTCCAAAGCTATTTGATAGCACAAAGTTGGGTTGTATGGGAAGTGCCACTCCCCTTTGCCCTACGCTCATAAAATGTAGACGAATGAAAGTGCATGCATAAATGTAGATCGAATACCGAATTCTTACGCTGTCAACCTATAACTTCAAAGCAATTCGATATCGCAAATTTGGGTTGTAAGGGAGATGTCACGCCTCCCTGTCCAACGCCCATAAAATAAAACCATTGAAACTGCATGTGTAAATTGAGGTCGAAAACTGAATTCCAAAGCTGAATTCCTATAACTTCAAAGCTATTCGATATCACAAATTTGGGTTGTATGGGAGGTGCCCGTCCCCCTTGTCCACTCCCATAAAATTTCATCACTGAAACGGTACGTCTAAATTGTGGTCGAATACCGAATTTCTAAGCTGTGCGACCCATAACTCTAAAGATATTCGACAACAACAATTTTTTTATATATATGTGGGAGGTAAAATGGGGTGTGGCATTTCCTCTTAAACCATCTCGTACTCAAAGCAAAGCGAACTTACAAAATTTGAGCTGAATCGCACCAATAGTTTCGAAGTATTTTGATATTTTCTTAAAAGTAAGCGTAGATGAAGTGTGACTACGCCCATTTTTATCAAAGTTAATGATAGTTATCATATGAATTTATTTACCAAATTTTAATTTAATACGACCAAAACCGTCTTAAATACAGCATTTTTATTGATTTGTGGGCTACAAAAGGGGGTGTGGTATTATATTTTTCCTAAACCAGTAGAAGGAAGTATCCAATTTGGTTCAGTCGTTTTCAAATTTTAAGCATCCGAACAAATCACGATTCATTTTCATATATCCAGATATTGATTTGTGGGCGGTAAAAGTGGGCTTAAAAACATTTATGTATCGTGACTGCCTCTTGGAGCACCTACACAGCAAGTTTCATTGTAAAAATGTGTAAAACTCCGGAATTGCCATGATTTCGAAAAAAGGCGTATTTATATTACGACCACGCCCATTTTTCGTACAGTTACCGACAGTAACCATCTGAACAAAATAACCAAATCTTAGTTTTTTTATGATTGAAACCGTCTGATATATATCCTTTTTTTGGTTTGTGATCGATAGCGTAAATTTGGCTTGTATGGGAGGTACCACGCCCCCTCGTCCAATAGTTACCAAACCTCACAAGAACACTCTCAAGATATGGCTTCAGTTTCCCTGAAAATTTCATAAAGATCGGTTCAGCGGTTTTGGAGTCTATATGTGATATAGCCACATACCCACATACCCACATACCCACATACCCACATACATACATCCATTTTTATATATATAGATTATTTCAAAATTTTGAAAACTATAGATTTTCTCAGTACAACGTATTTTTGTATGAAAAGTCGTTGATTAAGAAAAATAACGATTTAAAGCAATTCTATTTTAAACGTACCGTTAAATAAAAAATTACGGCCAAATTATGACCATCTTCGATTTGGGTGAAATTTTGCATGAAGCATCACTGATTGAAAATAAAAACTTAATTTGGAGGAAAAAGTTTGACGTGATTTTTGGCGGAGCTATAGGGTGCTAAAAATTGATAAAAACGTCGAAAATTTATTTCCACGAAAATCCATGGCTGTGCGAATAATCGCCCAAGTTACAATCGCCCAAGCCCAAAAATAAACAATCACCCAAAAAAATTGGGCGTTTGTTCATAATGTACAATCGCCCAAAAAAGTGATGAACAATCGCCCAAAACTGAAAACATTCGCCCAAATCGTGAAATGAATAATCGCCCAAAAAATTTGGGCGTTTGTTCATAATGTACAATCGCCCAAAAATGCAATGAACAATCGCCCAAATAATATTTTTGAGCGATTGTTCATTATTTGATATTTGGGCGTTTGTTCATTATGAACAATCGCCCAAACCCAAAATGAACAATCGCCCAAACCCAAAATGAACAATCGCCCAAACCCAAAATGAACAATCGCCCAAAAATTTTTGCCGTTTTTTTGGGCGACTGTAAATTGGGCGATTATTCGCACAGCAAAAAATCATATCTCAAACATTTATAAACTTAAATAAAGTTTGAATATGAAAGCAAGAAATCTGATTTTCGGAACGGTTTAAAAATAAATTTTTGTTTATGCGCCCTTTCTAAGCGACTTGAAAATTTAAGAACCGATTTGAAATTTGACTTTATTAAATCGCTTCGAAATTTTCAAACCGGTTTGAAATTCAATCGACTTCGTCCAAATCGACTTGAAGCATCGGATAAACATGGTAGTTGAAAAGGTAGTTAAACAGACTATTCTAAAAATAATTTTTGAAATTTTGGAAATTTTGGTTGTTGGAGGTAATTGATTTCAAAGTAGGGGTTCAAAGAATACCATTTAAAAATGTTAAATAATTGTTTTCTTAAAGCTGGTAAAATTACCTTCCCAGCAATATAAAAATTAAGGTTTGGACTTAATGGGTTAATGAGATATGATCATTTTACGATCGAAGCACAAATGCTTTTTTGATTAACAAAGGAGTTTTTTCATTGAATTTTAATTTTCAGCTACCGTTGGAAAGGTAATTGAAGGGACTTAAATCTAAAAGTAATTTTGATGGTTGGTGGTTCCACTCATTGTGGTAAGGTAATTGATCTTAAAGTAGGTGTTCGAAGAACATCATTAAAAAATTCCAAATAAAATAAATAATAATTTGGTAAAGCCTGCAGAGCTACATTTTAGTCAATATAAAATGAACACAGAAAGAAAATTAAAATCTGTTTTCCGAAAAATGCTAAATCATGACATAAACCATGCAGGGTAGATAGGTGTTTAAAAGAAATGTTGCGGCTGAAAACATAAAAGGACCATCCTACACATTTGACTCATCTAAGAATAACAGCTATGAACTGAAGACATGAGTGGATGAAGGTGAAATGTCGCATTTTCGCATTTTCGCTGTTCTATGCATTGATGAAGATGTAATGAACAAACAAAACATTTTAGATCTTAGAACAATCATGTTTGTGGCTATTTTAGAATATAACTTCTTCACAAAGTTTGACTTAGAATAGATTTCGGTACAAATGCGAAACTTTGAAACTTCATCCGCTCTTGTCTTTAACTATTTCTGGAAATTTTCTTTATTTATTGAGTTTTTTATATTTTAATATTTTCTAAGATTTCTAATAATTTTGCAGAAGTTACACGAAATATAAATGCTTCCTAACAAAAATAATTTTAAATTGCCACTAACAGACAATTGTAACTATATAAAACATTGTGGAAACGAACACCTGAAATATATAATGGTACATATTCAAAATTTTTCTCAATCGCAATATCAACACCTTGTGATAAATTATATCTAGTAAAATTATAATCCTCTATATGATTTTATTGTAATGTAAATGAGTTTCTTGAATAAATGCAATAGCAATCTTATGCAAATATAGAATTTTTAAAAGATCGATTCTTCGACGTGTTTCAATCAATGATCTTACGTTAAATGTTAATAAATTTAAGATAACTTATTTTAATAAAGCTGAGTACTCTTTTGCTTTATCTATCGAAATCGATCTAAAATGTTTAAGAAATAGTTCAACTTTATCTTCAAGCGTTATTATAACAGGATCTCTAAAATATTTTGCAACATTTAAAAAGTCATCAATAAATGAAAGCCTAGATTTATTTGATTTTTTCATTTAACAGGTGTAATTTCTGAAAATAAGTTACTTGCAAGAAACTGGCCTGGTGTTACAAAATTGTTTCTGTAAAAAGTTGTGTTTATAGCATCTGCTACCTTAAGCCTTTCCTCTTGAGCTTTTCTATTAGCATAAAGCCTTGGCTTATTACATTTGACACAAAACTGAATTGTCAGTCCATCTTAACTTCAAGAATAATTTCCTGGCTCGTGAATTGTACACAATTGTATTTTCTGTTACAGTTTTTGGCGCTGTGCCCCCAAAACTCACACCTTTTGCACTGAATTTCTACTTTGTAGCCTCCCAGGTGATGGTTTGATTCAGAAGATAACGCAATTTTTGTAAAAAAAATAAGGGTGTCAATAACACCTGAAAGCTCATGCTTTAACACCTCTTTTATTTCTAAAACTTCTGATTAAATATATAAAAGCCTCTTAAGACTACAATTAATTGTCTTAGTTCTGAAAAATTAGACGAGAGTAATTCAATTTCTTTGGAACGTTATAGTGCCATCATTTCGGAATGAATTCCAACATCTTCAAAATAGAGTTAACTTTTAAAGCGGCTTTTATTAACAATTTTAAATTTATTTTAGGGTTCTTTGAATTTAGTTCGTCAACTAAGCATTTAATTTTTAAATTATATAAAAATATAGGAGAACAAAATTTGCTTTCTAAAGGGGCTCTGATAAAACCTAATTTTGAATTAGTGTTTACCGTCAACGACGGTGATGTCATTTAACAATGCAAATCAATTTTGTGTGTTAATATTATTAGTGGTATTACTAACATCTACTTTATTTTTAATATTGGCTACATCGATTTTTATTTGACCAGCAATTGAGCGCTTCAATCGCTGCTGGTTAACAACATTAAAACCATCGTCTTGGAGTTTGCCCGCATTTTCAATTTATTCATTTAAGGTTTGCAATATTTGCTCGGCATTGATGATATCCATTCCCAAATCATAAATAATTGTATCTTGATAACAATTTGAGGAGGGTAAATTATTGAGGGTAGACTTCTCTTCCTTGTCTGGAGGCTTTTTAGAGATCATTCCTAATTCCCTAGTATTATTGAACATTCAATAGCAGGATATTCCGGTCCAAATAAATTTAAAGAAAATTCAATATAAAAAATTTTCCGAATTTGATTTTTATTTTTTGACTAAAAGTATGTCCGACTCTACTGAATTCTATCGATCGATCCCAGTCTTCTTACATGTATGCATTTTATTTATTTGATTACAATAAAAGGATTCTTTAATAAAAAAATGTTTGCTTTGATGTAAAAAAATGCTATAATTTTGTAAATTATGACTTTTCTATAAACATTTACAAGCTTAAAATTTTTGTAATGAAATTTTCTATCAGATAGGAGGGCTATCTTCTTGTCATCCATAAAATTATTTTGAGATATATGGCTTGAAACTTGTTTAATAAAAACGAAAAAAATATTTTTTAACTACATTCGATGATAACAACCATATCACTGAAACCATTGACCCGTTTTAACCATAACATTTTCGTTTGACTCTCCTCTACAATGTGCAAAAATTTGACAATTTACTGGCAGAAAATTAATTTTTTTTTAATTTGGCATTTATATAGAAATTTGGGGCCAATCAAAAAAAAAATCATTAGATATCCGGATTCTGCGAAAAATTGTAAAATAAGAAATGTTATCGCCATTCTTCGTATAAAACCTTGTTTAATAGTGTTATTTAAGGGAAGCTCACCAGAGTGATGCATGATAGTAACGGTGCGCTCCAGTCAGGTCGCTATAAAGTCCGCTTGAACGTAAACGTGACGAATCACAGCCAAAAAGAAATACCACGCCACTTATTTGCTGATGTATCAGTTGCTTGAAGTTAAAATATTGCAGTCCCGATCCATGACCGGCGTAACTGTGGTAAGAAGTTGCTGTTTAAATAACTATTTGCTATGATTTTTATTTTTTATTTGCAATGCATTCATTCTTCTTCATTTCTCTACCCTTCCCACTTACACAAAGCAGTTCTTATTGAAAACTTCCTTGCATAGTTCTTCCGTAGTAAGCCTCTGTCGGCATTTTATCTCCCAGTGTGGCATCCAGTATGTAAAAAAGCTTTTCATGCGCATCTCGGTATGAGGAAGATTATCATCTAAATGGTAAAAAAGTATAAAATGTCGATGCAGGACTTTTTAATGTTGCCAATAAGTCAGGGATTTGTTTAACGCACCTGGATTTAGTACACAGCAACCAGAGTCAATGTTCATTACCAGATAGCCATTGCGTATGTGATCCTTGTAGCACTGCTGCAAGCGCCACAGCGAATGCAAGGAGCTGACACGACTAAATTCTTGGTCAACATTTAATGTCTCCCAAAAGAAATGATCCAAGCGCTGCGGCATTAAACGGGATAGAGAAAATATGAATTTTAGGATTAGCTGCATTTACTGCAAGCGTAAGCAAGTGAAATAAGCAAGCGAAATAAGCTGACCTCATCCACAATCAAAATGCAGGGATAGTGTCTTTGAGCTGCGGTTGCAGGCGTGGACTTTGAGCGCCCCGAGACAGCAAATGTGTTAGCTAGGCAAAGGATTGCAACAACTATGGGTTAATTCAACAACAAAAATCTTATTCTGTACTCACTGGATAGCTGCAAATTCATAAGCAGCATCATCACTGCAGCCTGTTGATTTTCATTGGGCGTTAAATACGCGGAGATGGCCTCCATTTCAGACATGCACAAAGATTTAATATGCAGAGAAACTAATGATAGCAGCATCCGCTCATTAGGCTCCCACTGATGTTCATCACAGAATTTATCAACACTGTTGAAAGTTTCTCTTTGTGCGTCAGTCTTGTCAACAGGTATGCCAGTAAATAGGCAGAGCCAGGGGAAAAAATAACTTTTAAATTCCAATAAAACTTTCTATAATAAAAAAACAAAGAGTTTAAATGAGCGTGCTTCTCTATGCTACAAAAAATCCAGCATCAACTCACGGATATGCATTCGTCGATATCATTTAGATCCTGCCAGTACTTCTTCTTGAAGTCCGTACAATGCTTATGCTCTGGATTGACGGTGATGATTTGCTTAAAACGTTCTGCTAAGTCAGCAAATTTTTTGAATAGATTCTGGCTGTCACTAGCTAAGAAACGTATGCAAATTGGCTCTGGATACTCAGAAGTGCGCGCATGATGCAGCAACGTCAAGTAAATGGAAGCATTACTTCCGCGTATTTCGGAATATATAGAAAAGGTGGTATCTGCACGCGGACCCTTGCACAACTGCAAAACAGTCCATTCTGTAGGAAAGTGATAAGATGAAAATTTAGCGATTTTTTTCTAAACAGCTGCTTGCTAACCTTTCGGCAATTGTTGGCAGACTTCAGATATTCTTTTAACTCCTTCTGTAGGACTACGCACATCATGGAGAAAGTTTGTTGTTTTCAATTTTGTCGTTGAAGCTGCCTTGGCTTTTTTGGGCGCAGCTGCTAGCAACTGCTGATAGGCATATTGCATGAGCGAATTGCTACATAAGAATAAAAATTATTTTATTAGAATAACATAGCAAGCAGCCATTAGAAACCTCTTAAAATCCTCTCGTTCCCAGGCATTCATGTTGTCGTAGAGCTGCTCTACCGAGCAAGCCTCCTCTTCACTATCCACCAATTCGTGCGCATAACGCAGATCGAAGGCCTGAAACAGCATCATCACCTGATAAAACACCGATTGATTTATGTTGCCGTTATTAAACTCGTGCTCCACTTGTTCGTTGAATATTTCTGTCGCTCAAAAGAATTGCAATTAAAGATCCGCTATATTCCAAATCTTCATAAGGCACCAACAACAAACCTCTTGCATTTGGCCCGGCATTTACGGCAGCGCATCCCCGCAACAGATACTTCAAAAGATCATCACTCATTCTAGCATTAGACATTACTATTGAATATTGTTTTTATCACTTTTGCTATTAACTAATTTATTTATTTAAATAAAAAACATTCAACAAACAAATCCGTTTTGATAATTTTAAAGCAAGCGCTAAAATCAGGTAAACGTCAGATTTACGTCTGGCTGCAATAAAACAGCAAAGACACAAACCAGTAAGTGATGCCCAACAAGAAGATCGCAGTGCTGCCATTCAAAATCGACAGTGACATAGTTGAATTTTAGACATGACGATAAATCTCCGATGTCTCTCAAAAAAGGTGTTTTCTTTTCTTGAAAAAATTATGTATTTTTCGAGCAAGCATCGAGGATTCTGCATTTTTTTGACTTTTTTCGAAAGAATTCTGACCTTTAATATGGAAACATGTTCTTTTCTCGAGAATGTTGACCTCAGAAGTAGAAAAAGTGCAGAATTTTTGCACTCTCAATATGGACGGTTTTAAAATTCTGCCCTCAAATGCTGCCAACTGAATGAACCAAAAAGTGGTATTTTAGGAAAACATTAAACATTATCATAGACATTTATAGACATATCATAGACATTAGAGTTAAATCTTTTTCACGGATAACAAAATAAATATTATAAAAATTGTGATGTGGCATATATAAACGCAACAGTCGAGTCTGCAATTAATGTTATTATAAAAGAGTTGCTTGAAAAGATTTCGTCCTCATCCAATAACAAAGATCTAATTATTTTCCATTACCGAGAACAATATAATGAAAGAAGGAATATATTATTGGTCGTATTCAGCGCAGATAACAACTGGCAACTGTTGTGTAAAAATTCTCCTGAATGGTAAAATTTTGGTAACGCTCACTAAAACTGATCAGGTAGCATACGCCATTTAATCGAGCGAAAAATTCTATGCTACATGAACACAACTGTTGAATTAACTGTCAAATGCTGCTACTGACGCTGTTAAAGTAAAAAACCTAGAAACAACGAAGAAAATTTAACTGAGAAACCTTTGCAATCGAATTAAATTTACATACAAATTATATATAATTGAATTAAATCTAATTTCTGACAAGTAGAGTAGCAGCACATTCAGAGAAAAACATCGCTTACTAATGTAGCGCTACCATTACAGTTCACAACAGTTCTCTGCGCTGAATGCGGCCATTTTTCGCATTTGATGTTTTGCAATTTAATTTATTTCTCAAAACCAAACAATTGTGTAGCCAACACAACATCATTGAAAAAAAAATAATGCATTTTTTCTGATCATTTCTCGACTAATGATAGGTCAACATTTTTTAAGTTCAGGTTAAAATTTAAAATATTCCGCACTCTCAGAGTGCAGCATTTTTTGTCAAGAAAAGAAAACGCCATTAATTTCAGAGATATAAGGGTTTGAAAGTTTTGGTGCATTTTTTCGACATAAAATCCAAATCGTACATCGGACTAGGACGTTTTATACATCAAAATGATCGATATTACACGCGCTGCAAGCCTGCATACTTGGAAAAAATTATGGTTGGCACCAGAGAACTGCACAAGCCTACTTGAAGTTCAAGCTTTTTCAAGTACTTGAATTCAGGTATGTATCCAATCTTGAAAAAGCAAGCTTTAGCCAGCTTGCAAATATACCAAACAGATACAAGCCATATTCGTTGGCTTGGCTTGTTTCGGCTTACTTTGTCGGGCAGAAAGTTGAAAAGCTTAAAACGATCAGCAAAAGCTTGTAAGCTCGCAAGTATCCAAATTATTGAATTAAAGCAAGTATCCAAAAAATTCAATGAGCTTCTTTAGAGAGAGCTTAAGCGTAATAGGACTTTTAAGGATTCTGCGGACTCCGTGGTGTGAAGTTTTAGGGTAAATGATTTCGAAGATGCTGTCGAACTTTAAAATTTAAGATGGCGGATAGAGTTGCCACCTAGATTTTTTTTTATTTTTGCGAATTCTTGTAATTTTGTAATTCTGACAACGGATTTGATTTCGAATATATTGTCACAGATTTAAAATTTAAGATGCGAGCTTACAAGCTTTTGCCGAAGGCATCAAGCTTTCCTTTACTTGAAACTTCGTGCCGTTCGCTTGAAAGCTAGAATACGTGCAAGCTGTGCGTGGGCTTATTTATATTCAATTACAAGCTATACTTGATTCAAAATTATAGTATTTTGTATTTTGTATTTGTATTTTAAGCAAGCGCTTGAAATAGACTTCAAGCAGGCTTGTGCAGTTCTCTGGTTGGCACATAAAATCGATTTTTTTTTTTTTTGAAGGAATTCTTTGGTGCATTTTTCTTTGCATATAATGTGCTATGCATACATACATTATCACACATATTAAGAGCCTTGTGAAAATGACTTTGGCGATGGAAAAGTGTTCTAAAAATAAATACGAGGAAATCGAATAAAAATCGCTGCATGAAAATGCGGACTAATGGCCTCATTTTGTAAAAAAACGCAGTCACTTGCTATAGATTTTTTATCTGAAAATATATTTTAAAGGAAAATTTCAGAGAGAAAGAAAGGGTGACTGAGAGCGTTTTACAAAATAAGACCATTAAGTGGGTGATCATAAATTTCTGAGGCCAACATTTTTTGTAATGCGGTAAAATGAGCAGATAACTCACATGTAAGTTAAAAATTCATGACTTAGTTATTTTTTTATTGTCTTCTGAAAATTCCCTACTTTTAAAAATTTTTAGAAAATCTGTCCTTTTTTCCTACGTCTATTTTTTGCGACCAATATCCTAAAAGTAAAGAATTGTCCCTTCATGTACCAACAGTGGTTACTTCTTTATACTTGTCTCCACTTAAGAATTGTGAAAAATTAAAGTTTTTACAGATAATGGTGTAGTCTGAGAGGCATATAAAACTTTATGGCAGGGCCGTAGTCAAGGGGGATTTTCGGGGTTCAAACTCCTCCCAGAGGGTCAACATTTTAATAAACATTAGTGCACTTAATATTTTCATTGAATTACTTTAATATACTCTAAAAAACTCAACAAATCATATACTGAAGTTGCGTTTACGTGTAAGTAGCTAAATCGTGTAAGCAACAGTAGTGACCATGCATCGTGATTTATCGGATCAAACGTGATACTTTAAAAACTACCATCACTTTTGTTTTATGATGATCATCATCTACAACTACCCTTACATCGGCAGTTGTAGATGATGGTAGTGATGATAACAGTGAAGCCAACAAGAGTGACATACACATGTATTCCGTAAAAACATTTCTAATTCGAACCGCCTAGAAAGATCATAAAATATACTTTCGTCAACGCTTTTTATAGTCAAGAGTTGTAAAGCAATTAACTTTCGAATTAAAGATACGATTCTAAACCTGGTTTAATTTTTCAGGAATGTTTGAAGTTTCTCATGGCTTATAAAAGTTTGACTTACATTGTTCAGAATTCTGACCCGGGGAAAAGTTTAAAGACAATCGTTTAAGTAATTTTGTGAACTTTTATTAATTTTTATATATTTTTTTTAATATCTTACAAAATATTGTCAGAAGTTGTTTATTTTATGACTAATATATTAGCTTTAATATGCATAAATTTTAGAAATTCTGGCCATGAATGCAAGCACTCAAAACCTTTCCAACGATAGATTAAATAAGATGCAAAAATGGCACGAAAAACAGCATAATCTTTAATGCTATTGCAAAACTTTAAAATTTTTTGATGCAGATTGGAAGAGCTTTTTTCGGCCTTTAATATCTGACAATTTATTTTTACAATTATTCTACCAGCCAATATATTTACGAAAAAAAATTATGTTTGGAGGTATGATGTTTGGAAAATATTTTGGGAATCATTATAAAATAGGCCAAGGTTAATTTTAAGTGGGGTAAAAATGTAACTTTTTTCTAGTGGAAGTCGATGTACCTTAAATTATTTACTAACATACATATTATATCAACAACTTAACTTGAAAAGGAAATGAAACAAAAACTTGTACCTATATTTTAATTTTTTTAATTTTGAATAAAAAAAAATGTTCATAAAACCCCCCATGATTAAATCCTGGCTAAGGCCCTGTTCTATGGTAAGCCAATTTTCTGCACATCAAATATAATTATTGCTGTTGCTTTAACGTTGCTGTCCCAATGTGCAGAATTCAATTTATTCAATACGAATTTAATTCGGATATTAATTTAAACGCAAGCTACAGCACAACAAAGCAATTAAACTAGTACATGAACAGACATTTGGCACCAAATACACACATATACAATAGATACCAATTTACTCTCACTATTGCAGAAACTTTGCATTTGCATTAAATTGCATTCAATAGAAATTTATCAGATGCACTTCAGATCTGTTCACATGAAAATTTAGTACCTTGAATTGTTATCCTTTCGAATTAAAAGATACTCACTCAAATACAAAACCATATACAAACGCACTCACACCTACATGTATACTCACTCACACTGACGCACACAACTATTTGAAAATTTAGTTGCAACTTTTAATGACCTAGCTTAAAATGAAGTGCTTGTTAAGCTTTGCTTGAAAGCTTTAAGCTTATATCGCTATTGCTCCATTATTCCTAATAAGACCAAGTTTTCGTTTGGATTTTTTTTATACATTTATTCTGTGCATGACATTAAATTTGCATTTTTAGTGCAAATAGATACATATTCATACATAAACCAGCCAACGTTAAAATGCGTCTATCTGTCTGGCGACTTGCCAATCTGCCACTTGTCTCCATCTCGTCTAAGCTTTTGAGGTGATGACGGTTTTTCTCATTTTGAAAATGTGTTAGATTAACATTAAAAATGCATTTAACCATAAATACAGCAAACTAAATTTGCATTAAATTTGACATTTTTAATATGAATGTTTTTGGAAATATTTTCAGAAATATAACGACTTCCGCTTGCACACCGGATGTGTCGCAAGAATTTGTCAATAGAGTAGAAAGTGTGAAAAAGTGGTGGAGAAATATGTTAGAGCACTTAGCAAAAGCTTAACGCTGCTCACTGCATTGGCTATACGAGTACTTGGCAAAAACACTCAAGTGTCAATCTGTGCGCGCAAAATGCTTTACTTCCGTTGCAGGGTTTGAATTCTGATGAGAGTTGCCAGCTTTTTATACTTTTTTAAGTTGTTAAATTTTGAACTCACATTTGTTTTAGATCGATAGTTGCAGTATAGACAGACTAAATATTAGAAACAAATTTTCAAAAGTAATTACAAAATAATGGCATAAATAATAGCAACATATAAATTATTTAGCAACATATACATTTTGTGTATTCCTTATGTTGACTTTATATGATTTAAATACAAATTCTAAATGTTTGATAGTTTAAATCATACTTGATTTTAAATACAAATTCTAGTTGTTTGATAGTTTAAAATCGTTTATTGAGCACAAAGGTCAAAGTTAGAACAAATAATTGTTCTAACGAATCTTTCCAAAGAAACAACAACAAAGTTTTTCAATATGTAAAAGTATTCCTTTTATTAAAATAGTAAGTATTAATTTTTATTTAAAAATTTAAAAAAAAACAGGATAAGACTAATTAAACTTTTTTAAGTTTGTTTCCCTTTAAAAACAAGTAAATAGATAAATCTGCACATATGGCAACACTGCCTACAACAGACAAACGGCGAACAACTGTGCGGAAAAAGGATCAAAGTGGGCGGTAATAAATTTTGTTGTTAAGAATAGCGCAGAGTTTACGTTAAAGAGAACATCAAGGGACTTTTAAGCACAATGCCACGAACTGCTTTGAAATACAAATTTTTTTTAGGGGTTGGTATTTATTTACCCTAATTTAGCGTGGAGATTACTTTAAACTTTTATATAAAAGCAAATACCTTAAATGACGCAGAAACCTAGCGGAATTATTAAAGCTGATAACAGCACAAAGGATTTAATCAAAAAAAGTGGCCGTTATATTAAGGCCTGTTCAAGGAGTACGCAGACTTAGCAGAGAGGGGCACTTTCCCTCCGTAGACTTTAACAAAAAAAAAAAAAAAAAATTCTTATAATACTAAAAAAAAATACTGCACAATATTTTTATTGCAAGAAATAACAAAAAAACAAAAAAAATAAAAAAAAGTAATAATTTGATTGTTTGGACTGCATTTTAATTAGCTCTATTTAAATTCATTTTAGCGACACTATTCCAGTAAAAAGGCAATATTTATACAAATTCCGGTAAAAACCAAGTTTTGTTTTGAAAGTACAAATATTTTTTGATTAAAAATATTACCTCTCTATTAATTGATTTGGAATGTCTTTCAAAAAGTATACAAAAAGTCACCCAAAATTTATCCATTTAAAATTGGGTAATTAATCAAATGAAAAAGTGTCTAAAAAGTTTGTTATTTAATAAACACAAAAGTGGACTTTTTTAATCGATTCTGCCTACTCCGTTTTGAAAACACAACTTTGGTTATATTTTGGTTAAAACCAAAAAGTTTTTCTGATAAAGAAATTAAGTATTAATTAAATTATTCAAAAATTTCCTGACTGTACGCTGATTCGAACCTGCAACCACTCGATTATTACACGAAAGTCCTATCCTTTGCCTCATAAGGTTAGGAAATTTAACGAGTCGGTAGTTGAAGCTTCGATTTATCTCATTTAAAGCTTTCAATTGGAGGTGAGCGAAACGATTGGCAGCAACCGAGGCTTAACGAAACCATAATTGATTTAAAAGCTGCTGTTAGGTCATTCCACGATTAAATTCAGAGACTTTGTACTGTCTTGACTCAAAATTTAAAAAAAAAAAAAAGAATAATCGAAAAAGTCGTTTGGGAGTTATTATTTATACTAAATGAACCAAAAAATTTTTATTTTATTAGCACTACTGAATGTTCCCAAATTCGTTAAATTTTCATATTAGCATTCACCCTACATTCACCCTCACAGAAAATTCTGCGGACGCACTTCACGAAGGCTCAAGTGAACGCTGAACTTAGCATCACTTAATTTTTTTTTCAGCTCCATTCCAAAAATATGGCAGCTCGCATCAAATTGTGGTGGTTCCTTCTAATAAATGCTTCATAAAAGCTTTGCACATGAGCGGTATCTGCAATTTAATTATGCTGAATTCTCGCAACAATGGCAGAGCATAAAAAAATAGCAAGTGACTGTCAAAAACATCAACTTCTACAGCTCTAAAGCTCAGCAGCTTTCATGAGCAATGAGCTAGTGCGGTTAACAGCTGTAATAAAAAATAATTAAATTATTCAAGTAATCATTGCCTGCGCTTTTTTTAAACATTATTTTTTTTCCGCTTTGATATTGCTGGATGTTTTTTTTGGCTTACTTCCGGCTTTCGTTTGTGCTTCACACAAACATTAAGCCATTCTTCATTCATTCATCTATCCATCGACTGTCACATAAATGTCAGCAGCGTGAATATGATGCATATACAATAAAATGTCCTTAGCTTTCAACGTCTGCGTCGACGTAGTCGTCGACTGTCTATCAATTCATTAATCAAGACATGTTGGAAGTGTTGCCACCCACACAAACACAAACACATACACACACACAAAGGAACTTGAGTTCCTTTTCTTGCAAACGTTATGCGACATACCGAGCTTCCATCACGCTCTTGAGCGTTGCCTGATTTCCGATGCGATACCATTGAAGCAACTTAATTACCACGTTGTGTGTTTGTGTGTCTGTGGTCTTTGCTTAGCTTTGTATTTTGTATTTTGTTGTTTAACTTCAACACCTTGTTATTACCACTAATTGCTGGATATCAATCACCAGAGAGCTAGCTACTCTGCCAACCTGACTGCAGTGTTTTATTTTATGGTAACTTATAAAAATGTAATTAAGGGAGGGTTCTCCTGGATTTTTTTGGATTTGGCCGAAAAACAAGCAAAATTTGAGAATGGTTTGTGGGAAAATGAAAAGACATACGAACTTATGCTTTTGAACTTTGATTCGTGGTTTATTGACGAGTAAAAAAAAAAAAGATATTTGAAAAATTCAAAATGGCGGCTTGAAAATGGCGGATCTCGTTGACCTCTGCGCGCAAAACATCGACCTCCCGCGGACAGTGTGGGGCCTCAGGTAGTGAACTGAAATGAGAAATGTATAAAATTTATTAAAATTGATAACATTTCATATGCCTGGAACCTAACTTCAATTAAGTTTGGTAAAAAAAAAACCAATTTTATGGACTTTTAAAAAAAAAATTGAAATTTTTTGCTTTTTTTTTACTTAGATCTCGTTTAAAAATTATAAATAAACAATTTTTTATGCCAATGTTAGGTTCCAGGCGTACAAAAAAGTATATACTTTCAAACATTCTTTAAATGAAGGAAATCGGATCAATAGAACAAGCCCTGTGCTGTCCGTTAGATTAGAAAACATGGTTCCGAGAAAAACGCGTTTAAAGTTTTTAGAAAGTTGGTACGCGCGCGTGACATGGGTACGTTTGACACGCTCTAGCTCGAGAAATACGCGTCGTATTGAAATATCCCTTGGCACAAACATTCTACATATATGTTACTTTCATTTTATGTAAAAAAAAAAAAAAAAATGGATTTTTTCAAAAAAATCCAGGAGAACCTTCCCTTAAGTCATTAAAAAAGGCTACTTAGCGTGTGATGCAGCAAACTTTTAAACGCACTTTGCTTCTTAAATTATGCTTGCAAAATATCGCATTCCATGTATGTATATTTGCTCCTTTGATTAGGGTTTGAGTTTGGCTGCTGGTTTGGCCAATTATTTTTTTTCCTTATTTAATTTTTCAACATTTTTTTGCTCTCCTTTTCTACGTGATTGTAGAATATATCAGTGTATCTAGATATTGATATTGCACATGATAGCATTCTTTATTTGGTAGATGGTTTCCTTTTGGTTTTGCTGATTTTGCTGGTTTCTCCCAGTTTGTTCTCTGTTCTTGTGTGGAAATTCATATCATTTCATTTGTGTTGGTTGGTCCAGACTGAAATTAGTTTGTGCACTCATGCAATGGTTGGATATATTTTTCTTTTTATTTTCTTTGTTATTGTTAATGGTTTCCCGATTTCTATCGAAGCTATTTTCTATTCTGTTGCAATTGCTAGAGTAAAATTACATTTTGCTCGCTTAAAATGTGTTTAGAGCTGATGGTGAGTAAATTTTAGCGTAACACACACCTAAAAGTATACTGAAAAAATAGTTTAAGCTAAAAATTAAATTCCCTTAACTTTTTAATCCTGTTTTTCATCTAAAAAATGTTCATTATTTTTTAAAAGCAAAACAGTCAGCATTGCGTGTAAAATACTAAGCAGTTTTTTAATTGAAAAGAAGCCACAAAAGTAAAATCTGAAAGCAAGTCGACTTTTTGTTAAAAAGTTATAAATCTACTTTAAACTCTTATTTAAAATCTAATTGAATCGGAAATTTTAAAAACCTCAGAAGTCATTCAGTTAGAATTTTTTAGGAATCAATAAAAACTGTTTCAAGCACAAACAAAGGATTTTTTATGCTTGATTCAGTGTTTGAGTTGTAAAAAATTGAAATATCGAATAACCTTCACAATAATAGCTCATGTATTAATTTGTCATGTTTTAATATCTTTGAGGTACATAATCATATTCTGACTAAAGGTATAATATACGTGTAAAAAAAGAGAAAAACAGTAGCTTGTTTTCAAACATTATTTTGAGGCACACGGAGTTATATTTTTTGAAATTTATAGGGGTTATTTTACATAATTTTTTTAGCAATTTTCTGGCTTTTTATAGAGGTCACTTAAAATGAAATTGAAAAAAAGCATCCAAAACTGTTCGATGGATATGGCCTTTCCCATGCATCTGATACAATCAAATCAAATGTCATTTTAAAGTATAAGTCAATAACTGAGCATCCCACCCACGAACGACCTCCGGGGGGTTTTTTGAAGTTTGGTGAAAGTTTGAGTAAAAAGTTAAAAAATAGATATTTGCGCGCTTTTTGTTAATTTAAAAAAATTAAAAAAATAAAAGGAAATAGGTCCTTGAATTTAGGTGGGATGCTTAAAGGACAAAATTAGGAACATAATGCAATAAGATTCATTGAAATTGAAGCAATAGTTATCTGCAATAGTTATCTGTCGAACTGTTTTGGAAGTTTTCTTTCCAATTTAATTTTTAGCGACCTCTATAGAAAGCCAGAAAATAGCACAAAAAAAAAACAAAGTATTTTGTATGTAAAATAACCTGTATAAATTTCAGGAAAATATAACAACTCCTTGTACTTAAAAAAAAATGTTTGAAAACAAGCTGCTGTTTTTCTATTTTTACACGTATATTATACCTAAAGTCACTGACTACTCTTGTTTATGCAATGGACGTCTTTCACGCGGTATTATTGGATAGTGCAAAAACCTCTAAGTCACTGATTCAGGGCCGCCAAGAGGGGGGTGGAGGGGAACAGGGTGTTTCTCCTCGGGTCCGGAGTCTTAAGGGGGCCCGGATTGGAGGGAAAGTCAAGAAAAACAAGCTGTTTTTGTTTTGAAGGAGTGAAATGGTTTTTGTTTTCACGAAAAGTACTATTTTTCATATTTCTTACCTTGCTTTGTATCGACGATATCATAAATTATAAAGAAACTTTCTTTTCTGGTCAAACATTGTTATGTTATGTTATGTTATGTTATGTTATGTTATGTTATGTTATGTTATGTTATGTTATGTTATGTTATGTTATGTTATGTTATGTTATGTTATGTTATGTTATGTTATGTTATGTTATGTTATGTTATGTTATGTTATGTTATGTTATGTTATGTTATGTTATGTTATGTTATGTTATGTTATGTTATGTTATGTTATGTTATGTTATGTTATGTTATGTTATGTTATGTTATGTTATGTTATGTTATGTTATGTTATGTTATGTTATGTTATGTTATGTTATGTTATGTTATGTTATGTTATGTTATGTTATGTTATGTTATGTTATGTTATGTTATGTTATGTTATGTTATGTTATGTTATGTTATGTTATGTTATGTTATGTTATGTTATGTTATGTTATGTTATGTTATGTTATGTTATGTTATGTTATGTTATGTTATGTTATGTTATGTTATGTTATGTTATGTTATGTTATGTTATGTTATGTTATGTTATGTTATGTTATGTTATGTTATGTTATGTTATGTTATGTTATGTTATGTTATGTTATGTTATGTTATGTTATGTTATGTTATGTTATGTTATGTTATGTTATGTTATGTTATGTTATGTTATGTTATGTTATGTTATGTTATGTTATGTTATGTTATGTTATGTTATGTTATGTTATGTTATGTTATGTTATGTTATGTTATGTTATGTTATGTTATGTTATGTTATGTTATGTTATGTTATGTTATGTTATGTTATGTTATGTTATGTTATGTTTTGTTATATTCTAATGGTTCTGAGAGCATTCATAAAAACTGAGTACACTTAGATCTCATAGCTGTTCACAGTGGAATAGTTTACAAAGAATACGATTACATTTTATAACTGAAATTTTGAGAAGTTCTAATGTAACAAATAAAGTTTATGATAAACTATTGCAAAATATCAACTATCATAAATAATTCATATCGAATTGCTGAAATTTAACAAATATAAATAACCCACATCACAAGTTCTTATACATAAGAAATCCGTTATGATGCTTTTTTGCTATGTTATGAAGAGCATGAAAATTAGAGTGTTAAGTTATCCTTATTGAATTAATCATACAAAAGAATAGTTACTTACGAATAATAAAAAGATTTTATTATTATTTTATCACTGATAAGAAAAAAAAATATTATATTTAAATTATAAAAAAATACTGTCACAATAATAGGAATTGATAATTTACAGTCATTTGCTACGAATCCTTCTCAACTTCATCAATTTTTTTTCAAGTTGGCAAACTTTTAAAAAAACTTTTTCCTAATTTTCTCTCTTATTTTTTGTTAATCCTATCCACCTTATCAAATATAATGGTTTTAGTTTGGGCTAAAAACAAAAGAGTTGCATGTTTATTAAGGTCTTACTTTCTGCTGGGTGTGTTATAATGCGATTGAAAATGCAAGAAAAAACATGATCACTTTGAGTAAAAATTCGGAAATATTCGAGAAATAGAGCCCAGCTAATCCATAATTATAAGATACTTGAAAAATCGAGTTATTCGAATCGAAAATCAACAAGAGTTGTACTATTGGTGCTGCGCGGACAAGGAAATTCTTGAAAAATCAAATAAATTCGTCACAAAACTACCTTTCGTTTATTTGGAGTTAAGCTTTTTCTACATTAATGTTAAAAAAATATCGGCATAAATTTAATTTCGATATAATACACGTTTTTTCTAACTTCCTTGAAGATGTCAAATAACATTCTGGATGTCATAAAGTTTATTGAAAAATTCTTGAATAACTCTGATCGCAAAAATTTTGCTTGAATCCCTTTGAAAGTAATGAAGATATTTATGTGTATCTCTATAATCAGTAAAAGTTATTAATGATGATAATTTACTTTCAAATGATGTTAGTGTCAAATTGACACTATTTTTAAAAATAAATAGTTATATATTTTTTATATCTTTAAGTTTAAATTATCTTCCAAGTAAATTATTTGTTGATAAAAAATTTCCAATAAATGTCAAAAATACCAAACTTCTCTCAAAAAGTGCTTATCTGCCAAATAGAATCAGTCACTTTAAAAATTTTAGGGACAATTTTACTGAATATATAAAAATTTTAAATCTGTCCAAAATATTAAATATCAAGAGTTTTTTAAAATACTTTTTTTCGGTGTTTCAGGGGGGCCCGTATGTTGTTACCTCCCAGGCCCGACCTTGGCTCTCTATAATTTTGAATAATACGTGGTATTATTTGAAGAGGAAGGAAGTTATTGATTGACTTGGCTTATATCTAGAAGACGCATCTACCTTTAAGTAATCATTTTCAGCAAAAAAAGCATGTTGGAAAATATGTGACTTAAGAGGTTATTAAATGACCGATTCAATTAAGCCTTTCATGCCCACGATCTAAGCGAAAAAAATTATTTATATGGCAATAAATTTAAACTGTGATCCTAAAGATCCTGAAGATTAATTAAAGACTATAATACATTTATTTATTAAAAAACCTTGCTAAAAATATTAGTATTTTTTTCCTCTTTTCACATAAAGCAACCGACTGAGCAACATTTGTCTTAGATGTAAATTTTTTTAGCGCGATTGGAAATAAGATGTCAGTAAACACATCCTAACCAAAATTTTTAGTATAAAAGAAAATTAAAGGCACGGGCTGTGAATATACTAGGGCGTTCAAGATCCGGTCTAACAAATAAAAGACACGATTTTTGCCAAAATTATTGTTTATTCCTCCACATAGTTCCCTTTCAGCTAGATACAGTTATTTAACATTGCAATGCCATTTGAATATTAAGATTTGTCGCATCAGTTTCCAATACGCATCAGTTTCCAATTCGAACTGTTCAGTCGTCGTAAATTTCCCTCCCTTCAGCCACCTTTTTAAGTTTCGGCACAGATAATAGTCGTTGGGAGCCAAATCTGGAGAATAGTTGGGATAAGCAAGCAGTTCGAAGCGTAACTCGTGCAATTAGGTCATGGTTTCGATCGATTTGTGAGCTGGAGCATAGTCTCACAAAAAGATGATTTTTTTCTTCGATAAATAGGGCCGTTTGTTTGCGATTTCGTTCTTCAATCGGTCCAATAGTTTGTAGTAATAGTCGCTGTTGGTTGTTTTTCCTTATCTCAAATAGTCGATGAACAAAATTCCACTTGAACTTTAAGAAACAGACGCCAACACCTTTACGGCCGTTTAATGAGTCTTCGCTCGCTTTGGTGTACATCCACTTGGACCTATCACTCTTTTGCTGATTCATAAGATTCTGGTGTATAGTGGTGTATTCATGTTACATTCATGGTCACTATTAAATGCAAAAAAATAGTCGGATTTTGTTTAAACATGTCCAAACATTAATTGGAAGTGCGAACACGTTCATATTTTTGATTGATTGATAACGAAAGCAGCATTCATCGTGCTGTCAGCTTTCTCATATCCAAATGTTTATGTAAAATTAAAACCACCGACCCACTTGACATGCCTACGACTGTAGCCACTGCCGCAGATAAGGGGGTTTCAGGGGGTTTAAGCTCACCTTAGCAATCAAAAATAATTTTGTAAATTAAATAAAAACATAAATATTCCAAATCACTATATTGTTTTTTATAAATAATTCTAAGAAATAATAATTTTTTAGCAATTTATTTGAGCTTAATGCCAAATTAGTTCATGCAGCAACATGTTTCAACAAAACCACCAATACTGTTTCGTTGATCGCTTCATCAACTCTTCAGGAGTCTTCTGTGGTTTTTGCTGTACCATTCACTTTTATAAACTTATACAAACACTTTCCGTTTATTTGAAACAGAATTCTGTATTGTATGCCACTTTTCAAAGCAAAGTTTTTAGACTATTTTGCGAATTACTTAATTTTTCCATAACATGAAGATAAATTTAAAATTGTATATTAGACTGGCCTTTTTCAAGATTTTTTCGAAAATCAAATATATAACTAGTTAAAAACGTGAGGTTGGAATAAGAACCAGCATGTATTAATATGAGTTCCATAGCAGTACGCCGAGTGACCGCGAGTTGATCGTTTTGTTGCAAAAGGAAAAATATTAAAAAAATGTATTGACTTTTTACATGTTATGTGTTGTTATGTGTTTCGTTTTTAATTTTATTGTTTCTTTAAATAAGCTTTCAAGCGTAAAAATTTAATGAAAAATATTAGAGTTGTGATATTTTACTTTTCGAATAATTTAATTTTCTTTCTTGTAATAAAAAAAAAAAAATCTTAAAAACTAAAATTTAAAAAAATTGCAGTGAAATGTTGTTGAAATGCTTTTAAAAACAACACTCAGTACATTTACAAAAAATTTTGTGATTTTTAACAATAATTGTAACATTTTAAACATTTCGAATTGGGTAATTTTTACGAAAAAAATCGCTAAAAATCCAAAAATGCAAAATTTTAAAAACGACATCACGCATGACTATAACATAGTATTGAACTATTTTTTGGTAAAATTTACAAAAACCAAGATTCGGATAAAAATGTTATAGCTGTTGAAACATGAATTTTTTTCAAAAATGCTTAAATGTCTGTTTTTGGCATTTCGAACACAAACATAATCATAAAAAAAATAGATAAAACCATGTTTCTTATTTAAAATGTCTTCTGTAATCTGAAAAAAATATTACTGATCTAAGAAAAAGTTTTAGAATTCCAGGCTGCCAACACATACGACCGTGGTTTTAGGTTAAAAAATGTAAAAATATTCCCCAAAAATCAAGAAATTAAATTTATACCGCTGCTACGTGAATTATCTTTTTTTCACCATTCCAATAGGCACAATATATCAAAAATCTGGGGCCGAATTACAGCATCCGTGATCGAGCAAAATTACGAAGGGCAGGACGAGACAAGTGCCTATCAATCTTGTACAATTTTGCTCGATCACGGATGCTGTAATTCGGCCCCTGATCACCCGAATCACCCTGAGTAATTTTTTTTAAAAATTTTAAGAATGACCTGTTCTCTTAATATGTCATATCAAAAATCTGATCAGAAACCAAGTCATGAAGTGGTGAATAAAGTGGTAAAAATGAAATTTGTTCGTTTTTGGGATATTTTTTATTCCGAGGAATGGGAGGGAACTATTTTTATTTTAAAGTCTTAAATAAAAGAGAGATCTTTTGTATTGAAAATTTTTTTATTTAGATCTGGTAGGATAAGATCGTGTGAAAGACAGCCCTGAACCCGTCTATATTTTGTTATTATTACATTATTGCTTAACCCGAATCACCCTGAGTAATTTTTTTTTTAAATTTTAAGAATGACCTGTTAACGCAAATATAAAATGGTTTAAACTAAAATAAGCACATTTTAAGTGTTTGTGTTTGCGTTGCCATATGGCAACGACAGGGTGTTTCGGGTTAAGCATAGTACTCTGTTCAGTTTCATGTGAAATTCCACTCAAATCTCCATACAAAAAGTGACAGCTACGAAAGAAGCGTGGAAATTTCCACAACATGTTTGTCAGAGCAGTACTCTGTTCCGTTGCGTAAAATTATTGCAACATGTTTCTGAGAACCATTTTTTCACGACAATTTAATTGTACTGCCTATTTATTTCGAAGTGAACAGAGAGATCATATGAAATCTCCCAACTTATTCTCTGAGTCTCTCTGAGAAACGTTGCCATAGAAACTCCTCGCAACAAACTTTAAGTCAGAAATTTTACGCAACAAATAAATGAATGTTGTCAGCGAAATTTCACGCAAGCAAACATAGTACTATGCTTAATGTGAAAAAGTATAATTATAATCTAATTGATTCTTTCGATTTGAGTTTAAAGACTTAATGGCTTATTCCCAAATTGTGAAAGAATTGCAAGAATCATCATCTGGAGCCTTTGATGACCTTTCAACATCTTCATCCTCATTGTATTAAGCTCGATGAATTTTTAATTAAATATTAAGCGTAGTATTTCGTCCCCCTCTTGAACCTTACGCTCAGTGTACATTTTTTTTTTTAATTTCAGCAACATACAATAACATACAAGCCAATTTAAGTGTTCTAACCAGATTGAAATTTGCTTTAAGTCTTTTGACGAATAGATATTTAAGGGATCCTTTGAGATAATTATGTAGATTGGATTAGGTCAACTTTTTTTTTTGCGTTAATTTTAATGTGAAACGAAAAAACCAACCCAGGAAATTATATTCTAGCACGTTTTGGGCTATGATGAATAACTTGGGTAGAGCTTTTGGAGAGTAAAATGTTATGTTAACCCTTAGTTGGAAAAGCTGGTAAAGACACAAATCGGTTTTCACACAATCAGGTTTCAGCTAATGAATATGTAAAAGGGTGTTGGCAAAAAAAAAAGAAATGGTCACATTTAACTCTTAAAATAAAAGTGTTATGTCTTAAAATGTCACTTCCAGAATGAATAAATAAGCTATGATTCTCTTCCTTATTGAGTTTCAACTTATTCTACAAGACGAATATTGAAGTTCGACATGCTTCAAGAAATAAGGAGACCGCAATATTTTATTTATATATTTTGGCTTAACCAAAATTATTTCCGACTGTCCCCAAAAGTATACCCAAAAGCAGAACCCAATTTTGTAGTGGCAAGAGCTAACAAAGTATTTCTTCCACTTATCTGCCTACTTAACGAGCGGCTGCTTTCATTTACTTTGGCAATCCTTTTAACCCATTGCTTCTTCTGTTTATCGTTCCATAGCTGCTAAAAACGTCAACATGAATTTGATATCGGTCTGACGCAATAAAAAGCAAAAAGAAAAAAGAAAACAAAAACAAATAAAACCAAATCAAGCCATCGCATAACTTGTTTTTTGACCCCAACGCAGCTATTTTAGTGGTTTATATGATGTGTTTTTTTTTTTGCTCTCAATATAAACTGGAAGATTAAATTTCTACAAAGTTCCTATCACTTTTGATTAAATCAATTTAAATTCACCAAAGTAAAAAAAGCTTTTTGTACGGGAGCTTTTTGTGTGATTGGTGGCCTTGCTAGCGCAACAATGCTGCTTGTTTGTATTTTAACGCTTTTTCGAAGCTAACGAACTTTTTGCAACTTTTTCGAAAAGCTTACGGGACAGAATACGCTTTTAGGCACTTTGAATGTGGCTTTTCTCTGCTCCCTCGACTCTGATTTTCATTCATAAATTTTAACAGCCATTTTTTTTTTCAATTACACTTTCGCCGCCTCTTCGTTCACTCACCCCACACAGATGTGGTCCATCGCACGCAAGTCAACAATGACGCAATCTTGTGCAGCTTCCATGAGCCGAACTTTGCTGCCTACGTAGAGCCTTTTTGACGCTTGGCCATGCTCTGTGACGTTTGAACACACCACACCGGCACGACCGGGCCCAAAATGTTTTTGTTGTTTTCCGGTATTTTAGCTGTTGTAGTTGTTGTTGCAAGGTTTCGGTCCTTTTCCTTTTCGCTGGCTGCTGCATAAAATTGTGTCAAGCCTGTTCAACCGCATGGCAATGGAAAGTAGTGGCAACCAGCAGAGCCTGAGCCTGAGTCAGCCACACCCTCTCGATGGCCCAAAAACTAAATTCCATTGCATGCCAAAAGCTTTAATTTAGCTATGAAAGCTCATTCCTTTGTTTGTTTGTTTTTATTTTTTTTAAATTTTGTTGTTTATTTGTTGGTGATGCGTTTTTAGTTGTGTGAGTGAGTGTGTATTTGCGGTGTGAGTGTGTTAAAGTGTATGTGTGTGTGTGTTTGTGTGTTACACTTGCACTGGAATATCTAGAAAGAAGGATTATTTTTGGCTCGTCCCGTCCACGGCCACACATCATGAAGTTTCGCGTTCTGCATTTTTAGATGATGAGGATTTTGTTGTTTTGCCCAAATCCTCCTAATGTTGTTGTTGTTGTTGTTGTTCCTGTTATTCTTGCTGGCACTAATGCAGCTGCGGCTGCATGCCCGCATCGGCATGTTGGGCGTATCTGCGCGCTTGGTTTTGACATCAATGACGATGATTGTGCCAAGGGAGCGATAAGGAAGCTCTTTGGTGGGTTGAAACACTTGAGCATTTATTTTGACAGTTCTGTATTTTTTCATTTTAATTTTAGATTCAAGCGCAGTTTAGCTGTAGTCGTTGCAGTTGTAGATGTTGTTGTTGCAACAGAGGGACTTCGTGCGTCTGAATGCCGTTGCATGCTTGAAGTAGGCAATAAAGTGCACTGGTTTGGAAGTTATTGAGCGACATTTTATTGAAATTAAAGGACAGCAATAGGACAAAAATTAGAGAAATGCATAAAATATTTCTGTCATTCTCGTTGCAAAATAGAATTACTCTTAAATTCGTTACGTTCAAAACAGGCACTTGTCAGTGGCTGAATGCGAAATAGTTTTTGTATTAATTTGACCCTTATGTGTGAGGACAAAAACCTTCGTTTCGTTGAATTTAAATATGTATTTCACATAAACAAAATTGGTTTTTTTTTCTAAGTTCTACTTTTACTTACTGATGATGAAAAATATGTTATGGAAACTTTTTCGAACTTCGGAAAGTAAAGTCCTTAAAGAATGGACTTTCTAAAGCCTAAACTAGTCCATTTGAAAGGTATTGGATATGGGTATTTTAAGGGTAACGGACACGACATACGTACGTATTAACCCACATAGCGCCGGAAACTATTTTTTACTCATTTATGTTGACGTCTTTGGTGGCCTTTTAAAAGGACGGTTGCATTAAGTGGGTTAAACGCAAAGAAAAACAAAAAGAAATGCAATGCATGAAGTTTATTTAAGCTGCTGAGAAGCACTAGACGAGTACTCTTTATACCTTCACGTTTACTTCGTAAGGGGTATATAAACTTTGTCACTTCTGGCACAAACTAATACAAAAATATTATACATATTTTTTTTAATAAATATTCTGTATTTAATCAATGTTTTCTATTACCATTATTTGTAATTAGTTAAATGAAATTTGTTAAAAATAAACATATATAAAATCCAAACTAATCGATGGAAAACACACAAATCAATATCATAAACAGATACATAAATTTAAGAAACATAAACTTATATTCAACTTATAGAAGTAATATGTAGTTAGTTTTTTTGTAATGTTTTAATTAAGGCCTTGTACGGCCGTTGTTCGACCCAAATTTCGGCCGCTGGGATTTCTGGATTATTTTTAGGCCATGTTTGACCCTTGTTTGGCCGTGTGGCCTATGTTCGACCTCTGTTCGCCCGCTAATATTTTTATTCAGGACTTGAGACATTTATTAAAGATGCTTGATATGAGCAATTTCATGTAAAAAGTTGTTTGAATAATATTTGTTACAAGGATTTGCAAGGATTTAGAAAATATTTAAGAATTGTTTGAAACAAGTAATATCGTATTAAAGAACGTTTGGCATAGAGTTGTCGTAAGTATTTGGATTATATTTGTGAATATATTTCATAGATGTTTGGCACAAGTTAGATGCAAGTATTCCACAAATATATTTATATTCACGGCTATTATACTTGTGGCAAACATATTTGCTTGTTAAGTGTGTAAGATTAAGCGAAATATTTTTAGAAATGAAAGTTTTTCTATATGACCTTGTTATTTATTATGTTGATTTTATATGATTTTAATACAAATTCTAAATTTTTGATAGTTTAAATCATACTTGATTTTAAATACAAATTTTTGTTGTTTAATAGTTTAAAATTTATTGAGCTTAAGGTCAGGTTAGAAAAATTAACTGTTCCAACGAATTTTTCCAAAGAAACAACAACAAGAATTTGTTTTTAAATTATATAAAATCAACATAATTTTTAGAAATTTTTTAATGAAAGGAGGTTTAAAATGGTGTTTATTTTTTGAAAAATATGTTGTTAAAAAAATTATTGCATGAATTTAATTGTGAGCTTTAGATCAAGTAAGATTTTTAAGAATGCAAAAACACTAACAACAACTCTGTATAGAGCCAGTCACTTAGCTGGCTAGTCAGTCTGTTTCGGAAATCGCTACACTTCCTCTTCCGTAGTCTTCGAGTGATTCGACAAATCGTCGAACACCAATGAATATTGAAATGAATAAGAAGCAACTAGAACAGATGGCAACCTTGGTAGATTTGACGGCTGTGATCTATGCTTACTGCCTTAAATGTCATATGATTAAGTGGCCGATTTGAACGTGAAATTCAGAAAAATTTGTTTTAACATGTGTGAAATCGTATTCGACTTTAACAGTGAGTTGATGACAGCTTAATCACTCGAAGACTACTCAAGAGGAAATGTAGCGATTTCCGAAACATACTGTCTAGTCAGCTAAGTGATTGAATCTATACAGAGTTGTTGTTGTTGCCTTAAAATAAAAAAAAATAAAAATTTAACTTAATCTAAAGCTCACAATTAAATTCATGCAATAATTAAAATAATAGATCACAAGTAATTAAGAAAAAAGTAAAAATATTAATTTAAAATCAATACCTCACGCGTGATTCGTAACATAAGGCAAAGTCAAAAATGCTCAGTAAATTTTTCCATTTCACCATGAACAGACCAACATACGAGCAGTGCTTGCAAATCATTTAATTTTATTATCAAAATTCGTGAGTGTGAGAAATGTGTGAATCTGTAAGAAATTGTAAGTGACGGAGCTCATTTTTTGCTCAATGGGTACGTCAGCAAATAGAATAACCGAATTTGGTCTAAAGAGCAGCCAGAGGCAGTTCAAGAGTTGCCAATTCACCCTGAAATTTCACTGTCTTGTGGCCGGTGGCATCCTGGACCGTAATTTAAAAAAAATTAAAATCGCAAAGTTACAGTCAATGAAGCGTAATCAATCATCCGTGCGATGATTACCGACTTTTTTTGCCCAAAATGAAAGAATTGGACTTGGTTAAAATGTGGTTTCAGCAAGACGGTGCCACATTCCACACGGCACGTGATACCATGGACCTATTGATATGCGAGTTTGGTGAACAATTAATCTCATGTTTTGGAGTAGTCCATTGGCCGCCAATATCATGCGATTTGACCCCACTAGACTTTTTTTTGTGGGGCTACGTGAATTGCCTCTTGTACAAGGACAAGCCAACCACAATTGCAGCCCTGAAGGACAACATTACAGCTGCCATTGGTGAGATACCGGTGTTGGAAATGCTGGAAAAAGTATGCCAAAATTGGAGCTTACGAAAGGACTAGCCGCAAGCAACATATACATGAAATAATCTTTAAAAGGCTAATGACAGTAAATTTATAGATCGCTCCAAATAAATATTTCGTTCACTACAGCAAATTTTCTGTTTTTTACAATTTTCTAAAACCAAACGCTTAAAAAATCACCCCTTAGATGATACGGAAATCATCAATTTTAAATAACTTCATTCAAATCTAGAACAGCTTAATGCAAAATTTTGGATAAAACAACAGCAATTTTTTTATATTAAGTTTAAATTCTTTGCGTAGCAATACTGAAATATACTCTAATTTTGTACTATAATTTTGAGAACCCGCAAAGGAATGCAGTTTAAGAGATTTTGCATAGTTGTATACTAAAAGTATTTAAAACAGGTGCTGAAACTGAGCCCTAACTCAAAACTAAAAGGATTCATACAATAAGAGAGCAAATTGTATTCCTTAAGGTTCAATCCAAAGAAGCATTCTGATAAGGAAAATATCATACTTATGGAAATTTATTAAAGAATATAAAAATTTATCATTTCAAATAGTCGAGGACAGTCAACAGTACCTGTTATTAAATCGGAGACAAATTGAAGTGATATTATACATAGTTCTTCTTCTTTGTAGCGCGGTCAAACCAATGTACAAGCAACGATCACTTTATGGTTGGGTCAGTAAAACTTAAGGACTTTAGAGCATATCGACTAAATACTTTTTGAATACTTTCAAGACGATTTATATGGTAGCTATAATAATGAATAAAATATAAAGTGAATACATTCAGGTCAATTTATATGGGAACTATAATCAGGACTCCGAATAAACAACGAGTATTCAAGCTTGGATCTCACAAAAGCAAAGTTGAGCGAATTATGCGTATATGGATAAGTTAAAAATGCATAAATATCATAAGCTTTTGGTATAATAGAATTGAGCCTTGAGTGTGTGAAGTACGGAAAACTTATTATTAAAAATTACACCTTAATCTGATATTCCATCGACAGAGTTACAGATATAACCATCAATAAAGTATGACATTTTGGGTTTTTGCAAAAAAAGTAGTATGGCAACACTTTTTATGCTTAATGAAAGGCTATTTTTTTCCCCAACATCAATCAAATACATTTGAACAGTTTTATTGTAAATCATAAGCTTCCAATATATTTTCCTTGATATAATATAATGTGAATCATTAGCATACAACAGGTAATTAAAAACAGCTATCAATATCATTGATGAATAAACTGCATAGCAAATGCTGCCTTGAAGAACACCAGAAGAAGTAACAAATGGGGCAGATTTTACATCGTCAATAACAGCATAGCAAATTATATAAGAATGATAGCCATATCAAAAAAATAGAGTGAAATCCCAGGTTTGATTGTCTTAATAACAAAATTCTATGAGATACCTTGTCAAAAGCCTAAGTAAAATCTTATAAATAGTATCTACCTGGAATAGACTACGTGTTAAAAGCGAAGAAATGTTATCTTCAGTGAATACTGCAAGGTTAGATACGGTTAAGTGTCCCGAGACAAACTCATGCTGATGAGGAGAAATTAACATTTGAAAATATATTTGGCTCTTAAAAGTTTCCAAAGAGAATAAAGTTTTGAGATTAGACTATAATTTGGTATAGCATTTTTATATCCAATTTTTTAAATATTGGTCTTATAAAAGCAATTTTTCTATTGGAAACAAATAAACTGAGAGACAGTAATTTATTAAAAATTGTTTAACTACAGACACACATTTTTTACAAAAGACAGAGGACATTCCTTTTCCACATACAGACAAAAACCATTTTTCTAACAGGATCTAAGTGTTATGACATTTTAATGGTACCTAAATTAACAACCCATGAATATCATAGCATTGGGAAATACTGAGACAGTCCTTGAAACATAGATGGATGTTCAGATCGATGTATAATTATTCTGGTATGGATATAAGCAGAAAGCACCTTTTTGCATTTAAAAGGTAAAGTATTCCCAAACATATAAAAAGCAAAACATTATAAGACCTTTGTCTAAAACATATGATATGATAAAAAAAATGTATTCTATAGTGTTTAACAGAACAACGAGTTTAAGGAGCTAACCCCAAAAGTGACCCAATATAGGTTTTAAGTTATTCTTTTTATTAGTTCCTAAGAAACAGATTTTAAAAGATAATTTAAAAAGCTAAGGTAATGATATAAAAAAAAATGTATTCTTTAGTGTTTAACAGAACAACGAGTTTAAACGGCTAACCCCAAAAGTGACCCAATATAGGTTTTAAGTTATTCTTCTTTATTAGTTCCTAAGAAACAGATTTTAAAAGATAATTTAAAAAGTTAAGGTAATGATATAAACCCGTTTATTGTTAAAGTGGAGAAATTTGAAAATCTGTTTTTGAACTGGAAGCAACGTTTCGTTCCGTATTGTTACTTAAGCAAACTCTGCGTTGCTGATGTGATTTTTGCATTTTTTGTGCAATCTCGTTGCACTACTGTTGTTGTTCTCTATGGTTCTGTATAGCAACTTTTATGCGTTATGGTGCTGCTTGTTGCAATTTTTTCTCCTTTCCTTTTTATTTTGTATTCCACTCTTTTATTATGCTCTGCCACTAATGTCCTGTGAATCCTGACACAGGCCATGGCGTGCTTTTCATTTTTTTTTTACATAGGATTGAGTGTTAAATGTCAGTGTGAAAGTGGCATGTATAAGTGTTATTGTGTGTGCTGGGGCTTTGCCTGGCCGCGTATGTGAGCTTCTTACACACCAAACTGCACAGCAATCACAGCATAACAAAACTGAACTTCAACACTTTTTAATATGCAGCAACAAACACAACAACAAAAACAACAAGGAAAGAAGCTCGAAATACATTGCATTGTTGCTTTTGTGCATGGTTCGCTGCATGTGTTACAATGCGTGTTCATGAGCTCGTTTATGTAATTCTATAAACATTTTATTTCTTAATCTTACATACATTTTTTTCTTATGAAGTTTTGACAAATGTTTGTCACTCTTGCGAGATGGGAATAATTTATGACGGTTTTGAGGGATAGTTAAAATAATTTCTAGACTGATTGGAAAACTTTGTGGCAGAGCATTTGTCAATCATAAATAGGCATATTTAAGACATAACAATTAGGGTGGGCCGATTTGATGAAATAAAGTTGCCGCATGGATTTTTCATTATAGGACGGAAAAACGATTCTAAGGACATGTTGGTTTTCTCTGAAAATCAAAAATTTTAATCAATGGCCATCTTTGTTATTACGATGATGGAATTGCAAATGGCTTAAATAAGTTTTAGTCGAAAGTAGTGGAGAAATGAGTAGCAACATTGATCTAGTAAACAGAGATATTAACACTTCGACTATTCAAGTTTCATTCAACAAGTGAAAAAGAAGAAATAGTACACAAATTCAAAAGTAAAAAGAGTGGGAAAAACTGCTTACTAAAGGTGATCTTAAAGATTGTATTCCGTATATGGGTTATTTTTATGTACTCATTGTCAAATTAAGCAAATGTACTGTAATGTCAACATTTTCGGCGACAGTCAAGTGGCGATCAAATCCATGCGCTCCACTACCATCAAGTCCAAAAGCGTCCTGGCAGGCAGATATACACTATGCACTTCGAAAAACTGCGCATCTGCTGGGTTCTAACAGGGCATTGAAGGGAACGAGATAGAAGACGGTCTATCAAAAGGAGGGAGCTTGGCTGGGATCCGACATGTATCTACTTCGCTTCAAGAGTTGTACAGGAACCTCGAAAATAGAACCATGCAAGCAAAATTCATCGTGCTAAATCTCGAAAATCTTGACACTGTGTTCATCTTGGCACTCCCGAACAGAGACTGAGGACACAAAAGGATATCCTCACTGGTCACTGCATGGCAACAGCTCACGCGAGGAAGCTGAGCATCATCACGGATGACAACTGCAGGAAGTGGAAGGAACCAGACACAGTGGACACCCTGGAACACCTATTATGCACATGCCCCGCCCTATTTAGATCGAGACTCAAATACATAGGCTCATCGACGTTATTGTCGCCAAAAAAATGTAACCAAAGTATCTCTGCAATCCCTTCTAAGGTTAGCAAATTCAACGCAAATCTTAAAAGATTTCACTTAAACACAAAGCTTCCTTTGCTCGTAAGCGGCACCACTGGCCGTAGCAAGGACCAGAATTGGTCTAAGTAAGCCTCCGTCAGAAGGCATCCGGTTTTACCAAACCAACCACCTAATCGACAAGTTGGAAAAAAATTGGAGATTCTGGAAAAAATTTCGCTGTCTTATTTTACAATATTCGCGAAGTCAAGCTTACTGTTAGTGAAAGTGCAAATCTTGCGATCAAGGAGTGCATTATATTTTGGGGAAAAGCCAGAATTCCCACAAAAGCGATTCTAAACTGTGTGAAGAAACTTGTTGATTTGTATAATGTTTGGAGAGAGCTGTAAAAAATTTTGAGAAAACTCAAGTCACGTTCAAGAACCACGAAAATAATTTTAAAAGTGATCTTCATAGCTTATTTGATATTGCACATGCCTTCGAGGGAATGCAAATAGGGGAAAACAGAGTATTTTTAAAGAAACAGAGAGAACCAGGTCGATCGGGATGTTTAGGTGGTGCAGCAAAAAAATTGGCCGAGAAATAAGAAGAAGCTAGGCAACAATGATTGGAAGAAGAGGAAAGGAATATCAGACTAAGAGAGTTATTGGCCGTTGCATATACTTCCACCACAA
This sequence comes from Dichetophora obliterata, assembly GCA_963920525.1. Taxonomy (NCBI): domain Eukaryota; kingdom Metazoa; phylum Arthropoda; class Insecta; order Diptera; family Sciomyzidae; genus Dichetophora; species Dichetophora obliterata. The sequence continues at coordinate 208,754,459 of OY986438.1, forward strand.
ATAACTTGGAATGTTCAGAAGATTCGGACGAAGAACTATTATTATTATTATTTATTTTTATACTGAAAATTTAAAATTATTTAAAATATTTTAAAAGCTATGGCTACAGAGGCCTTAAGCTAAACTTAAACTAATTGGAGTCTAGTTAGGAATACGGAATTACAATTGAAGCATAATCGCGAATAACGTTGTAAAAGACATTTTTTATTGCTTTTTTTTGCGAATACCTGTTAGAATCTCACTCTTATATTATATTCAAACATAATTTAGTAAGCAGTTGAGCAGTTTGGGGTATTTTTATCGCAAACCCAAAAAAAAAAATTAATAAAAGTGCTTGTAAAATGAATAAAAGTGAACAATTACAATTTTTCGTTTACAACGTTGTTTGTGAGAACGCTTCAATTGTTGAATAATAAAATACAATTGATACTTATGTACAAAAAAGGATTAGTATGCAGTATATTTGTTGTACTTATCAATGGAGTATAAAAGGCTTATATTCAATTATATTTGCTGAAAAAGGACAGATGTTTAAGGAATTTTATCATTAATTTTATAGAGTCAATGCTAGGAGTAGAGAGAATGAACGAACGAAGAACTGTAATTTTTTTTGACATGGATATTGCTAAAAATTTACACGACTAATCTTTTTTACTCATGAGTCCTACTTTTAGCATTAATTAAGAAAAAACCAACGATTTGGGGGAGTTTCAGCACGAAAATTTAGAAAATTTAAAAAACATGTATCCAAATGGGAGGTTTTCAAACATACCCATCAGAATAGTTTTTTCATCCTTAAATAAAAAGTTCATATAAAAACTTAATTTAATCAAACGACCCGCCCTTACTTATATGCTTGAGGCATATAATCAAAAAGATTTCCTTAAAAAGATTTTATTGGGTTTTCTTATAAATACTTCCAAGCAATAAAAATTTTCAATAGAGAAATTTTTTTATAATTCTTAGAGAAAATCTTATTAAAAATAAAAAGCTGTTATGAAGCATTCCCTTCTTTCCATCTTTCTTTTTCATCAGCTACTTTAGCTTTCATTCTTGGTGAGTGTATTCGGTAAGTTTTTCGGGCAATTTCATAACGTGAGAAAGAAAATTGTTTCCGATAAAACTGAGTCACTCAAAACACAAGCCCAAAACACTTAGTTTTGGATTTATTCAAAATTTAAACAAACGAAAAATCGCACTTCATTTACCACAGTATTTAAATTTATGTGCAATACTATGCCATGTGTTCTCCATCTACTTTAAAGGACATGAAGCAACTGGTAAAAATGTTCCATGACCTAAGCAATACAAGTTCATCGAAAGCTTCAAGTTCAATTTTTTCATAATATTTCGTAAAATTTTAATTAAACTTGTTTCTTAAAAACCAGATAACTTTTAATACAATTAAAATACATTATTACATTATTAATTTATAACATAATTAAATTTAAATATTAATACAGCTTTAAAATAATAAATTTTCTTATTAAAACAAAAAGAAAATGCTTTAAAAGGATAAGTTTTCTTATTGAAAGCCATAAGGACACCAAATTAAAAAATTACCTAACATTTTGATAAGATTTTTTCTATGCTTTAAATAAAATTTAATTTTGTATAACTATAAATAAATTTAATTGGTACACGGAACGGAAAATGTGCATAAAATTAGTGATTTTGTTCGTTGTTTTAATGAAAATATTCGTTATTTTTGAACCAACGCACACGTTCGTTAAAGTTTAATGAACGGTTTTTATAAAGTTGAAATTTAATTTACAAAATAAATGATTACGTATAATTTAATGAACAAGTTCATTAAAGTTAAATGAATAAAAACATTAAATAAATGAAAAAAATCATCAAACTTTATAAATATGTTCGATAAATTTAATGAAGAATTTCATTAAACTAATGAAAAAGTTCAAAAAATTAATGAAAAAGTTTAATGGAAATTTGAGTAAACTTTTTATTTATGAAATTCTTGATATTCATTGTTTTAATATTTAAAAGTATATATTTCATACATTTTAATTATTTTATTAATATGCTTACAGTCTTGAGTAAAAATGGCAAATAATAAGTGTTATTTTATTAAAAAAAAATTAAAATAATTAAAGTATTTAAGGAAGAAATTGATTCGCAAAATTAAGAAGTATTGCAAGCAAAAATTGGCTGACTCGCGATCGGCTTCGTTGGTGGTACACTCGTTGGCAACACTCGGCTACACAGTTCGGAGCGCTAGCGCTTCTTTTTGTTTTTGATTGCTGCAAACATTTGGCAATAGTTTTTGTTTTATAAGACTCTAAATCAGAATTCTTTCTTTTAAGATGTCTTTTTTAAATACCACCAAACAATTGTGCACAAAATTGACAACGCAAAGTGTCCTTTTTAGAAATAAAATGCAGTTTTTTATATGTTCTACAAAGATATATATTTTTGTATTCTTCTTTGCACAAAGCACAAAATGTTTTTTGTTCTTTACGTTAAATATTTTAATCACTTTTAAATACACTTTTATTAATCTTTAGTTTACTTCTAAGCACTTTTAACTTATTACTTTTCACAAACAACAACGAAGTAGAACAATTTGTGTCATTCATTACCCACCACTACAATGAAGCAATGTTCCTTCCGTTAGACGACGAGATTGTTTGGCAATCTTAATGAAGACTGTTCATTAACTTATTCATAAATTCATATTTCAGAGTTGCTCTGGAGAAATATTTATGAATTGCTTTCATTAAAATTTGTGAACTCGTTCTTTAATTAAAATTTTCGTTAAGTTAACGAAAAAACCATTAAAAATAATGAATTTATTCATAAAATGGTCAAGAAAAATTTAATGAACATGAATGAAACTTTCATTAAAAGTTTATGAATTATATTTTTCCATGTAGCTATTTTTCAATTTTAATAGGTCATTTGGGAACTCTGTAATTTTATTTTTTTATAATTGAAAATAAGCCTCCTAGAAAGAAGTTATAATGGAAATATGCACCCGCGACAATTATTTTATCATTATTAAATATTTAAAACTATCGTTGAGCCATTAAAAAAAAAATCCGCGTAATGACTCGGAAGACCTTCTGTCAGATACAATATGTACCTTACAGTTTATAAACTACTATAACGACAAGAGTTCAAAAACAAACATACAGGTGCTTCACAAACAGATGTTGTTGTTTTTGTTGTTGTTGTTTGAGTTGTTGTTGCTATTGCACACATTTGCACGAACAGGTGTGGTCGTAATTTTAAAGTTCATTCTCAACAAGCATGTCCTTGTAATAAAAACTAGCAAAACACAAAAAAACTAACAAAACAACTGCTTCTGCAGCAGCTTACTGGATAACAACGAAATCAGGTATGTTTGTTGTAATACGATAAAGAAGAATAAGAAGAATAAAATTTGCAACGAAAAACGACACACATGCTATAATCACGCTAAAGGGATTCTTTTGTGCATCATCCCAGCACAAAGGATATCGACAGGCAGAACTCGACTATAATTATTTATGTGTATATGCAGTGTTATTGCTGTTGTTGTTGATGTTGCTGCTTTCATTGTAGCAACATCAAAGAATGCATTTGTAGTCGAAATAAATTAACTTTGCCCAATAAACTTTAAAATTAAACAAAAGATGCTGCTCGAAGAAATCTTATAAATACAAAATAGAAAAAAAAAAAACGCAAAACTTAACGAAACTTTTACAATTTTTTTTTTACTACCCTGCTTGCAGCTAAAAAAAAATAAATTTGAATCCTTTCTTGATTCAATTTCTATTCAACTGCTCCACTGCGCAGCTGCCATGTTTGACGTCTTTCGTACCAAATGGTTCGGTTTCTGCTTAACGAAGTCTGCTAAGCTGCTGTCATCTTGCTGCTGAGTATCGAATTTTGCATCCACATCGTGCACGCGGCTGTATCTGGTTGCTGCTGTAAGGGAGTGGAGAGGATCGAAGGCTACTTGCTACATTTTATTGTTGTTTTGCAATGAATTGCATGGAGGTCTTTGGGTGCAACGAGTGCTTGTATGTGTGTGTGCGTGCGTGTGTACATCCATTGGATGCATTGTTTGGATGCTCATATTGTTAGAAATCATCTGGTACCTGCTGCTACTGCTGCACTCAAGCTCAGCCGGATACGTCAGAGATAATGGGCTTAAGTGGATGAATGAGTTAGTTCTTGGTGATAAGAAAGAAAAGTTAACTGCAGATTTTGTTCAAAGGTTAGGTCTCAGCAGTTGGGTCTATCGATCTGGATTTCTGGGTCTGTCAAAGAAACCATTTTGGTTTTAAATTTGTATACACTTTAATTTTTAATATTCATTCTATTTTGTTACTTTATCCAGATACACCAACTGATTCATAAGCGAAGGTTTTTCGTGAGGTGGGAGTTTTGCGAACGTTTTTATATATAATTTTTTTTTTAATGCTTGATTTTTTATTTTGTTGCTTAAAAGTGCTTGCTATAGAAGATTAAATTCGTGAAAACTTTTTCCATGAATAAAAACTGTTCTTCTTTTGCAAAATTCATTAAAAACTTACTTTTCATTCAAAACTTACATTTTAAATGAGCAAGTTTTGTTCATAAATGAGTTCAGAAAGTAATCATTAATGTTTTTTTTTTGCATTTTTAAATGAATTCAAAAAATAAAAATTTTTTATCATATCAGTAGAAACAATATCTCAAAAACGAACATTTTTTGTTCATAAATAAGTTCAAAAATGACCCTGCAGTGAAAAACCGTACTAGTCATGAATATAACTAGTAAAATCACTAATTAAAATAAAACTAGTCAAAAAAATACTAGACGTTAAACTGGTCAAATCTTACTAACCAAAGACTTACCAGATAAGTAACTATTTGTATTCCAGCTCACCTCTGGTTACCAGCTATACATTTCACTCATGACTTTAACACGAAATGTCATGGCCGGTACTGATAACATTACTCTCTGCATTACCATTCAATAGCTATTTCATTAGTTATCTTACCACTAGCTAATACAACTTGTGCACACTGTACCTCTTCTTTTTACATCATTAACTTTTGTTTTGCGAATTTAGGTGGAAGAAAAAAAATTAAAGGAATGCGTTTGCATTAACTGCTGCATTACCTCGGGTACTTGAATTCACTAGCTACAATTCATGCATGAAATCATGACCGTTGAAAGTCAAAAGTGATTTCTAGTACTGGAGGGATATGATGACTTCGCTTATGTGTGCGTGTCAGTCCATCGTCACTAAAGCTTTTTCGGTGAGTGAAATTTCGCGCACTTCACGTCGCACAGTGGGGTATTGACCCATGAAAGATGGTATCAATTCAATTACGAGAGGCAGGAAACTTTTGACATTTTTTTTAGTTGCAATGGGTCCAAATAAGAAAAAAAACAAAAATTAGTTGATATCCTTTAGTGGATTTTTTTTTTGTAATTAAAAACAAATTTTTCAGACCTACAAATATACACAGAGAAAACAACATTTTCAAAAGTGGCAGAAACGAGCTACTTTCAAAAACGTTTAACCCAGATTTTGCACTTCTAACGTTTATTTTTATTTTAAAAACGAACATTTTAAAATGAAATAGTAAAACGTTTATATTCATTTCAAAAACTTACATTTTAAAATGAGATTCTAAAATGTTCGTTTGATTTTTAACAATGGATATTTTAAAATGCTGTAGTAAAACGTTTATTTTCATTTTAAAAACGAAAATTTCAAAACGAGATTCTAAAATGTTCATTTGATTTTTAATAATAAATATTCTCAAATGTAAAATGTTTATTTCCATTTTAAAAACGAAAATTTTAAAATTAGATTCTAAAGTTTTCGTTCGATTTGTAAATAAACATTTTAAAATGCAATGGTACAACAATTATTTATATTTTAAAAACGAAAATGTTCATTATTTCCCATTAATTACAAAAATTTACAGAAATCCGCATTTCCTCTATTAATTAAAATAAGCCTTATTAGTTTTCCAAATTACAGTTTAATTTTTGTTATTTTATCAGCTATGTTTATCTCGTTAAATTTTTTAAATTTTTTTAGATAATTATACTATAGATATCCCAGCGTCTATAAAACATAGAATTTTATCAGATATTATTAATTTTATTGAAAATACTTACCTCTTAGTTGTGGCAGCAAATGCTCCAACTCAAACTCGTTCATTACTTTCTTGCAGGCAAACTGCTGAGTGATGAAATCGAGAATGAAAAATATTTTATTTTCTGAACAAATATCAAATACATAAGTCAATGAAACATCTATAACAAACAATTCGTTATAAACAAGTGTTTTGAAACAAAGTATGTGAATTTTACTATGTCATGGTAAATTTCTCGTAGTTGTTTTAAAAACGTTTCGTTTCACTTTTCTATTGAAAAACGTGCGTTTCCATTTTTGTGTGGCGTAAAATGTTTTTAAAAATATTAATTTTAACCTACTATATTAAAGTAAAACATTCATAGTTGTTTTAAAAATGTTTCGTTTTACTTTTCTATTTAAAAATGTGCGTTTTCATTTTTGTATGGCGTAAAATGCTTTTAAAAATATTAATTTTATCCTACTTTATCAAAGTAAAATATTCGTGGTTGTTTTAAAAACGTTTCGTTTTACTTTTCTATTTAAAAATGTGCGTTTTAATTTTTGTATGGCGTAAAATATTTTTAAAAATATTAATTTTAAAATATTAATTTTACTGTGCATTTTTGATTTTTTGTTTTCTCAGTGTAATAAATTTTCTTTTGAATTTTTTTTTTCTAATAACTTTTATTCACTGCCGCTTGGTAAGTCTTTCTCATTTGTGTAAAAAAAAATCGACATCACTACTTTCACCCATATTTTCATCATTGTCTTCATCGGATTTTTCGTATCTTCGTATCTTCAGCGTTGTCTTCATTTGTTGGTGGTAAAGGGTGTTTTTTATAGAGTGTTACAACTTTGAGTTGGCATCACTGCTTTATTTCACTACGCATTTAACAGCTGATAGTTGCTTTTTGTTTAGTTTGCTTTGACAACACGTGCAAAATATGGAAATTTTTAATAAAAATAATGGTTGTGTTCGTCAAACTTATCGTGCACCTCGTCTATTTTATGGCGTAGATAATCGTCCTTCAGAGCTGCTAATTCGAAGATCGTTTTCGGACCACATTTACTGTTACTGATAATGTGCATCCCGTGAGACGCCGAACAGTGCGCACTGAAGAATCTGTAGCTGCTGTACAGGAAAGCATTGAAGATGATCCTAATCAATCAATTCGTCGCCGTACTCAGCAACTGGGGTTGTGTCCTTCCACTTTATGGAAGATTCAACTTTCAAGATTCAACTTGTGCAGGAATTAAAGCCAAACGACCATCGTATGCGACGCCAATTCGGCGAATGGGCTGAAGCACAAATTGATATTGATTTTGAATTTCCATGGAAAATTTTATTTTTCGATGAAGCCCATTTTTGGTTGAATGGGTACATAAATAAACAGAATTGTCGTATTTGGAGTGAGAAGAATCCACAAACTTTTGTCGAAACACCATTACATCCACAGAAAATTACTGTTTGGTGCGCCTTATGGGCTGGCGGAATCATTGGGCCACATGTCTTCAAAAACGATGATGGTCAGAATGTTACTGTCAATGGTGAATGGTATAGGAACATGATTCGAAGTTTTTTCGTACCTCAATTAACTGGCATTAATCTTGCTGATATGTGGTTCCAATAGAATGGAGCCACATGCCACACAGCGGGCGCTACAATTAATTTACTTTGACGAAAAAATAATTTCACGAAATGGCCTAATTAATTGGACCCCAAGATCGTGTGATTTAACCCCATTGGATTATTTTCTTTGGGGTTATGTAAAGTAACTTGTCTACGTCGATAAACCACAAACAATTGAACACCTGGAAAGCAACATTCGACGAGTTATCGGCGAGATACGGCCGCAAATGTTGCGAAAAGTTTGTGAAAATTGGTGTTCCAGATTGCGCCTTGTACGTGACAGCCGTGGAGGCTACATGGCTAAAATCATATTTAAACATTAATGCCTTAAAATTTTCTATTCAATAAATATCTATTCATTGACAGTAAAATATTATATTATATTTTATAATGATTTAAACTTGTATCACTCTATAAAAAACACCCTATACAAGCAAATTAACAGCCATTTGTAGCAACCTTCGCAACTTCTTTTGTTGTAATTTCCTTTTGCTTGAAATGATTGGGTCTGAAGTAATACAGAACCCTTTTCAAAATATCCTCAAGGGTTTTTTCTCTGCTTATTTTTCTTGAAAAATGCTCTCTGATAGATTTGAAGTCCTTATTTCTTGCTTCTTGCGCCTCTTCAAAAAGTTTACCAATCGGCAATAAAGCATATTTTAGGATTTCAGGGCAATGAAACAGCATACATACATGCACAGTTGGTGTATGTATATATAATACATGAGTATTTTGTACAAAATATCTTGCTGTATCAAGCGCATAGTCTCGAAATTTTTTGATGTTTACTTCGTGTCCGCATGAAATTACGATTAAAATAATATGCATTCTCTTAATAAGCTCTACATCAATCTGGGTTATAGATGCTGTTTTTTCTGCATTTTCAAAAAAACGTCGAGCAGTATTGCCGTCATTCGAACTTCCAAGCCCTGGCTTTGGTTAATCAATAACTAAACCAAGTTTTATTTTAAATTTTTTTCGAATTCTCGACTTATTTGGTGAAACAACCTGCTTCTCTGCTTCCTCTCTTATCAGCCATTTTTTTACTGGTAGCTTGTCAGCCAAATGTAACAAGTACTCAAAAAATCGTATCCAATCATGTAGTGTTGATAAACCAAATTGAAAGTTTTCGACTTTTACATTTTTTTGAATCATTAAATCAATTGAATTGAATTCTTTAATAGTACTTTCACATAAATAGCACCTCTTTGTAGATGTTGTTTCAGTAAGTGCGTTGCATACCATACCGTCTACCATCGTTAACATAAGTTTGTGGCTTACCTTGATTAATCTCTCTCCACATTGTGCAGCAGATTTGCTGAATCCACTTATTTGTGGTGCTACTCTATTTTTTCTTTTTTGACACATCAAATAATTAAATTTATCGCTAAATTGCGAATGCCCAGATCTTTTCATTATATCAAATAAGTTTTGACATCTCGTTATAAACCACGTGTTTCAAGCAGTTCCTAAAAAAGACAGTGAATTTTATGTTTGTATAAATCGAACTGCACTCAAATTCCCGAATACCCATTTAACACAATTATACTTCACAAGTATACGACAAAACAAACTATTGTCAAATAAAACACAAACATATGCAACATTGGCCGCATTCAGCGCAGACAACAGTTGGCAACTGTTGTGTAAAAATTCGCTGAATGGTACAAATTTGGTAACGCTAACTAAAACTGATAAAGTAGCGAACGCCTTTTAATCGAGCGAACAAATTCTATGCTACATGAACACAACTGTTTGCTTAACTGTCAGATGCTGTTACTGACGCTGTTAAATTAATAAACGCAGAAAGAATGCAGCAAGTTTAAGTGAGAAACCTTTGCAATTGAATTAAATTAACATAAAAATTAAATTGAATCTAACTTCTGACGTGTAGAGTAGCAATACATTCAGAGAAAAACATCGTGAACTAAGGTAGCGCTATCATTACAGTTCACAACAGTTGTCTGCGCTGAATGCGGCCAATGAATTTTCGGCAAGGTTCAAACGGTTTCACATTAAAGACAAATAATACACGCTACATTAATAATATATTTTATTTTTTTGTAAGTTAATTCGTCTTTTATTTTTTAATATTAAAAAGAATTAGGGTATTCACAAGGTGTGCTATCATGTCATATTGTCATATTGTCCTAAAATTTTACAACTAAAATTTACAAGATAAATAAATGCAAATAAGAAACAGTAGTTTGATAACGACACTTCAATAAACATAGCTTGCAGAGTTGTAATATATTAGTACTTTTTTTTATATGGAAGGCAACAATAAAATGTTTAAACTAGTGTAAAATCTTAGGACAATATGACATTATGACATGATAGCACACCTTGTGAATACCCTAAATATGTATTTCATATTGTAAGAGAATAGATCAATATTAATTAGGACAGATTATTCAAAAGTAGCAATATTACACGGGTTTAATTGAAACAGTGAATACATTACAAAAATAATTAATTTTTTAAGTCAGTTGTACAGCCTATACCGCACACCAACATCGACAGCTTAAGAAGAATAACAAAAAAAAAAAAAATAAAAATAAAAAAAACATTGCATTGCATCACATTGTTGGTGGGTGCCTGCACTTGCTTGTTTTAATTAAAGCGACTGGAGTTCTATTACAAAAAGCTTACTAAATTCCGAAGAGGCAAACATGGTCCAACCAAATTTCAAACACTTATTATGGACAGTCTATATTTAAAAAAAATCACAATTAGATGACAATGGTGCACAAAAGAAAACAATTTAACACCACTTTAATAACAAAAAACTTAATTTTTTAATACATTTTTTAATCAACAAAAAATAATTTTTTTAAACATTTACTCAAAACAATTTGTAAGTAATAAGAACCACAATTACCCTTAGTTGAAGGTTCTTTAAAAAAAACTTTACACAAATATCTTTTTTTTTTAATAAAATTATATACATATTAAGAAACTTAAAAATTTCCAAAATTTCACTGCGCGCGAACGAAAGCAAAAAATGTTGATTTTTACCCGCGATAACTTTTCAACCAGTAATGTCAGGTGAATAGTTTTTGTTGTTAGTGACGCAGAATTTTATTATCTTTAAACTGATATCAAAAAAGTTGGTACCTCAAACAATTTTTTTGTAATTATATCCATAAAAGCCCATAAAATACCACATTGTGCGTCGCCTGCCTCACCTGCCTTGCCTAAGACACCCGATTTCACGTAGACTGAGCACTACAGTGTATTTTGAGCCAATAAAACACAGTCAATTAGCTACTCTAGGAATAATTAGAGATTCTGGGGACACGCTGGTGGCACGCCATTGTGAAAACCGTTATATTTTGTATAAGTATTTATATATTATATCCGTATATATATTCTTCAACACTAATTGGGAACTCAAAAATTAATTTACAAGGGCAACGGATCGCCACAAAAATGGTACTCCGGGAGTTTTCAGGGTCGCTTATCATGAATCCAGGTTCAACATTTTGAACTTCAAAATACCAGTTTCGAAAATACGAACATGACCATTGTGATTTCTATTTTTCGAAAACCAAATTTCGTATACAGTGATTTTTGGAGTCGTAAATCACGATTCTAAGGTAAAAATTTGGATTTGGGCGTTTCCACAGAAAAGTCTATCGTGATCAAAAAATTAAAACTTATTAAAAACTTATTATTTAATGATATTATCTAAGAGAAACCTTTTCATTTTATTAATTTAAGCAATTTCTACGTAAATTCATTAACCATGATGATCAAATCGTCTGCACTGTTTCACAAATGTAGTTTTTCTTTTTCATAAATGTTTAGTTAACCTTTCTTAAGCTTTTTTGTTTTAGCCAAAAAGGAAGGCATTGAATAAAGATAATTAAAAAATGGTTGAGGCAAAGAAAGCACAATATATTAAATTTGTTTTTTAATAACAAAATTACATAATTACTTAACTACCTATTTACCTAATTACCCAATTAAACTACAATGGAAATTGAAGTAACGTAACGCCAGATCAAAAAGCCTAATAACAAAAACAGATAAGATTTTTAAATTTTATCACTTGAAAAAAAACTTATGTTATTTTAAGCCCGTCTAAAAAAAAGTTGTAGACAAAAAGTCCTGCCCAATTAAGAGAGTTTTGCAAATTTTTTAATTCAAGTCAATAATCACTTCCTTTTTTTAACGTAACACCAGCACATATTTTTGCGTATATCTTAAAATCCTTAGCGTCGATTGTGGTCACTACTACCTCAATAGTGCTGCTTAATTCTACGCGAATATAAAAAAGCCTTTTTAAAATTGTAATGGTTCCTCGAAGTTGGTATATGTTGTCGTCATCAACTTTACGTCTGGTTTGCTCCAGCGGTCAGCACGTACTGGCAACTCGACTAAGGCTCGCCGGATGGGGAGGGTTTTTTGCTGGACCAAACTAAACCGACCACACAAGAAGAATTCTACGTGCTTAGGAAAAGAAGGTTAGAATAGAAGTATAAGTTAGAGAGTGTAAGAGATAAACGGACGGACAGTGCGAATAGACAAATAGTAAGAGAGAAGAATAACGCAATGCAACACTTTCAAAACCATCGTGACTCTGACTGTCATACAGGGAATCTGATGATGTTGATCCTCCATGCCTTTACCCCAACCATGTTATCAACAATTATGCCACAAACTATTATTTTGATAACCCAAAAATAAACTTAATTGGTTCAACGGGTGCCTTTTGTTTAAAAGAATAAAGCCATAATTTCACTCATTGTAAATTAATTAACAAAACTCTTAATTCATTCATTTTCTTAAGTTTAAATAATAAAGTCTGGCAACTCAATTTTAGTAAACAAAAATAAATTATGCTAATTGATCAAGAGAGAAAATAAATGCAAGAGAAAACTTAAAAATTCAACATAAACATTTTCTTCTGGAAGAGAAACAAAACCAGTTTTGTTAAGCGAAACAACATGGAAATAGAACGTATTATATTAATAACATGACATCTCAAACAAAAACAAAAAAAAGTTTCTTAGTAAATCTTAATATACATAATTATGTTTATGTAATTATGTGGTAATTACTGGTTAGTTATTAATATTATTATTATTAATATACAAATTGAATATGCTTTTTTTTATTCAATTTGCAAGAACTTACATGACAACTCCATCAGCGCGACGTTGAGCTCAGCGGCGACGACTAAGTTGGTTGTTGTTGTTAAAATAAAGTTTGTTTTTTTTTCCTTGACGAAGTGCTAAGGTTAAATTATAGAAATACTAAATTTTTACATATCGTAATATAAATGTTAAATTAAATTTTGTTTCTGTGTTCTTTTCGTTCTATTTTTTTTGTATTTGCTTTTTTTTTTTTTTGAGTTAAATGAACAATAAGCAATACTTAGCAGTTATAGTAGTATTCTACAGATATTTGAATTTAGTTAATATTTTAAATTAATTTAAGCTTTAAGCTAGTTTGGTAAAAACCATCTCTTGTTAACAAAATAAATTATGCTAGAAATTTGACTGAATGGTTTTTTTCGTATTTTTTTTAAGCTTCTAACATTACTACAAACTTTTTATTGATCGTATTAGCGTAGTTGTTGTTTTAAGCTGCCACAACTGTGTCCTTGGTCATGTCTGCGTTAAATTGTAGGTTTCTGCATGGAAATGATGAAATACTCAGACTGAAATTTGGTGCACTTTCTAGGAGGGTAGGTACTTTATCCTTGTAGAGAAAAGACTTAATTTTACCTAGGTTTAGCTGGCGTTGGTGACCAAGTCACCAGGGATTTGCACACGTGTTTGATGAGCACTTCAAGCAAATGAATACCAATTATAGAAGATGAGTAAAGTTTGACGTAGAGTTTAGGTTATTTCCAAAAGTTATTTGGAAATAACTATTTTCTATTTTTTTACTAAAATCCGTAATAACTTTGAATTTATGAAAACTTTACTACAACTGTACTACAAAATGATAGTGATGCAAACGAATTTACGTAGACCGTCTTATTAGCAGTATGACTTTTAACCAAATGACCGATGTGTAAGCTTCGAGTTTCTAAGTGAAGCCAAGGCAAATATATGCCAAATGAAAACGGTATCTTAAGTGTAGCTGGTTTAGCAATAGGCATATTTTGTAGAAAAGGTTTATTATACATTTATTTGTGTTTTTTTCTCTCTTGTTTTACAGACTACGGTCAGGTGTGGGCAACAGTAGAATAATTCGGGCAAAAGTTTGCGCAAGCACTTGCTAAGTTAGAAGTTATTCTTTTAAGCGAACCGTCACAAAATTAAAACATTTTATAAATACTTCTTCGTAGAAATCGTCCGTAACGCCAGTTTGGAAATGTCCATATATTAAGGTCTGGATCATTTACATAACCAAAGTAGCATTTTTATTAAATTTAATTTTTCTAGGCCAAGTAGTTTTTAGGCTGTGGGTAGATCAGTGAACGAGTCAGACAGTAAGAAGCGATTGCTTTATGAAATTATTTTATGGAAATCCTTCAAAGATTTTTCGCTGGGAAAAATTTTATCGGAGTTATTTGGTTCCAAGCAGTTTTTAACTCAGAATTTCATGTAGAATCCGAAACCAATTGCTCCTTCATAATTTATGCATATTCTGAAAAATTTTAAAAATTTTTACCATATGTTCCCTTGTGGAAAACCACTTAGTACCAACTTATGCTGCAAAAATTTATTCCCAACTTTGACTTTTTGCAATAGATCTTACAGGAACATAAATTGACATTAAGTTGACAGCACTTTCACTGAATCCAAATAAAGGCTTAAGTTATTATTTAAGGTGGCAGTGCACGTTGAAAAAATTAAAACAAGCTTAATTTAAAACTTTTATTGTGAAAAGACTAGTTTGTCGGCCTTTGTAGTCTAGTGGAGAGTGCGCTAGACTATCAACCTTGAGGTCCCTGGTTCGAATACATGCTCGAGCATTTTTCTTTTCACTTTCTTTGTTCTTTCCTATATTTAAGAATTATGGAAATCTAAAAAAAAATCCTCAACTAAAAGGACGGGAACAACTAAGGGCTGGAAATGCTTGCCGAGGTTAAGGCATAACACTAGCCTCGGTTAGAAGCAATTCAAATTGTCTTTCACATTTGTTTTGCCTAATCAATAATTCATGTTTGATTTCCAATCAATTCCTCTAAATAATCTATCACTTTCCTTTTAGGTCAAAGACAAAACCTTGTTTGTATAATGCACATTCCTTGGTTCTTTGATCTTTTTTTTTAAAAAAAAAGTAAATAATGAAATCCTTTTTATCATCCAAAAAACCATTTCGAAAAACATTTTGTTTCTTGCTTTTAATGCATGTTCTTCGCGCTAGGTGGCAACAAACCACTTCACTTGTCACTACATTTTATACTAGACGTTCTAGACTAGAACTATTAAGTTAAGTTACAATTTGCCCTCGCTACTGAGATCTAAATGGTTGAAAATGACAGCGGTTTGTATTTTTCAGCGCATAATTTTTTGAACTGGGATCATCTTAATATATTATATGTTTTTTAATTGAGCATCCCCATTTATTAAATTAAGAACAATTTTTAAAAATATTGCAAAACTGTGTACAAATATTCATTGAATTTTATGGTTAATTCAGTTTTATAAGCCGGGTTCGTATTTTCAATCCTGATAATCCCGGATTGCATAAATCTTTCGAGATGGAATTCCATTGGATTCGATTAAAAAAAAAACAAACTTAAGAAATGTTTGCCAAGCTTACCTCTGTTAGTACTTTTATAAACTCACTTAATTGGAAAAAATGGTTAGTTTTTCAGATGAAATTGAGGTCTGTCCCAGAAAGAAAGTTATTTTGTCTTAAGTCTATAATTAAAAAAGTATTAACTCTTTAGAAACATGTTTAGTACCTTAAAGATGTTTAATAAATATTGCAGATTATAAAAATCTAATCTTAAGTGTACTAGCTAATCAAGTGAAAAGGTGTCTTTTCAACAAAAACAGAATCTGAAAGCAACTATTTACAAAAATATCGCTCAGGAAGTTGGAGTGTGGGGAAAAACTATCGCAAGGACCATAAAATGATGCGAAGAGGCTACCTCTTTATCAAGGAAACCAGGGTCAGGTAGAAAAAGTGGTCCAGAGAACGAAAGGGTGGCTCAAAAAATTAAGCAACTGTATTTGAAGAATCCAAGCGCTTCGGTACGCGATGCAGTGGCAAAAACAGGAACATCGAAATAGATAGACTGTTCACCGGATTAAAAAGTCTCACAACCTTAGAAGCTGTAAAGTGCAAAAAGTGATTGATAGGTCCAAAGAAACAGACGCTGAAACTAAGAAGAGGACTCGAAAACTGTATAGCGAGTACTTTACAAAATTTGACTGCGTGAACATGGACGATGAAACCAAACTGCAAAGCAAATTTCAAACAGTTACCATCAACACCGAAATTCACATCAGAGAGTTTCTGGAGCGGCGTTAGCTGTTTTTTATACGTCAGCACAAAGGTTCAGTATTATTTTGGTCAGACGTAGCAACAGCACACTTTGCCCATAGAACGATGTATTGGTACCAAGTCAACAAAGTCACCGTGGTACCAAGAAGTCCAACTTTAGCCAATCGAAAGATATTGGTTTGTAATGCAAATAAATCTTAAGCAGACCAAACAAACTCCAAACATGCAAACACTCCAACTATGGAGGACCTTAATCAAAAAGTAAACAAATTTTTTAAAGTGTATTTTTTGAGTAAAACTCGAATGAAGGCTTATTTACAAAGTTTTTTAAATAACAAAAAGAAAGAAGTTATTAGAAAAATAATTGTTTTTTGTCCTTGAATAAAATAACAAGAGCACTTTTTTTCTGTGACATACCTCAAGTGCGGCAAAAGATTTAAAAAGTTTTTATTTGTGAGTGTCAAAAGCTAACGTTTTGATAGTTTCTTCTTACCTCGTTTACCAACAAAAAATCTTTGTTTTTGAGAGGCGTTTAGGTCCTGCGAATGATTAAAAAAAAGTGTCTTTCTGAGTGTCGAAAACGAACTATCTTTCCGAAAATGCTAAAAAAGTAATTAAAAAACTAGATAGTTTCTTATCCATTGGATGAGGCTACGTTTAAGTCTAAGCCTAAAATTTTTAAACAAGTTATTATTTTACTTTATTAAGCATTAAATTGTTATAAGTTTTACTCACAAAAAGGCTTTTAAAATAAGTCTCTTCGTTAATCTGGAAAATAAATAAGTCAAGAAGAAAAGGAAAAAAAAAATTAGAAGAAATGAAAAGCGAAAACTACAAAATAAATATTTTCACAGCAGCATTGAAAGGAAAACAACTTTCACCGCAACGTGCTTGCAGAAATGAACTTTCAACCTTCTGAGAAAAAAGAAAATTTTGACATGAAAAGACAAAACCAACACATAGGCAACCGCCCAGCATGCCGTAGAGCAGCGCCTATACCAGCATCAGCAGCAGCAGCAACCACCAGGCGAACGCATTCATCCTAATCAAAACAACATTCAGTGCACAAGCCAAACGACGAAGGACCTGCCTGAAACCCACCCGTCACCCGCAAACACACACACACACACACACACACCCATGGACACCAGCCACATGCACTCATACAGACACGCACAAATACTGTGACAATCCGAAAGAAGCTGCGCTGCTGCTTTGCTCTGTGGCACAGCGGCAAGTCCTGAACCGCAAACTTGAAAGGACGATAGCAAAAATTGTACGAATTTCAAAGACGACGGTTGTGTGCGGCGTTGTGCTTTTTAGAGCAACACTAAAAGGTGAAAAAAATTTTAACTAGTCTAAAATAAATACAATATTATTAAAAAAAACGAGATGAGCTGGAACATAACGGCAATTGAATGACTTTGAGTAACAGAGTTTTGTGAAACATGAAACAAAAACACAATTCAAGTACAAGCACAAAATTTAAGTCCCAGAAAAAGTGAAAACTTTCACAAGCAAGTGAAAGCAACGCAAAAAAAAGTGTACACTGTGTGATACAGAAAGGATGCTGCTGTTGTTCCTGCTGTTGCAGGACATGCAAAACTAGCACCCATTCTACTACGAAAATAGATTAGCCGAGAAAAAGACGTTTTAAAATATTCCAATTTTCGTTGAAATTAAGGTGTGGTGATTTATGCAACTTTTTTCCCAGTCGTGGTCTTAAGCAAAAAAAAAAAAAACAAAAAAAAAACGAACCCAAAAAAAAAACACAAATTCCCGAAGTTATAGTATAAATTATTGAAGATGCAGAGCGTGAGTTGATTTTCGTTCAGTTGAATTCGTTCATGGAAAACATCAGCGAGTTTCGTTGAGTTTTCGTTAAGCTCGTAGTTTTGACACATCGTTGCAGCTATTTATGAATTGACACCCACACAAACACACTGAAAGTGGTTGAACGAACAGCAGTTGCCAGCAACTTGACGAATACTGAACGAAACAAAAACTTGTTTACATTACTGCTGGTCTGGTTACGTCTTATTGTGTGAGTGTGTGTTTGTGTGTGTGTGTATGTGGCGGTATGTGTGTTTTTTTTCTGTGATGATAAGTTACAGTGATAAAAATGTTATTAAAATAATTTGAATGCACTGAAATACGAGCGGCTTCAAACATATTGCTTGCAATTAATGTTTAAGAATAAATTCTTTGCCTGACATCCTTCAATAAAATCCTTATTTTGTGCTTGATGCGCTTTTGTTGGCGTTGTCGTTGTAGTCGTCGTCTACATTGTATCGATCCGATCGACCGACCAACCGTCCGACGACAGTGTTGTATGCGCGCTCGTGTTGTTGCTGTTGTTGGTGTTGCTGTTATTGCTGTAACATCGTCAGCATCCTCATCATTACAATCGTTATCGTCATCGCTTGTATCGTAGAGCTGCTGCTGCTGCTGGTGTTGGTCGTCGTGGTTCACGTCGTGGTCTTTGTCGTTTCTTGGCACTCGCATTCGTTGTTCGAAGCAGTTGGCAGACGGAGCAGCATACTTTTAGGATTACAAAAAAATTAATAAAAAGTTATAAGAAGTGATATAAAAGTGTTACAATAGCAAGAAAATAATAAAAAAGTGTAGATAAAAAACTAAGATATTCTTCCTTAACAACAACAAAATATTGTGAAACACAAGTTTGCTTGCCAAAGATTGACTCCAAAAAACATCAGACTAAAATACTTGCACCACAATGAAAAAGTTAATTTCTTAAAACCTGACAAATTTTCATGCCAAAAAACTTTGCTGAATCTATATTAATTTGACAGCAAAACGAACAAAAACATTATTAAAACATAGCTTAACGCCTAAAACGATGCTTTTTAAGGTTGAAAACCAAACCTGAATTAAGCGAAAACAGCAAAAATCGAAGCTTTGGGTGTTGACAGTTTGCACTGCTTATATTCACACTCATACACACACACACACGCGGATGTGAATGCTGTATGTGCATGCAAACGTGTATATAAAAGCATGCTACTTTATCGCTGTGTGAGTGAATAGCAATTTGTGTGGGACTAGAGAAAGATAAAATTTTCAAAAATTCCTCAAAATCTTAAAGCTAAGATAAAGCTACAGTATTTAACAACGAGAACAAAGATAAAATTAAATAAGAAAAGTGTTAAAAAACGTATTGCACGCATTACAAAAATTATAAAAAAAAATATATCCAGACTCTCCTTCCCGCTGTGGACAACAAAACTTAACGAAAGCTCATTGAAACAGAATTGAATTTGAATCGCCCAAAAAAAGTTGAATACTTCAGCGCACACATGTTCACGCAGAGAGCGGTCCAACATTAACTATTCTCTCTCTATCTCTCTCTCTCTGTCGCTTTAAACTTCAGCTCCACATCATCGAATATAGTATAACCGAGAAAATTCAAAGCAGCAGGAATCATCGCCATCATCATCATCTGCAAGCTCATCAAAATAAACAAATTTTGACAGTTCTTGCTACTTGCCTGATTTCGGAAAACTTAACGAAGTCATAAACAAAAAGAATATGTACTAAAGGGAGAACACAAGTAATTTAATAAAGAAAAACTTGAAAGCACTACAACATTTTAACATATCGCTTCAAAACCTAACGAAATCACTAAATTAGAAAACAAAAATATTAAAGCTTAAAATAAAAAACAACCATAAATAACTGGACTTAATTTAACTAATTTCACAAAAAAACAAAAACAGCAACTAGCAGAACAAAAACAAGATGGGTGCCAAGGAAAGTGTTGAGGCAGCCGTCAAGATGAACGCTGACGGTTGGGGTCACGTTGAGGTGCGTACCATAAAAATTAATTTTATTCCTCTTTTTGTTTGTTTAACGACGAACAGAACTAAAATACAGAGTCTTAAAACTACTCGAGTGACAAACTGCTAAAAGCTGGAGTCGGAATAGTTATAAGGAAATCCTTATTTTAACTTATTTCTGAAAAGTGTACCATGTTCGAAATCAGTACCTTATCAAAATAAGGACTTCCTGATAATTTTCTAACTCTTTCCTTAGAAAAATTGCCAGTCGGATATCTTAAATGTAATTGATTCTTCTGGGTCGCCGCCTACGACTAAATTATTATTATTATTATGTTTAATATAGTTATTTTCTGTGAATGGTCTCTTCATTGATATTTTAAATGGGCCTTACTTCTTTTAAATCTTTTTTGAAAACCAACCCACTAAACCATATTCGAAGGTTTTGCGTAAATGTGAAAGTTTTGAGTATGTTTCCGGGTAGAAATTTTGTTTTAGAATTTTTGTGTTTTTTTAATTTAATAATCAATATTCTTGCTAAAGAAGATAAAATTTGTGAACATTTTTTTAATAAAAAAAATTAAGTTCTTCAGCAAAATTATTAAAAAAAAACTTATTTTGAGTCAAACATTTTAGTAGGAAAAAATTACTTTTAAATGAAAAATTTTTTATTCATAAATAAGTTCAGAATGAATAGTGAATGTTACTTTTTCACATTCATAAATGAGTTAAATAATTAATCATGAAATTTTCGCATTCTTTTTGCGTACGTTTTCGGATAGAACACTTTTTAATTTATGTTTTTGAACTAGCAGATCTGAACTACATCATTGATAGAACTCAATTCATTAAATTGATAAATAAAAATCATAAAAAATGGTTCAATGCCCCCATAAAGTTTTCGTTTTAATTCTAATGTTAAAAATAAAAAACAAACTGGCCATTTCAGCCCTTGGAAGTGTTGGGTTACCGGAATCGCTAACTATATATTCCGCAGTCAAGAATAAGAACGCGAGAGCTAATACAATTTTGTGTGTATTCAGTTTATTGATCATTTAATGACTAAAATTAAACAATATAAGAAAATGCATATGAGAATGCTCCAGAAAGAGTTTCGGGTTGCCAGACTATTCAATTCACTATTTCAACATTTCCTCTCAACCCGAATATACTTATGTTAACATTTTCAAAATAAAAGAAATGCAAAATTTCAAAATAAGATAAATTCAAAATTCAGTTTGCTGCAAGACCCAATAGATAAAGAAATTTAAGATGTTTGTCCTTTGTTAAACTTTTGGTAAGTACATCTGCAACCATATCGCCTGATGCAATATATGCTAATTCAACTTTTCCATTAGCTATCTCATCTCGCACATGATGATAGCGAATATCTATGTGTTTAGTACGCGAGCGGTACACAGGATTTCTAGCTAGTTGCTGAGCACTGAGATTGTCGCTTCTAATCATTATAGACTTATTGGGCGCACTAAATCCAATTTCGTCTAACAGTCGCTTGAGATATATACCTTCTTTCACACCGCTCGATAAAGCGTAGTATTCCGCTTCCGTTGTACTCAAAGCTACAGCACTCTGCTTCTTACTTTGCCATGATACAGCACCACCGCTCAGTAAAAATAGGTACCCAGAATAAGATTTTCTGTCTCGGGTGTTGCCGCCCCAGTCGGCGTCAACGTATCCCTCTATCGGAGCGTTATTGCCATTATACCGTAACTTTAAATTAATCGTTTTCGCTAAATAACGCAGAATATGCTTCGCACCGACTTCATGCTTAGCTGTCGGTTTAGAATTGTACTGTGCCAATTTACTCACAGAATGTAGAATTTCTGGACGCGTTGATATCGCTAAGTACATCAATTCGCCAATTAATTGCTGATACACGTTCCTTTCAACTTCTTCATCATTTTCATCAACGTCGGTCACGTTATAGCCCGGATCCAATGGCGTTGAAACGAAACGACAATTACTCATGCCGTACTGCTCCAACAAACTGCGTATGTATTTGGCTTGACATACTGAAATAGCCCCAGTATCTCCACATCGTTGGATTTCCCATCCAAGAAAATATGAAATTGGCCCTTTATCAACAAGTTTAAACTCTCGTGCCAAACTATACTTGATTATGTTAATGTCGTTTAAGTCCTGGCTACCTAGAATGAGATCGTCAACATATACTGCAATAAAACACAACTTGCCTTGAATATCTCGAATGTATAAATATTGCTCATTTTTGCACGGTGTAAATTCCATGTTCTTTAAAACCGCGTCAAGTGTCATGTTCCACTCACGCCCAGACTGTTTGAGTCCGTAGATTGCCTTTTGTAAGTGTAGCACACGTTTCGGATGGTTTTCGTCTACAAAACCTTCTGGTTGTTGCATATAACACTCCTCACTCAAGTCGCTGTTAAGATATGCTGTTGTTATATCCAACTGATGCAGATGTATTTTGTAAGTCGCTGCTAGCGCCAATAACATTTGGATCGTTGTGTATTGAATAACAAGTGAGAAGGTTTCTGTGTAATTTAATCCGAATGTTTGGCTGCATCCCTTCGCGACCAATCTAGCTTTAAAACGCTCGATATATCCGCCTTTGTCGGATTTCACATCAAAAACCCATTTGCAAGCGATGGCTTTCTGATTTTGTGGCAGATCTACTAAAGACCACGTTTTATTTTCAATTAAGGAATCCATTTCCTTTTTCATCGCTGCTCGCCATTCCTCGGCGTATTGGCTGCCTGCAATTTCACTTACGCTCTCCGGTATAATTACTTTTTCTGCCGCTAAATTTACGCTGTTGTGCACCTTACGCGGTCGCCCCGGCCGCCCAGAGCGAATAATCTTTGGCCGTCCACGTTTTGCTGGATTTTGGGCGTTCTCTATAATATGCCCCTGGATTTCCTCAAAATTTTCACCATCTGACGTTTCTGCTTCCGCTGATACAACTGCTTCTACATTTTTCTGAAAATTTCCATTTGGAATTGACCGCATCATATCTGCTGCAACCAGACCGTCTTTACCCATGAATATATCCTCATCAAACTTCACATCTCTTTTTATCACGATCTTTCTAGCCTCGATGTCGTACAAGCGGTATGCTTTTGATTTTCGCGAGTAGCCAACCATTATGCATTCTCTAACTTTTGGTCGAAATTTTCGGTTTTCGGTTTTATCCAATGTAATTGCCAAGCATCCAAATACCTTGAGATGTTGAACACTAGGCTTTCGACCATACCATACTTAATCCGGAGTGGTGTCGCCGATCGCTTTAGTTGGTATGCGATTTCGTAGATAAACTGCGGTGGCTACTGCCTCTGCCCAAAATTTTTCACTTAGGCCCGCTTGTGCTAGCATTGATCTAGCCATCTCAACTATTGTTCGGTTGGCTCGCTCAGCTATACCATTTTGCTGTGGGGTATAAGGGGTAATTAACTGTCTTAAAATTCCACTTTCATTTAGATACTTATTGAACGCATTATTTAGAAATTCACCACCGTTATCGGTTCTAATTGTGCGTACCACTTTACCGGTTTGATTTTCTACCATCGTTTTGAACGATTTAAAGTTTTCTAGCACTTGATCTTTGGAATTAATAAAGTACACGAACACCTTTCTCGACTTGTCGTCAATAAAGGTAAGAAAATATTTGGATCCAGCGAGTGACTGAACGTTGAATGGCCCACACACGTCCGAGTGCACTAAATCCAAAATATTATCGGCTAAAGTCTCAGCTTTTTGTGGGAATGGCAGCGCACAGATCTTGCTTTTTAAGCACGCAATACATGAATTGTTTTCAGAGTCTGAGAGAGGTTTTTTCACTAATCCTCGTACGATTCCTTTCGATGTAATCTGCTGCAAACATGCATTATTCACGTGCCCAAGTCTCAAATGCCATTTATTTTTATTTTCAACACACAAAAGTGCAGACGAAAATGTGCTTTCAAACACAAATAAATTATTTTTAATACTCGCTTTAATTGTGATTTCATTATCACTTTTGTTTTGTATAACAGCTCCGTCGTCTGTAAATGTCACTTTTGCACCATTTGTAACACATTTCATAACAGAGAAAAAATTATGTTGGAATGAAGGAGCGAATAAAGTGTTCTTTAGCACTAAACTACCGTTTTCTGTATTTATTTTCACGTCGCCCTTTCCAACTACTGTTGCCATTTGATTTCCTGGTATTAAAACCTTTTCCTCTACTTTCTGCATTGATGTAAAAAGATCTCTGTTATTGCATATATGCGACGTCGCGCCACTATCTACAACCCAAACAAATCTGTTATTAGTGTTGTTGTTGGTCGTCGCTAATAAAGCTGCATAATATGAGTGTTCTTTTGCTTCTTTTTGTTCTGTTTGTTTTTTCAACTTGTAATTAGCTGCATAATGCCCACGCTTATGGCAGTTATAGCACTTTACATTAGTTTTCGATCTATTTTGATTTACACTATTCTCGTTTTATTTTCGTTCTATTTTTGCTTCTGTCATTTTGCATGTGCCTTTTATCGCTATTGTTGCTCTGAACTGAATAGGCATGCTGACTGCTTTCAGTGTTGTTGTTGTTGTTATTGCAGCTATTTCTGCGTTCATATTCTTCTAGAAGTTTTACCTTTAATGTACTCCGGCAGCTCGTCCCTCGTCTCCATAGCAATGACAAAACTTTCAAATTGGTTCGGCAATGTAGATAAAAGAATAATGACCAACATCTCGCTACTAATATCAATGCCAACTTCCACAAATTTCTCCACTATGTCCGTGAACGAATTTAAAAATTGCGGCATGTTACCATCGTCCGACAAACGGAGATTAAGCAAACTTTTATGGAGAGTGACTTTTCTCGCAGGCCCTTTTGGTTTGTATATCGATTCTAGTTTTAGCCAAGCAGCTTCAGACTTTTTGCAATTCTTAATATGATTTAATTGCGTTGGTTTGACAGACAAAACCATCGTCGCTAGTGCTTTTTCGTCCAAAAAGTCCCACTCTGAAGCATTATCGTCAGTGCGTGCATATTTACCTGACACAACTTTCCATTGGTCTGAATGTATTAAAACTCCGCGCATTTGGATGCACCATGAGTCATAATTTTGCTCATCAAGCTTTTCTATTGCATACAAATCACTTGCCATCTCTATAAAAATACTTGATTGCGCGACAGTTATTTCCGCAATTTTTGGAACTTGCCGTTGTTCGAGCTTTATTTTTTGCTCGTTTTTCAGATTTGCTTGCTGATGCTTTTCTACAGAATCTTCAAAAACTTCGTCGTCGTCGTCTGTTGAGTCCCTTTTATTAGAACGCTGCTTCTCCGGATTTTGTTGACTTTTACTCCTAATTACTGGTCCGTCTGGGCCCATAACCTATGTTGGGTTACCGGAATCGCTAAATATATATTCCGCAGTCAAGAATGCTCAAGAAAGAGTTTCGGGTTGCCAGACTATTCAATTATATATATACTATTTCAACAGGAAGGACTTTGACCTAGCTTCTGTTGATCAACTGTGTTGTGCGTGTTATTAAATCTTTGATCACAAATGACCGAGAACTGGACCTACCGTTTATTGCCGACTCCGAACGGCTTATGTTCTCAAGAAGCTTTACATGGCAATTTTTACTCTATGAGGTTTGCCATTGTCTGCAGAGAGGTGACGACCGATCGGAAAAATGACTTCAATTGAAAAAACTCTGTCTGAGCTGGAATTTAACTTGGGCT
The DNA here is from genome assembly GCA_963920525.1 of Dichetophora obliterata. Taxonomy (NCBI): domain Eukaryota; kingdom Metazoa; phylum Arthropoda; class Insecta; order Diptera; family Sciomyzidae; genus Dichetophora; species Dichetophora obliterata. Next base: position 208,780,115 of record OY986438.1, read on the forward strand.
ACCGCGGTTCTTTAGCTTAGGGGCCACGCACTCTACCCACTAGGCTACGGCCACCACTAATATTATTGTTTTCTAATTTCGAATAACTTCAGTTCTGCGAGAAATATTTCGCTGGCGGTGGCCCTGAATAAATAAATACTTTGTCAAAAAAAAAATCAAATAATAATTTAAAATACTTTTAATCATATTATGGATACGCAATAATAAAACAATTTATAATTGAAAAAGAATAATTTCTGAATGCCGAAAAATTGAATTTTTGTGGTTCGTTTTTCAACTCGTTTTTGAGCAAAAAAGGTTCATTTTTAAAAGGCAGCTCAGTCCGGCGAATGAATTCAAAATGGTTCTTTTATGAGTGCCGAAAAAGAACTTTTCAATAGTTATTTTTCAACCTGCTTCTAAACAAAAAAATAGACAATTGATGAATTCTTCAGAAAATGATGATTTCTGAAGAAAATAATGTTTGCTTTTGAGAAGCATTTAAGTCCAACGAATGAGCTCAAAAGGGTTCATTTATGAGTGCCGAAAATGAATTTTTCTACCCGAAAAGGTTTATAAATGAATTCAAAAAAGATAGTTTTGGTTCTCTGGGAAGATATGAGCAAAAATATCAAAATTTTATGATAAAAAAAGGCTTTACGAAAAGCACTGTATCTAGAGAGAGAAACGCGATACCAGCATATGATTCACCTCTTTTGAGAGATATATTACTATTATAGTTTAATTTTAAACATTTTAGAATTGTACAAGAGCTGGAATTTGGTTAAAAATTAATGTTGGTACGAGGACGAAGCTCGATCGTTGGTTGAGTTAATGCTGTATTCTAGATAGACGAAGTCCTTCACAACCTCGAAGGAGGTATCATCAGCTGTAAGGTGGGTTCCAAAACTCTGGGACTGTTTGTTTGTTGACACTAAGTATTTCGTCTTTTTTTAATTCACTGCAAGACTCATTCGACTTGACTCCCTTTCTAATCTGGAGAATGTCGCACTGACTTCGTGCGTATTATGACATCGATGATATCGATGTCATCATCATACGCAAGCAGCATAACACTCTTGCAGAATATTGGGTGGGGGGACATAATGTCCATGGTCATTATTGTGGTACTATGTCTCAGATCAGCAGCTTTCTTATATATAGGTGATTCCTTATTGGTGATATAGGTGATTCCTTATATTTGTCGTAGCGTGAAGATCTGGTCGATGGTAGACTTTCTAGGTATGAGCCACACTGACAAGGTCAATTAGTTGGTTTACAATGGGTTTCAATATTTCACATAAAACACTCGACAGGACCATATATGCGATATTATGATGGCTTCCCGAGAAACAATTTGTGTCCGTACCAAACTACTCAGGCACAAGAGTCCCGAGTATCGGACTTAATTTTATTTTTAAAAACTACGAGTAGTAGCGAAAGACTATGAAATTTATGAAAAAAAAAATTAATTGCACATTGATATTAGACCGAATGCAAACGAGCTTCAGTAAACAGGACCCAATAAAAGAATTCATATATTGTGTAAATAAAGTAGCTGATATGTATCGAAATTGGCCCGAGTCTTAACTATAATGTGCCCTAAACATACCCAACAACTACCTCGAAAGTCACCTGAAATAGTACCGTAGTAAGTCTGTATTATGTCAATAAAGTGTCCAAAAACGAGCGACTATATTCGGATACAATAAACTGAAGAGTGACCGATTCGGTCTTCGTTCGGACATTTACCGACACGGGCACCGGACATATATCAGATACTTTATTGACACAAAATATTAAATTGTTTCACGGGCTTAAATCACGGTAATTGACACAAATCGCCTTTTTTTTGTGGATTAGTCAGAGCCCACTGAGACTCCGATCGTTCGGAATGCATTTTTCCGATCATATTCTGCATAGAAGCTCGTGAATGCATTTAAATAGAGCTTCGCGTCCGTTCTTAAACAGCTCAGCAGGTAAATCATCAGCTCTCGCAGCTTTGCTATACTTAAGCCGAGCTAAAGCTATCAGAACTTAAACATAGTCGGGCAGCGGAATCTCGACGCTGTCATCCGTAATCGGGGTTTCCTGGATATCATCTCTATTGGCGGGATTGCTGTCAGTATCGCTATTTAATAGCTTAGAGAAGTGTTCCTTACATAAAGTCAGTGTACTCTGGATATCTGTCACAAGATTGCCGTTTTCATATTTGCAGAAAGAGGCTCCAGTTTTAAGACCATCAGCAAGACGTCTTATCTTTTTGAAAAATTTCAGGCCTCATTCCTGTTGCCATACATCTCAATCTTCTCATGCTCGCGCTTTTCTGCCTCTTTTTTTCCGTCTGCTTGAAAAATGTAAAAAATTGACAGCAACAGCAAGAAGACGACTTCAGAATTCGACAGCTTTAATTTACATTACAGCACGACTGAAAAACCGAACGCTCGCTGCCGCTGAAACTATTTGTTTCTTGCGTAGTTTGCAGTTGAAGCAAAATTTATTTATGAAAAATTGCAAAATAAATTGCTAAAGCGCAGCCAAAGTAACGACTTTGATGCTTTTGCTAATTTGGGGAGCAGCAATTTAAACCCTGAACAATAGTATGCATCAAAGTCATGAAATAACAGTTGATCCCGTAACACCTAAGGGTGCAAAAATCGACCCCTCCACCTTCTATACGATTTTTTGCTTCACTCGACCAGCTCTTTTACCTCCGTAAATATTCGTACTCTTACACTGGACACTCCGTATGTGTATTTTTGTTTTGTTTGTACAGAAATTAATATAAATTACTTACAATAGAAAAAGTACAAAATCGCCAAATTAATAATCAATTAGTAAAAATGTATGCGAAATATTCTAAACACTAGCACTTCACACAAGTGTTTGAAGTGCTATTATTGATACTTTCTAATCGTACACCGACAAACGAGAACTTGCCCTTCCATGTCGATCGGTTTTTTGACAGATACATAAATTTGTTTTGTTTGCACAACAAAAGCAATAAGAAGCAGTAAGCTGAAGCAAAGTGAATTCAGCGAACAACAATAACAACGACATATATGGAAATATTTTTTCGACTTATAAACTAAATAGAATTTTGAAATTTTGGCTTCGTAAGAAAATAATATTAGAGGCGTAGAACAGATTAGAAAGAACAATTTTAAAATCGGTCAACCCATTTAGAAGTTATGCTCTGTCTAACATTTTCCAAACAAGCTGTTCCATGGGAAAATTGTGTGTTGTGTGCTTCAAATAGTGTTTATTTTCATTTATGTTGGAGATTTCTGTTACATGAGTGAACATTTCTGAACCCTGGAACCCCGAACGAACGGCGTTAGCTATAAATTTATCGCGAACACTGTTCGCCCGGAGTAAACAATAAATTAGGGCAGACGAACGAAAATGTCTTCGTTCGCTCTGATTGGCCAGCGTTCGATTTTTTTGGGCGAATCCAGTGTTACACTGTGTTTTTAAACAGAACAGTAGCAAAAAGGAGTAGAAGTTACAATAAATCATGAAAAGTAATAAAATACGTATAATCCCAAAACAACGTCAAAAATATCAAAGTAGCAGCCAACTTTTTTGTCTTGGAGTTATGGTATTTAATTTTAGGCTTTTTTTTTGTTTATTTTGCCTTCAATTATTTTCAGCAAATTTTCAAAAACATCATCATTAATGCGAACAAAGTTTTTAAGCCTCCCATCATCTGCATTAACGCTTACTTCGTTCCAAATTATCTCGGCATTTTGATATATTCTTTCAATAAAAAATTTCAAAACCAGCTGCTTCTTTCTTTCCCTTCTTTTTTTCTGCAATAAACTTGTCACTAAAATAAATGCAGCACTAGTCTTAATTTCATCATTAGAAATCATTTGTTTAATATTTATTTAATTTATTTACTTAAAGAAAATGTTCACAAACAAGACAAAGTCTTTAAAATGCTGTAAGAATACAGATACATAAAAAATAACAAATGAGAAGCAACAAAAAAGTAAGTAAAAATTTAACTTAATATAATTAATTAAACTGAATATAATAATTAAACTGAAAGATCTAATCAAAATTATAATTAATTCAAAATAAAAATCGAAAAAAATCGACAAAATCAAGAATAACAACAAATACAGAATAAACAGTTTTAATTTAATTTGTAGTCTAGTCTAGAGAAAGCGCTAGACTATCAACCCAGGGGTCCCTCGTTCGAATGGTTCTTTTCACTTTTTTTGTTCTTTCCTATATTTAAGAATTATGGAAAACTAAAAGTCCACAGCTAATTTGTAGAAAAATGTGGAATTAAAGGACAGGAACAACCAAGGACTGGAAATGCTTGGCGAGGTTTAGGCATAGCACTAGCCTCGGTTAAAAGCAATTCAAATTGTCTTTCATGTTTGCTTCGCCTAATCAATAATTCACGTATGGTTCCAATCAATTCCTCTAAATAATCTATCACTTTCCTTACAGTTTAAAGACCAAACCTTGCTTGTATAGGCGCATGCCTTGGTTCTTTGATCTTTTTACAAAAAAAAAAAAAATCGATTAAGTTTCGCTTCAATTATTTTTATAGATGAAAAAAATTAAAAATACAGGCATTCGCATATGGGGTACATACACCGAAGTGCATTAGGGGTAGTTTCGCCGGCGTATGGTCCCCTTGGGGTAGATTCGCCAGCCGTTTATCTTGAAATAAAATCTATTAAAAACTGATTTTATATTCGACTTATAAAGCTCGAATAAGCAATTCGACGAATAGAAGTATGTCAAGTTAAAAATAACCACAAAACCATTGATTCGAATTACGACTTCACTATATGCCCTTAATTTATGACAACGCCTTTATTCGTCGAAAAGTTTATTCTTAGTTTATGAGGCGAATGGAAAACCAGTCCTTTATTGAATATTTTTCATAGAAATACAAATTACATTTCAGGTTTTCATGACTAAATTGGTACTCGCCATTACAGATGTTTTGAGAAAGAAATTTGCACAAAGTGGATTTTTTGAGAAAAAAGGCAAACGGCTGGTTTTTCTATGAGCACATGTAAAAAGACGTCTCATACATATATATTGAATAGTCAAATAGCTTAAACTGTTGGATCCAATACATCCTCCAGGAATATTTCGGCAAGCAGCTACTTTTATTTTCGAAGTAAATTTACGATGTCAATTAACTAAAAACTAACATAAAACATAAATTTTAGTAACTTAAAGATCGAATTTTCGTAAAGATCTTCTTCAGTACTACTATTTCTGACCATTTGTAGTATTTGTAACTACTACACCAGCTAATATTTTTACGAAAAACATGGTTTTTGGAGGTTTTTTCAAAAAAATTTAGCTCACTAGTCTTAGAATCGATCAAGGTTCATTTTAAGTCGGTGGCAATGACAACGTTTTTTCCCCCCATAGAGGTCGAGGCACCCGAATGTATAAGCTGCAGACTGAAAACGAATTTTTCAGAAAATTGATTCAGAACATTTTCTACAGCAGTTTGAAAAAAAGGTAATGATCCCCCTTCTAGCCTACTCCAAACAAAAAATTTATTGCAATAAATTGTTCGCTATGAATTTTTCGTTCGTTCAGGCGGTTTAAGCCCACAGTTACCATGCAAAGGTTCGCCCACGGTTTCCTGCAGGACCAGATAGTATTTTTATTTTTTTTTTTTTTTTTTTTTTTTTAGACTGAACCAACGCTCAGGGGATGCCCCCTATAAATGCGTAAGCATTGTGTTGATTCGGAAGATGGGTGATAGTTAGTTGGAGGGTGGATAGATGGAGTAGTGTCGGTGAAGATTTGTTTTGAATTTGCACAGCTCAAAACTGCCGGGAAACACGCTCGCAGGGAGACTATTCCACAACTTAACCGCGCGACTAAAGAACGAATTATCGCGGTAATGCGAGGTTCTATTAGGCATCGATGCAATGGTAAAGGGGTGGGCTTGGACAGCTGCCCGAGTGGACCTGGGAAACACACGAGCTGGTGGCGTCAGGCCATGTATCTCCCTTGAACACTTCCCATGGTAATACCTATACAGAAGGCTTAGGCAACCTACATTACGTCGATGCCCAAGAGAGTTGAGAGAGAATGAAATACTTTCATCCCCTATCAAATATATCGCACGACGTTGAATTCGGTCCAGAAGCTCCAAATAAGATTTTGAAGCCCCTGCCCAAATGTGCGAATTGTACTCCATTTTCGGCCTAATATATGAGGTGTAGATCATGCGAAGATCAGCTGAAGTGAAATATTTTTTGCACCGTTTTAGAAAACCTAGGCACTTGCCCGCTTCTTTCGACACATCGAAAATATGATCATTCCAACGAAGATCAGATTGGATCGATATGCCCAGAACGTCAAGAGCGGCTGATTCCACAAGATCCACACCATTCATACTGAGAGGAGCTAAAGGGCAATTCACTCGCTTGTGGGTTAACAGACAACACTGGGTCTTGCTTGCATTGAACTCTACTCTATTAGCAAGACCCCACTCGGAGATTTTTTGTAGATCATTAAGGAGTGTGTCATTCATAGTTTGCCTTTTTCTCTCAATCTCCATAGAGCTTGGGCGTTTTTTGAATGAATATGAATGACAAATGCTGCTGTCGTCCGCAAACGAATGTATTGGGTTATGCGTCAACGACAGAAGGTCGTTGATAAAAACCAGAAACAAGGTGGGCGATAGAACTGAACCCTGCGGTACTCCCGCGTTGATGGCGTGCTTCTCGGACGAAATACCGTCAACTACGACTCGAATCGTTCTGTCCTTGAGGAAACACATGATCCATCGAGCAAAATTACCACCAAAACCATATGCATCAAGTTTTGACACGAGCGCTTTATGCCACACTCGGTCGAACGCTTTTGAAATATCCAGAGCAACAACCCTGCTTTCGCCGAAAAAGTGAACGCATTTATTCCATTCTTCGGTTAAGAACGCCATAAGATCACCAGTAGAGCGAGCCCTACGGAAACCATATTGACGGTCACTGAGCAGTTGGTTGTGCTCCAGATAGTTCATAACGTTGAAGTTTATTACGCTCTCCATAACTTTGGAAAGCGTAGAGCATATCGCAATGGGTCGGTAGTTTGCAGGGTTCGTGGCATCACCCTTTTTAGGTACCGGCTGGACATTTGCCACCTTCCAACAAGATGGAAATATTCCTGTTCTGTAGGAGATGTTGAAAAGGTTGCGCAAAGGCCGAGCCAGCGAAGAAGCACACATTTTAAGCACAATTGGCGGTATGCCATCAGGACCAGAGGTTTTGTTTACGTTGAGATTTGAGAGGACCCTTTTAACTGCTCTCGTTCGAAAGTATATCTCCTGCATTGCAGAAGATCCACTCTCAACAAAGGGCAGTGGCTGATTGCTATCCGAGAGAGTGGAATTTTGTGCAAACAATCTAGCCAATAGGTTCGCTTTATCAGCCGAGTCAGTGAAGATTTGGTCATCTTTTAAAAGAGCTGGAATCGATGAAGATGTCTGGTTCTTAACTCTTTTAACAAATGACCAAAAATTTTTGCTCCCTTTGGGGCAGAGAAGAACCTGTTCTCGAATGCGAGCTTCGTGCAGAAACTTTTCGCGTTTTAAAATTGCATTACAGCGATTCCTTGCCTCGATGCGAAGTCTTTTAGTATCAGTATTCTTGTTAGAACGCCAATTCTGAAAGGCTTCCTCTTTGGACCTGACTGCAATCCTGCAAGTCTCATTAAACCATGAGTGGTCTTTTGGTTTAATGCTTCTCATCTTATTGGGAATGAAAGGCCGCATACCCAATAAAATAATTTCTTGTATCATGACAGCCGCGGCATTCACATTTCTATCAGCGAAACATAATTTCCAATTGAAGTTGCGATAAAAATTATTTAACGCAGTCCAATTTGCCCTTCCATAAAACCATGCAGTCCTCTTCGGGGCTTTAGGCGTAGAGGTGCAGGGGTTAGAATATGGAAAAACAGCGGAGATGGTACAATGGTTCGAGTTACCAAGAGGTGCGTTGACACTCACATCATATTTTTCATGATGTGAAGTCAGAAAAAGGTCAAGGGTATTATGGCTATGCATATCACTTTGAGGAAAAAAAGTGGGTTCCTTCACTAGTTGAATCAATTGGTTCGATTCAGCAAATAGCTCAACATATTGCCCAACAGGTGTCAATGGGCCCGAGTGACGTAACCAAGCCGGGTTGTGGACATTGAAATCGCCTGCTACAACGATCTCACTGTCAGGAAACAACCCCAAAATATGCGTAATCGAATCAGAGAGAGAGTCCAGTTTGTTAAAAGTGGGCTCTCTCCCTAGATTCGGGCTTCTATAAATAAAACAAAAATGCAGCAAGTGAGAGCGAAGCCTGAACCTAACCCACATTGAGCTAAACTCTGGATCGGTCACGTTCAGACTCCTCTCACACTGGTATGCTACATCCGTTCTTATAAAAAGGGCGATGCCTCTATGCAATGAAAACAATGGCAGTAAGCGGTACCCAGGTATATGAAAATCCAGTGGATCTGCATCCTCGGCCACCTGGGTCTCGCCCAGTGCCATTATTTGAGGCCTATGTAGAGTACAATGAACATATACAGAGAAAAAATTCGCCCTCAGTCCACGAACATTGCAAAAATCTATGCGAAAATGACCCGACATTTCCGCACCATGCAAATATCAAACAAATAAGGGCATATAAGGTAATTAGTTACGTCTGCAAGAGAGCCGCACAACATGAGCAATATAAAAAGTACTGAAGCAAGTGTTATGCCTTTACTTCAGCACAATTCAGCCCACTGTGCAACCTTACCCACAGACGCAACTAATTGGAGAGGATAGCGGAATTGACGGAAACGAAAACAACAACAATTACTTACACAGCGAGGAGCATAGAAAAGCCCCTCGCGTGGTCAGTAAAAAAACATCAATGCTGTCCAGCGATGTTGATGCAGCAGCTGGCGGCTCTCTCCAAAACCGGTTTTGTGGTTGTTTTTATTGATAATTAGTTTTTATTTTATTCTTATTATTTTATTTATTTTGTTGATTTTAACATAACATTTAACATTTAATTTAAAAACTTTTAAAACATTTAAATAAACAAAAAAAAAAACACGACGAAACATATAACATTAGTCGCGGTGCATTATAAAACAAAAAAAACACAATTAGTTAAATTAAAATATGTGTATGAAACGGACGGACGCACGTCAACACGCAACGAATTCACAAACGCCTAAGCGTTTAAGCTTTTAACAATTTTTTTTAATATATATTTATTTGTAATCTAATACATTAATAGGCAAACGTCAAATGTTGTCTTACACTTTTTCGATATTTATTTTAGAAAAAGGGCAATGAAGTTTATATCATTTGAAAGGTACTGCGAACTTTATGGGCAGAATCATTTTAGATTTTAAATTTATGACTTCTGACCCGAAATATTAACGTTGAAAGTTTGTATTATTTTTAGAAAGGAATCTCAGGGCTAAGAAGAGGTAGAATGGTGAATGAGGTATCAAATGAAAGATCTGGCTGCACAGGTTGAGGAATTACATATGAGATTGATGACCTTCCACCGAAATATGAGCGTAAAAAGAGCATTTATTAAATAAAATCGAAACTATAACAGATGGGAGAATAAAATATAAGAGGGGATTTTAGACATTAATAAGGTGTGCAAAAAATACTTCCGACATTTTGCGCCATCTTTTACGGATACCCTACAATAAGCATTTTTTTATACAACAAGAGTGAATATATATTGTGATGGTGAAATTTCTTACAAATAGTAAAGTCTAAAAAATTTCCGTTATTTTCTCAGTAGAACGTATTTTTTTATGAAAAGTCGTTGGTTGAGGAATATAACGGTAAACGAAAGCTTTCTTGGTAATATTTTTCACGGATAGTATATAAAAGAAATTCCCTTAAAATGATATTAAAATTATTTAGATATCTCGAAAAATTATATCTTCTCAGTACAACGTATTTCCTTGAAGCAAGGCCATCGCCTCAAAATGAGAAAAAACCTATTGAAATTTCAAGTTTTGACTTTGCAAGCAAATATCTCAGCCATTTTTTAATCGATTTCCAACAAATTTTCTTTGTCTGAAAGATCAATTAAATTACTTTGGAGAAATAAGAAAAGAGTAACCGTTATTCCATCAATTCAATCTCTTATATTGTTTTAAAAACCTCTAAAATATTTAGGTTTTGCTCAAAAAATAAGACAAATTTTTTTTGTTGTAATTTTTTTTCTTATTACATATTCTTTTTTCACAATCTTTCATATGATATATCATTTATTTACAAAAATTGCCTCATTTTGACACATAATTCAATAAAAAGTTTCTATCATCGAAATTCATAAGCTTTTCAATGCAAATTTAATTTTTCAAAATTTTTTTTAGAACATTTTTTACAAAGTTCTACAGCTCAAGAAAAAGTTTCTGTGAAAAAAATTTTCAAATACTTCAAACCTTAGGTACGTATATATTATTATCTTATATATAAATACGCACACATCAAATGTTGTCGTACACTTTTCTGATATTTAGGTAAGAATTAGGGCAATAAAACGTATATCATTCGAAAGGTACTGCACCATAGATGTGCCGAATTATGTTAAATTTTAAATTTAAATTTAAAAATATTAACGTCAAAAGTTTATATTAATTTTAGTAAGGAATCTCAGGGCTAGGAAGAGGTGGAATAGTGAGTGAGGTATCAGATGGAAGGTCAGGCTGCACAGTATGTTTGCATTTTTGATTGATGACCTTCGACCTTAAATATGAGCGGTTAAAGAGCATTTATGATATAAAAGCTAAACTGTAAGAGGTGGATGGTAGGATCGAATTTCAGATATTGATAATATGTGCAACAATTACTTGAGACATTTTTCGCTATCTCTTAAGGATACCCTACAATAAGCATTTTATTATGTAAAATATGTGAATATATATTATGATGGTGAAATTTCTTACAAATAGTAAATTCTCTAAAAATTCCTTTTTTTTAACATCAAAGTAAAGATGATATCTCGAAGACTATAGCTTTTCTCAGTACAACGTATTTTTGTAAGAAAAGCCCTGGTTGAGAAAAATAAAAGCGTACGAAAGCTTTTTTTTTTGGGTTATGTTTTACAGATAATATTCTTGAAAAAATTTTGGCTATTTTGATATCAAAATGATAGCGATAATTTAAAACTTAAGATTTTCTTAGTACAACACATTTTCTTAAAGCAAGGTCATCGCCTTAGAATGAGAAAAAAAACGATGGAAATTTCAGAAAGTTGGTCGAATTTCGGACACAGGCGATACTAGTCCGTCGAAATTAACAAATGTGTTCAGATTAAAAATTTAAATAACAGTATAGTTACACTCCAATGAGTGTAGCTACTTAACCCTTTCGACCCCAAAATTTTTCCTGTGGTTGGAAAATTTTTTTTTTACCTGAAATTTTGTTTCATTAACGCCTTGATCGTCTGTGAAAATTTTCAAGTCGCCACGCCCACTCGTTTGGGCGGTTCAGTAAGTTGCTTGTGAGCAACGTTGGGCAATGGTGGTATAAAAAATTTTTTTTTTCAACGAGAACAATTTAATATTTTATTGTCTTATTTTACAAGTTAAGTGTGAAATGATAAAAAACAGTTTTTATTGTTGTTGCAGCAAAGATGTACCTTACATTTAAGACATTTGGACATTGGAGTACCAGTTTTGCACAGCCTACAACGCCCTTTTTCACCAAAAACTACCTAGTGCCGCATTTTATCATACCGCTTTGTATCAGGTGGATTCAGCTGGAACCTATACTTTTTACTGCTATGAGAAGACACACTACTACATGGAGAGCCACAAAGAGGAGATGCTGGACTATCATTTTCCACATTTGATGGACGACCTCTTTTTCTCGGAATAGAAACCGCAGAAGTTGAAGTAGATTGTAGTAGCGCATTTGCTATTTCAAGTTGAAATTTTATTAGAGGAATATGCTTCTGTTTCGGTTGCAATAATCGTAAATGTTTGCGATAAAGCAGCCAAGCATTTGTAACTGATGTTCCAGGCACCAGTAAAAAATTCGGATATACCACTTTCTTGAGCGGTGGTGGACTTTATAGAGCTCCATGAGCATATCTGCCAAATCGACCCCTCCCATGCTTTTGTTATATGAAGCAACAATTGCTGGCCTTACAAGCCCCAACGGGTTCGTGACCACTATACGAAGATATAAGTTGCACTGGTTTATTGTCATACCACTTCAAACATACTAAATTGTGATTGCTTTCGCTTTTCATGTCGAAGGATCCTCTTCTCCGTTTTTTTAGTTCAGCATCAATAACTAGACTCACTGATGTAAACCAGTTGTCGAAGTATAATTTAAAGTTCTTATGTTTAGGAACATTTTGTGCTAGATATAGTACTACATCAGAAGATATTCCCAAGCCATATGACGGACAGGTGCCCTCACCAACGTACATTGTAAAATCGTACACTATTCCAGAAGTTCCAGCACGTGTAAACATTTTCAAGCCCCATTTATGAGGCTTAGCTGGATTGTTTTGTTTGTATGTTGATCGACCTTTGAACGCAATTATTTGTTCGTCAACACTTTGATGTTCTTCTTGGGGTAGCTTATTGAAATTTTCTTTGATGATATTCAATAAGGGACGTATTTTGTAGAGCTTGTCATAATTTATGTCTCCTTTTTTCGGTTGTTTGCTGTTCTTGTTGAAATGTAAACATTGTTTAATTTTTCAAATCGGGTACGCGGTAAAGATTCTGTTATAGCGGTAAGTTTTATTACTTGGGACCAGGCCATTTTGAATTGTGGTAATTTTATAAAACCTAAGTATAACAGCGCACCATTGTAACGGCGTATTTCCATCTCAGTTCATTTAAGCTCGATACCAAGTTCTTGCAGCCCATATAAATCAGTCTGTGTTGTAATAAGTTAAAAAACTCGAGCATCAAAAAAGGAGAAAAAATATTCAACTGGTGCCAGAATCTTATCTTCTTCCAAAACTGGTTCTCCTTTCCAAGCAATCTCTTTCAGAGTTTCAAATGGTTGTGATCTTCATTTCAGTGTTTTTAAATCAATTTTTTCAAAGAAAACATCAGAAACATTATCGGATTCTTGCTCGCTATCGTTCTGAATAATTTGATCAATAACATCGATTTCTATCTGTTCACCTTTTTCCATAATTTCTTCTAAATTCTTCTCTAAAACTACAGAAATCTCCTCTACCTCATCTCCACTTTCATCATCACTGGAAACACTCCAATCAAAGTTTATAATCCGTTCGATATCTTCATTTGTCAGACCCTTTCGCTGTGACTTCATATCTAAACATGAAAAAATTTATTACCACCATTGCCAGAAGTTGCTCACAAGCAACTTGACATCTTTAAAAATCTCTCACCTGTTATTTGTTAGATATTAAGTAAATTCACTTTTAAAAATATCTTCTTCTGTGCTCTTCTAAAAACTATTGAACAAGAAACTTTTATTATTTATTCTTGTTTGAAAAAAAGAATCAAATTTTTAAAGCGTCTGTTGAAATTTACAAAAATTTTTTTGTCGATACACGTGCTTTTAAATGAAAATAACTTCTGTAATTGACTGACAATTCAACGCTTACTTGATCCCGCTTTAAGTATAAAGATGTATTTACCGTTATTGATGCGAATGAGCAAACGAAAACAAACAGAACGCTGACAGTTAACCGCAAAACATGTGAAATTGCTCTCAGGCAACGTTGGGGTCGAAAGGGTTAACAGCGAGATAATATTACATCTTAAATTCGTTACACTGAGAAAACAAAAAATCAAAAACGCACATTTTAAAAACGTTTAGTAAAATTAATATTTTTAAAAATATTTTACGTCATACAAAAATGAAAACGCACATTTTTAAATAAAAAAGTAAACGAAACGTTTTTAAAACAACCATGCACATTTTACTATGATAAATTAGGTTATAATAAATATTTTTAAAAACATTTTACGCCATACAAAAAAGAAAACGCACATTTTTAAATAGAAAAGTAAAACGAAACGTTTTAAAAACAACTACGAATGTTTTACTATAATAAAGTAGGTTAAAATTAATATTTTTAGAAACATTTTACACCGTACAAAAATGAAAACGCACAATTTTAAATAGAAAAGTGAAACGAAACGTTTTTAAAACAACTACGAAAGTTTTACCATGACATAGTAAAATTCACATACATTGTTTCAAAGCATTTGTCAATAACGAATTGTTTGTTATATATGTTTCATTGACTTATGTATTTGATATTTGTTCAGAAAATAAAAAATTATTCATTCTCGATTTCATTACTCTGCAGTTTGCCTGCAAGAAAGTAATGAAAGAGTTTGAGTTGGATCATTTTCTGCCACAACTAAAAGGTAAGTATTTTAAACAAAATTAATAATATTTGACAAAATTCTATTTTTTTTATAGACGCTGGGATACAGTATCATTATCTAAGAAATTTTAACGAGATGAACATAGCTACTGATAAAATAACTAAAATAAAAATGTAATTTGTAAAACCAATAAAGCTTTTTTTAATTAATAGAGAAAATGCGAATTTCTGTAAATATTTTGAATCAATGTGAAATAATGAACATTTTCGTTTTTAAAATATAAATAATTGTTGTACATTGCATTTTAAAATGTTTATTGTTACAAATCGAACGAACATATTAGAATCTAATTTTAAAATTTTCGTTTTTAAAATGAAAATAAAGATTTTACATTTGAGAATATTTATTATTTAAAATCAAACTAACATTTTAGAATCTCATTTTAAAATGAAAGTTTTAAAAATGAAAATAAACGTTTTACTATTTCATTTTAAAATGTTCGTTTTTAAAATTAAAATAAACGTTAGAAGTGCAAAATCTGGGTTAAACGTTTTTAAAAGTAGCTCGTTTCTGCCACTTTTAAAAATGTTGTTTTCTCTGTGTACTTAGACATTCTTATGTAATGATTACTGATATCTTTTTTAAAAGCCTTATTTGTATTAATTTTTATATATACCATCGATTGGTATATTGGGGAAAGTTTGGATTAAAAAAACCCCCTTGGAGCCATTAAAATCCATAACTGACACACACGTTAGTGCAACCGTATTCTAAATTTAACGCTTAAAACTGAACTTTTTTGTATTTGTGTGCCCGTGAAGTGAAAACATTAAAAACTTAAATGCAATAAATTTAATGACACATGACACAGTTAAGCTGACAAACTAAAGTGACAGATTTAAAAATATTTGAAAAAATTTGCCTTTAACTGTTGTACTTATGGTACACAAAAGTCTTGCGAAAATCGGAGATTTATAAGAAATACGGTCAATTTACTCTCACACCAACGACAAAAGCAAAAACAAGGACACTCAGTCACTAGACACAGCCAACAACCCAATGAATACCACCTACTCCCTAGGATCTGGTACACTCGATAAAATTACATTTAATTCCACTTAGAAATGCACGTGTATGCGTGCATTGGAGCATCAAATGAGCAGCGCGCATGTATGTATTGGTTACGGTGTTTGGTGGTGAGCGTGTGTTTGTTATTTTATTGCGAATAAATGTTGGGAATATAAATAAATGTGTTTGTTTGCCATGCAAAAAAAAAAAAAACAAAACAACAGAACACAAAATATAAAACACCAAAAAAATATGAGTCCCAAGAGTGCGCCACGAAAGCGATGCCCTGCATGCAAGTGTTCAAGGTACGACTTTTTGAAGGCGACCACAGAGCGTTGGTTGCAATGCTGCTGTTAGCAGCTTCATCCATACCAAGCCGTAGATGCGTTGATGCCTCAAGACAAGGCTAGCAACAATCTTTTAAGATGAAACTTTTCATTTCTTTATGAGTGCTGCATGTTTAAAGTTTTTATTAAATTGTTGGTTTTTTTTTTATAACATCTTTTAAGCTTTTTGTTTGAAGCCTTAGAATTATTTGTCTTAGTAAAAAAGCTTAAAAGAAGAATAAAAACTAAAGTATATTGGATAAAATTTAAAACAAAATCCAATTTTGGAAGTTCTTTAAACGTTTTTGTAAGTAACTTTTTTAACTTGAAGTCAATTTAAACTTTTTGAATCGAATCAATTTATTCCAAAAGTTTTTGTCATATATTTTTTTGTGTCATTTCCATCATTTTGTGCTACGTCAACAAATTAGAAAAACCATTTAATTAATAATTTTACCCAGCATCAAGCAAATTTTGTTTTGTTAGTGAAGAGTGTGGATGTGTTTGTGTGCGCTTTTCTACTATTTGCGGCTGCAGTCAGCAAAACTTGGTTCTTCAATTAAAGTTCTAATTGCATTGAATGCTTTTTGCTGTTGTTCTTGTCATTGTTGTCGTTATTGTTGTGCTGATGATATTGATGATTTACTTTGGTGATAAGTTGCTACTGTGTTTGTTGTTCTTATATTTTGCTGTCGTAGCAATCTTATAGCAAAAGTTTTCATTTCATTGCACCTTGAAGGC
This sequence comes from Dichetophora obliterata, assembly GCA_963920525.1. Taxonomy (NCBI): domain Eukaryota; kingdom Metazoa; phylum Arthropoda; class Insecta; order Diptera; family Sciomyzidae; genus Dichetophora; species Dichetophora obliterata. The sequence goes on from OY986438.1 coordinate 208,796,578, forward strand.
AGAAAAGCTTTCAACAGTGTCAACAGCCGAGCTCACAGCATCACCTTCACCAACACAACCACCACCACCACCACCACCACCACCACCAAGAACAACAACAGAAATACACAAAAAATAAACCGCAATTCAAAATGGAATTTCTGGTTTTGTAGTATTTTTAAATTGGTTGTTGTGAGCTGTTGTTGTTGTCGTCGGTGTGGCTGTGGAATATTCGCCAGGCTGCTAGCTTTGTGTTGAATTCGCAAAATTGAGCTTCATGGTTTGGTCTTTGCTGCTGCGGTTTCTTGCATTGGTAGCTGTTACCTTTGGTATGGTTCGTATTTCGTTCGCGATACTCTTTGACCCCATTTCAATTTTCAATTTCGAAAAAACACAACTTTTTTGGAACGCTCGTTTAACTAATGCATTTAAATGAAGTTCATTTAAGATATCTGCCATATCATTGTTATATTGTGCTATCTCACTTTAGCTTAATTAAAACTCTTAATTGACATGAAACTCTATTTGATTCACACACATACATACACACACAAGCACACCAGCAGCCATAAACATTAACGCAGTACCCAGTGTGCCATACGAACTAAATTCTTCGTATATTTTATTCGAAATGGGTTGCGTTTCGCATCCGAAACTAATTCTTTTTCGTACGAAATTCCTCTCAAGAATACGAATAGCTTTTTCTCCACTTTCTTTGGATTCGTGTCGGACTCGTAACGAACTTCATATACGAGTCCGTTTCGAACCCTTTTTTTCAATTCGAGACGTAATCTTTTTTTAAAAAATGCGAATTCACAACGTTCTCGTTTTTTTGAATAATTCGGATTCAAATCTAAACATTACTGGCTATGCTAAATTAAAAATATTTATTTATTTTTGTTTTTTATTATTATTTGAGTAAAATATCAATCTAAAATATTTTTGTAAATAATTTAAGACCACTCACAAATTTTTTATCTGCCATACTTTATTTTGGCCAGCTTCGCTTTTTAAATTACATTCTGAATAAAAAAAATGAAATGCAAATTTATTGTAATGACTTTTTTTGTCATGATTTTTCATTTCTTGATCATGTGATTTTTTGATGCATTCAAATCCTAAAACTTCTTCAAGGAAATCAAACGTAAACTAAAATAAAAAAATTATTTTGTTATAAAATGTATAAAAGAATTGGAAAATTTTATACTTTATAATATTGTATTAATAATACTATGCATGAATCGGTCACTTAATTTTACAAACAAGCTAGGGACATATTATTTCAGCATAATTAGAGAATGCTGAATTCAATGGTGTTTACCGTTTCTTAATCCTTCCGCCCGTTTTTGAGAAGTTTAAGGTTCAAGGTCAAGTACATGTTGATGCAGTTTTTGTTAGAAAAACTTTTTTCTCATTAACTTTATTGACTTCATGTCAGTGAGTGAAACAGTAAAAATTACCTGGAGAATAATTTTTTAGAACAGTTTAACCCTCAAAACTCAACCCTTATGGTCCAAATTGATTGCACAAATCAAAAAAATCCGTTTTTTTCATATTAAAGCTTTGTTCAAACAAAAACAAGTAAGCTTTCTGGTAGAAAAATATTGCCCTGATATACTGGCGCTAAGTGAAATTACAAATTAATCCAAAGTAACCAACCTTCTGTGTGCCTAAAATAACCTCAAAGGTATTAAAACTAAGTTTTTCATATATAGCTATATATTAGGCCGGAGCGAATTTCAAAAGTGCATAACATCGATTTGGATCAGGGCACGTTCGACAGGTATTGTAAAAAGTTTAAGCTACAAAATTTCATTTCGATCTGATTGCATCTTGCTGCTCCGGTTTGTTCTTAAAATGAGGACATTTTTTCAAAACTAATGGTATGAAAAGTCTTAAGAAGTGGTTCGGTTAATACAAACATGAAATGGAAGTACACAAAATTTCTTCATGTTCTGATAACTTTATCCTGCTCTAAGATTTCCTTAAAAATGACATAAATTAAACAAATTATAGTGCAAGAATTTTTAGATTAAGTTATAGGTACTTACAAAAATATTGATTTTATGATTTTTTTTTTGCTATACAACGACATTTTCTTATTCCAGAATGTCCTTAAAAAGGGGATATTTTTTTAAAATCATAAAAATCGTTAAAAATTGGGGCAAAATCAACTGAAAATATAATAAACTAAACACATGCAAAATTTCATTACGATCTGACCCCAAATTTGCTTAAAAACTTCGTTAGAGAAAATTAAATTAAAAATTAAAGTACATATAGGTTGAAATTGGTTAAATAGGTTGTTTTTTTAACAAAGCTTTTATATGAAAAAAACGGGTTTTTTTTATTTATGAGGTCAATTTGGATCATAAGGGTTGGGTCTCGAGGGTTACACAGTTGAAAGAATTTATTTTCTAGGTATTTCTTAATATTGCACTCATTGACATGAAGTCGATAAAGTTAATGAGAAAAAAGTTTTTCTAACAAAAACAGCATCAACATGTACCTGACCTTGAACCTTCAATTTCTCAAAAATGGGCCGAAGAATTAAAAAACTAAATTAAATTTCAGCGTCCTTGAGTTATGCTGAAATGATATGTCTCCCGCTTGTTTGATGTTTGGACATGCAAAGTGTAATTTTTTGAAGCATTAAATTTCTTATTATGTTTCGAATCCAATGATAAGGAATAAAAAATTTGATAACAACTTGAAAACTGCCTTTTATGTTAACGTTCTGACTGACGATTCCAAACAAAGTATCCATGAAAAGGTGAGATATGTTTCCAAAGGTATCCACTTCAGAAAAAAAAGTATCCACGTATCCAAAACATTCATTTTTCGAACACAAAAATAAAATTTTAAATATCTTAACCCTAGGATGTACACCCGGGTTCCCGTATAGCCACTTGCGTCTATGTTCTCTATTTCCTGCAAACCACTAATGTTACTACATAGAAATTCTGGAACTAGGAAACTCAAGTAGTTCTGAGTAATTTAAAAGTATTTTTAATTTGTTTTGGTAAAGCGGGTTCGGAGACTCAAGCTCCCAAAGTTGACACTTACTCAAATGTACATCCAGGTACACGTGTACCCACCTATGTTTTGTATTAAAATTACACTAATGTATTGGAAAACAACAATAATTTTTTTAATGTTTTGCATATTTGTTATTATAAAACTTTATTGAAATTTTAAGATCTGTAAGTTAACATAACATTTTTGAATTTTACGGATTCTTACTACATAATATGCGGAAGAATTAGTCTTAAGATTACTATAAACATATATGTTTACTACATAGGCTGCATGAATTTCTGGTCTTACTGTGACTTTTTAAGCCTGAATGCAACACAAAGAACAGGAAACTGTAACGGGTTTTCTGGAACGAGTCTAGGAAGATGTCGATAGACCGATATCCAATAGCTATTTCAGTGGTCTGTTGAAATAGAATTCGATTGCAATTTTTGTTCAAAACTTATGAGTTACTTCCAGGGTTGCCAGTCTGGTAAATAATTAACAAATTTGGTAGATAATTTTTGACTTGGTAATTTGGTAATTTTTTTATAGTTTTGGGAAATTTTTTTCTTTAGTTTTTCCAAAAAATTCAAAATAATCACTTTAAAGATTTATATAAAAAATTTAAGTTAATATTACATTTAACATTTTTTAGTGCAGCATAAACTTTATGTTTTTTGTTGAACATTTCTCTAAGTTTTCCGAACGCATAATCTGAAAATATTGTCAAAATATTCCAATTTTCAAATTTAACGTTAACAAAGAAGTGTCTTATAAAAACGAAGCTACAAAACAAGTTGGGTTTTAATACAATAAATAGCATAATGATTTCAAAGGAATCCTGCAAAATGAGAGACAAGCCTCATTATGTGTGGTCACCAGAAGAAGATTTTTAGATTTATAATTGAGATTTTTTCGCCATCAGCTCTAGTTTAGGAGTTACAGGCAAAAATGTAAAAACCTGTTGTGCTCTAACAGAATAATATCTTTAAACTGCATCAGTCAATTTCGATCGTATTTGACAGCTTCGATTAGGAAATGTTCAGCCCTATCATGCTTAATTTTTCAAGCGGAATCGGAAAAAGGAGTTTTTATTTTTAAAATTTTTGGACATTTTGGACATTTTTAATTTATTTTTTCCTGAATATTTTTCTTCTTGTTAAGTTTAGTGAATGTTCTTGAGGTTTATCTTAATAATGAAAACCCTCTTTTTCAATTCCACTTGAAAAGTTATTCATAATACGGCTGAATAGGTCTAAATATTTTTGTAAACAATTTTTTCAGCTTTTGTTTTGAAGATATTGGCCTTTAAAATCATAAATTTTAAAACTTTTTCATAATAAACATATTTGCTACCATGAACTGTCTGAATCATAAAAATATCTTTTGTCTTTGAAACTTAAGCATAAATTTTACCTTTGCAAATATTGCGGATAATTCCAGATATATTTTGAAATAACGAAAATTGACTACATGAAAAAGTTATGGGAAAAATTTCTGAAGCAACTTACTGAAAAATTAGGATTTTCCAGCCGCTTAAAATTGCTTTGAATAAATTTAATAAAATGTTCGTTTCTTTCACAATATGTCTTTCTAAAACGTAAAAAGATATCCGCAAAAGCTTTAAATACTATGCAATAGTTTGTGCTTAGGAGCAGTTATTGGAAAAAGAACTGTATATCATATTTGTTCATAACTCCTTAACTTGAGGTGATGGTGAAAAAGTTTCCTTTTATTTACAATCAGTGCCTGTAGTTAAAATTGATATCCTATAAAACAAACGATCTGTGTAGTTTCTAATTTTTAGTTGTTAAAAATGATTAAAATTTAAACTTGAAGAAACCGATAATTTTTTAAAGCATTAAATGCCATATATTTGTATTTATTCATTTACTTTCTTAAAATCAATATTCATTGCCAATGAATGCGGTATATTTTTTTAGTTCCTACTTATTTCAAATAAAAAAGATAAGGATCTCATTTTTATACCATTAATTTACAATTTTTTGTTTTTTTTGTGACAAAAAATTACATTTACCTGTTTATTTATAACTAAAATAAATAAATTTAAACAAGAAAAAAGTTGTACTTTTTCTGTATAGGTTTTTATCAAATTCAAATAAAAAAGATATACGTCTCATTTTTATAAGTATATGAGTTTATGAATTTTACATATTTTGTGATTTTTAGTTATTAAAAATAAGAAATTTTAAACAAGAAATATGTAATACTTAATAATATTACAAAATTTATTTTACTACTATTTCTGTTTATTAATTTTAAGTATTTTAATGTTGAAGTTTATTAACAAAAATTATACTTTTATTGATTTTTTTTACTTTAAAAAATGTTTGTTTATTTAATTAATTTTTATTTAATTTTGGTAACTTTTTGATCAAATTTTGGTAACTAAATTTTTTTACAAGTGGCAACCCTGGTTACTTCGCGATAAACTGCACATTCCTTAGTGGCATATAAAATCCTTCCGCCACACAAGGTGTGCATTCATTTAATTTGGAATATATGACTTATTTTTTTCCACCGTTGGTCAAATCCCATCACAATAAATATTCAGAAATTGTAATGTTTCGGCCACTTTCTCGAAATCTGCAAAGTCACCAACTCAGCTCTTTCACTACGCATTCCCCTATCTTCGTTTCTCGCTCGGATTGAGCTTGGACGGTATATGTTTATCCATAAATTGGAATAGAGGTCATCGCAAAGCAATTTAAGCAAACTTTGATGCCATCTTTTTCGGAATTTGACAGAATGGAACGATATGGAAACAACTGCTCATCAATCGTCAGATGTTCACTTGGCTTATATTTTCTGCCAAAATTCCTGTTTATCGTCATAGCGGTATGCGCGATATAATAGAGAGTTTTTTGGACTCCATGAATCTAAAATGTTTTCAGCATTGCTTCGGTTAGTGCATGTTATTATAAGTACTCCTACAAATGTATAGATCTCTACTACCTTGACTGGCTTCCATACCCTAAGAGTTGCTTTATGATGCTTATCCTTGAGAGCCTAATATGACGCTTGGGCTTTTTTATAAGTGTGGCGCATAATGATGTCCATAATTTCTAAATACATGAAACATTTCAATTCGGTGGTTGTATCTGTACCACAAAACAACTGTCTCGTAGAAAAAATTTTTCGCTCTGTAGAAATATTTTCGTCTTCAATTTCATCTGAATCGTTCGAATCGCCGCAAATCACTTCACTCACTTAATGCGTTTCTAAAACCTTAACATCAGACATTACATTTTAAGCTTCAATCTCATGGTTTTCCTGGGATCTCCAGAAGTAAAGACTTAATTGTCATCCACTGCAGAATCAAAAAGCGACTAAACATAAGCTTTTTTTCAACAAGACTCAAACTATAAATAAAATAAGTATGCTTTTGAGTATGTGACCAAAAGAAATAACAGTGTACTAGAAAACGAATGCCGAAATTGTGCTAAAATTGTAAAATGTTACAAGGGTACCCCGGGTGTATATTTACGTAGTTATTTTTAGGTGTACTTCCTTGGATTATTTATAAAATCTAATTGCTTAAGCTTTAATAAAAATATTATATAATCAATTTTTAGGACTAACAAACTACTTTGTTAAAATATAATAGTAAGTAACAAATCACGTACATAAAGTTATAAATAGTAATATTTGTCTATTATATAAATTATGTATTGCCATTGCCCTTAAATAACATTTATTTTATAACTATAATATTTACACAAATAGCCATATACTAATAGTATGATATTACAAAAACGGGAACAAAAAAATTAAATAATAAAGTTTTCTAAAAAAAAAAACAATACTTTCAGCAGCAGCTAAGCTATAAGGCAAACATAAAATGTATATCACAAAATTTGATAGTTTTTTATAAAAAGCTTGCTTTAATGCATTTTTTGATAAGAAAATATTGCGCCACTATGTCTTAATGTCATAATTTATCTTAGTGTTTTTATCGAATTTAAAGGACTACCTTTTTTATATTTTGCTAAAAAAAACCAAATTTACACTGACGCTTAAAAAAGTATCCATAAATTTTTGAAGGAAGAAAACCTATCTGTTCCTTTTTCTCTAATCTTTAATCTACTTTTTCTTTCTCAGATCTCTATCTTTTCTATGTTATAATATACATATATAACATATAATTTGTAAGCGCTTTTTTATTGTTTCATTCACCTGTCTCTATGTATATCTATTTATATTTTTAATTTTAAATTTTATTAATAAAATTAAGTAAATTTGTATTTACAATTTTTGTTATAATTCTATGTTTTGAATTTTATTAGTTGTTATTATTATTATCCATTTGGATCTAAGTGGCAACACTGGTTCTGACCATTGTTTTGACGAATTTGCAACGGGTTTGAAATGGGTCCGTCAAAACATAAAAGAGCGAGTGCCGCGCTGACGGACTCGTAACGGGTCCGAAACAAATTCGCTTCCGTTTTTGTGCACATTGGGTAGTATCACAAAAACTCATACGTTTGTAATGGCTTCTCCTCGCAAGGACAAACAATCGCAGATACTCGTACGTGAGTGTGTGTGTGCACACATAATGTTCTTGTTATTGTTGTGCCATGTTGTTGTTGTTGTTTTTCTTCGTGCCACTGTTTATTGCAATGTTTGCAATTTCAAAAACAAAACAACAACAAACAAAAAACTTGCTTAAATTGCCAGTATCAAAGCCTGTCTGTCAGTCAGTCAAAATCTACTATGTGTAGATGACTTGGCATAGATCCTTGTTGTTGTGTGTTTTATGTGCTTTAATTCGTTTTGCTTGTTCGATTCGTTTCTCTTCAATGTTGTTTGGCTTACTTTCTCAGTCAGCAGGAATCAAGATGTAAATTTCGTTCAAAACAAGAACTCGCTATTAATGCAAGACTGTTTGGATGATTGGGAATTAAAAGAAAGCTAAAAACAATAAATATCGGCATCAAAGCTTTCAAAATGTAAAACATAATTATAAGTTCTCCGAATGTTATTCAAATGATAGTTTGTGTTTTAATTGCATGTTTAGATTGTGCTACTGAAGTTACTGCTGAGTTGATTTAATTGTTATCGGGTACTTGTCAGAGCTGTAAAATCGGCATTCGTATTCAGAATATTAAGTACAACTGAATAATGACAAAAGAATGCATTCATTGAATTCAAAATTGATTTATAAATAAAATTTTTAATTCACATTAATTTTTAAAAAAATGATGAATTATTAATTTAAATTATTAATTTTCGTTATTCAGAATAATGAATAATTTTTTTATTCATTTAAATGATATTTACAAAGAATTTCAAAATTTTTAATTATTCTTTCTTTATTTATAATTTATTTTTTAATTGTTATTAATTTTTTATTCATTATTCATTTGTTTTTAATTATTCAAGTTTTATTTAGTATTCATTTGTTACTGGCTATTAATTTCTTATTCATTATTCAATTTTTATTCATTATTCACTTGTTAATCATTATTAATTTTTTATTCATAATTAATTTTTTATTCATTATTAATTTTTTATTCATTATTAATTTTTTATTCATTATTCACTTTTTATTCATAAGTCATTTTTTATTCATTATTTATTTTTTATTCATTATTTACTTGTTATTCATTATTCGTTTTCTATTCATTATTCAGTATTCACTTTTTAGTCATTATTCAATTTTTATTCATTATTAATTTTTTATTCAATATTAATTTTTTATTCTGTATTCATATCTTATTCATTATTCACTTTTTATTCATTATTAAATTTTTATTCATTATTCATTCGGTATTCATTAAAAATTTTTAATTTATTATTCATTTTTATTCATTACTCACTTGTTATTCATTACTCATTTTTTATTCATTATTCATATTTTATACATTTGTTATTCATTATTCATTTGTTATTCATTATAACTTTTTTATTCATTATTGATTTGTTATTTATTTTTTATTAATGGCTTAGGACTACAAATAAATAATGAATAACAAATGCATAATGAATAAAAATGAATAATGAATAACAAATTAATAATGAATAAAAAATGAATAATGAATAAAAAATTAATAATGAGTAAAAATTAAATAATGAATAAAATATGAATAATGAAAAATAAATGAATTATGAATAAAAAATTAATAATGAATAAAAATTGAATAATGAATATAAAGTGAATAATGAATAAAAAATGAATAGTTAATGACAAATGAATAAATATTGAATAATGAATAAGAAATGAATAATGAATAAAAAATTAATAATGAATAAAAAATGAATAATGAATAAAAAATTAATAATGAAAAAAAATAATAATGAATAAAAAACGAATAATGAATAAAAAATTAATAGCTAATGACAAATGAATAAATATTGAATAATGAATAAGAAATGAATAATGAATAAAAAACGAATAATGAATGAAAAATTAATAGTGAATAAATAGCAAATGAGTAATAAATAAAAAATGAATAACGAATAAAAAATAAATAATGACCACAAAAAGATTAATTAAAAATTCTGAAATTCTTTTTTGAATAGCATTCCTTGTGAATAGCATTCAAATGTGAATTAAAAATTTTATTTATTAATCAATTTTTCATTCATTAAATGCATTTTTATTTCGTTATTGACTTATTAGCTTTTTGTGAATAAAATTAAATTGAATGCATTCTATTACAGATCTGGTACTAGTATTGTTCTGACATTATTTATATTTATATTTTATTGTTGTCAATTGCTTGTTTTATAATCTTTTTTCTTGAGAAATAAGTAAGTGTCCTTGTGTTTTTGTATCCCATGATTTTGAAAATAAATTAAAATCTTTTAAAGAAACGTAAAAACACTTTTTAACAAATAAAAACCGACTTGAAAATTACTAAAAACAAATTTAAATTGCTTTTCCTATTAATTTCTTGGTCCAATTTGATAATTTATTTATATATATTATTATATTTTAAATCTTATTACATAAATTTTTTTCTAATTTGTTTTATTAGAAATGTAATAATATCTTTATGAATATAAAAGCTTTAAAGTTGGCGCTAATATAATAAGACTTTTATAAAGTTAAAGCTTTCAATGACTGAACACCATAACGTGTGATTTCGTTTGTTGGGATAAGCACCTGTTAATGGCTGATTTTAACTTCGGGACTTAAATCTCGTTCGTATTGGCAGTGCAGGGATGGTAAAAAGATCTTGATTGTGTGGTAAAAGTTAGCGCCAACTTCAAAGCTTGTATATTCTTTTCTGATAGTAAAACGACTTAGAAAAAAATCAAAATAATAAGATTTCCAATATAATAATCTATATATATATATATATAAATTATCGTATGCAACCAAGAAATGTAATTTCAAACTATTTTTTGCCATGTAGTAATTTTGAAGTCGGGGTTTTTTTTTAAAGTTCTTATTTCTTCCTTTTTAGAGAATATGATAAATTCTACCCATTCTTGTAACGAATTTAAGTACATATTATTCGAGATACAGGGTTTTTCTTATAGTGGCATGCCCTTAGTAGAATTTCGTACACTTTCTTGATCTTGCATTGTTATAATTCTACATGCTCTTGTAGAGAATTTCAGAG